>OY744534.1:34594493-34814716 GCA_963556195.1 Sepiola atlantica
GGGGAGATTGAAGAACAATAGTGGATTTTTCAAACAGTTTATAAATTTGCAAAATATCAAACAATTGATTTGATTCTTCCACACCATCAATAGATATGGCCCTTTCTAGTTGATCATCCATTGGCTGATTATTTTTTTTGTTGCGTCATCAATGGTACTATTGCTCAAAGAATTCTCGTCAGTCTCTACCTGTAAGCTTATTGTTGGCGAAAAACTTTCTGATTCATCCTTACAAATATTGATGTTTACATTGTTAACAGTTCGACCTGCACATTCAACAATTGCAACAAAATGGTTTGCCAATGCTTTTCCCAACATTTCTCCGATATACTACAAGTAGTCCACATTATTGCGATGCTTTTAGAGCTATTTTGTTTATTAAATTCAGTATTCAAATGTATAAATGCAAAATCTAATAATCCATTAATTGGAGGATAAATACTCCTTATACATATGTCATATGCATGGGCGGCAGATGCCATTGTTAATGCATCTGACCAACCTGATGCTGCAGCACAATTTGTTAGAGATATTTTGTAATCTCTTGATAAATTTTTAATTGGGCTGCTAACTGTTTCAGCAATTTCTTCCCAATTCAATGCCATGCACAGACATGTCCTCATCTACTTCTTAAGGAGTGCCCCAAGAATAAACTATGCTTACAAAAAGATGAATATTCTAGAGTTCACTTGTGTTTATCTGACCGTTTGAAATGTTCAAATTTGTGTTGACACCTATTTGGTAAGTGGCTATATGGCACCTCTCAAAGACTTCATGGTTGAGTATTAAACCCTCGGGGGGGGGGAGAGACTGTTGTTTTTATTACAGGCGCCTTAGCTCTTTCCAGGCAGTCACTGGGTCTCAGTATATCCTCACTGAAATAATAAATGTTTCAAATTCTTTAAACTTAGTGCTCTTAAATTAATTGAATGAATTTTCAATCTATGAAAAATTTTAATACTTAGGACTGCTAAACTATCTCTCAAATAGCAACCCCAAAAATCCATAATTATATCTGATATCTTTTGAAGGTTTTCCAAATATCTCCGATTAGTAGACACACTTGACTTAATAATGGCACATCGATTTTTCTCAGATCAGAGTGTAGATTTAGAGTTATGAATAAAATTAAATTTATCAACATTTTAGGGATATTTAAAGTAGATGGCCACTCGAGTATTGTGCTGACTGAAATGATTTTTCTCTAAGATTAGGATAGCCAAAAAAGAGTCATCCAAGACAGGACCAGCGACCCCAACACTTGATGACATAGTGCCTAATTTGTCAAAATATATATTTTACATTTTTTCACAAATAAATAATCCAAAGTTTAGTATTCCACTGAAATTGTTAAAGGAAACCTTGGTTGATGTGGAATTCTTGGAATATACGGAAATAAATATGTAAAAAATTTGTTTACTGCTGAAATGTGTGTATATATGAATGTATATATTTGTGTGTATGTATATGTGTATGTACATGTATATGTACGTATGTGTATACATATATGTATATACATGCATATATGTATATATGTGCAGGTATATGTATGTGTATATATATGTGTGTACATGTATGTATATACATGCATAAGTATTCTACAAACAAAAATTTGGACTCCCCATGGGCAACCCCCTTAGCGGTGTATTGGCCTGCCTCTTTTTAGAATTCTTAGAATCCGGTCCTTTCAAATATAGACTACCTCCTAACATCGAATACTTTAGATACATAGATGATATTTTAATTTTCCTCCCCACAGACACACAAATCATTCATGTTAAAGATAAACTCAACACAGTAGAACCCTCCATAAAATTCATCCATGAGACTGAAATAAACGGCTCTATTCCCTTCCTTGATACTCTTATAATTAAGTCCAACAATAAACTAGAATTTAAGGTACACCGCAAAAACACTCACAAAAATGACTACATACATTTCTACTCCCACCATCATAGCAAGATCAAAACAGGTATAATTATAGGCTTCTTCCTACGCGCCCTTAGAATATGTAGCCCCCCACACATAGATGAAGAAATAAAATACATTTTTAATTCCCTAAAAACATTGCAATACCCCACACATTTCATATTAAATGCCAAGAAAAAAGCCTTCCAAATATTCTCCAGAAACACCACACAAAAAAATCAAACCCCTAACACCTCTCTCATAGACAGACCCCTTCTCCTACCCACGCATTCCAATAACACATCCATATGCAACACGCTCAACAAACTAGGCATTCCAATAGTACAAACCACTTCTCAATCCATAAAACAAACTTTAAACACATCTAGACATTTCCAAAAAACACCCACATCCCATGCCGGCTTATACACTGTCCCTTGCAATGATTGCCATCAATTCTACGTGGGAGAAACACAACGTGAATTAAAGAAACGATTAAATGAACATAAAAGGGACATAAAAAACAACAACCCTCTTAGTGCACTTTTCTCCCATGCTCTAGAATATGGTCATGCATTCAAATTTGAACAAGCCAAAATCACTAAACACATCCACAACAAATCTCGGCGAAGATTATTGGAAACTGCCCTCATCACATCCTCCACCACCATCAAGCAGCGAAATGGTTTCTTTAACCTATCACCCTTAATAAGCAAGATCATCCTCACAGAACAAAGTCTTTTGCCTGATCATGGCTAACTTTTATTTTCATCTCTAACCTTATGACACTCTTCCATTCACCCACACCCTTCCTTCTTCTCCCTGAATCTTCTTTTTTTCCCTCACTTTTTTCCCTCACATTTTTAATACTACAGTCCAAATAAACTTTCTCATGTTCCAAATATTTCAAATATTCCTCACCCACCCTTTCAATCACCCCCCTCCCCCACCCACTCCAATCCCTCACTCATTGCTATCATTTTCCAAATATTTCAAATATTTCACACCCTATCACGACAAATCCTCCCTCTTCCCCCTCTCATCTATTTTCTCCCATACCTCTTCTTAAATTCCCTCATTTTCTCAAAACGCTCTCTAAGACCATAACTTTCGCCCATCCACCAAAATCACAGCCCCCTCCTCCCTCTCTACCCATCCCCATTTTCCCTGCATACACCCCCCACACACAAACATTCCAACTCACTCTTCCCCTTCAATCTCGACCACAGCCATCTGGTCAAACACCCCTCCCCCTCTTTCCTCCAATCTCTCTCTGCCATCCATTTTACCCCTGCTCATCCCCCACCTCTTTCTCTCATCGCCAGCCACAGTAGTCCTTGCTCCCTCCACCCTTCCCCTTTTTTCCCCCACTCATTTTCATTCTCTAACAAGTACGGACGTCCAGCAAGACGCTGCCATTATTTTTCATTTTATTTTATTTTTCTTCCCAACATGTCTACCCTACATGTATCTGTGCTTGCATGATATCTTTTCCCTATATCATCATCCTGATGAAGTCTTATAAATAAAGACGAAACGTTGATGTACACATAAAAAACATCCAGTTTTTTGGTTTTCCTTTGTCATTTTACCATATGTATATATATATATGTATGTGTGTATGATTATGTATATGTATATATATGCGTGTGTGTGTATGATTATGTATACATATATGTGTGTGTATGATTATGTATATACACATGCATATGTACATATGTATATACACATGCATATATATGTATATATATATGTATATATACACATGTGTGTATGTATATCTTTACACATGTGTATGTATGTATATACACATGTATATGTATTTATATATATATATACATATGTGTATGTATATACACATGTGTATATATTTATATATATATATACATATGTGTATGTATATACACATGGGTATGTATTTATATATATATACATATGTGTATGTATATACACATGGGTATGTATTTATATATATATACATATGTGTATGTATATACACATGGGTATGTATTTATATATATATACATATGTGTATGTATATACACATGTGTATGTATTTCTATATATATACATATGTGCAGTGGTGGGATTCAAATATTTTAGGAACAGGTTCTATCTTAAATATTAGAACTACCAGGGTAAATCGGTGCATCCGCGTATCGTGGACTTGCAATTTTAGTAAGCTCATGATCATCTTTCTATATGTATGTACATGAATGAAAAATGAAATCAAATACAACTCATTTATTTAGAATTTATTTATTTCAAATAATTCCAAATAGCCACTTGATTTTCATTGTACTCTTTCGCCTTTTTTAGTTTTACACGACTGTCGTCAGCAGAATGGTTTTGCCGTAGCCATGATCTTACAGAGGATGTAGGTCTATAGTCATCAAGTTGCTGACATTTTCTACAAGCAGTCTACTTCTTTTATCTCCATAGATCACATTCATTTTACTGAAGCCCCTTTCAGCCTCTGCTGAACTGATTGCAATAGTGTTTATGATGTTCTTGGCCTTCCTGATACTTGGTGGCATGGTGTGGTTTTCAGCATTCTGCACCACATTTTCTACAAAGTCTCTATAATCATTTACATTAATCTTGTAGGAGAAAATTTCCTCAAATTTGCCGAGTTTTTCTTCAGCCTCCAACCATGGAATTGTAACCTCGTCAATATTCCATGATTGAGGCTCTACCAAGTTTATCACTTCATGAACTAAGTTAGAGCCCTCATCATTGTTTCTGGCCAACAAATGGTTGGAATCCATTAACCTCTTGTGCATGTTACTGATTATTGAGTTCAAGAGTTTCTCGCTGGGCAAACTCACAAACTTGGAATTTTCAGAAAAATCTATTTTCTTAAAGTTGTCAGAGGCTATTTTTGCATCAACTTGTTTTTCATGCTGTCCTCTACCTTTCTTAAGTATCTCAAATGCTTTGATTGTCCTCTTTATCAATTTCTCTGCTGTTGGCAGTGACACACTTCTGGCTTGCAATGCATTTGACAGCAGAGAGATTTCTTGTAGAATATCTAGCATGAGTGCCAAATCATTTACAAAGTACTTGTTTGACATCCTATTAGCCATCCCTGCAAACTTTGTATTGCTGGAAAAGAATTCATGAAGAACTGCATAGTCCCGCCACACTGCTTGTGCTGCTCTCAAACTACATGCAGCCCATCTTGGCCCTAACACTCTACCTATTTTCAGTATTTCTTGCCCAAGCTGCTCAGATATACTATAGAGCTCCATTTGGTTTTTGTTTGACTCATGAAAGATTGCATATATTTTATCCATGAAGATTTTGAAGTGATTTATTTGTTTTATTTCCTTAACAGAGTCATCCAAAACTAGTTGCAGTCGATGGTTTAAACAATGCCAAATTATAATGTTCGGAAAATCTTTCATCAGTCTAACACCCACTCCTGATGATCGGCCAAGCATCGCACTAGCTCCATCTGAGCAAAAGGCAATTAAGTTTCTTTGCAAATATTCCATAGTAAAGCCAACATTGTGTAGACATTTCAATAAACACCCGTGTATAGTTTCTGCTCCTTGTCCTTCTAGTTCAACAAGTTCTAAGAAAATTGTTGGAGATATTTTACAATTTTCAATTTTAACATATACAATAAGAACTGGAGTACTTGATATAGTAGAGGCTTCATCCACAATCACACATAATTTAAGGTCTTCTTTCATAATTGTTGAAAAGATTTGACCCCTGAT
This sequence comes from Sepiola atlantica, assembly GCA_963556195.1. Lineage (NCBI taxonomy): Eukaryota > Metazoa > Mollusca > Cephalopoda > Sepiida > Sepiolidae > Sepiola > Sepiola atlantica. The sequence continues at coordinate 34,600,127 of OY744534.1, forward strand.
ATCCTTTGCCATATGATCCACTATTTTGACTGCAGTTTTCCGGGAATGAAGGCCAACACCCATATCGACTCCATTTTTTATTTATAGTTCAATTTCAGCCTCAATATCGCTAAATGGCCTGCTCCTTTTCACTAAGCTGTACACTGTGTTAAAAACTTTACACGTAGAGCTCATGTACTTCTCGTTCGCTTTATCAATGCTTTTGGTAATAGCATCCTTTTGACACGCATCAATTTGATTTACACAAATTGCATGTGCTTTTGATGTAAAATGTTCATTCATTTTCTTTCTGAGAGAAGCTTGCTGGGTTGTTTTGTTCTTCCCTGATGCTACGACTCCACATTTTTTCCATTCTATTGCGATATGTATGCCTTTTATGTTCAACAAATCAAATTTGGCACAATGCAAGCAGCCAAGTTTTTTGTCATCATATTTCAGTTTAAATGAATCATACTGCCTCATACTCCAGCAGTCTGGAAGTAATGGTGTGTCACTGCCTGTGTCAGAAGCAGTGTTTTTATCTTCTATTATGCAATCAGAGGATATACACGTATTTAGTTCAGTGCTAGGAGCTGAGGCAGTATTCATTTCTTTATGCATGATATCCAGAGTTGAATGAATGTTTCTTTTCTCTTGTGTCACTGTTTCTTCCTCCATGCCTTCATCAAAGTATGCAGCATTTGTCTCTGTTTCAGTAGCTGATGCCAAAGGAGTGTCATCTGGATGATTTGCAGTTCTTCTTGCTTTCCGTACAAACTGGAACATGCTCTGCTGTCTCTTCATCTTCAAAAGAAAATTTTTTACTTAGATTTCTTTAAAGAATATTTACATGTGATTGATTTGATTGCACAGGAGTCTCACAACTTCACAGTTCAATATTGTCCTTTCACTAGTTTCAGTAAATTAAATAAAGCTGCACATAGCTTCTTTATGGATGATAAAATCACTGGACAGTAAATCACATTCACTAAACAAGCCTTAAAAATATTATGCAATCAGAATCAAGATAACTATATCTAAGTTAGCATATTTCGCAATAAACATTGATATAACCACGTTAGTAAAATGAAAGTAGCTGCCGACAGATAACATCATCTAAATCATCCTTCAATATTAACCAAAGGCATCAAATCGTACTTTAAGTTTTTCTTTTGGATTGGTAATGCTGCTTTTTTCCAATACTATCCACACTGTACTATCCTCGAATGGTTTGTGTTGTGTTATGAGAGAACAGATGGGGAAGTTACATCATCTTATAACCTCGTGACGTCATAACAAAAGGGGGAAGTTCCGGGGAATCTGATGAAGGAGCGCATTATGATTCAAGCTGACTGAAACGTGTGGGGCATTTTTGTCATACAGCCCGACAAAGTTAGGTCAAGTTCGATAACTCCGTAAGGTTCACATATCCAAAGTACACCGGGAGGTCACGTGTTTTTTTTGTTTTGATAAATTTTGACATAATATGAACCAACTCTGAAAAATAAACAATTTGGTACTTGTGCACAGTTTTGATACGCGAGTGTACGAAGTAATAATTATTTAGAAAGCCATTTTTAACATGAGGAGCGAGGTTAACTATTCTTCGCTTTCACCTAAAAATTTAATGAAAAAATAGTTTTTTTTTGTTTTTGTTTTTTTACGTTCGTATTTCTCGCGGTGTCAAAACTGCAATATTAAACGGAATTTACCAAAACGCTTGATCTCCCCATGTTAAAAATGGCTTTCTAAATAATTATTACTTCGTACACTCGCGTATCAAAACTGCACAAGTACCAAATTGTTTATTTTTCAGAGTTGGTTCATATTACGTCAAATATATTTTTTTCCGTAAGTTCAAAATTTACCGGCATCACGCAACAATATACTTTATAAAAAATGTTTTTGTTCGTTACATGGTTATAAATATATATAAATTTTTATTTTGTTTGTTTACTTAATTTAATCAAGCGTTTCTTCCAAATAAAATAATTTCTCGTTTTATTATTTTATAGATTTCTTCCAAATAAAATTTTAGAGATTTCTTCCAAATAAAATATAGATATTTTATAGATTTCTTCCAAATAAAATTTTTTTCCACGTTTCCTACGTTTCAAAACAAACCATCACGTGCATAATTTATCAAAACAAAAAAACACGTGACCTCCCGGTGTACTTTGGATATGTGAACCTTACAGAGTTATCGAACTTGACCTAACTTTGTCGGGCCGTATGACAAAAATGCCACGTGTGGGGTGCATTGTGAATTTTTTTTTATCAAAGTGTCACGTTTTCCAAGATTTTAGTAACCGGTTCGCAAACAGTGTGACTGTCTAGGAACCGGTTCGTGCGAACCGGCTGAATCCCACCACTGCATATGTGTATGTATATACACATGTGTATGTATTTCTATATATATACATGTGTATGTATATACACATGTGTATGTATTTATATATATACACACACGTGTATGTATATACATATACACACGTGTATGTATATATATATGTACATGTGTATGTGCGTATATATATATGTGTGTGTGTGTGGTATGGTTTGTAAAAGTCTGGCAGGCTTGAAGATCCACACCCAAGCCTCTCAGACACCCACCATATATATATATATGTGTGTGTGTGTGTGTGTGTGTGTAAATGATTCCATTAATTTCAAAGACTTTATGACCGGGTAACCTTACATTCTGGAGTTCACTTATGTTTATCAAACCTTTTGCAATGTTCAAATTTGTGTTGACACCTATTTGCTAAGTGGCCATATAGCATCTCTTTGGTTGTATTAAATCGGCCCAGGACAATTTTTATTTTATTGCTGGCACACTTTGTCACTGCCCAGCCAGGTTACCCGGTCATTGGCCTGCCAGTATTCTAGATTTTTACCATTATATATATATATATATATATATATATATATATATATGCGGGGGTTGGGCGGCGGTTTGCGGAAAATCTATCAATCTTCATTCTATTTCGTAAGGTAAATAAGTAATAAACAAAAAAAATGTATTGGGGGGGATATATGCTAAGTGTTAATAACGAAGAATATTCTGTTTATAAGTGACTACGATTGAGTCACGTGAGCCAAAATGCTGGCGCCGGGGGGGGGGGGGGCAGGGGGTAAAAGTGCTGCCGCTTTTCAAACTTTTGTACAGAGACAGGTACATATGACAAACGCTGAAAATCTCAGTTCCAATTTGATTAACCAGAAAACTATTTGATATACTTATGTATTAAGCAAAATGGGTTTGTACACCAAAAATTAGCAAAAACTATCGAGTAGAATTGTAATGAAAAATAAAAATCCGTTATATCGTTTAATCAGGTCCGACCATTGATTCGAGCGAAAAACACGAAATTCAGGGGGAGATAACTCAGTCTGTCATACTAACAAGTAATAAATCAATGGCATTAACCAAAATATGATGAAACTGATTTTTATTTTTAATTCAAATTCTACTCGATTATTTTTCGTACTTTTTGGTGAGGATACTTATTTAAATCTGCTGCATAAGTATATAATGTTCTTTTATAGTATTGATACTTTAATACTTACGCATCTCTGTACAAGCACCAAACTTTTCTCTTTTTTTTTTCTCGGATTCAGACAGTTTTTGCAATGTTATTTCTTTGGGGAGTTGTTTTTTGTTTTTAACATGTAGGATTTGACTATTCTTGATGTATGATCGTTTTGTTTGATTTTCAGATTTTGTTATGCTTTTGGGGAGTGGGAAGAAAGATATTATTTGGGTCATTCTTTTGAAGAGAAATTTTCAAATTGTCTGCTTGATGACAAGATTACCTTTCCTATTCAAGTTAATTGGTATTTTTCTTGTCTGATATTATTTTGATAATAGTGGATTTTTAAGATTTAAAAAAATATTTTTGTACAAGTTGGTTTCTTTAAAAAATCCTACTATTTGAGACGGAGCTATACTTTCAAATAATGTTTTTATATTTGTTGCTTTGTAATATTTGATGCGTATATTTTTTGCATTTGATTAGTATGCGTTTTATTGTTTGTCCTTCATTGCAATGGTTACACAGGCTCATCTTTGTTATGGTATTGAATAAAGACCGAAGCAAAGCAGGTGTGTATCGTTTCAGATCCAAGTTGGCTGACCTCGTTTATGCAACTCAGGATACAAAGCAGAACGTTAATCTCGTGGTAAGGGGGTTAAAACATATTATAACATCTCCCCTTTTAGGTAATTATTTTTATTTTATTTATTTATTTAAGTCTGGTAGGTGGTCTTCACAATCTTCTGGACCTAGTTGTTATATGGTCTTGGGGAGTGGTCGGTTGATGCACCATTTCCTCACTTTCATTGAGGTTTGGGTATTTTCAGGACTTTCCACTTCCTCTGTCTCCCCGTAGGGAGGTGGTCTTGGTACGATATGTCGGCGGTTGCATCGGACGTATCTTCTGTTGTCATCTGTTTCCACAATGTACGATCGTGGGGTGGGGGCATTTCCAACTACAATGCCTTCCTGGCTGAGAGTATTTGGGCTTCTAACCCACACACGGGTTCCTGTCTCAAGAGGTTTTAGCTCTCTTGCTTTGTCTATTGGGTTTCTGTTTCCGACATGGCTCTTGATGCATATGCTACCAGGTGCAACCAGAGGGTTGTGTGTGCGTTGTTGTTGAACCTTCTTGTACTCATCTCTCTTCCGAATAGGCTTGAAGTTAGGCCACTTGGGTGTCAGTAGCTTTAAGTGGATTGGAACATTGGTTCTTAATTTTTTTCCCATTAGAAGTTCGTGAGAGAATATCCATATCTATTGGGGTCGCTACACGGGCTATCAGGGACATATATAGGTCTCTTGCTTTCCTCAGCATTGTCTTAATTGTTTTTACTGCTGCTTCCACTGCTCCATTACTTTGGGAAAATCTATGGCTATTTGTGATGTGTCGGAATCCCCAGATTCTTGCGAAATCAGCAAATTCTTTTGACATATACTGGCTTCCTGAGTCTGTTCTCAGGATCACTGGTACTCCATGCCTAGCAAATATGGATTTCAGGCTTTCTATCACTGTTCTGGAGGTAATTGAACTCAGTTGAGTGAACTCGACGTATTTCGAAAAATAGTCGACCACCACAATGTAGGTCTGGCTGTTTAGCTCGAATAAGTCAGAAGCTAGGGTCTTGGTGGGAGTTTGGTTGTCGATAGTGGTTCGGCCAGTTGGTGTCTAAGCCTGGCGCATGTTTCGCAGTTCTCCACTGTGTTCTTTATCTGGTTAGATAATCCTGGCCACCAGATTGATTGTTGTCAGCACCTGGTAATTCCTTGGTGACCTGAGTGGATCTTGCCAATTATCTCTAGTCTCATCGACTGGGGGGCCACAATCCGTGTCCCATACATTAGTAGGCCTTCCTCCCAGGTAATGTCTCCTCAATGGGTCCAATATGGCTTGAGTAGCGTAGGAATTTGCTTCTTTGAAGGCCATCTCTTTTTAACAAAGTTTATGATACATGTACATATGTCATCATTGCAGGCAGGGACTGCATGATGGTCTGGACAAATATTGCTGAGCTTTCCTCCAGTTCTTTATCCTGTTTTGTTGGCATTTTGCTGTGCGTGACTCTTGATAGAGCATTGGCAGTGTATAGTTCCTTACCAGGTACATAATGGATTTTATAACTGAGGCGGATGCGGAATCTCTGTACTCTGGCTGGTAATTCACTGATATCCTTACTGCCTAGTAGAGGTACGAGCGGTTTATGGTCTGTCTCGATTGTGAATGAGGTAGTTGGAGAATCGTTCACATCCCCAGGTTATGGCTAGGGCTTCCTTCTCTATCTGAGCATATTGGGTTTCTGTTTCCGACATGGCTCTTGATGCATATGCTACCAGGTGCAATCTTGTATCTTCCTGCTGCTGTAGGAGTACTGCTCCAAGGGCATAAGATGAAGCATCTGTGGATATTACTGTTCTTTTTGTTGGATTGTACAATGACAGAGCTGGTGCTGAACACAAAACTTCTTTTATGGAGTTGAAGGCTCTTTTTTGTTCGCTTTCCCATACAAATATGTTCTTCTGGCTCACTAAGTCCCGTTGCAGCTTCGTCATTTCTGCTAGGTTTGGGATGAACTTCCCCATTTGGTTCACCATTCCCAGAAATTCGTGAGTTTCTGTTATATTGTTTGGTGCTGGAAAGTTGTGGACTCCAGAAACCCTGTTTTGTGGATTTAGGGTTACTCTGGCTGCTCGAATTCTCTTTAATGTGGCTTTTAACCATGTGTCATGCTCACTTTGGCTCCTTCCATATACCAGTATATCGTCCAGCATACATATCGCCTCTTCTTGCTGTTCTAGTATGGCTGACATCTGCCTTTGAAAGATCTTGCTGGCTGACGTGATTCCAAATGGTTGTCAATTGAATTGGAATCTGTCAAATGGGGTAATGAAGGTTGTCAGTCTGCGGGACTCTTGTAACAATGGGATTTGCCAGTATCCACTGTTTGCGTCTAACTTGCTCATGACTTTGGCTCGATCTAATTGGGCTAGCACATAGTCGACTGTTGGTAACATATACAGTTCTCTTTTGACATGTGTGTTTAGTTTCGTCAGGTCAACACATATTCTGACTATTCCGTTGTCCTTTGGCACCACTACTCTGTGGGCTCTTCAATCCTGCTTATTACCCCTATCTCTTCCATCCGCTTCAGTTCTCTCTGTGTTTCCTTCATTAATGGTAAGGGTATGTGATGTGGTGTTGAGATGGAGTAGGGTTTAGCATCCTCACGTAGGGGTATGGTGTAGCTTTCCCCCGAATGTGCCGAGGCCCTGAAACAGGTCTCTCATCTCCTTCCTTAGGTCAAACGGTCGTACATCAGTATCTCTGATGCTATGTACAGTCACTATTTCAAGTGCTTCAATGGCCGGTCTTCTTAATAGTGATTCTTCCAAGTCGAGAACGACATATATATATATTGTGTTGTCCAATGCCCTTCATTTCCTTGGATAGTTGCCTTTAGTTTCCCGTCACTTGTAGGAGGTTATGACATGGACCATGTAGCTTCTCCCTTGCTACAGCTAGTGCCGGTAAATGCGTTCTGGAATTGCGGTGACATCAGCTCCAGAGTCGATTTTGAATTTCATTGGCATGTTATTTATTGCTAGATTAATTCTCCATGGTTTGTTGTGTCTAATTTCAGCTACCGTCAATAGACCCAGGGTGATGTTGTCGTCGCTGCTATAAGAGTAGTCCTCGTCATAGTTTACCTCATAGACTTTCTTCGACCTACAACACTGTGCGTAATGGCCGACTATTTTACAGAATGGCGAGACATGTACGTCTTGGGTGGTTTTCTCTGTTGTCGCAATGGTGATATCCTGTTTCTAGCTCACGCTGTTGTCGATACCCTTTTGGTTTATGGTTTTGGTGATTCCTAGAAGAGTTCTCTCATCTTTTGTTGTAGTTTCTTTTCTTTTCGTAATGTCTGTCAACTGCGTGAACGACAGTGCCCTCTTCTAGTTGCTCGACTCGATTTTTTTCATTAGACTGTAATAATTTTTGTTGGGACTTCATGGTTTCCTTCTGGCGCCCCCTTTTGACTGCTCCTTCCAAACTGAGATCACGTATCATTATAAAGGTTTCGTATAAGTGTACATCTCTGCACTCCACAACGATCCTGTCTCTTATAAACTCGTCTTCTAGTCCCCTTAGGTCGTATGTCTTCGCTAACACGTGTAAGTCAGTAATAAAGGCATCAATGGACTCACCTTCTTGTTGACAGCGCTTGTTGAACATGGCTCATTCATATATAACGTTTGTGCTCGCCGTGAAGTGCTTGTCGAACTTTTGTTTGACTACGTCAAACTTTTCCGAGTCCTCCTGTGATAACTTGAATGTAGCTAGGACGTCCTCTGCTATGTCCCCCATGTATATATGAGGGTATCCACTTGGACCCTTTCGGGTGTCTCTTCAAGGCCGGACACAGTTTTGTAGCGAGTAAATTTCCTTATCCACTTTGGCCATTGTCCTTACTGATCGAATGAGAACGGCTCAGGCGTCGACACTTTGCGGTTCATTTTGTTTTGTTTTAATTCCGGTTTCTGGCTCGGATATTTTTGTTTGTCTGACGTTCACCTGTACTCCTTACCTTATGCTATACCATTCTGCTTTCGGTTTTATTAATATCCTCCTTCTGACACCATGTCATGTTATTGAATAAAGACCGAAGCAAAGCACGTGTATATCGTTTCAGATCCAAGATGACTGACCTTGTTTATGCAACTCACATTCAGGTTACAAAGCAGAACGTTAATTTGGTCAAAACATATTATAACAATATTCTCCTCCAAGTAGGTGTATGTGGGTAAGTTTTGTGTGTTCAATAGGTATATGGGTTAATACTGTGTCTTACCTTTGATTGGTTGTCATATTTTTGTTTTCTGTTCCGACTATACAACTTGTTTTGAGGAAAGATGTTCCATATTGCCTGCCATTTTGATTTTATGTGCCCTTTGACTTTTCTTTTAAAATTTGTATATGGTATTTTAATATTATTTATATCTTTGTTAAGGGCATTTTTGGTTAATTTGTCTGCCTTTTCATTGCCTTAAAGGCATGGCTTGGTATCCATGCCAAGATTACTTCCTTTTGTGTTTTCACTAAGTTATGTTTTTCCAGTATGTTGGAGATGTAAGGGTGGTACACTCTTCTTTCTTCTAGGGCAATGAGGGAAGATAAGAGTTCTGTAAATATTATGAACCGTTTTTCTGGTAATTCCCTTACAAGATCAATTGCCATGTTTATTGCTTGCATTTCAGCAGTAAAGATAGAAACGTCGTCCGGTAGCCTTATAATTTTTTGTTTATAGACGCTAGTGGCTGCTGCTCCTACCTTTTTCCTTATCTTTAGACTCATCTGTATAGATTGCTATATGTATTGGCATTCGTTTTCAGGGATTAGTTCTTTTTTTTTTCCTCTCTCAGTGTGAGATCTATTTTCAGTTTGGTTAGCATCCATTGTGATACATTTGAGTTTGTCCATTGCGATATGTTGTCAGGGTTATTGTTAATTTGAGAGCTGGCTTCTTTAATGTGTATGATTATGGGTTTACTGGTGTAAAAGTGGGTGTATTATGATGTGAATATTTTTTATATGTTGGGTTATCGGGGTCCTTTTGAATTTTTAGCATATATTGGAGTGAAAGCTTTTCTCATCTTAGATGCAATGGGAGTTTGTTGGCTTCTACATGGAGACTTTGCATAGGAGAGGTACAAAAGGCATTCAGACATAATCTTAGTCCTTGATTTTGTGTGGGTTGTAGTCTTTTGAGGTATGACTCACGGGCTGCACTATAGATTATACTGCCATAATCTAATTTTTATCTGATGAGTAGCTTCATTTTACAATCAGCTCTCCAGTCAATTTTTGCTATGATTTTCAAGAGATTTAAGCCGTTAATACATTTTTGTCTTAAATATTCTATGTGGTCCTTGAAATTCAGTTTGCTATAAAAAATAAGCCCTAACTATTGGTATGTTGGTATTATTTATTTTCAGTTGCAGGTCAGGATGTAGCGTTCTTTTGTTACAGAAATGTATGCATACTGTTTTGTTTTTAGAAAATCTGAATCCATTTCCGTTTGCCCATTTTTCAATTTTATTAATGTAGTTTTGCATCTTTCTTTCGGCTATTGACATGTGTGGGGATAACCAGGCAATAGAGAAGTTATCCACAAATAGAGCTTTCTCAAATTTAGGATTAACTTCCTGGATAACACTATTTATTTTATTATAAAAAGTGTCACTGATTAATGCTGCCCTGGGGTACTCCCATCTCTTGTTTGTGTAGTTTGGACATCGTTGATCCATTTCTAACTCTGAAAATACGATTTGAGAGAAAGTTTTGTATAAATGTTGTTAGTCTACCCTTTAGACCCATAGGTCTTTCATAATTCCATACTTCCATGTAGTGTCATATGCCTTCTCGAAATCGAAAAAAAACTGCGATGACATGATGACTGTGTACACTGTACAAAGCCATCTCTGATAAAGGTTTCAAGTCATTCTAGTTGGCCGATGGTACTTCGGTTTTGTCGAAAACCACTTTGGTATTTGGATATGCACTGATATTTCTCATTCACCATTCTCTCCATTGTCTTACACAAACAGCTAGTTAGAGAAATAGTTTTAATGGGTCGTTTTCTAATTTCGGTATTGGTATGATTATGGCTTCCCGCCATGTTTCCGGATAGCTGCCTGTGTACCAAATCTGATTGAAAATCTCTAGTAGTATTTTTAGAGATGTTGCTGGTAATTGTTTCAGAAACTGATAGTGTATATTGTCTGGTCCTGTTGCTGTATCATTGGATTTTTTGAGAGAGTCTTTCAGTGATAGTAAATGAGAGGTTGTAATTTTGTAATTTTCTGTATTGTCTGATGTGAAGTCTAGTTTTTGCCTTTCAGCATTGTTCCTAAGTTTTTGAAATGTAGGATCACACTGTTTGCTCGGGGAGTTGTTTTCAAATTCTTCCGTCAACAGATTGGTAATATCTTCCCTTTCTGTACATTTTTCCCCATTTGTTTTTTTTTAAGTGAAATTTGGATGTAGTCATTTTCCCATTCATTTTCCTAGTCATATTCCATACTTTCTTTATTAGTATGTTGGTAATTAGCAAAAGAGAAGCCTGGAAACAATATATCTCCAAAAATATATTGTTTTCAGGCTTCTCTTCTCTTTTGCTGTTTTTTTTAAATAATCTGCTGTGCGTTTGAGCGGGTTTGTCAATATTTTTGTCAATTGTTTGTGGTAGAGTTTGTTTCAAACATTCTTTTAGCTTTTTTCCGTTTTTTGATGGCTTCTTTACATTGAGCCAAGGTTTTTGTTTGGTATGTGAGATTGTTGAGGATTTCGGGATTGTTTCTGTTGATATCTGTATTAGAATATGTGGTTCTTTGAGAATTTCTGTTTTAATTAGGGATGTACAGAGGTGTTTAAATTTGGGCCGGTTGGCTTTGTGTATTTACCATTGGGGTATTTTGTTATTGGTTTATTTGTATCTATGAATATAGGTGTGTGATCACTTCCGCATTGGTCATTATGGGTTCTCCAAATAAAGTCCATGAAGATGATGGGAGAGCAGATTGATAGGTCTATGGCTGACATTGAACCTGTTCCTGGGTGTATGAAAATGTAGCTTTTGTTGTTTAGCAAATATATATCTGTTGTTTCAAGTATTGTTTCTATGATTTTGCCATTTAGGTTGGAATCGTTACATCCCCACATTTCACTATGGGCATTGAAGTCTCCCACTAAAAGGAAGGGTGTCTGAAATTGGTTTATCAAATTATTTAAATCGTCTTTTTTAAGTTTATATTTTGGTGGAATGTATATTGAATGTACAGTGGAGTGTAGCTTTTACTGCGATTGCCTGTAGGTGGGTGTTTAGTTGAAGTATCTCATGAGGTATTAATTTTTTTTATTATAGGTCTAATATCTGCCATTGACCTATTGATTTTGTTGTATATATCATATTCCTTAAAGGATATATTATCAGATAACTTTAGATATGTTTCTTGTAAGCAAACTATGTTTGATTTCTTCATAGTTTGCCTTAATTCCGTGTCAGTTCTATTGCAGAATATTTGCGTTGTTCTTATGTTGTTTTGAATTTTTGTGGGTGTTGTTTTAGAGTCAGATTTCTTTTTTGTTTGAATTTTATTTATATGTAAGATCTCTTCCTCTGTTTCCATATTTTCCAGGGTCTCAAATCTGTTTTTCGTTGGAGTATTTTTTGATCTTCAGGTTGATCTTGATTTTCTGTAATCCTATCCCTTGGTTGAGGTTTCTTTTCCGGTTTCCTTACTAGGAGTTTCATGAGGGGAGGGCTTCGAGTTCTCCTTGTTTGGTTTGGTTTGTGTTTTTTTTTGGTTGGTTGTTTGTTTGGTATTTGAGTTTTCTTTGGGAACATGTTTGTTTTCTGTGACTGTTTTAATGGTAGTTTTCATCTCGTTTATAAGTTGTGTAATTATATCAGGTAATATTTCAATTTGGTTGTATATTTGGTGTTTTTGTTGGTTTGTATTTGGGATGTTTCTTTTGGTTATTTCCGCATATTTTGTTGTTTCAATTATTTTCCTTGCTTCTGGGAAAGGGATATTCTTGGTATATTTCAACCTAGATATATCTTTTTCCTTTTTTCAGACTTCACATTCTTTGGAGTTTGCGGGGTGATTTTTTTTGCAGTTAGAGCAGTTTGCCTCCTTTTGGCAGTCTGTATGTTTTATGTTGTTTTCACTGCATCTTCCGCATGGTGGAGGTCTATTGCATCTGTCTTGATGGTGACAAAACTTTTAGCAGTTAAAACATCTGAGTGAGTTTGGTATGTAGGCTTCAACTTTTATTTTCATATATCTTACTTCAATTTTACTTGGTGGTTTTGGTATATTTTGGTTTCTCCATTTTTTTTTTTTAACTTATTCTTTTAACTTCCGTTACATTTTGTTTTTTTAGATTAGTCTTTATTTCGTCCATTGTGCATAATGAGAGTTTGGAGCTTTTAACGACACCTTTTGAGTAGTTGAGATAAGCCTTGACAAAACTTTCACGCTTTAATATTACTTCAACTTGAGTTTTTTTACTTCGATTAATATTGTTCCATTTGAAAGCTTTTTAATTGTTTTAGGTTTAATTTTTTTGAGAAGATTTGTTCTATATTTGTTATTTTAAGGGCTATATTTCAGTTATCGGTGTATCTTCAATTGATTGTATTACAATGAATGTTGGTGTATCTTGATACGTTATTTCAACCTCGCTATCTGAGGTCGCTTGGTGGATTTTGGTGTGTACATTTGTATTTTTTTCTCCATTTCATCCTTCCTGTTCCACCACCCCCCACCCCGAAGCCCAATTGCGTGGGAGTTACCAGGGGGAAAACCCATTTACCCTGGCACCTCAGGGCTACAGGAAGAGTATACTTTTATCTGGGGAAGCCACAAGCACCTGCAATCCATAGGCATTACTGGCCAAGTCCAGGGATGCCTCTGGGGTGTATGCAGCCATGTTGTGGCTTTCTTCCCCAGAATCGATTGACCCTGAGCCACCACCTTCTAACACTCATATATTTAGTTTATTATTTTGTTTATTTTACTTTTTGGTAAGTCTATATAAAAGGTTTATTGGCAGTTTTATTTAGACGCAAGTTTTTTCTCCACTTTTTCACTTAGAACCATCCTCATTTATTTCATTCCATGCTACTGACTTCACTAAGCCCGGACCTCGGGTCTGCACACCCAGTAATGGCTACTACTTTTTCTCATCAACCCATCATGTCAACCCAATATTTTCACGTACTTGCATGACATTTTTCTTAAAATTATCATCCTGGGGAAGTCTTACAAATAAAGACGAAACGTTGATGAATATATAAAAAAAACATCCTTTTTGGTTTTTCCTTTTTCATTTCCCATTACGTCGGATTACCTTCATCCTTCCTTTCTCATATATATATATATATGTGTGTGTGTGAATTTAGGAAAACTGGACAAAGGAAAACTTGGAAAAGGAAAATTCAGCAATTTTGGCAAAGTAGGAAAATTCGGCAATTATCGAATAAATATCGATTGAAAATAGATTTTAGAACTGTTCCTGCAGAAGATATACTTGTAAATACGGGGCTACCCCCCCCCCCCCCTCCTCAATGAAGAACACTTCTTGTATTATGTTTTTGGTACTTTTGCATTTACGAACCGGGCTATTTTTTAGATAAGATTTTCAAGTTAAATTCAATTTTTACGATATCTATTGTTTATTAACCTTAGTGAGTTAGACACAAGGTCGGTTTTTAATCCAGAGAAAACGGACACTCTGGATTGGAACAAAAATAAAATGCCTCAGTCTAGAAGGACTTCTCCTTTATTGACCGAGGACATTCTGTAAGTGCAACATCAAAACAGACCCCAATGTGATCTGACTCCAGACCAGAAGGTTGCGTGTTCAGATCACATCGGGGTCACCAATTATGGCCGGAGGTTAAGAAAAAAGGATTAACCACAGTGGCGAAGGATTGGTGGACAAATGGTTATGGAAGAATGAATCCCCTGACCAAAGGCTGTGGGAGAGATGCCTTTGTAGCAACATGTCATTCCCACTGTTTGAACGTGGCTCGACCACGTGTGGATTGGTCGAAGTGGACAGACCACATGTGGATAAAATTAACAGTTTTAAACAAAGGGAAGAAAGAAAACATTATTATTACAAAAACAAAAACGAGCCTTTCACGACACAAAAAAAAATCCTTTTCACAAAACAAGAAAAAAAAATCCCTTTTAACAAAAACAAAACAAATACTTTTCACGAGACAAGACAAAGAAAGAAAATCTTTTGACAAAAAAAAAATCATTTTTGACGAAAAAGAACAAGAATCCCTTTACAAAAAAAAAAAAAAACTGCTTTCACGAAACAAATCTTTAACTAAACAATAAATCCTTTCACTAAACAAAAAAAAAGTTCTTTTCATGAAACAAAGAGAAATAAGTCTACAAAAAAAACAGGAATCCCTTTACAAAAAAAATCTACCCACGTGGCGTAAATATACCGAACAAAAAAAAAAAATCCCGGCAAACGACACTGGAGCTACAAAAACACATCAGGAGTAGGAAAATACAAAAAACTATATAAATTTTAAAGCAAAAATAAACGACGTCAACCCGACAACCAAAAGAAAAAAATTCTCATAATCTTATCAGACGAGGAACAAAGGAAGCAACAAAAGGCGCCAAGCATTGAATACTCCCAATTCAAATCCAGCTCTGTGCGAGACATCTACAACCTGACAAAATCTTAACCAGCTCAAGAATACTCGCACGGACGCACAAATTTCAACGCGGCGTCGAAATTCAATCCTGAACAGTAAATACCCGGCTTCATGCTAGAGACATTTCTTTCACCTGACATTTCTTCAGCACAAGAATCTCTAGTATGAACGCTAAGTTCCAGCAGAAAAATAAAATAAATACACACCCAAAAGCCAGAACTGCCAAATATTACCCGCTTCGCGTGGCAGAAAAACCCAATGAACACAAAAATGAAAATTTTGCCCGCAAACGCTAATTTTTGCTGGAACAACCACAAAACTACAGCTTCATCCTAACAGAATGAACGCTAAATCCTCGCTGAGAAAGATTAAAAAAAAAAAGAAATTTTTAATACAATTGGCAAAACGCCAAACTCGGACAAAACAAAAATGGATTGATTCTGTGCAGGGATAGCAAAATGGCGACAACTATTTTTAAAAGTTCTCTCATATCCTGTATGGATTACCAATAAAAAATTTTTTTTAAAGTCGGTATGTTTGCTACTACAAAAAAAGAACACAAGTTTACGCCAGATCTATCAACTCCATATTAGGCGGGGAGCTTATGTGGCCGACGCCACAACTGGTCAGGGGATATATGTGTGACCTTTCTTTCTTTGTTGACTCAGCCCTACTTCGTCTCTGAGGTAGAGAAGAGGGGGTGATCTCGTGAAATCACGTTGCCCGAAGATCCGGACAATCAGGGACCAACAGGTCAGCTTGACCACGCGTGGTTTGACTGCCTATAAAAACACGCCACCCACTTTTTTCTTTCTCTTTTTCCTTCCGTGTTCTGGGGGAACGCAACCACTGGAGATTGTCGACACTCCCCCCTACTGAGGAGGTGGGGGAGGCAAAAAGGTAACCTCTTTTAATTTCCACCACAAAAGATGAACTATTCCGTCAAACACGCTCACATTACAATTGCCACACAAAAATACATCAAACACGCTCGCATATACCACTTTTACAAACATGAACTTACCAACAGAACTGTTGCACTCCTAAAAGTATGAACTCTACAACATGTCTTAGTCAAATAAATTGTTTTGTTGTTTAATATAAATGTTTTTCTCTTAATTATTAATTTTATAAAATACCATTCTTGTGTTAGCTTTCTTATTTCTTCACTTTCTTTCTAATATAATTTTAGATAATAATAATGTTTTCTTTCTTCCCTTTGTTTGTTTAAAACTGTTAATTTTATCCATATGTGGTCCGTCCACTTCGACCAATCCACACGTGGTCGGGCCACGTTCAAGCAGTGGGAATGACATGCTGCTACAAAGGCATCTCTCCCACAGCCTTTGGTCGGGGGATTCATTCTCCCATAACCATTTGTTCGGCAATCCTTCGCCATTGTGGTTAACCTCCGGCCATAAATTCTTTGAGCAATAGTAGCATTGATGATGCAACAAAAAAAACTAGTCAGCCAATGGATGATCAACTAGAAAGGGCCATATCTATTGATGGTGTGGAAGAATCCAATCAAGTTTTTGATATTTTGCAAATTTATAAACTGTTTGAAAACTCCACTATTGTTCTTCAATCTCCCCCTATTCTTGATAAATCAAACTGCTATTTCTTTTGCGATAATCATTCAAATTTGGAAAGGATTTGTAAGAATCTAACATTAAGATTTGTGGACAATGTTGGAGACTGGAATTTCAAGACGTATAACTGTCATATTGCTTACTATGTTGAAGAAACGTTTAAGCTTATTTATAAGCGTGATGAAGGATTCTGCATTTGAAAACAAGTTGATGGCATCCGAAAATTCCTAAAACTTACTTCTCAGCCTACAGAAAAGGAAGTGTTCATCCTCAAAAAGTCTACAGTCAAAAATGTTAATAATGATTTCTGCAGATTTATATATTCAATAATTTCTTTGAAAAATCCTGAATTTTCTAACAAAATTCTTTATCAATATATCGGCGTTCAACCAATGAATAGCAATTTTTTTTCTACAAATCAAAAGACCCTGGCCAGAATAAAATCGACTATGGAATTACCAAATAAGAAGAGTTTAGCCAAAGATGAAGAGATTCGAAATTTAAAACAAATTGAAAACGTGAAATACAGAGAAAAAATCAAAAAGTCTAAACATCATGTGACAAATATCTCTGATGATATTCTTGAGTGCATGAAATTTTATTCATGCACTCAAGAATATCATCAGAGATATCGAGATGGATTTGTGAGATCAGTCATGAATATTGCAGACGATTTGCCACCTATTATCTGCTATACTGATGACCAAATTGCTAATTTTAAAACGAATTGTAAGAAGAAATATATAATTGTTGGTATAGACAGGACTTTTAATCTATGACCCTTCTTTCTTACTATGTTTACATATAAAAATCAAAGAATTATTAGAAAGAAAACAGGAGATCATCCGATATTCTTTGGTCCAATTCTGCTACACAAAATGGCTACATTTGAGATCTATCATTATTTCTTCAGTCATGTTGCAGCAATGCTTCAAAATGATACACATTTTTAAATCGATGTCAGCAGAATTAATTTCATTTTGGCAGTGATCAAGAAAAGGCAATCGTGAAAGCGGTCTTCAAAAATTCACTCTCTTTGCAAGGAAAATTTGACTAGATATTTGAGTGAGAACTGCAACTTGGCTCAGAAGACTGTATTTAAATATAAAAAGCTTCTGTTTGGTAATGGTAATTTGATAGTTGAACAGAAAAATAAAAATTTGCTCGATGAAATTGAACATTTGAATAACCACTTGGGTTCACAATACATTTTAGAAATGGTTGACAAAATTTACAATTATGTTTGTTTGCCTAAATGGAAACTTGGACTAACAATAAAACTGAGTCAATGAATAATGTGAAGAATTCATCAAATTGGAAAATATTGCGAACTCATGAATTGATAGATACATTGAGAGAAAATGTTGAAATACATTACTTAAATATAAGAAAAGGTCTATATGGACAAGGAGATTACCTTTTAAGCAATTTTATACCAATAAATCAAACAATATGGCAGAATTATGGAAATGAAAGAAAACAATTGATATTTACAAAATATCTCTTAAATCGACATGAAAAATTATATTCCAAAAACGACGAAATTGCCACACAAAAAAAAATTGATATATGTTGCACAGAAACCTGGACAAAGAAAAAGAGTCAAATCATCAAAAACTCAAACTTTTTCTAAATAATTAAAAAAAAAATTTATTTGCAAAAAATTCTAAAATTTGTTTATTCCCAAATTTTGACTATTGTTTTGTGATAAAAATTGAAAAGGAACTTTAAAAAACAAAATACAAAGAAAGTTTCCCACAAGCAAAAAAAAAAGAACATTGCAATTTGTTTTTAATAAATGTTTGACTCATTAATACACAAACTAACTTGTTCTTTTCATTTATATTTTGATTTCTTAAAAAAATAGAAATATATTATAAATTAAACATCACAATAATAGCATATCTAAATAAAAAACACTTAGACAGTTTCAGCACGATAAAATATACAGGTCGGTAGATAATTAGACTCTACTGCGTTTGGTATAAGTCTTGTTAATGCTATTGTTAGTTTTTCTTTTTAATTTTTCGACTGTTAACTTTCCTGCACAAATATATCTTTTATGTTATACTTAATCTTTTGCATTTTAAGGACCGCGCTGAAATAATAACGTTATTATTTAGAAACCCATTATAAATTTAAAAAAAAACACCCATTATAAATTTAAAAAAAAACAATATTTCATATATATATATATATATATATATATATATATAGATATAGATAACTGTAAAAAAAATACGCGGAAATCTCTCTAAGGCCCTTTCGACTATCATCTCATCAGGAGAAAATCGATAGTTTTAATTAATAATAACTTCGAAAGAAAGAGCAAATGGGGAAATTGAGTGTGCCAAAATTAACGTTGAAGCGATTAAAATTCAATTTAATTATTTCGTTAAAAGTCGATTAAAAGGCACTACGTTAGGGGAAAAAAAAAAAAAAAAAAAAAAAAAAAATTGGGAAGGAGTTCAAAGTTCCCCAAAGAGATTCAGCGATCTTACAAATTCCTTCTGCCGGCACAAGGAAGGTTTTCGCATAGCAATAGAGACAGATTCCAATATTTTCAAATGGTTCTTGGAATCTGCTCGATGCAAGACCTCAAAACGGTCTATTTTATAGCCATTGGCACAGCTAGGGTTTTCAACCAAATGCTGGCCAATAGCAGAGTCCAAAGAATTAGAGGATGGGTAACACAAGGACCCTACCCTTCCCTGACGTATTTTCGATGGAATGTGCTGGTTTATGCGAGTCTGCAAATGCAAGGAAGTGCGCCCTATATAGCCAGCATCACATTGGCATTTAAATTGATATACAATATTACTATAATTTGTATAGGGCACACTATCCTTGCGAAAGGAAGGAAAAGCAGGTCTTGTAGCATAAACTAATCGTAAGGAAACAGAGTAGAAGCAATTGCTAATGCTATCAACAATCTGTTTACCTAGTTTAATACTATTTCCCCCTATCCAAGGTAATTTTAAATAAATGGGGCATTTTACAGGCCCAAATATTTTAGGGGATTTAAAATCAGCAACCTTTTTATTAATACAATCATTGATAAGGTCCTCGGGATAACCATTATCAATGAATATATCCCTGATCCTATTAAGTTCACATTCTAATTTATTTGGAGAACAAATAACGAGAGCTCTATGTACCAAAGTATAAATTAAGCCTATCTTTCTAGACTTAGGCACAAAAGAAGACCAGTTTACATATAGGCCCGTAAAAGTAGGTTTCCTGTAGATGGAAGTGAGAAAGCCACCCCTTGAACGTTCAACAAGAACATCCAAGAAGGGAAGACAATTATCCTTTTCACTTTCCATCGTAAACTTTAGAGCCTCATGAATAGAGTTTAACTTATGAAAGAATGCCAATGCTCCACTCTGTGAAGAAAACATCGCAAAAGTGTCATCCACATATCTAACATAAGTAGTAGTAGTATTAATTAAAACTATCGATTTTCTCCTGATGAGATGATAGTCGAAAGGGCCTTAGAGAGATTTCCGCGTATTTTTTTTAAAGTTATCTATAAATTTTGTACCTCAAAACATTTATTATATATATATATATATATATATATATATATATATATATATATATATATATATGTGGCACAATGCGTAATAAATATTGTTTTTTTTAATTTATAATAAAATGACAATTATATGCTTATTTTTAATAATGAAGACTATTCTTTATTTTTAAATGACTACGATTGAGTCATTTGGCGGCTGGTGGAAAAGTAGCAAAATAAAAATAAAACGAAAAAAAATGTATTCGGGGGTGGGGAGACAATTATATGCTAATTTTTAATAATGAAGACTATTTAAATGACTGCGATTGAGTCACTTGAGCCATTTGGCGGCTGGTGGTGGCGAGTGGAAAAGTAGCAAAATAAAAATAAACCGAAAAAAAAATGTATTCGGGGGTGGGGAGACAATTATATGCTTATTTTTACTAATGAAGACTATTCTTTATTTTTAAATGACTGCGATTGAGTCATTTGGAGGTGGCGCTGGGAAAAGTGCTACCCGTATTTTATATTGTTGTTTTGTTGTCACCAAAAAATATTTTACAATCGGTTTTGTTTACAAAATGCCTAACTATACAAAATCAAAATAAATAATGAAATAAGAATTTGTAAACATCGGTAATTAAAAATATATATATTTTTTAAGGGAATTATTTGATCTAAATGAAAAAGCTACGAAAAAAAAAAGGGATCCTTGAATCTTAAAACTTCACTTTTAGTATAATAAATAAATAAATAGATAAAAAGATCATTTATGAAAAAAATTATAAAATTAAGAAATAAACTTATACAGGTAGGTAGAAGAGTAATTTATTTTGCCTTTGGTAACATTTATTTGTTGCCTATTTCTCTTTTAAATATAACTTTCTTTGATTTCAATTTTTCAAATTAGAACTTTCGTATTTGCTAATTTTTATGACTTCTGACTGATCAATCATTCTCGGTCTTAACAAAACCAACCCCTCTATCAAGAACTCCCCTAGAACGGAGCAGAACTTTTAGTTGATCATTTTGAATTAATAAACACTTTGTTACATTATGCTCCCCACCCATGTACGTTGGACTATAAGCCCCCCCCCCTCCCTGTTACTCCTGGCATGCATCTGCATCCGTTTCCGGCCTCTCTCGGAATAAAACCTGGCTTCGGCCAGTATGTCTTATCTCTCTCCTACACTTGTGTTCTCTTTACTTATTAAATACATCGTAATGTAACATGGTGGCAGCGGTGTAAAACACGTCTCAAAACCCGAAACACAAAGTCATCGTCAGAATTAGCATCCGGTGAAGCTTTATCTGCTTCCCAAGCGACGGACAGTGCTACAACTACTACTACAAACTATCAACAACGTCCCTCGTGCGAAAAAGATGGTGGAAAGTTTTCGAGCAAACATAATGACCTCAAGCAGTTTGGATACTAAAACCAACCCTGCGGAAGCGTGGAAATTATGGAAACAGATGTGGAAGAACTACTGTACTATCGCCAAACTAGCAGACCAGGATAAACAGTACCAAACAGCGTTGTTTCTACATGCAGTCGGACCAGACGGCCTTACTATCCACAACGGCTTTCAATTTGCCCCCACCGAAGACAAAGATGACGTCGATACGATGATAGCCAAATTCGACCAACACTTCATAGGACAGACGAATGAGACCTATGAGCAATACCTCTTCAACAAAAGAGACCAAGAACCAGGTGAGATTATCGACTCCTACGTTACGGCACTACGCAACCTAGCTAAATCGTACAATTTTTTGTGAATGTTTACATGACTCTCTGCTGCGTGACCGTATCGTACTAGGAGTAAGAGATAACCATGCCTGTAAAAGACTACTGCAAAATACGGCACTAACATTTCAACAAAGTGTTGACATATGCCGTAGCTGTGAAGCAACGGAGATGCGACTAAAAATAATTAATTCTGACCAACAAGAATAGATTAACAAAGTCCAAGGCCCAGGTTATAAAAAAGAGAACTGGAGGTACGGGCAAATAGACTGTCATTTCTGTGGCAGAAGGCATTACAAAAGAAAAGAAGCATGTCCTGCATGGGGACAGAAGTGCAACCTTTGCAGTCACAAAAACCACTTTGCACGGAAATGCCCGAAAAGGTGGCGTGGTGAGAGACCAAGACCGTCTAAACCAAGACACGAGGTGAATCAAATAGTGTCCGACTCTGACTCTTCTAGCGATACGGACTACGAGAGAGGAGAAAAAACGACAGAACCATTTATGCTAGAATGACCCTAGACCATAAACAGGTAAAATTCCAAGTCGACGAACCAACTGAGTGAAATAGTCAAATGATTATCGCCACAAAGAAGTCAGGGGATATCCGAATCTGCATTGATCCAAGACCGCTAAACAAAGCACTGAAGTGCGAGCAATACCAACTACCTACCATAGAGGAAGTACTACCCAAGTTAACAAATGCAAAATATTTCACTAAGGTAGACGTTGCGTCAGCATACTGGTATGTAGTGCTAGATGACGAGTCAAGCCTCCTCACAACTTTCCAAATGTGGTTCGGTCGATACCGATGGCTGAGGCTCCCCTTCGGAACTTGTGTGAGCTCTGAAATATTCCAAAAACGTCTCCATCAAGCCATAGACGGTCTAGATGGAGTTGCATGCATCACCGACGATATAATTGCATTTGGTTCAGGAGATGACTTACAACAAGCCTCCGTCAACCATGATGCAAACCTGAAGGCACTCCTACAATGGTGTCGAGAAATAGGAATGTAGCTGAACCGAGGAAAGGCAGAAGTAAAAAAGACTGCCATAAGTTTCATGGGTCACCTCATTACCAGTAATGGGCTACTCCCAGACCCTTCTAAAATTGACGCGATCACCAAACTAAAGCAGCCCACATTGATCGATTAGGTACAGAGACTCTGTGGGATAGTCAACTACCTAGCAAGGTTCCTACCAAGATTGTCGACCGTCATGGAGCCAATACGGCAACTAATGCGCAAGGATGTCCCATGGATATGGTCGCGAGCACGAGATACCGCATTCGTAGAAATGAAGCTTACTACTCGCTTACTACGATCCGAAAATGATCCTCATAATACAGTGTGATGCCAACTCAGGAGGACTTGGCGCAGCATTACTACAACAAGGCAAGCCCGTAGCATATGCAAGCAGAGCGCTGACTGATACCGAGCAGAGATACGCCCAAATCGAAAAGTAAATTTTGGCAATTGTGTTCTCACTGGAGAAATTCTACCAATACACTTATGGCAGACGAACAGAGATACACATAGATCATAAACCACTGGAAGCTATAGTGAAAAACCCCTTGCAAAAGCCCCTAAACGATTACAGGGAATGTTATTGCGGACTCAGAAGTATGACATCGACGTTGTGTACCTCAAAGGAAAACACATGTATATCGCTGACATGCTATTGCGGTCATACATGACAACCGAAAAGAATGACTCAGCTGAATTTGAGCTTGTCGACATGGTTAGCTTTCTACCCATCCAGGATGAAAGACTGACTCAGATCCGGAAAGCAATGAATCAAGATGAGGTATGTGACTAACTCAGGAAGACAATGGTGCAGGGTTGGCCAACCGAGAAAATAGACCTTCCTGCTGTGCTGCACCCATATTTTCACACCCATGATGAGATGTCAGTTCAAGATTGACTTTTCTTCAAGGGCGACCGAGTACTCATTCCACTCAGTCTCCAGAGTAACATCAAACGCTCAATTCACTCCTCACACATTGGCATAGATAGATGCCTACGCCGCCCCAGAAGATGTGTTTTCTGGCCGGGAATGTCATCGGAGATACGGGAATACATCTCCACTTGCGAAACCTGCTGCAAGTTCACCACAGAGCAACCGAAAGAAACTTTGATGCCACATGATATACCTGATCGGCCATGGCAGAAAGTTGGCATTGATTTGTTTGAAAGTGAGATGGTGGCGTACCTCATAACTGTCAATTATTTCTCAAACTTCTGGGAGATGGATCGATTAGAAGACACAACAACCTCCACCATCATCTGCAAGTTGAAGGCACACTTTGTGAGATATGGGATCCTCTGCCAGGTGATCTCCGACGCTGGAACCCAGTTCACCTCATCAGCTTTTAAACACTTCTCGGAGAAATGGGACTTCGAACATCTCATGGCAAGCACCGGAAACCAGCAAGCTAATGGAAAGGTGGAATCTGCTGTGAAAAGTGCAAAACGCCTCATGCGGAAGAACAAAGACCCTGACACCGACCATTTCCTGGCACTACTCGACTTCATGAATACCTCTACACAACATATGAAAAGCAGCCCCTCTCAGCGCCTGCTGAATCGCTGCACACGCTCACTTCTGCCCATGAGCAGCAACCTGATGAAACCCAGGTCCACAAACCAGGGGGAAAAGGATAAAATGCTCCTCGAGCATAAGCAATGCTTTCAGGCACTACAATTGTCGTAAACACAACCTACCGGCACTGACCCAAGGCGAGATCGTCAGGATGCGCCCATACAAGAAATGCGACAGAGTATGGGAAAAGAGCGTTGTGAACCAATGTCTAGATGAACGTTCCTACATGGTTTAGACACCCAGCGGAAGCTACGGACGCAACAGGCGTCACCTGCGAAGGTCCTCGGAACAACCACAAATGATAGGATGCACACCCACTCGTCAGCTAGAACAACCACAGACAGCGATGGAGTACACACCAAATATTCATTCCCCCTCTACCGCCACCGACAGGATCCTAGACACTTGCTCACCACACCAAGCAACCGACGCTAAGGAGTTTTTCCAAGGCGAATCCCCTGTCAGGACCCACACATGCACTGGCAGAGGAATACGAAAGCCAGCATACCTCAAAGACTACACAAACTGATAGCAGTTCCATGTACGTTGGACTATAACCCCCCCCCTCCCCTTTTCCCTGTTACTCCCGGCATATATCTACATCCGTTTCCAGCCTCTCTCGGAATAAAGCCTGGCTTCGGCCAGTATGTCTCATCTCTCTCCTACCCTTGTGTTCTCCTTTGTCGGATTTTTCGTGGGTGTTAACGAAAACCGCTCTAAACAAAAGTCATGTTACCTAGGAGAATTATCACAAAAAAAATTATAACAAGAGAGAAGGAATGGACGAGTACAAGATGTTCATAAAAGTTAAAATAAAGTTTTATTTACAAAAAAAAGGTAGCTTGGACTGCTTTTTTTGCAGAGCTGGAATAAATAAATTATTCCTAGATAACGTACAAAAAAAAATAAAAATAAAAAAAATTACAACATCAGGATTTCTTAACATTAAAGTTATATACAACAAAAATATACACAATCTTAAAAATCAAATAGTCTCTTTTTTTTCTTTACACCAAAGTTACAATCAAAAGTAATAAAATTGACAAACCGTGCTGAATGCCGACATAATTTCCATGGTAAAATAACCTTTTTTTTTATTTTATCAAACGTCTGTCACAAAGTTCCTCTTTTCCTTTTTCTTTCCTTTTCTTCAATAATTTTCTTATAATAAATCCAACGCAAGAAATACGTCACTAGAACAGTCCAAATTTCAAATAAACATAATACTTGATTTTTTCACAGTTTGTCCCAAATAGCATCACACGTGATCATGTGAGGATCCAATTTTCAAAGTTATCTCTTTCAAATCGATCTGTGTTGCAAGGACGATCACACTTTACGATTCTTAATCTCTGATTCAGAATCTTCTCAACAGCAAAGTATTCCAGTTCCCGGGAGCTAAGCTCTTCAACATAGGCAATTTCGTGCCCGGAGATATTTTTATCTCGTTCCAATTCTCCATAATTCTTCATTCCAAGTCTCTGACCTGAAACATCTTCAAAGGGAAATATTCGTTGACCGAAGGAAGAATATTTCATACATAAAAGGCAATTCTTGCCAAGAGATACTCTATTTCTTAAATTTCTTCAAGTAGAAATTCTTCTCAAAATTTAACGTCCCAACTATGGACGGAGAAACAGTTTTAACAGGTGTCGACTCCGGCGCCCAAGTCTGTTCTGATTAAACTTCGCGCCAATATCAAATCGAGACAGAACTAATGCATCATTTCTAAAAATAGAAACCACGTGACACAAAATGGCGTCAACCTAACCCAACTCCTACGCAAAATAATCCATGTGACCTTCAACCTGGCACGTAAGCAAAAACCGACAGCCTTCACCCTCAAACGGTTTCAAACAAAGGGAAGTAACCCATGACTTACTAGAAAACATACCGAAATTTCCACACTCTCCCGACGAAGAAAAAAAAAAAAGAAGCACAATGTTATATACATGTCTCATGTACACATCAATACCACAAGTAGTCATTATCCCGTTCACTCACCTTCCTGCGAGTTCGAATGGGTTCAGAATTGGAAGTCGAGGCATGATCTCCATCAGCAACATCCGACTGGACCACATCAGGATCCTCGGAACCACAAGGCTCTTCGGGAACCTCCGAGGTCTGATGGGAATGAGTAACCGACAACTCCATCGGAAAAAGGTGTCTCAAAGAATGTTCCTGAGAGGAACCATCTGCCTTCTTAATCAGGGCAGATCTAATATGAGAATCATCACCCGGAGTCAAACCTATCACTCTACCCAAGGACCAATATGGGCGAGATTTGGCTGGGTTCTTAACAAGAACCACATCGCCTACAGCGATGACATCACTAAAATCAGACTGATATAGATCGCCAATCAGCTCTCTCAAGCCGAGCAGGTATTCCTCATACCATAAAACTTTAAACCTCTGTAAGAGAAGATCCCTCTGTTTTAACTTCTCCAAAAGGTCACTCCTTGAGGAAACTCAAAAACCGACCCATTCATGAAGGGAGACAACTTCATGGGTCCCAAATACATCAGTAGGTCAACACCTACCAAACCATGTACAGTAATACAATCATTTTTAACATTTGAAAAGTCGGCAGCCAATTTCCCCCCACCCGCAATAATACCTTCAATAGCAGTAGACAGACCCCTGACGTGAAACTGAAGGTCCAAGCCTTCGTCCACCAAAAAGGGGATAACACACTCAGAGTTCGGCACTTTGACCCGCAACTCGAGTTCATTTAGGCTCCTTCTGGCCGTTCCGAGAAAAGTTTTAATAAAGAAGTCCCTTCTCTTTACAGGCATAGAACGGCAATTCAATAGGTCCAGAACTCCATCAGACAAATAGGAGCGCTGGCTTCCTGAATCCAACAGACAATTAAAAGATTTTACAACTCCATTATTGACCACGTCAATTTTAATTATTGGCAGGAGAAGATTCACTTCTCCCACCTGAAGACAGGGGTTAGTATCCAGCCGAGACTTGTCAAAGTCAGGGCACAACGCACCTGCATGCTCGCAACTTTTACATTTCCAACAGGGGAGGAGACGACCACTTTTACCGGGGCAAGCCTCGGCGTTATGGAACGGACTAGTACAACGGGTGCACAACTTAGCCAATTGGCATCGTTGTACCCGATCCCTTAGAGAGGGATACTTCCTGCAATAGTACGCAATATGGCTGTCACTACTGCAAAGGAAGCACTTATGTCGACTGGGTTTAGTTTTTACAAAAAAGTTCTCCAAAGTGGAGGGCTTCTTAACAGCACTAGCGGGCCTGAATCTAAAGGAACCAGACGAACGCGGTTTGGCGACGGGCTTTACAGTTTTAACCATCCTGGGTTTGACGATGTCTAACGTGCGCAACACCTCAGAATAATTATCTAAGATATTTCCCAGAGATGGGTAATTACAATTGACGGTATGAATCAGTTCCCGTCTCACAGAAAGAGGAAGTTTTTCAAAAACAATGCTACTTAGTAACAGATTGCCGGGGGCCTCCTCCTCTAGAAAATCCATACCAAAGGAGTTTTTCAGCTCGTATATTTGAGCTTTCACCTTAGTTAGAAAGCTCTTCACCGAGTCAGTATCAGAATCCCCAAGAGGTTTAGCACTATGGAGATCCCTAAAAATAGAGTTTACAATAAACCTTTTATCTAAAAATTCTCTATCTAGGATCTCCATTGCTGCCTCAAAGTTGGCATCCGAAATGGAAAGATGTCCCACTATTTGGTGGGCATAGCCCCTGAGGTGATTTTTCAGAATGATCAACCTCGTGGACTCACTAGGTATATTTGACACGCAATTTTCGAACTCCTTAAAGAAGTTGAGATACGCTAATTTGTCGCGTTCCAAACTCATGGGGTCGAAAATAGGACAGTTAAGTTTGGGTGTCACACTACAAAGTGACGCTTTAGACTTCTCCCCTTCCCTACTGGGTGGGGAGCCTTCATCCCTCCACATGCTCTCCAATTCGCTGAAACGTCGATCCACATGGATACGATATAACGTTTCGCTCTGACAGGTCTCAGACATCTCTTCGCGAGACTCACTCTCAATATAGGCACTTGTGATCTGCTCATTGAGTGAATCAATGGACGCAAAGAGTTCCTTAGCCCTAACCTTCTGGAAAGAAACAAATTCCCGGTTCTCCCCCTCGCCACCCCCAAGAACATCAATAATAGTATCAACTTTGATTTTTACGCCTTTCTACAAGGAGATTAACAGTGGGGGTAGACTCCATTATGGCGAAAATACAATATGGCGATCAGGTGTGGGCTAAAATAAAAGAGGCACCAAACGTCTTCTTAATGGCGGGAAAATGACAACGTAAAATTATCTAAGTAAGATTCCTACAAAAAAAATGGGAAAAGGCTGTACCATAGTTAACCAAATTCGTTCAAATGTAAGTCTAACAATTCCACTTGTCAGTCAAAGCAAAAATTCAAGGGAAAAATAATTACACAAAAATCATTCAATATCTAACATTCACCAGTTTCCAAAAATGGCGACTTAGAATACGCGGGAGATTTACAAAAATGACTCCACGTGGCGAACAAAAATGGCGTTCAGACTTCAAAACATGCAATTTTCACATAAAATACATAAAAAGGAAAAGAAAAAAAACAGTCAGCTTAAAACAGTATTAAAACCTGAACATCTCGTATTTGACTATGTTTAATTGTAGTCAAAGGAAACCAAGGCCGCCAGAATTCCAGGCATCATGTCTAATACACGCAATTAGGCGCCAAAAGCAGAAAGGAGATTATCACTTGAAGTAAGTTCCCTCCAGTGACTTGGGTACCAAAAAACAGCACTAGAAGAAAATTAATTTAAATCTAAACTAGTGGCAAATCTTCGAGCATTTCTTCCAATACGCGAATTCTGGAACAAAAAAAGCAGAATGCTTTTAATAGAAGAAAAATAGATACTATCCCAGCATATCGTCTGAAGTTTGTCCACCCAAACGAAAATGGAATAAAAAAGCAGAATGTCGGATTTTTCGTGGGTGTTAACGAAAACCGCTCTAAACAAAAGTCATGTTACCTAGGAGAATTATCACAAAAAAATTATAACAAGAGAGAAGGAATGGACGAGTACAAGATGTTCATAAAAGTTAAAATAAAGTTTTATTTACAAAAAAAAGGTAGCTTGGACTGCTTTTTTTGCAGAGCTGGAATAAATAAATTATTCCTAGATAACGTACAAAAAAAAATAAAAATAAAAAAAATTACAACATCAGGATTTCTTAACATTAAAGTTATATACAACAAAAATATACACAATTTTAAAAATCAAATAGTCTCTTTTTTTTCTTTACACCAAAGTTACAATCAAAAGTAATAAAATTGACAAACCGTGCTGAATGCCGACATAATTTCCATGGTAAAATAACCTTTTTTTTTATATTTTATCAAACGTCTGTCACAAAGTTCCTTTTTTCCTTTTTCTTTCCTTTTCTTCAATAATTTTCTTATAATAAATCCAACGCAAGAAATACGTCACTAGAACAGTCCAAATTTCAAATAAACATAATACTTGATTTTTTCACAGTTTGTCCCAAATAGCATCACGCGCGATCATGTGAGGATCCAATTTTCAAAGTTATCTCTTTCAAATCGATCTGTGTTGCAAGGACGATCACACTTTACGATTCTTAATCTCTGATTCAGAATCTTCTCAACAGCAAAGTATTCCAGTTCCCGGGAGCTAAGCTCTTCAACATAGGCAATTTCGTGCCCGGAGATATTTTTATCTCGTTCCAATTCTCCATAATTCTTCATTCCAAGTCTCTGACCTGAAACATCTTCAAAGGGAAATATTCGTTGACCGAAGGAAGAATATTTCATACATAAAAGGCAATTCTTGCCAAGAGATACTCTATTTCTTAAATTTCTTTAAGTAGAAATTCTTCTCAAAATTTAACGTCCCAACTATGGACGGAGAAACAGTTTTAACAGGTGTCGACTCCGGCGCCCAAGTCTGTTCTGATTAAACTTCGCGCCAATATCAAATCGAGACAGAACTAATGCATCATTTCTAAAAATAGAAACCACGTGACACAAAATGGCGTCAACCTAACCCAACTCCTACGCAAAATAATCCATGTGACCTTCAACCTGGCACGTAAGCAAAAACCGACAGCCTTCACCCTCAAACGGTTTCAAACAAAGGGAAGTAACCCATGACTTACTAGAAAACATACCGAAATTTCCACACCTTACTTATTAAATACATTGTAATGTAACACTAACAGAACAAGGTAGGCCACGCATATACAGTGCAATAATGACTCTCTTACACATACTTACACAGTGCCACATTGTGACTGTATTCTCACACATTTTAAAACTAGATAATAAAAAAAGAACAAATAAAAGAAAAAGGACAGCCAACTCTGACTCGTATACAGTAAATTCGAATGTGTACTAACTATAGTGAGTAATTTCAACAAAGAGACGCCACACTACAGATTCTAACATTCCCGGCGGTCGGGTTGAGTTCAAAGTATAGTATCTGTTCTGTCCTCGGTCGGAGGAGGAGAAATATTTCTCGACTAGAGAAAATTTTATTTTTGCACCAATATAAAGTATCCTTTTTTTTTGGGGGGGGGGGGCTGGATATTCCTCCAGTTTAACCGACCTTAGGATAGGATGTGTGTGTGGGGGGGGGGGCATGTCTTCTACATTTGAAAATGATTACTTATTTAACGCCTAACCGAAAGTAATGGCTAGAATTATAGGCAAAACTCGAGTCTTATGCTTCGGCTGTGCTCTCACTGCTCGTCTAAACGAGAAAATCAGTATTTCTAAGAAGTAGCCTCTATTCTAGAAAAGAACCCAAATAATCTAGATTTAAGGATGGGTTTTAAAGTTTTAAAATAACCGAGATAATCTTTTAAAATTTATTTTCATTCTTGACAAGTCAAGAATGGAAACGCATTGAGTCTGCTCTCGGCCTACCAAGCCAGCTGGACATTCGAAGAAAACTATGGACTGTGACACAATTATATATAAGGAATCAGGATTTCTCGATATTGCGTAAAAATAATTCACCGAGATTTATTTTTTTAGAGTTTACAAATGGTACTCATTTACTGAACAACAGACTTGCAGCTGAAGACTTTTGCCCGACCAACTCAAAAAATTAAGTGATTAACTTATTTTGCCCAAATTTTGAAATAAAGGAATAATAGAATGGAAATAAATTTTAAAAGATTATCTTTGTTATTTTGAAAAAAAAAGTTGTGATAAAAATGAAAGTGGAAATATAGCGAATTTCAAGGAAGTCGAAAAGTGAAAGTAAGAAAAAATCGAATTGTAAACGTTAGAAAAAGCAAACGACATTTTCTCTTCCGTCTTCTATACCTAATATCACATCACGATGGCTTCTTCACAGCAGGTAAGAACAATTAAAACATTAAATATATACTTTAAAAAAATCAATCGAATTGCTTTTTTTTTTTACTAAGTCAATGGCCACTGGCTAGAGCATCGTTTTGAGGGGAGTTGATTTAAACCTTTGATTGACTGTTTTAACTGCAGATTATTCTCAATTACAACTTTACTTTACAGATTTGTTAAAAGTTTAAAATTTTCTAATTTATTTCTCTTCGCCCACTGAGGTGTGTTCAAGGGCGATTATTGTCTATTGGCACGTTTACATAACGTCATTATTATATAAAAAAAACAACATTTATTTACCAGCTACCGAGGCGAGGGTGTGGTCATTTCTCTAATAATAATACCGTCATTAAAAAATCGGCACATTAAATCAGTGTAGGTGAAACCCGTAATTTCTACCTTAAGACCGCCGGGAGTGGGGGTCGATCTTCTCCAGTCTAAATGGTTTGCCATATTTTCTTTTTTTCGAAAAAACACGCTTATAAATTTATAAAGGATCGAAACAGACAATTTTCGGTATTTTTTTACTATCCATTCCCAGCGCAGTTTACCACTTTAAAAAGTTCAAATCCTACTTTTTTTTGTGCAAATACATTTAAACAGCCTAAAAAAACATCCGCAAAGAAGGAATTTAAAAAAAAATTAAATACTAAAGATTTTAGCATGGGGGATCACTTTCCTTTATAAATTTAACGTAAAATGAGCACCCATTTCCTGGCCACTTAACATTAAACGAGACATGTAACCGACTTGAGTTTCTAATTCGAGACTGGAGATTTTCCTAGTTAGCTATTCCATTTGTTTTTATTTTTACGTAGGATAAATGGTTTTTCATTAACTCAAGTCGGTTACATGTCTCGTTTCATTATTAAATAAACACGTAGAAATTTAGCCAATTTGGGGTGGGGGGTATTTATTTATTTAATAAAAACACGTAGAAATTTAGCCAATTTAGTTTTCTGGGTTTTTAGGGGGGGGGGGTAGAACCTAAGTCAAAGTTTGCCCACCCCCTCCAAAACAAACACGAAAATCGCTAAATTTTTACGTGTTTTTATTAAAAACTCAAGTCGGTTACATGTCTCGTTTGACGCTAACTGGCCAGAAAATGGGTGCTCATTTTACATTACATTTATAAAGGAAAGTGAACCCCAACTCTAAAATCTTAAATATTTAATTTTTTTTTAAATTTCTTCTTTGCGGATATGTTTTTAGGCTGTTTAAATGTATTTGCACAAAAAAAGTAGAATTTGAACTTTTTTAAGGGGTAAACTGCGCTGGGAATGGATAGTAAAAATTTACCCTACTTTTTTAGACGATTACATTCTGGTTTGACGACCTTGTCACTCGGGTGACAGGGGTTAGTGATAAAAGAAATTAGGGCAATTAACTGCTTTAAAAAGCTAGAATAGCCCGGAAATTGACGATCGTTTTATGTTAAATTTATTTACGAAATTAATTTTCAAAGTGTTCACACTAAAATATAGAATCTCGTTGGGGGGGGGGGGGTGATTTAGTGTTAATCTACAAATTTACCCGATTTTTTGACGATTAATGCTTCGTCTATGTCGATCCTTTATATATGGGCGTTTTCTTTTTCAATTTCTTGTCTCAGAAAAACAAAAAACAAAAACAACAACCAAAAATGGGGTGACACTTTTACCCCCAGCCCAGGCCGCCCAACGCCGACCAGGCCATCCACCGCCGCCCAGCCCCCGGCGCCAGCATTTTGGCTCACGTGACTCAATCGTAGTCACTTATGAACAGAATAGTCTTCCGTATTAACAATTAGCATATATCCCCCCCCCCCCAATACATTTTTTTTGTTTATTAATTATTTACCTTACGAAATAGAAGATTGATGGATTTTTGCCAACCGCCGCCCAGCCCCCGGCGTCAGCATTTTGGCTCACGTGACTCAATCGTAGTCACTTATAAACAGAATATTCTTCGTTATTAACACTTAGCATATACCCCCCCCAATACATTATTTTTGTTTATTAATTATTTACCTTACGAAATAGAATGAAGATTGATGGATTTTTTTAAAAATAATTAATAAACAAAAAACATGTATTGGGGGTGGGATACATGCTAATTGTTAATACGGAAGACTATTCTGTTCATAAGTGACTACGATTGAGTCACGTGAGCCAAAATGCTGGCGCTGGGGGCTGGGCGGCGGTGGGCAAAATCCATCAATCTTCTATTTCGTAAGGTAAATAATTAATAAACAAAAAAAAATGTATTGGGGGTGGGATACATGCTAATTGTTAATACGGAAGACTATTCTGTTCATAAGTGACTACGATTGAGTCACGTGAGCCAAAATGCTGGCGCCGGGGGCTGGGCGGTGGTGGACGGCCTGGGCGGCGTTGGGCGGCCTGGGCTGGGGGTAAAAGTGCTGCCGCCAAAAATGTCTTTCATTAACCCCAACACTAAACTCAAGCCTGGATTGGTAATATAATAAAAAAAATCTAAAATATACAAGTTCTGGAAAAATAATTTCTTTTAACTCATCAATCGTCATTTTTCATATGCACACTTATTATTCTAGATTTTTACCTTATTTCTCACTAGCCAGGCTCTAACATAATGACATTGTGACTTTAGATTGCCAGCTAATAGGTGCCACCTTCTTGTTCTCGCCTTGAATGAAAACAATGATACTGTAATGGAAGGGGGGTGTTGGTCCCTTCCTTACATTTATCGCACGAAATGAATTGAACGAACAACAACCGAGTAACAGGCAACAAAAAAGGGTTTATTTAACAGAGGGTTGGAACTGTGTCCCAGTGAAGAAAAAAGGCTGACGACCCGGCAGCCTCTTTTCTTCACTGGGACACAGCAAATATATTCCCAGTGGAGATGGCTGCTGCTGGAACGATGCAGGGGAAAGGCAGGAGAGAGATGTTTCTTCGTTGCTGGCCGATTTCTCTCTGCTGAATTCTTCAACTGACCAGGTGGTAGAAAATAGTCCATGAGGGGGCAGTGGATATCAATACGCCCTGCAAGCCGATTGGTCAGCGTATGACCAATTTGCTCACAGGGGATGAGAAGAAATAGATCCTATTTCAGTTTGCTACATCACCACCTGCTTAGGTGGAAAGCTAGTGTAACAGCTGGATAGAACCAGAAGAATCATAAAACATTTACAGAATTTGAAAAGTTTTTTGTTTTTTTTTAAAGAATATTTTACTCTTCGGTGAAAAGTTGTTTTGTTTTTTTTGTTTTTTTAAATTGTTCTTTACTTTTCGGTGAAAAGTTGTTTAGCAAAAAATTGATGTTTGAAAAAATGTTTTTACGAAAGCAGAGAAAAATTAAAAAATTTTTTTTTTAATGTTTTTAAGATTTTCCATAAAAAAGTGTTTTTTTTTGTGTCTGAAAATAGTATGATAGAGTACAAAGGATCAAAAAAGCTAATTCTATATATATATAGAGTCTTACACAGCTTTTTTGACCAATGTACTCACCAACCACTGCGTGTGGTGTCTTTAGAATTTGGCAGAGTTGGTGTATGCAATGTGTAAGTAGGGGGAATATGTGGCTCTAGTGTTTTAGTGTCTAAAAAGGCTCTTTTAACCCTATCTATTGATACTGTTTCTTTTTTGCCACTAATATCAATAGTGAATAGCTTATCAGTATGTAAAAGTACGCGATAAGGACCAGTGTAAGGTGGAGTTAGAGGGGCTTTTACAGAGTCCTTTCTAAGAAAAACATGAGTCCACGAAGCAATGTCTGTAGGGACCGAAGATTTTATGGTCTGTTGCCTAGGGTTCATCGGTGGGAGCTCATTAAAATAAGCTCTTAATCTGTCTGTGTACAAAGCTGGGTCTGTTGACGTTAAATCTATGGGGTCAACATCTGACCCGGCAAAAATAGATGCATTCCATAGACAAGTTCGGCTGGAGAGTATCCGAGGTCCTCTTTTATCGCAGCGCGACAGCCAAGAAGAACAATTGGTACATACTCGCTCCATCGCTGTTGGTCCGGATAAGCACGTAGCGTGGCTTTCAATTGGCGATGGAAGCGTTCTATCATCCCGTTAGAAGCTGGATGATAGCTAGTCGTACGGATACGTTTAATCCCTAAAATTCCTGAAGTCCACCACGGTCGGTGGTAATAGTCGTAGGGACTCCATAACGCGATATCCAGCCCGAGATAAGGGCTCGCGCTACGGATTCAGCCGAAATGTCGATTAGGGGAATGGCTTCAGGCCACCGTGTGAAGCGGTCTATGCAGATCAGGAGATAAGTAAATCCCTGACTGGCAGACCATGGTCCAACCAGATCAATATGAACATGGCTGAACCGAGCGTTTGGAGTGCTGAATGTTCCAAGAGGTGCACAGATATGCTTGTGCACCTTTGACTTTTGGCAAGATACGCAGGAACGTGTCCAAGCAGTGATATCGCGCCTCATATTCGTCCAGAAAAATCTGGTCGAAATCAGCTTCACTGTGGCTTTGAGTCCGGGGTGTGCCAAGTTGTGAAGGGTATCAAAGACAACCCTATGATGAGTCAATGGAATTAAAGGGCGAGGTGAATCTGTTGAGGCGTCACAGATGATCTGTGTGTCCGAAGTGGACACAGGCAGGTATGTGAATTTGCAAGTTGCAAATTCAGGTGACGACAGATCCAGAGTGTCCAGACGTGGCTGGTCTAAGGCCATCTGATGTATGTCGATATTCGACGGTGAGGACAGAGAATTTATGGGAAGGCGGGACAAGGCGTCTGCCGCAGCATTCTGTTCACCAGAAATGTGTCGGATATCGTTAGTGAATTGCGAATCAAAATCCAAGTGGCGAGTTTCACGAGGGGAATATTTGTCCGGCTTAGCACGCAGTGCGTATGTAAGCGGACGGTGATCATTGTAGATCACAAATTGACGGCCCTCAAGTGAATGCTGGAAGTGTTTCACTGTGAGGTACATTGCGGTCAAACATGCTGTAACGTTGTTCTGCCGGTTTCAGTTGTCTCTAAAAGTATTCGAGAGGCTGTAGTTGGTGTTAGTGCTGCTGTTGCAACACTGCACCTACAGCTGTGCCCGATGCATCAACGACCAGTGAAAACTGGGCATTGGGAACAGGATCTGCAAGTAGGGATGTCGTCGCTAGCTTTTCCTTCACTTGGTTGAATGTTTTCAGCTGAATATCATTCAGTGATATCTGCTCGTTTTTCTTCTTCCTGTTACGTAACAGGTTGGAAAGAGGAGACAGAAGATCGGCACAGTGTGGGATGAAGCGTCTGTAATAATTAATCAGACCGAGGAAGTGCCTTAGTTGGCGAAGTGAAGTAGGTGGTTGAAGGTCTTGTAGAGCCTTAACCTTTTCAGGCAAGGGAGATATGCCTTCCGGGCTGATAATGTGGCCCAAGAAAACTATTGACGAAGCACCGAAAACGCATTTACCAGGGTTAATCCTCACCTGTTATTGCTGAAACAGTAGGCGGAGATGAGTGACATGTTCCTCAGGCGAAGTGCTTGCCACAAGAATGTCGTCTATGTAATTATAAACGAAGTCGAGATCTCGCACTACTTCGTCCATGAAGCGTTGGAAGGTACTAGCCGCGTTTTGCAAACTAAAAGGCATAGTAAGGAATTCGAACGCTCCAAATGGGGTTGTTACCGCCGTTTTAGGTATGTCGGCCGGATTCAGTGGAACCTGATCGTAAGCCTTTACTAAGTCCAGTTTGGAGAAGGTCTTACAACCATGCAGAGTCGAAGCAAAGTCCTGTATATGTGGGATTGGATAACGATCAGGTACCGTCATGGCATTGAGTCGTCGATAGTCCCCAGTCGGATGCCAATCACCGGAATGCTTTGGGACCATATGCAAAGGGGAAGCCCAAGGACTGGACGAGGGGCATATAATTCCCAGCTGCAGCATATGGTTAAATTCCGCCCTTGCCGCTTTTAGTTTTTCAGCAGGTAAATGATAAGGGCGTGAGAACACAGGAGCTCCTGTGTTCTCAATATAATGTTTTATTGAGTGAGTGGGTTTGCTCACAACAAAATTTAGGTTAGTCAACTCTGGGTAGGAGTGTAGAAGTGTCTGGTATGGGTCATCGGTAGTGGCAATGAAAAATACCGGGCTGATAGATGGGGTGTTTGTTTTCAAACCACAGACGGAAAGTTTTGTATTAGCATCTATCAACCGATGTCTGCACATGTCCACCAAAAGATTAAAGTGGTGCAGAAACTCCGAGCCCAGAATGGGGTAAGGTAAATCCGCTACCGTAAAGATCCACATAAAGTCTCTGCATAATTCCAAGTCCAAAGAACGAGAAATTTGACCGTACGTGGGAATTGGAGAATGATTTACGGCTTGCAGTGAAATGGGCGACACTGGTGGTTTCTCTTTGAGAATTTTCAGTGGTCAAATACTGCAAGCAGCTCTCGTGTCAACCATGCAACATGCCTGGGAAATGGAGTCCAAAAGAAAAAGTGCACGATAGTGTAGCTTCTGTGAAGACTGTCTCATGCTCAGGTCTCCAGCTTTTAGTTTCCCTGGTTCAAAAATGAACAGGGGCTCTTGCATTTATGCGCTTGTGTGCCAAATCGACTGTGGTAAAAGCACAGTCCTGGCTTGTTTGAGTGGCGGCGGCGGCGCGGGGATGGTGAACGACTTTGATACTGTCGTCTGGGCGATTGTGACCTCACACTCAATCTTCTGACCTCTCTGGTGAGCCGTTCTATCGCTTCAAGTACAGCCACAGACGTGGCTAGTTGGCTTGGGTCTCTAGCGGTGGCAGAGAACGCAGAGACTTTAGTCTGCAGCTGAGGGTCAGAAGCGGTGGTAGTTCTTTCAGTGAAATCCATTACTTTATCCGCCGACGAAGCTATAACGTCCACGGAGCTAGTCTCCTACTTTTTAAAAATTTTTTACTAAATATTCAACAGACCAAAAATCAATTCGAAAAGTGGGGGAAAAACGTTATTACAAAAAGCACTTGAGGGGAAAAAAAGGAACAAAATGAAAGGGGAAATATGTGTTTAGAATAAATACATAATTGGAGCAAAGAGAAAATGTGTGAGTGTATTTTTTTGTGTATTGGAGAAAAAAAAATAATGTGTGTACTCACGTCTTTTTGAGCCAAAAAAAATATTCGTAAAAAAAGTTGTTTTTTTTTTCTTTTTTTTTGTGTTAGAAGGCAAAAAGAGTTCTCTACTTTCAAAATAAAATGTTGAGATGGTCTTGTTGGCTTTTTTTTTATGTGTAGGCGAGAAAAAGTTTCTTCTTTTCGTCAATTGACTTGAAGTCGAGTGTTGAAACCCTTCCTTGGCGAGAGAAAAAAGAAAATGCTGGCGTCTCAAAGTCTGGTAGACGAACTTGACAGAAAAAACTTTTTCTTTTTCGATACTTTCGAATATAAACGTATTTTTAAACGTTTTTCTGTCAAAAAGAAAAGAAGAAACAAAGGAAAACTATTGAAACGCATTCCTTTTTCCTTTCGCACTTAAAAACACGTGCCGCTATAAAAAAAAAAAAGTGACAAACTTCTTCCTCAAAATATTTTTTTTTTCTTCCACAGAAGAAAGGAAAAAGGAATGCGTTTCAATAGTTTTCCTTTGTTTCTTCTTTTCTTTTTGCGTTAAAAAGAAATGTCTTAAATTTTGTCTTCCCTAGTTTCGAAAGAAAAACAAAATGTATTTTGGAAGTTGCCGAGTTCGAAAACGTGTTTTCCTTTCGTTTTTTTTTTCTTCTTTCAAACGGCAGAGTTTTCTTGGTCGTTGCTGGACTTGTCTTCTGTTTAAAACCTCGTTGCTGTTTTAAATGCAGTTTTTGTACTTTGTTGTTCAACTCAATTTCGTGCCAGTTTTGTTTTTCACAAGGTTTGTGTTGAATCACGTCCGGGTCACCATTTGTAATAGAAGGGGGGGTGTTGGTCCCTTCCTTACATTTATCGCATGAAATGAATTGAATGAACAACAACCGAGTAACAGGCAACAAAAAAGGGTTTATTTAACAGAGGGTTGGAACTGTGTCCCAGTGAAGAAAAGAGGCTGCCGGGTCGTCAGCAAATATATTCCTAGTGGAGATGGCTGCTACTGGAACGATGCAGGGGAAAGGCAGGAGAGAGATGTTTCTTCGTTGCTGGCCGATTTCTCTCTGCTGAATTCTTCAACTGACCAGGTGGTAGAAAATAGTCCATGAGGGGACAGTTGATATCAATACGCCCTGCAAGCCGATTGGTCAGCGTATGACCAATTTGCTCACAGGGGACGAGAAGAAATAGATCCTATTTCAGTCTGCTACAATACCACCTTGAGATGATCCATCTTTCAGGCTTGCATATATAGCATCTGCATATGTAGCATCTGAATATGCTAAGACTCATTTTTTTCAGGTCATCTACATTAGAAATTTTTAACACAATTTTTCTCGCCTTCAATTTAGACAGCACCTTGTTTGCCTCTTATAGCATTTTCACAGTTGGATGTTTTCCTGTATTGCTCACAACACACGTTTCATAACTTAGATCTGGTCTTGTTTGTGAAGCAACCTACATCATTTGTCCACTTAAGCGTTTTAAGTCAGCTTTCTCTTCTGCAGTCAATTCATCTGTCATCCTTGTACACCTTTTAGCCATGCTAATTAGTGTTATGGTGGAAATATATGATTCTTGTTTTATTTCCACCCCTTCTTTAGTTTGCGCAACTTCCAATCCCAGATACTTAAATGATCCATCTTTATGCGTACTGACCGTAAATATTCTTTTTAGTTTTCCTATAATCTGTTCTTGCAAAAAAGGCATTACCACAGAAGGCAAAATCATCCACATGATTAACCAAAATTCATATTAATGATCCACTTTTATACCACTTAAATAAGGCATTGTCATACGAACTAATTGTACCTTCCAGCTGTAAGAATAC
Source organism: Sepiola atlantica (assembly GCA_963556195.1). NCBI lineage: Eukaryota > Metazoa > Mollusca > Cephalopoda > Sepiida > Sepiolidae > Sepiola > Sepiola atlantica. The sequence goes on from OY744534.1 coordinate 34,640,616, forward strand.
TTCTTTAATTCTTTTGTACCAAGATCTGAGTGAATCATTCAATTCGTAGATGCATCTTTTGAGACGCCAAACCTCAGTTTTTGGACAGACATCACAAGGTGGATGCAGAAATACCTCTCTTGTCAAAGGGTCCTCTTGTAGAAATGCTGCTGTTATATCAAGAGATTGCAACCTCCAGCACATCAAGGCTGTTGTAAAAAATACCAAGCAAGTGGGAGAATATTTCCTAAGATTGTTAGTTTCCTCTTCAAAGCTACGGGTCACTAATCTTGCTTTTGTTTTGTTTTTTGCCGTCTATATATTTTTCAATTACTATCCAACGAGAGGATAGTGTAGCCTATTTTTCAAAGGGAACTACTTCAAATACCTCATTATTAATCAAGTTATTCAACTCTCTCTCCTTAGCATTCACAACATCCTGAGAAATTTCTTGATCTGCGGTAAGCAGTACAGCATTTTCCGGATAAGGTAGTTCCTTCCTATCATCAATATGATTCCAATTAACACATATAGGTTCTTCATCTCTCTCCACATGTACATTCCCCCATTCCTTGTATATTCCACTTAGTTTGGGCTGTATGCTTAGTACTTTTGCTTGCTTCCACAATTTTGTACTCAATAAAAGAATTTTGTATTAGTTTTAATCTATTATTTACATTACCATCAGACTTATTTTCCTTCTGGGAATTAGTTTCATCTGGTGTAGAATATTTATGACTATCATCCTCCTCATCCACATCAAGAGTATACATAGGTGGTTCTTTATCTCCAATCTTATATTCTGATCTCTTTTCGGCCTGATACATATTACTACTATCCTTTACTTTCATTAATTGGCATGGATGAACACGATAATAAGCTCTTCCACGGCGTACCAATACAGTTTGTCCTCCTTTCTTAAGCACAACTGCAGGACCTTTCCAACCGTTAAAATTTTTCCTGCGATAATAAACTTTATCACCATTATCATACACCATATCTGAATAAGTACGAACCTTATGTCTGAGTGTTCCCCTGATTCTTTCACTTGACTCAGCTGAAATATAGTTTTGCCTGGCACTGTGTAAAGCTTTCATGTTCTGACATATAATATCACTAGATGAACTATCCATAGCTGGAAGTTCATCCTCTAAAATTGACGGAAGGTTAGGGTTAACTCCAAATACTAATTGGTTTAGACTAAAACCGCCATTATTTTGTAAAGTGTTCTTGGCACTTACTGCTCATGCAAGTGCAATTTTGGGTTCACATTTCACCTCTGCAATAGTTTTGTAAAATGCCTCTCCCAATATTTGATTATGCCGTTCCACAATCGCGTTGCTAAATGGTGATTCACTTGGTGTTGTTGCAGTTTCTATATTTAATTTTTCATTCATCTCTATATTTTCATTTGAAAATTCCCCTCCATTATCACTTAAGAATTTTTTAGGTGCACCGAAATATAATATCCAAATTTGGTAAATGTTTTGCACAATTTCATCTTGTTGTTTAGAAAACACTAAACAGGCTGCAGAATATCTTGTGACAATCATATGCAAAATCCAAGTTTTATTGTGACTATATTCCTTTAAGTCCATACGCACAACTTGATTGAATTTATCAGCCATGGGCATAGATACCATTGGACGCAATGGTACACGTTTATATTTCATGCATACTTCACATGAATTGCAACATTTTTCAATTACCTTAAGGAATTCAGCATCACAAAAATCCTTACTTCCCCTAACAAATTTACACACCTTTTCTTTTGAGGCATGTGAAAATTGTCTGTGCAACTTCATTGCTTTTTTTTCTTTTTCTTCCAGTGTTAAGTTTTTTACAGAAGTGATGTGCAACACTACAGACACTCTCAATTCACTTCGCTTGTTAAATAATAAATTTGTAAATGAAATACAGTAGTGGCCTGATGAGGTGTAAATCCAATTAATCGCTTCACCAAGAATCCTTGCTGCATCATTCACAAAATTTAAAATAATTCCAGCTTTCTTCATTGAGGTTTTACTAAACAGCAATGGAATTTCATTATTCACTATACATGACTCAATCATCACTTTTTTTCTGCCAATAACTGCTGGAAATTTTACTATCTAATATGCACATTCCAAAACACTACCAACCCAGAAGCATGGAGTTCTGTGTTAAATAGATTTATGTGAATCTCTTTTATGCTTTTTATATTTTTCTGATGATGTCTACAATCTCTTGAAAAGTGTTTAGTAGAGTCACAATTAAAGCATCTCATAAGTTTTCTATCCTTGCCTCTTGGATTTGAACCTATACTGAATTGATAAGTTCTGTTTTGATATTTCCGACCACCTCTATAATTTACTCGTCCACACCAACCTCTTGTTTGAAATGTATTCTCGTTTTTAGTTACAAAAACCGGTTAAAATTTTACACCTAGTGCTCGCATGTGGCCATTCATTGCGACAGGATCTCCAAAAATCTTTTGTATCGTACATTTCATATCATCATACGTCATAGACTCACACGTAGCACGAGCCAGTCGATCGTTTTCATCAGAGACAATTGCTGCAGTTAATAAAAAATAAAAAGCATGTACGTCTTCCGGTAGTTCCACTTTAAAGTTATCCAGTTTGTGATAGAGGTATTCAAATTGTATCAAAAAGTCAGTAATACTTACACCGGAAGTCATAAAATTCCTTAGTCTAGATAAGCCCGGGTGTTCTCATCTTTTAAAAACAATGTGCCCAGTTTGTTTGTTATTTTTTGGACACCGTTTTCCTGACCTATATCTTGAGGTTGTAAATCCCTCACACAATCTGAGAAATACTGCTGGCCCTTATTGCCATATTGTTAAATCATTCTTCCATTACACATAGCAATCTTCGTTTTCCAAGGCTGGTGGCGATTTTAAAGCTTGATTGGTCATCATTTTTTTTTTCAACACAGTATATGTGGCAATGTGTAGAACACAAAACAATATTGAATATCCCGCACTAGTTTGCACTTCTGCTACCATTTGTCAAAGCTCTCCACGTTGGTCTGGTTCATCAATGAAGTACACCAAGACTGAAGAACCCTCCACTTTTCCAAATCAGTCTCTGATACTTCCGGGTATCAAGGGAGATCACTCAAAACTGTTAAAGGGGGAAATAACTAACAATTAACAGTTGAGGGGTGGTCTATGGTCTTACAATTGGTGACGTGACCAAGGGCCGACCCTTACAAGCGAAAAAAAAAATGAATAAAAGACCGAAAGAAGAAGTGGACAAAAGTAAATACAAAAATGTTGTACAAATGGTGCATGTGACTGAGGGATTCGACCCTTACAAGCCAAAGGAGGGAGAGAAAGAAGAAAAAAACTAGGGAAAACAAAGAAAAACAGAGAGAAAAAAAAACAAACGCAAGACCTTGCAAGAAGTGAAAGAAAAAGAAAGTGATCGAGAAAGAATAAAAGAAAGAAAAATAATAGAAAAAAATATATAGAGAAAGAAAATGGAGTGAGAGAAAAAAAAGAAAGTAAAGAAAATCAAACAAAGCTAAAACAAAAATAGGAGAAAAATATGGAGACGAAAACAAAGACATAAAGAAAACAGAAACGTACGAACTCGCATAAAAAAAAATTTAAAAAATAAAAAAAACATAAAGACAACAACAATAAAGAGAATAGGAAGAAACAAAAAACAAACACGGAAAGGAGGAAAAAAAAGAACGCAAAGGTAAATGGAGTGGTTTTCTCTTTTTAACTCTGTGCACACACTCACACAAAAAGGATCGGCTCATTTTCTTTTCAATTGATAACTGTAAATATTTATTTTTAAGATATTTGAATTGTCATGTTGTTTCAGTTACATATTCGGATTGTATGGTCAATGTTCTTGAACACAAATAATGTCAATGTAATGTTCTGTTGCCGAGTTAGTACAGAGATTTGATTGATTTTGGATAGTGTGCGAACATTGAAGATTGATATCATTGTAACATGTTTGCATTTGAGAAGTTTAGGTTTAGGTTCTATAGCTGATGTGTAGTTGTTTTGTACGTCCGCATGACTGGCAATGTGGTTTGAATGTCTGGGTTTTGTAAGAATCATGAATATCTTTCTATAGATGTTCACTCACTAAACTTGTTAATCTTGACCATAAACCATATATATTTACATGTTCATCTGCCCAGCATCTTGACTGCTTCGCCATTGGTTCTGGCTACTTTTCAATCAAAGCAGCACACCTGCTAAGCTTCATTCTTACATGACTTTCATTTTTTTGTCATTGATTTTTGCTCCTCTTGAAAAATATGAAGAGACAGGCAGTAGTTCTTTAGCAACTCTAACCAATTCTCTTTTGTCCGATTTATTCACAATGCCCAATTCCGTTTGGTTAAACCTACCATGAAGTGAATTCCTCTAATGATCATTGAGATGTGGTACACCTTAGCCGAACATTTTTGTTTGTTTTGACTACTTAGTGTATCACGTCCAGATGATACTTCAACATTCAAAACTTAACCGGAAGTTCCAGGCTCAACAGAACTGTCCATTTTTAAAAATGTTTTATATAATTTTGTCTCACCCTCTACATCCACACTTGGCCCATCAAAGAACAGCAAGAACATCCGTGTTCGAGCAACATTATCCTTATAAAAGCAGGCATGATAAAAGCACAGCAAGAACATCTGTGTTCGAGCAACATTATCCTTATAAAGGCAGGCATGATAAAAGCACAGCAAGAACATCCGTGTTCGAGCAACATTATCCTTATAAAAGCAGGCATGATAAAAGCACAGCAAGAACATCCGTGTTCGAGCAACATTTTCCTTATAAAGGCAGGCATGATAAAAGCACAGCAAGAACATCTGTGTTCGAGCAGCATTATCCTTATAAAGGCAGGCATGATAAAAGCACAGCAAGAAAACATCCGTGTTCGAGCAACATTTTCCTTATAAAGGCAGGCATGATAAAAGCACAGCAAGAAAACATCCGTGTTCGAGCAACATTATCCTTATAAAGGCAGGCATGATAAAAGCACAGCAAGAAAACATCCGTGTTCGAGCAACATTTTCCTTATAAAGGCAGGCATGATAAAAGCACAGCCAGAACATCCGTGTTCGAGCAACATTTTCCTTATAAAGGCAGGCATGATAAAAGCACAGCAAGAAAACATCCGTGTTCGAGCAACATTATCCTTATAAAGGCAGGCATGATAAAAGCACAGCAAGAACATCCGTGTTCGAGCAACATTATCCTTATAAAAGCAGGCATGATAAAAGCACAGCAAGAACATCCGTGTTCGAGCAACATTTTCCTTATAAAGGCAGGCATGATAAAAGCACAGCAAGAACATCTGTGTTCGAGCAACATTTTCCTTATAAAGGCAGGCATGATAAAAGCACAGCAAGAACATCTGTGTTCGAGCAACATTATCCTTATAAAGGCAGGCATGATAAAAGCACAGCAAGAACATCCGTGTTCGAGCAACATTATCCTTATAAAGGCAGGCATGATAAAAGCACAGCAAGAACATCTGTGTTCGAGCAACATTATCCTTATAAAGGCAGGCATGATAAAAGCACAGCAAGAACATCCGTGTTCGAGCAACATTTTCCTTATAAAGGCAGGCATGATAAAAGCACAGCAAGAACATCTGTGTTCGAGCAACATTATCCTTATAAAGGCAGGCATGATAAAAGCACAGCAAGAACATCCGTGTTCGAGCAACATTTTCCTTATAAAGGCAGGCATGATAAAAGCACAGCAAGAACATCTGTGTTCGAGCAACATTATCCTTATAAAGGCAGGCATGATAAAAGCACAGCAAGAACATCCGTGTTCGAGCAACATTATCCTTATAAAGGCAGGCATGATAAAAGCACAGCAAGAACATCCGTGTTCGAGCAACATTTTCCTTATAAAGGCAGGCATGATAAAAGCACAGCAAGAACATCCGTGTTCGAGCAACATTTTCCTTATAAAGGCAGGCATGATAAAAGCACAGCAAGAACATCTGTGTTCGAGCAACATTTTCCTTATAAAGGCAGGCATGATAAAAGCACAGCAAGAACATCCGTGTTCGAGCAACATTATCCTTATAAAGGCAGGCATGATAAAAGCACAGCAAGAACATCCGTGTTCGAGCAACATTTTCCTTATAAAGGCAGGCATGATAAAAGCACAGCAAGAACATCTGTGTTCGAGCAACATTTTCCTTATAAAGGCAGGCATGATAAAAGCACAGCAAGAACATCCGTGTTCGAGCAACATTTTCCTTATAAAGGCAGGCATGATAAAAGCACAGCAAGAACATCCGTGTTCGAGCAACATTATCCTTATAAAGGCAGGCATGATAAAAGCACAGCAAGAACATCTGTGTTCGAGCAACATTTTCCTTATAAAGGCAGGCATGATAAAAGCACAGCAAGAACATCTGTGTTCGAGCAACATTATCCTTATAAAGGCAGGCATGATAAAAGCACAGCAAGAACATCCGTGTTCGAGCAACATTATCCTTATAAAGGCAGGCATGATAAAAGCACAGCAAGAACATCCGTGTTCGAGCAACATTTTCCTTATAAAGGCAGGCATGATAAAAGCACAGCAAGAACATCTGTGTTCGAGCAACATTTTCCTTATAAAGGCAGGCATGATAAAAGCACAGCAAGAACATCCGTGTTCGAGCAACATTTTCCTTATAAAGGCAGGCATGATAAAAGCACAGCAAGAACATCCGTGTTCGAGCAACATTATCCTTATAAAGGCAGGCATGATAAAAGCACAGCAAGAACATCTGTGTTCGAGCAACATTATCCTTATAAAGGCAGGCATGATAAAAGCACAGCAAGAACATCTGTGTTCGAGCAACATTTTCCTTATAAAGGCAGGCATGATAAAAGCACAGCAAGAACATCCGTGTTCGAGCAACATTTTCCTTATAAAGGCAGGCATGATAAAAGCACAGCAAGAACATCTGTGTTCGAGCAACATTTTCCTTATAAAGGCAGGCATGATAAAAGCACAGCAAGAACATCCGTGTTCGAGCAACATTTTCCTTATAAAGGCAGGCATGATAAAAGCACAGCAAGAACATCCGTGTTCGAGCAACATTATCCTTATAAAGGCAGGCATGATAAAAGCACAGCAAGAACATCTGTGTTCGAGCAACATTTTCCTTATAAAGGCAGGCATGATAAAAGCACAGCAAGAACATCTGTGTTCGAGCAACATTATCCTTATAAAGGCAGCCATGATAAAAGCACAGCAAGAACATCTGTGTTCGAGCAACATTATCCTTATAAAGGCAGGCATGATAAAAGCACAGCAAGAACATCTGTGTTCGAGCAACATTTTCCTTATAAAGGCAGGCATGATAAAAGCACAGCAAAAACATCCGTGTTCGAGCAACATTTTCCTTATTGTTGTGAAGTTATCCAACACTAAATAATAAATATAGGAAGTCAAGTCGAGGGTTGGTTTAACAAGTGTATTAACAAAGTAAGAAAGTGACTAGCTCTTGGCTAGACAGTTACAAGACTGTGCTTTTTCTCTGTGTCTCTGGTGACTCGCACTATTTATAGTGACAATCGGTGTTGTTTCTCCTGTGTAAGAAAGGCCGGTGTAACTCCCCCTTTTGAAAATACCCCCTCTGGGGATTAATAACGTTTTTTTTTACTTCAGCTTCAGCGGCTGCTATAACCATATTCTCCAATGGTTCTGTCTGCTTAGGTATCAACTTTGATAACCCGTCTGCATGACCAAATTTCTTAGATGGTACATACTCCATTTGAAAATTGTAGTTCAGAAGAATGGTACCCCATCTTTGGAGTCTATTCGCAGTGTGTTGTGGTAGTCCCTTTTTCGATCCGAAAATCGTTAATAAGGTTTGTGGTCTGTTTGTAACAGAAATTGTCTACCATGCAGGAAACGATGAAATTTCTTTACCGCGAATATAATGCTTAGAGCCTCTTTCTCAATTTGAGAGTATTTTTTTGTCGACTGGCAGAAGTTTCCGGGATGCATGGGCTATGGGTTTTAATTTTCCATCATCAATTTTGTGCAATATGCATGCTCCTATGCCATAGTTGCTGGCATCGCTTGCAACTACAATATCACGCTTGGGATTATAATGTGCCAGAAACAAGTCAGACGTTAAGATATCTTTAATTTTCTGAAACGCTTCTTCACACTCTTGCGTCCAGACCCATTTTTGGTCCTTCTTTAACAGTTCATTTAAGGGTGATCTTAGTTTATGCATGTTTGGTACGAACACATTGTAGTAATTTGCCAACCCTAAAAAGCTTTGTAGAGACGCAATATTTTCTGGAGCAGGCATGTTCCGTATCGCCATTGCCCTATCTGGGTCTGGCCTTCTTCCGTGCTCATCGATGATTTGCCCTAAGTATTTTATTTTTTCCATGAAAAAAGTACATTTCTCATCTTTGAGTTTAAACCCATAATCCTGGATTTTTTTTTGAATACTTGGTTTACATGAGTCTTGTGTTGTTCTTTGCTAACGCTGTTTATTAACACATCGTCCAGGTACCCTACTGCGAAATCCATCCCACTTAACATCATGTCCATAATTTGTTGAAAAATCGCAGGGGCGACCTTGACCCCAAAAGGAAGTCGGTTAAATTTGTATAATCCCTTATGGGTATTGATACATAGCAGTTTTGAACACTCTTCATCGACAGGGATTTGAAGATAAGCGTCGCTGAGGTCGATTTTAGAAAAATATTTTCCTCCACTCAGTTTCGCAAATATTTCTTCAGGGCTTGGTGGTGATCTTTTAATGCCTTGTTCAAGCCTTTGGAAAAGTCGGCACAGACCCGAATCTCTTTGTTCTTTTTCTTAACATAAACTGTAGGTGAATCCCACTCACTGTGATCAATTTTTGAAATGACAGCCATGTTCTCGAGTCTTTCTAATTCACAGTCTATTTGCTCTATAGCGGCGTATGGAACATTTCTTTTCTTTCTGAACACAGGTAGTTCATTTGTTTTGACTTCAAACTTTGCTACCGCTTTCGTACACCTTCCAAGACCGCCTGAAGATACGTCTGGAAAATTCTCTTTTAATTCCCTCTTGAGTTTTTCTGTCTCCACATTCGAATCCTCAACCTTTTGGCAAAAGGAGCTTAAAGGCAGATCCCATAGTCTAAACTTTTCAATTAGATCAGTTCCAAAAAGGTTATTCGATTTTCGCATAACAAAAATTTTGGCTTTTTCGGTCTTATTCTGGAAAGAAATATTCGTCAATAATTCCCCTTCGAAGGTTATTTTTTCACCACTGACGCTTCTCGCCGTTTTTTGTGATTTGATCATAGTGGGTCTTCCAAGCTTCTTCCATGTCTGTACATTAATGATGGAAATGTCAGACCCACTATCAAGCTGTAGTCTTACTTTTTTTTAAAGCATTTTGACCTGTACATATTTCCGGATATTTTGTTCTTCAGGTTCAATTTTTGTCAGTTTAATGGCTGTCTTTCTACCAGATTTTTTCCTACAACGTGATGCCTTATGTCCTTTTTGGTGGCAGTTGTCACATTGTTTGAATATGTAGGGACACTCATTGTACCAATGGTTATCTCCACACCTCCAACACGGTCCAGGTGGATCTTTTCCATGTTTTTTTCTCTGGTTATTCATTGAAGTCAATTTTTTCTTCTGATGGATTTTTTTAATGTGCGACACTCCATTTTCCTCTATGTCACGACTGTCCTGTTTCAACGCAACAAAACGTTCAGTCTTCCGCTAAGTTTTGTATTGTTAGAAATGGCTCATTTTCGAGTTTATTTAAAACACGACGTCTGATTTCAGAGTCTTTATTTAAGACCAGACCTTGCAAGAATATTAAACATTTAAAATTATCCGATGATAATTCCTCTAATTGAAAATCGTCGCAAAGTTTATTTACTATACTTGCATACGTAATGTAGTCGTCTTCTTCTCTTCTAGTGACATTCATACACTTATATCTCCTGTGGAAAAGAGAAGTTTTTGTAGAAAACAGTTCTGTTAGTAAAGTAACTGCCTCCTGGAAGTTCAACTCACTGGTCTTTTTTGGAAGGATAAAATTCACGAACTTTGTATGCTCGGCAGCTCCTAATTTTCTTAGCAAAAATCTAACTTTTTAGAGTCTGTCCATGTACAAAAATACAATAGTCCGATACAAAAATATCCTCATATCTTCTATAGAAGTGAGCAAAAGTGACATCGTCTTCTGGATTATAATTGAAAATTTCGATAGCGCTCCACACAGCTGTCTGGGAGAATGCATTATGATTCTCGTTTGCTTTCTTTAACTGTGTTGCCTCCAGAAATTTTCTCTGTTCCTCCTGTGTTTTTATCAAGAGTTCTTCGAAGTGTTTCTGCTGTTGTAGCAGTTTTTCTTGGAATCTTTCTTCTCGTTCAACATGCATTTTTCTTTGGGCTTTTTGCTGTTCCAACGACTCTCTTTTAAATTTCTCCTCAATTTCAACTTGTTTTCTTTGAAGTTCCATTTGTTGTTCAACTTGCTGTCTTTGTAACGTAACATTTTGAATCTTTGAATTCAGTGTCCATCATTCACGAATTCAAATTATGCACCACACAATTTACACTTGTAAAAATAAATCAGTTTTCCCCACAACGTGCTTAATATAATTAGTTTGCTCAATCAATATACAAAGCAAGAAATATATTATTTCTTAGTAAAAAAAAAAATTCAATCCCAGTTCTTTTGCTTGAAAAACAAAACTAAGAAAAAAAATCTTCTTTTTTTTTTTTTTTATATATGTGTACGTAGTTTTACAGTCCGTCGCTATAAGCCTAATAAGACTAGTTTTATGGGAAATCTTTTTAACCCCTTTTCATTTTGCAAAAATGCGACTTGCTTATTTAACAGTTCTTTGTTAGAAGCACAAATGACTTACGCAAATATATATTTTTTTACTGTCCGTCCTTTGCTCTCGACAATTCTGTGGTAGACCGTTTTAATAAATAGTCAATCCGGATCTTGCTCAAATATCAGATGTTGTCCTAATGATAACGACAAACTTACACAATATCTGTAATAGTTGACGCGGATAACATTTATCTTAACGAGTCAGTGAACTTGAAGAGAAAAAAATAAAGGTATCAGTGTATTCAATTATTTCAATAATTGAAAATGTCTTTCGCGTTTTCTAGTTTTCGATTTTTAGTAGCAAGTTTTATGTTTGTTTTTTTTGGGGTTTTTTCGTAGCTTAACTACTCTTGTAGTGGTTCATTTGCTGTTAATCCTTGCGAATCCAAATATCTGTTTGAAAAGACGAAGATGTTTTTTCGTGAAAATCTTGCGAATCCTTGTATATCAATCACTTTGGGTGATTTTTCTGCAGTGATATCGTTTTGATTTCTCGTCGCCAATCTGTTGTGAAGTTGTCCAACAGTAAAAATAGGAAGTCAAGTCGAGGGTTAGTTTAACAAGTGAATTAACAAAGTAAGAAACTGACTAGAACTTGGCTAGGCAGTTACAAGACTGTTCTTTGTCTTCTCTGTGTCTCCCGTGACTCTGGTGACTCGCACTATTTATAGTGACAACCGGTGCAGTTTCTCCTGTGTAAGAACGGCCGGTGTAACACTTATAAAGGCAGGCATGATAAAAGCACAGCAAGAACATCCGTGTTCGAGCAACATTTTCCTTATAAAGGCAGGCATGGTAAAAGCACAGCAAGAACATCCGTGTTCAAGCAACATTTTCCTTATAAAGGCAGGCATGATAAAAGCACAGCAAGAACATCTGTGTTCGAGCGACATTTTCCTTATAAAGGCAGGCATGATAAAAGCACAGCAAGAACATCCGTATTCGAGCAACATTTTCCTTATAAAGGCAGGCATGATAAAAGCACAGCAAGAACATCCGTGTTCGAGCAACATTATCCTTATAAAGGCAGCCATGATAAAAGCACAGCAAGAACATCCGTGTTCGAGCAACATTTTCCTTATAAAGGCAGGCATGATAAAAGAGAAATAGTCTACTTAAGACGACTTCCGGTTTTTAATTTGGAAATAGACAAGCATTGTTTATCAGAAAATTATATTATTATGTGGGTATGTTTTTTTTTTGGGGGGGGGGAGCAATTAATAATTTGTTTTCACCATTTAAAAAAAATTATTAACACATAAGAAAATCCAACTGATTTTTATAATTGGAAATTTTGCAAATAATCAAATAAAACTTTGAAGTTAACATGTCTTCTTAACGTTGACCAAAATGTTAAAATAATTTTCGGAAAATGAAATAAAATTTTGACTTATATATACAAATATAAATAATCTTGAATTTAAAGAAATCTTTTGGCGCTTTTCAACATTTATTTTCACCGATTGATGATTTTCTGATCATGATCACGAGGATGAAAACATTCTCTTCATTATAACCCTAACCAACACTAATCCTATCTGGTGGTCGTCGAGAATTTTGTCATCGAGATCAAATCTTTAAATTCGTCTCCGCCTCATATACGTATCGCTTGTGATGGCTACCTAAACTTGTGTCTGGCAGTTAGAGTACATTTTTTTATTTTCGATAAACAGCTCGGTCGTGGCCATTGTAATAGTACTAGGTGTCTATTTAAAAAGACATTTACTCACCGAAAAGAAACCAATTTTCATAAAAATATTTAGCAATATAAATTAAATTGTGAAAAATATCTAAAAAATGTAGACCTTTAGTTATCAACAGTTGTAACAAAATAATTGGTCAGTAACTGTTGTAACAAAAGATAGTTAGCAACGGTTGTAACAAAACAAAAATCTAACCTGGGGTGATATCAGTATTAATTTTACAATTAAGTTACATAACGAAATAATGAACACGCAACTTTTAAGTTAAAGAATTTTTTCAAATTTCTCTTTGATCATCTAAAAATTATTAATATGTACAGGGGAAAAATCGTCTTAAGTTTATATATTAAAGTTAAGACGATTTTCCCCTGTACCTTTTTGAAGAATAGGAAAATCACCACATACATCACAGATTACTAAACTCACCACTATATTATGCTTATTTACTCGAGCGTGTTTTAGTAAATTTGTTATTATTTTTCTCCAGTTAACACTAAATATTACTTTTGGCCCACCATCTTCGACTCTCCTCAAAACCATACTCATATAGATGATAGCAAAAACTTTTTCCCCTAACACTTAAGTACTGACACTCCCCCCATCAACACAACAACGTCTACCTTTCAAAAATTTGTCCATTATTATTTCCTATTTATCTGCTATTAATTTACTACATAATACAAAACATTACGCACACATTTAATGGACTCTCCTGCTAATTCCGCTGAATATTGAGAATACTGGATTACGTTATTTCTACTTATTTATAGTCATTCTTGTTTTTAGAGAATGCAATTAGTGAACATAGTTCTTTACAGTATTTCATCTTTCAACATGGTGGCTATAATTTTTTCAACTACTCGACTTCTGAATTTAGCTACGATACGCCAAGATACTCGACAGATCCATAAAGTGTACATTTTCTGATTTTTAGATATTATGCATGTGAAAGGTGTACCTTACACACGCATAATATGTAAAAATTGGAAAAAAAACATTGATTTCTTGGTATAGAAATGACTCAAAACGTGTGACTCATGGACCCTACATTCGGTCGCCTTATGGTGGATCATATGATAACACGCATGCCAGCTACTGACTGGCTTCGTTTAAATTACCTATTTTTTCGTAGATTATATACTCGCTTTCGTGGTCGAAATGTTAGCAGCGTAGATTCAAGGGTTATGATTCGATCCCAGTCGTCTCACACAAGTTTTTCTTTTTTTTTTAACATTGTTAAACTTCTGCCTACCAGGGAAGGGAGAAGAGAGGACTATGGGCCGGATTTTTTAAAATCAACGTTATTATGTATTCATATGAAAAGAAATCAATGTAGTACTTTAACTATTGTGAATATCATTCCGATGTGACCTATTTGCGTTCGGTCGGATGTTGACAAATTTTAATTCATTCTTTTCTATTTCTCCCCTGCAACGCCGGGGGGACGGGACCAGCTAGTTGATCATAAATTTAAAAAAGAAAGAAAGAAATTAAAGAAAACGAAAAAATTTGAATAAACGAAAAAATCTATATAAATAGGAAAGGAATACTGTCACCAGGAATTAAACAGACGGCTTTAAGTATTGTCAACAAAAGTCGTCTGTTCACAATCACTTAAAATAAAACACTCTTACTACAGCAATGACTGACAATTTTTCAACTACTTTGAACTATGAGTATAAACGACACCACTTCGTTTTTGGAAACCCCTTTCTTGTCTTTTTGTCAAACCTGTTCCATTTACACCAATATAAATGCAGAAGAAATAGTAATATTGAAAATATAAATCACTATCACATACCGAGAATGTCCAAGAATAAATGAGGATCCCTATATATTCTTTCTACCAACCCTCAACCCCATATTACCATTCTTATTTTCCAATCTAATATATAAAGTAAGCTCGATTTCTTTGCCGAGACACATTTATCGAAACCAATTAAAATTTCTGTTTCATTATTAAGACTTGGTGTACTGTTGATATTGTTCTTATCTCAACAATAATCCATATGGAATACTGTATAATAGCAAAAATATTTAATCCTGCTATTTCTTATGATTTGCACCTATTTTTTCTTACTAATAACAAAGAGAGGGTAGGAAGAAGCGAGCGAGCAACACAACATCTACTCTTACTGTATCTCTTTGAGAAGAGTTGGCATCTATAACTTTTTTCCATTGGAGAGAAACAGGATGAGAGAGTGGGAGAGATCTTTCATTTTTTTAACTTCTGGTATAGGATATGGTGGTGGTGGAGTGGATACGAGTGTTGGCAACCTTCACAGGGTTCCTCCTGTAAGTACCTGATTCTAGAAAGAATGAGGAAAACCAATGCCAACAGCAGAATCGAACTGGTCAAAAGTCGTATGATACGGATTCATACAAATGTACGTTTGCAGTGAGTAACGACTTAAAAAAAATCTAATTATACATAAGATACTTATTTTATTAAAACCGATTTTGTCTTTATTTTTTAAGCGTGTTTGCTAATTACTAAACAATCGGAGAATTTGTTATGCATTAAATTAGCTGTATTTACCTTACCTAAGTGGAGACATATTGCCGGGTGGAGGGCTTAGAGAAAAATAATTCAAAATATAGAAATTACTTTTAGTTTTCCTTTATTTTAGTTTTGATTTCAATAAATATTCGATTAATAATAATAAATAAATTAATGTGTATTTATTAAAGTTATGTATGGCGAGAAAAACACACATATCGTGAATAGTTTTATTAATACATTCATTAACATGTCCGACACAGGAATGTTTACCGTGTACGTGGGAAATTCGAATGTGATTTTAAAGCCTTTAAACTGTGAATTTGAAAGTAATTTCTAGCTAGAATTTAGATTTATATATCAACGTCGAGTATTATTGTTCATTTCATCTGAACAGTATATGGAGATGTGTTGTTTTTTTTTTTTTGAAGAATAAAAAAATTGTCTCTCTTACAATTAAGATTTTATCTATTTCTGTATAAGTTTAAAAAATGTGCAACGGTCGGGTAGGTACAGCAAGTTTATGATAATTACAATTAGAACAAGTCAGTCGTGAGACTGCATACTTCTGCCTGACAACGTAAGGATGGGCCAAAGTCTTATCTGAGCCTTACTTCTCCATATTGTATGAAGTATTCTTGAAGTCATGCCATGGAAACGTTAATAACTCAAACATTATTTATCTGATAAGGTAGAATTTTGCATCTGTTCCATATAAGATGCGGGACTTCATTGGCTATAATATGGGCCAAGTAGTGAGACTCTATGATGAACAGAACCAAACTTTAACCGAAAGTGTGATTTCACACTTTCAGTAACCTTGACCTTTGACTCAGATATCCCCAAATTAATCACTTCTATTACCGATATTTTGACCAAGTATGGTGACGATTGGTTAAGCGGCAACCAAATTTTAAGTGTATCTTTGAAATCTTAAATCGAAGATCGTAAACTTTCTGATGTAGACATTGCACACGATATTGAATAGAACTGACCTACAATGTCAAAGTAGGGAGCATTGGTCTCATATCAGTGCCAAAACTGAAAACATGCTCTCAAACGTCTTTATCGATCAAAAAGAAAAAGCTATAGTTGACAACTTCACCTACTTAGTTCCATAAACAAAGAAGGCAATATGGACCACGAGTTGCAAGGCAGCATAGGAAAAGCCTCGGCAGAATGTAATCAGCTTTGCAAGATCTGGAAAAAACAAAAAATTCACCTTCAGAATTAAATTAAGATTCTACAACAGGAATGTTTTGTCCACACTGCGATATGGAAGTGAAAAGAGAAGAAGTTTGACATGCTTACTTCCAAATGCCTTAGAAAGATTCCAGGGATCAAATGGAGTTATCAAATTACTAACCAGGAAGTCAGAAACTGCACTAACCAACAGGTGGTATCGTCAATAATCTGCAAACGATGTTTAGGCTGGCTAACGCATGCCCTAAGATTGTCTCCTGAGAGAATTGCTAACTAAGTGCTTTAGTGAACCTCTGATGGGTAAAGAAGAAGAGGAAGATGAAAAATAAACTGGAAGCAAACAATCTCGCAAGATTTGCAAGCAACGGACCGGAGCTGGAGAGACGCTGTGGATCTGGCTACAGACAGAATGCGATGAAACACTTTGACTGACTCATGCATCTCAGGACGCAGGAGTTCCTAAGTCTTAGTAAGTATGAAATTTTGACCACATTTTGTCTGTTCATACTTCTGCTAGCATTTATGTCTGTGGTGACTTTAATATTCACAATGCTAAATTATTTGTTCACCTTAACAAGATGATGAAGGGAGGTTTTGTCACGATTTTTCTCTTGCATATGATCTTACTTAGATTGTTGGGAAAACCACTCGCATACCAGATGCTGATGGATATTTTGCAAGTGTTCTTTTTCTGATAGCTTGCCTTGAACAGTGTTCATCTATTGTGCTCTCTTTTCTGGAATCTTTTGACCACACAGTTGTCTCAATTAAAATCAAATCGAAGTTCACTAAGACCTCTAATGTCCCTTTCCATTGCAGAGATCATCGATACTGATTGAGACAGCCTCAGATCTTTCATATCTGAAATTCCTCTGCATTCGATTTTCGAAAAGAATGTGTCCTGTATATAACTGATAAATTCCAACAGAGACCAAACAGCCAAGGTTTACCTCTGAATGTGCCGCCGCTATTGCTCACAGAAATCCCTATTTCAATTGCTTTCAACAAAATAAATGCTCTGAAACCAAAGCCACCTTTAAAACTGCCCACAACTGCTGTAAGAGGGTTATAGAAAATATGGAAGGGTCCTATGCACAATCCGTTAAATTTAGAGTAGCTGAGCAGAGGCTTGGTTGCCACGAGTTTTGGCGAATACAAAAAGGGTCCTGAACAGATATAAGATCTCTATTCCAACCATCATCAATGGGTCAGAGGTTTATCTGCTTAGCATCTGATAAAGCTAAACCTTTTTGCAAAGAACTTTGCATCAAATTCCACTCTCTGCGATCAGGGCCACCTACCTCCAGAATTTTCCCTATGACCATAAACACTAATCGACATCCATATATCTGCCTAGAATGTTGCCAAACTTATCAAGTACCTTGACTTCAGTAAGCCCTGACAACATTCCAGTCATAGTACTTAAGATACTGCAACATGAACGGCTCCTATTCTTACAAAGCTGTTCAATCGATGCTTAAAGGAGAAATGTTCCCCATCACCTTGGAAAACTACCCAGAGATCGGTCTTATGCATTTCGGTACAGACTAATCAGTCTCCTGTGTATCAAGAGTAAGTTGGTTGAATCTGTGATAAATCAAGAAGTTGTCAACCACCTCAGTAAAAGCAATCCACTTAGTGACAAGCCATATGAATTTCATTCTGCAAGATCAACAGGGTTATGTTTCCAAGGCGATAGCTTTTAATCTATCAAAAGCCTTTGATAGGATTTGGCACAAAGGTTTGCTTTACAAGTTTGATAGCTATGGAATATCTGAAAATGTCCTCTCAATCATCAGATCCTTTCTCTCCAATAGGTCTATAAAAGTAGTTGTTTATGGGCAGAAGTCTGAAACACATTGTATCAATGCTGGTGTGCCTCAAGGATTTATTCTTCCTGATCTTCATCAATAATCTTCCAAATCATATTCTGAGATCATTTATTGACATCTCTGCAGATGACACAACCATCTATTGCAGCACTTCAAAGAGCATTAATGATCAAGATCTTTCTGATTCTCTCTCTTTTGACCAGGAGAATGTGATGCAATAGGGAAAAAGATGACTTGTTACTTTTACTAACTCTAAAACCACACATCTTTCTTTCACCATTAATGTTCAGATCCTTGATTTGTCCCAATTGAAATGAATAGCTCTTCTCTCTCCTCGAGGAAGCCCTTTGCTTTGTTAAGCTTCTCAGACTGACTTTCACTCCAGAACTGAAATGGAAGACTTACATCAAATTTGTTGCTAAAATTCCTGGAAAAATGGTTGGATCATTCTACCGATCCAGAAAGTGCCTTACTTTTGATGCAAGGCTCTACCTGTATAAGAGTCCTAAGATTGAGTACTGGTGCCACTCCAGGGGAAGTGTCACTCAGAGCACTCTTTCTTGCCTTGAGTACAAAATCAACTTCGAAATCTAGTGGGGGATATTCTCTTCTCATCCCTACAGCCTCTTTCTCACTTCTGTGACGTTGCTAGTCTTTTTCTATATCATTATTTCCATGGCAAGTACTCGACTGAGCTTCAATCTCTGATTCCCCCTGTAAAACATTCACAAAAACTTGTCTAACTACAACCACTGTAAATAATTTTCCTTTCCTCCTCTGTGTACGTAAAACTAAACGAAACTTCCACAAAGTTTATTTCCAAGAACTTCCCGTCTGTGGAACACAATACAAGGGGCTGCTTCCCAGCTGATTACAACATAGTCATTTTCAAGTCTTAATAAATTCTAATCAAATTCTGCCCATTTCACCCATCGTTTCTAATCTTTTCAATGTGTTGTCTTATCATCCAACTGACAATCTCATTAGTGGCTTTTCGACCTTGATAAGCCGTGGCAACATGATATATATATAATATATATTTTATATACAAATATAAAAGGAAAGAGAACTTTTTAAAATTCTTTCTTTGTACATCTGATTTTATAGAAACAATTCAATGATTGTTAGAATTGTACCATTAAATAATGTCTTAATAACATAAGGTATAGTTCCTAATCAATTACTAGTTGTTACGAACAAGTTCCTTATTGAAACTTTTGTATAAAAGTATATAGTTTATTATACATTATTCCCACTTGTGTCGGGCAGAGAGAGACAAAAAGGGACATGGCTAACTCTTATAAGCACTACATTTTGTTACTTTAAAACAAAATTATTTTATGAAAATCGCTCCAGACAAGGCATGAAGCCACTTGATGTAAGGAGCTAAAAAAATACTACTTCAAGGTAAAAAATTAGCCAAAGATTAGTGTTAGATGGATAGATTCCGCCCCAGGAAACAGCAATTCTTCTCTCTTTGTCATGAAATGTGAGGACTAAAGGACAAAATTGATGGGATTAAATTTATCCTGGAAAAAAATTCAATTCTGGCATGTGAGAATGTAGTAATAATTGTGTAGATAAGTACTAAAATAGAAATAAGGTGACAGCTTTTGTGAGAAGGAACAAAACAACACTTGTTTTACAACAGTTTTACTAAGTGAGAAAAATGAAGGCATATATATACAAGAAAATAGTTTGTTCAAAGTTCAGAAAGGAGGTAGGTTAAGTTGGATTTGTGAAAACATGCTTCGCAAGAACTTATCTTGTTAAAGAGTTTGGGTAACAGGTTGCACGTGTACATGCCTAAATTCTGGCTCTTAGAACTTTTGTTGCAATGCAAGCGGGCCGATAACAACCAAGGTTGGGAATCGGAGAACAAGGGTTGGCTAAATCCGAACTGCCGTCTAGGGCTCTGTCAAGATGTAGTAAATTCATGGTCCTACTGGGTTGAAAAAAGGAGTCGAAAAGATACTTGAACACAGTGTGCAAGCGTTTTTATGGGCACATGACATATAAGGGAGTAGGGGTTGGGATGCCTGACAGCCAATCTGTGAGACCCTTAAGGGACAAGGCAGCAGCTAATCAGTGAAGGGTTTGTTAATAAATTCCAACAAAATAAGGGAAGCAGAAATTAAGAGGCTGCCGAAAGTAAACACAAGGTCAATTTCCTACTCTCCTTAAAGCTTCATCTAGGTTGTCTGCTTTCTCTGACTATGATGTGAAAAATCATACTTAAATATAGACAATTCAAGCCTATGCATATTTCAATCACTAAAAACTCATGATTGTCTGATTTTTCACACATTGACATTTGACCCTGGTGAATCATACCCATTCATCGTTGTCTCGTCCCTAATTTAATAATAATAAAGCTAGCGGCATCTCTTCATTATCAATAGAACTATCTGCTTTGCTCACTTAATCCCTGCCAATAATTTTATTATTTTTATTTCTTTTCAGATTCCACAACAGAAAGAAGAGACCGTGCTTGTCAGTAGAGGTAATGTATAAGTCGTCTTAACAAGCATATAACAGGAAATCACATTTCTTTTAATTTAGTTTCAACTTTTGGTAAACTTCGGTTTTGTTGTTTTTACTTTTCTGGAATTGCGTTTTTCCATTTTTCTAAGAAAAGTCCAATAAAATATGCTATAATTATTAAAACAAGATTAAAAGTTTGATTACATTAAATGTAGCAGATATATTCAGTAACAAAATTGTTTTCATATTCGTAACTCTCTTCTTCCAATCAACACAATTTTCTTATCTTCCTATTTCGACTTTTTTAATTTCTACAGTAACACTGTCTTTCCTCCCATTTCAACTTTAAAAGTGGTCCCCGCTTCCAATTTCTACATCTAAACTGTTTCTCTCATCCTCCGGTTTCCACAATGCAAATAGATTTATGATGAGGTCCATAGTAAGTATATAGTTGTTACTAAAAAGAACTGATGTCAGTGAGGTGTATAGTGGGTTGACAGTCTTCATATAAGCTTTTATATAGCTATGATTGGACAGGAGCTAGATCCAAGCAGTGAGTCTTATACTTAGGCTTGAATTTTTTCTGGTTAGTTAAAAAATACAGTTATGTTTTGACAGTAGCTGGATCCAAGCTATGAAGCATACTTCGGCTGGAATTTTCCTGGTTGGTCAAAAAATACAGTTATGTTTTGACAGTAGCTGGATCCAAGCTATGAAGCATACTTCGGCTGGAATTTTCCTGGTTGGTCAAAAAATATAGTTATGGTTTGACAGTAGCTGGATCCAAGCTATGAAGCATACTTCGGCTGGAATTTTCCTGGTTAGTCAAAAAATATAGTTATGGTTTGACAGTAGCTGGATCCAAGCTATGAAGCATACTTCGGCTGGAATTTTCCTGGTTGGTCAAAAAATATAGTTATGGTTTGACAGTAGCTGGATCCAAGCTATGAAGCATACTTCGGCTGGAATTTTCCTGGTTAGTCAAAAAATATAGTTATGGTTTGACAGTAGCTGGATCCAAGCTATGAAGCATACTGCGGCTGGAATTTTCCTGGTTGGTTAAAAAATGTGGTTATGGTTTGACAGAAGCTGGAACATAGCAGTGAGTCTTATACTTCAGCTGGAATTTTCCTAGTTGGTTAAAAAATGTGGTTATGGTTTGACAGAAGCTGGAACATAGCAGTGAGTATTATACTCCAGCAGGAATTTATTCTGGTTAGCCAAAGAAATATAGTTATGGTTTGAGAGAAACTGGATACCAACACTATTATACTTCAGCTAGAATTTTCCTGGTTAGTCAAAAATATATAGTTATGGTTTGAGAGAAACTGGATCCAAGCAGTTAGTCTTATACTTCAGCTAGAATTCAGCTGGTAAGTAAAAAAATATATTTATGGTTTGACAGGAGCTGCACTGAAACGGTGAGTCTTATACTTCAGCTAAAATTTTCCTGGTTGGTCAAAATATATAGTTATGGTTTGAGAGAAGCTGGATACAAGCACTGAGTCTTCTACTTTGGCTGGAATTCTCCTGGTTGGTCAAAAAATGTAGTTATGGTTTTACAAGTGTTTAATATTAGCAGTGAGTCTTATCGTGACTTTCTGTAAAACAGTAAGGCCTGTTCGCTGGAAAGTGACGTCATGCTAGTAGTTGCAAGCAAGCGAGATCTGTTGAATAGTTAGACTGTCTATAATTAATGAGAGCTGTTTTAAAAAAAGCATTAGAAAACTTTTAAAATTGCATTTAAAAAAAGAAAGACACAATTTTATTTATACTGAAACTGAACTTTATTCTATATAAAGTAAAAAAAAAAAAATTCCAAATGAATAGTTAAGTTGTGTGTTATTGCTGCGTTAAAGTAAATAAACATCACGTTTTAGTCTTTAAAATCCATGGATTTTAAAGACTAAAATTTGTGTTGTTTATTATCTTATATTGTTAACAATCTGTTTTTAGCAGAAGTTATTAAAATGAAAACATGTAAAGTCAAGCAATGGCGATTATAAATTTTAAGTTACAATGATATAAATTTATTATTTATTGTTTAGAAAATATTGTTGGTTACAATGTATGTAAAATTATGCAGAATACGATCAAATACTGCAAAAACTGAATTTTTAATTTAGTGAACAAACAAACAAACAATAATTAAACAAACAAATAAAAACAAACGATAAATAATTTAAAAAATGTATACAAACAATAAGTTTAAATAAAAACAAATGACAAATAAGCTTAAATGAGAACAAACGGTAAATTACAAAAAATAAATTAAATTCAAACTAATAATTTAAATACAAACAAACAATAAAGTTACTAGTGCAGAAATTTTTTAAAAAAATCAAACTTATGGAAAAATATGTTAGATAAAAAAAACTTTAGAAAACTTCAAAAATTGTTTTAAAAAAAGAAAAGAAAGGAACATGATCTGATTTATACTGAAACTGAACTTTATTCAATATAAATTAAAAAAATGAATTAATTCAAAATGAATAGTTAAGTGCGGTGATGAAACGTTGTTCCATGAATTTTAACAAGTAAAATTCATTTATTTTGATTGTGAACAATCTGGAAAAAAATTCTTTATAGAAGTTATTAAAATAAAAGCATGCAATAATGAAGATTATATATTTTTAAAGTTACAATAGCAACCTATTTGTTGTATAGAAAATATTATTGGTTACGATGTGTTTTTAACCAGCATAAAATCGAATACTGCAATTATGAATTTAGGGAACAAACAATAACTAAATAAAAAATTCAAAATAAGCGATGAATAATTTAAAAATGAAAACAAACGATGAATAATAATGAAAACAAACAATAAGTTCGTTTAAAAGTTTATATTGAAGCGGTTAGCTCCCAAAATGTCTGCCAAATTTTATCGACTAGTTTTTTCTGATTTAGCAAGCAACGAATGGGTAAATTAATCCACTATATTAATTTGATGTCTGATTTTTTATTTCTTTTGAAAATATTAATTTGTTTTATATTTTTGCAGATTAAATTGTATTTTAAAGGCAATTTCTTCGGTGATATTCTATATTGGATATGTTAATGTTTAATTTTAAATATATTTCAATTTAATTTTTAATAAACATGGTTTAGTTTTATTATTTGTTTCTTACAAAAAACGTACCCTCCCTTAACCCTTCCAATAACCCTAAGTCCGAGTGGCAACATTTTTAATAAAGAGTTTATTATTTGTTAATTAATATTTGCCAAATAAAAATTAAAGCAAAAAAGAGAAATCTGAAAAATAAAACAAATTAAAACAGTATATACTTATTTACCATACTTATATACTTTATTTATCTTTTATTTATTATTTGTTTTAGTGAAAAATCAACGATAAAAAAAAAATCTTTTTCACATGAAAATAAAAAAAAGTAAATGTAGAGATCGTGGGAAGACAAAAAAAAGAAGACACAACTCTTCTCATCAAAAATCGCTGGGACAGAACTGTCTACCTACACTTGGAGGCTAAGAGCAGCATGCTGAGGAACCCTCGAAGGGATAGTTTCAATGGAACTCTGAAGGCCTCCATAGTTTTAATTTGTATCTGCTTACATAAAATGGTGTGAAAAAAATTATAGAACCACTTTTAAGCGTAACAACATAAACTATGCATATGCATGCCACAACTTATATTCTATAAAACTTATATTCTATAAAACTTATATTCTATAAAACTTCTGGAAATCACTCTGATATTAAATTTGATTCTGAGACTTCTAGACAATCTTACAGAAGAACTAGCAATGCCCGCAAGAGAGCAATCTCTGAGGCTAAGTCTAGCTATTCTTAAAGGATTCATGACTCTATCTCATCTCAAAGGATTAGCTCTTGTGATTTTTGGAGAATCTATAATAGTGTTATTGATAGTGGCAAGTCTGCTATTCCTCCTCTTTTTAATGGTCTTCAGGTTATTTCATCTTCTAAGGATAAGGCTGATCTCTTTGCTCGTATTTTTGCTGACAATTCTTCTCTTGATGATTCTGGTGCTGTTCTTCCTGATTTTCCTTTGAAAACTGATCAGTCTCTGCCAGGTTCAAATCCAAGTCATTCCACTGAAAACGCTTCCATCAAACCCACATGACACTTGTGTCTAATCTCCTGGAGGGGGGATAAATAGAAATCACATTAACACTTGTCCACGGGTGGCCTCGGCCTTGATAGTATGGTGGTTTCTGTTTTTAGAAAGAAAAAAAAAAACTTCTCACAGGAAAACATGGACATATTTTACCGAAAAGCAAAAACATTTTCCAAAAAACTTTTCACAGAAAAGATAAACATCTTTCAAAAAACTACTTTTCACAGAAAAGATAAACATTTTCTTCATTGAAAAACCAAAACCGGACATTTTACTTCACTGAAGACAAAAAAATTTCTAACGAGACACTTGTCACGGAAAAACAAACAAATAAAAAAGTAAATGCATCTTCGCATAAGCAAATACTTTAATTGAAAACGGTTATTTTTCTGCTAAATTCTACCTGCGTTAGCGCGCACATGGAGAATAAAAAAAAATGGGTCCACCGACACCATTAGAACGCACATGTGTAAATATTCTCAGTGATTTAAAATCTTTCCCTCGGCAACTAGCTGACAAAAAAAAAAAATTACATTTCTTTAACGCAAAGCAACACTATCGACCGGACAACATTTCTTACTGACGCCCAAAACGAATCGCATAAATTTAACGACCTCCATTCAACAGGAACACTTCAAATTTTAAAGAATAGTTACAACTATTCTACGGATAATAAATTTGAAAACGGTCACAATACTATGCCGCGTCATTCACTCTTAATTTACAGAACCACTGTTACCAACGAATATAATTAAGAATAAACGCGTCACGGACGAACGGCGACTAGCCTAACCTTCACTGAATGGGTCCCAAAGCAAACATTTTTTTCACAGAAAAAAATAAAATACTTCACTGAAGATTCTAATCATAATTGTCGACAAGACGAACTCGTCACGGACGAACAGCGACTAGCCAACCTCTTTACCGAAGAGTATACGAAGAAACATTGTCAACAATTCGATTCGTCGCCTCGAATAGCAACGAGCATCAACCTAAAGACCTCAAATTTTAAGAAATTGTGTACAGCAATTTCACGCAAACAAATTTGAATTCGGTCACTAAACTCGCCTCGTGTTACAATAAACATTCTGTTCTTAAGTTTCGGGCAGTAGGTAGCAACCCGAAATAAAAATAAATTCCTCTTTCTCTCCTTCTTCTTCCCTTTCGTTCTCTCTCTTCTTCCTTCTATCACTTTAGACGACGGCACTACGTGTTTCTCAGGCAACTGCCCCGCCGCTCTTACCCAAACATTGATTGCTCTTATAGTGCAGCCTCCTTCCCACAATCTGTCCCCGCCGGAAGCACTTCCGTTTCCGCCGGAAGTACTTCCTTCCCATAAAAACGCATTGCTCCTTCTCTTTCTTTTCTTTCGTTGTGCCCGGCTCCCCACACGAGGTAAGTTGTACGTTTGTCGTCGTCTCATTCAAATATACAACATCACCTCCTGATCTCTGATCACATTACATAGTCTGAAGTCCACACTGGAGGTCGCCGGCTTCGCTGAACCTCCATTCAGATCGGTCGCTGTTGGCCACTCTCGCAACTCCGTCTCATGCCTCTCCACAGGTCTTAGGTCCAGAACGTGTCTCGGCACGCTATCGACAGACACATTACTGTCGGAATTCCTGGCTGTAACTGTTCCTCGCGCCCATTGTGTTGTACATCGCGCACCAGGCGGCTTTACCCACACTTCATCTTCTAGTCGCACTGTGCTCCTGTTTGCTCGACTCTGTTCCGGTGGCGGAACGCTTGGATGCCGCCAGACATATCGATATATCTGTTCTTGTGGCACCGTCTCCCTCACCTGCCCTGATCTGGGAGTCATGTTGTACCAGAACAGGGCCTCTCCTGGTGCGGTTCCCCCTCTCTCAGCCAACGCTTTGATGGTCCTGTGGTTCGTTTCCACTATGCCGTTTCCTTCTGGCCTATATGCGGCTCTGAAGTATTGTCTGATGTTCCATCTCTCCAGCATCTCTCTGACTGTTCCTGATCAGAAAGCCGCCCCATTGTCCATCAAGACTTCGTCTACGGGTCCACATTCCAGAAACACTGTATTCATCGTGCTTGCCACCTCACTAGCCGTCTCTCTCCTCAACTCCCTCCAAATCGCGAACCTACTTGGTCCGCAGTCAATCATGGTTAGATATTGAGCCCCTCGATAGTGGGTGACATCAACGGCGAGTCTCTTCCAATTTTCGCCCACCTGGAGCTCTCCCTGATGATGTGACGCCGGTGCCGGATTTATCGATTGACACCGCACGCATTGCTGGACTACTTTCTGCACGACCTCCCTCGCAACACTGGGATCTACCTTGCGGGCTGTCAACTCCCATGTGGTGCATAGAGTGCTGGTCCTTGACTTCCTCATGGGTCATGCAGCATGTTTCATCAGCACTCTCTGTCGTTTCGTCCAAGGCTTCCATCCACCCTCTTCTCACCCTCGTTAGGCTGTCTGCCCTATTCTTGGCGGAAGGTATGAACGAAACACTGACTTTCAATCCAAATTCGGCGATTAACTCTCGTAGGATCCTGACTCTACGCATGATGATCATTTCCGAAGCACCTTTTGTCTTTACTCTCTGCTGTTCTGTCACAGCCGCCTGCACCCAGTTCAGCATGGTCGCTGAATCTGTACGTAGCTCCACCTCTTTCATTCCCCACCTTAATGCCAGGTTTATGCCCTTGATAGTTGCGTCCAACTTGGCTACGTTGATGTGGGAGAAGTCTGTCGCTTTCCTAAGCCAGGCCGCGTCCTCCACCACCTCACCTCCAATCTCAACTGCGACGCTAGTGGCAATGCTACTTGCATCACACCATACGACCCCTTTTTCTGTCTTAGGGACTTTCCATCTTCCTCTCACTGGGTCCTCCTTATCCACCTCCTTTAGGACATCTCGCATCACAGCCACCACATTTTCGCCAACGCTGTCCTCCCATTTCACTCCTCCTGCTTTTCTCTTCACATAACTGCAGGTTGCTCTGAGCCACCCAACTACAGGGTAATGGCCCACAAACTTCCCGCAAACCGAGAACAATTGTCGCCTGCTCATTCTCTCCGTGACCTCTGGAATAGCGTTCCCTCTCGTGAACCGCAGCTCTCCCATTACATCTTCCTCTAAGTGGAGTTCCAAAGCTGCACCGCCATTTAACAGCTCAGGGGCCTTTGCTGTTAGACCAAACCTCCTGAGCTGTTCCACTACTCTTGGTGCTGGCACTACTGTCTCATCCAGCAGTATGTCATCTACATAGGAGTCGGTTGCTTCATTTACGTCCTCCTCCTCTTTCAACACCCGCTTTAGTATTGCAGTCATGATTTTGGGCGCGACATTCAACCCAAAACCCAAACGCGTCAAGCAGTACGTCTACTCCTTGAATTGTACCAGCTGATATTTCCAGAGATCTTGCTCGACATGGATTTGCAGATACGCCGACTTCAGATCAACAATTGTGGACGCCCCAACCTTCTGTCTCCATCTCCGCATGGTTTCTGCATAAACGTCTATGATGTCACCCCCTGTGTGGCAAGACACATGTTTGTTCAGTTCCCGGTAATCCAACACGGGGCAGACCTTATCCTTGGTTGGCTGGATCACCGCCATGAGAGGTAACAGACCTCCTTTAAGTTCCTCTTTCCATGGCACGAGAATCCCCTCCTTGATCCACCTCTCCACTTCGTCCTCAAAGGACGCCTCCTGTGACTCCGTTAATTTGGTGTCATACCTCACGACTCGATTCTGCAGGCACGGAGGCCCCATCGTCCACTTCCATCTGGCAGTCCACCTACCATCGCGAAATATTGCGATGAAGTCTTGATCGCTGATCTCACACTCAGCCACTCCACCTCCATCGCATGGCGAGGCTTCCGGGTTCGCACCCGCCGCACAGTTGTCGTCACCAAACTCAACGCATCCATTTGTCTCAACAGTGACACCCCCCCATCCGGCAGAGTACGTCCATGCCGAAGATTGCCTCTACCCCAGGCACCAGACGATCGACTACTTATTGGTAGTCGATCGTCTGGTGCCTTCTATAGTCAGTCATCGTCCTCCTCTTCTGTCGATGCGAACAGTGCTGGTCCCACGACATTTCACCTCCGTGCCGTCGAATGCCTTGATGCTGCTACCCCCACTCCATCTGTTCACCAGGCCCTTTCGAACCATGGTAGTTGAGCAGCCAGTGTCAACCAGTGCCTCGATCTCTCTCCCCTCCACTGCGACCACGATCTGTGGGGCTATCCCTGCCGTCTTTGCGCAGGGGTATCGGCCGGCGTGATGATACCCCATTAAGCGTTTCCCTGGACAGTCCTTGGCTAGGTGGCCACTCTGCTGGCACCGGTAACATATGATCCGCGTCAGATACTTCTGACAGTCTTTCCGGAGGTGCGGCCCACCACATTCAAAACATTTGATTGCCACCTTCACTTGGCCTCGTGCACCGCTCTGTGCAACTGCCGATTCGTCCTTCACCCGCGAGGATCGCCTGCACGTCAGCACCTTTGCCCTGGGGATTAATGCGTGGACATCGGCATTGTCAAATCCGGGCACCTGTTGCAATTCCTTTGCAACATCTTCTGGGAATCCAGTGGTGAAGAATAGCTTGACCGTTGTCTCAAACCCTCGCCCCACATATCCTGCCAGTCCGGCCAATCGCTTCACCTTATTGCCGTAAACATCGACGGACCCACCTGCCCACCGTAGATTTTTCAGCATCTCTGTCGCTTCACATGGGCTTTCTGCGAACGCTCTTTTCAAACGGATTTTTATAATTTCCGCATTCTGTTGTTCGTCTTCGCTAAGCTCGAGATATAGGGCAAGGGCGTCTCCTTCCAAAAATAACGGCAAGAAAGATGCTAGGTCCGTAACGTTTTTCAGTTTCGCGACCAGCTCAATCTTCCTTATCCACTGACAAACGTCGTTACTTCCGTCGAATGACTTCACCATCGTGGTTACACCCGCGTCTGTCATTTTTCCGTGCTGAAGAAGGAAAAGAAAGAGAAGCCGGGGATGTAGCTTGTTCTTAAGTTTCGGGCAGTAGGTAGCAACCCGAAATAAAATATATTCCTCTTTCTCTCCTTCTTCTTCTTCCCTTTCGTTCTCTCTCTTCTTCCTTCTATCACTTTAGACGACGGCACTACGTGTTTCTCAGGCAACTGCCCTGCCGCTCTTACCCAAACATTGATTGCTCTTATAGTGCAGCCTCCTTCCCACAATCCGTCCCCGCCGGAAGCACTTCCGTTTCCGCCGGAAGTACTTCCTTCCCATAAAAACACATTGCTCCTTCTCTTTCTTTTCTTTCGTTGTGCCCGGCTCCCCACACGAGGTAAGTTGTACGTTTGTCGTCGTCTCATTCAAATATACAACACATTCTACCAAATAACCACCACTAGCGGATATAAAAAAAATCCTTACCACTTCACATTCCGTCTACCGACGAAATGCAAATTCGGACTTGCAAAACTACCGTCACAGACTGACAATTTCAACAAGGTAAATCATTATTTTACTTTGATAAACTTTTTGTAAGTTTCTACCGGAAATCAATCCCAGCAGGGAGGTATTTGTAGCAGTTTCCTACAAGCCACCATATTGTTTAAACATCAATGACTTCCTAGCTGCCTGCTGATTGGTTCAGGCAAACTACTTCCTCCTTGGCTTGACCAATCAGTGGCCTTTTTTAGGCGAATCTCGGATAGTTAGCATAATTATATGAACACGTGACCGCCCGCTCTCTTTTACCTCTGTGGCACAAGAAAACACTTCTCTCTCTTTCCTTAATTGGCACTGCCAAACAAATCCTCCCTCTCTGAGGACGCAACAGACATTTTCCCGGGCCTTTTGGCCCTGGATTCGACAAGACGCCAAAATGGCTACTGCCTCAAACACGTGGACTTGATATTACAGACACACATACTTGCATACACACATGGACGCGTCCTGACACTATAGCCGGTGTACAAACATTCAATATCAGGAACAATTCTCTTCTCCCCACTGGGGAAATATAATAATGGGAAATTCCTTTACTATTGTCTTCGTCCATACTTATGGATATACTAACCTCTTTCCCCTTCTGTTCACGTACTAACGAAGACGCCCCAATAAAGTTGTTATTAAATGTTAGAATGAGAGTTTGTCACTTTCTATCTTACAGTGTTCCTCAGGGCTCTATTCTAGGTCCAACACTGTTTCTTCTGTTTATATATAAATGATCTTCCAGAGAATATTATTCAGAAAATTAACATCTATGCTGATGATACCACTCTCTATTCTGGTGTTGCTTTTCACCCATCTCCCTGGGATCAGTTGGAATATATAGCTGATCTAGAAGTTGACATGTGGAAATTGCTTGTTTTGTGTAATCCTGTTAAGACTCGGTTCGTGTTTTTCTCATGGATGGCTCTACTCTTGAAGATGAATCGACTCTGAAACTTCTTGGTATTTCTCTCTCATCAAATCTTTCTTGGAATTCATACATTAGATCCATTGCTCTCTCTGCTTATTGTAAAGTCAGTTCTCTCTATTACTCC
The DNA here is from genome assembly GCA_963556195.1 of Sepiola atlantica. NCBI lineage: Eukaryota > Metazoa > Mollusca > Cephalopoda > Sepiida > Sepiolidae > Sepiola > Sepiola atlantica. The sequence goes on from OY744534.1 coordinate 34,671,800, forward strand.
AAACACTTTCTCACACCTGAGACTATTCTCTATCTCTACAAATCTACTATCAGACCATGTTGACATATTTCGGCTGGTGAACCTCTGTCAGATTTGAGAGTTCTTGATAAGATGCAGAAACGTATCTGTAATTTGATTGGTCCCACCCTTTCTTCTTCTCTACACTCTTTCTCTCACAGACGTGATGTTGCTAGTCTCAGTCTTTTCTATAAGTACTATTATGGCATGTGTTCTTCGGAATTATGTGATCTATTCCTTACTTCTTTTGTTCCCGCTCGTTTAACTCGTTGGTCTAGTGGTCTCCATCAATTTGTCTATTTTGATACCTCATTGTAATACAGCTTCCTATTCCAGTAGCTTCTTTCCAAGAACTGCAGGCTCGTGGAACTCTGACTGTTTTCCTCCTACCTATAGCCTTGGTCTTTTCAAGAGTAGGGCCAATAGGCATCTCCTGTCTCTGTGATAATCATTTCGTTTTTGTTAGCTTCTTACATCAAGTGGCTTAATGCCTTGTCTGGAGCGATTTCCATAAACAAAAAAAAATATGAATGCCCAGAGATACTCTAAAGTGAATGCCATCATCATCAACAACAGCCAGCCCAGATATACTTCCCAACAATAGCAGAGACTACTCAACCATGATATACTACCTATGCGATAATCAACGATGTAATCGTTAGTCTGCTTTGTTGGTTGGTTGACTTTTCCCCTTATTGTCTCACCTTATGCCAGACTGCATGTTTGTTTTATTAACATGCTTTGTCAATAAATAGTCTGTAAACAATACGTTCTATTTAACTTATAGATGGCACCCTGGAAGGGAATCTCAGAAGGGAACCCTGGAAAGGAACCCCAGACGGGCACCCCAGAAGGGCCTACCCGTAGCCATCGTTATAGCAGGCTTGTTCACTGGAAAATGACGGCATGCTCTAAAGTAACAAACGAGATCTGTCGAACAGTCAGACTATGGGTATTTTGACCCCTCCTTTAACTTAAAAATTCACCAAAATTCAGGAAATCAACCAATTGTAATGACATTTTCAGTGCTTATCAATTCACGATCACTGAATATAATGAACCCATTATTTCATTAGAAATCTTAGTGCAAATGTATTATTTTGTGCAATTTGAGTAGGCTAGACAGCTAACATTAAATTAATACTTAATAATAAAATGGTGTAGTCATAAATTTTTAAAACATGAAAATTTTTCTTTGAAAAATAATTTGTCTGATTTAATATTTTTTCTCTAAATAAGTTCATTTTTTCCGGATTTTTTTAATGTTTGAGTTGATTGCTATGACAACCTGATCTACATCGAATGAAAATACTAGTATGAGAATATTTCTTAGTTTAAATCCTTTTTTTTAGAGTTTTATTATTTATATGAACATTTCATTATAATTAGTTTTAGCTGAATAATATGAGCTGCTCTCATTTCCCCGAAAAATAAATGATGTTTCTTTATTTTATTTAACAAAAAAACACCTTTACTAAAGTTATATCACAGGGTACTAAAAAAAGAAATGAAAACGTTTTCAACTTTAGAATGTATCTTTTATTTAACTTTGATCCATTCCCTAAGAGTTGCTTGATATCTTAATAACCTTTTTTATATCTGACCATGGTCACAGTCACATTGAGTACATTCAGGCAGAAAAAAAGTCCCAAAATGGCATCAGCCTTTTTTGCTCTTCGGCACAATACAGATCATACAACGAAAACACGCTCTCCATTGTTTTGCCATAGCTTGGATACAGACCAATGAAGATACTCTTAGGAGAGTTTATTTTCCTAATGATTATTTCATCTATCGACAGATAGAAGGAGAAATGTTTTTGAACACATTTATTTGTTTCTTGTGTTTACTTAAACAATGTTTTATTTCTCCTTTTTTACCTCCCTTTTATACAGGAATCCCAGGTCTTGTCAAAGGATATTTAGAAGATTTCTGTGAGGTGAGTGATCTTTCGTATACACATTATCATAAAATTTTAGAAAGAGGCTATTTTCCCCAATTCATTCAAAATAGGGACACTATTTTATATATCTACCGCTCGGTCTATAAAATAATTTCTGATTGTTTATGAAGTCATGAAGAAAATGAATAGCAAATCAATAAGCAATATAATGGCAAAATGTTTCTTTTTTCTATCAGTTTGTTGTCTGATCACTCGTAAAAGGAGTTTAAAACTCTATTGGGAAAGCATTTTCACTCTCACTTCGATGGGACCGTTCGAGATAAATTTAACTGAATTAAATGAAAATAATCGACTTGTTGCCTCAGTCAAACATAATGCGGCTCACGGCTCACTCGACGTTTTCTCTCCCTTCTCTTCTTTCTGCTTTTCACAACATCAAGTTCAGAAAATTAATACCTGATGTAATCTAAACTCGTCACGTCAACTTTTAACTCTACACTGGGAGGAAAATCCATACTCTTTTTATCTCAACAGGAATTTTTCCATGCAAAACAATGCTCATTTGCATAAGTGAACTCTCCTCATTGCACAAAAATAGCAAGAGCATTTCGCTTACATGAGTAAGCGAAATGCTCTGGGATCAATCCTCAATGGATGACACACAGCACGACCTTCACTCTTATTCCTCATGGATCCGCATAATGGCTGCTACATAACTACTGAACCTGATGGTGAATGTGGTCAGACTAAACGAATAAGCACCCAGATGTCTTATAATTTCCAGTTCAATCTCTGTTTCGGCCAATGTAACCTCCAACCTTCTTCAGGTAAATCTTGTCGAACTCAGTCATGTTTATGTTAGAAATCGTGAATCTGTGCAGAATTTAATCCACAGGGATAGCTTGCTTTTGTCCTGTGAGTCATGACCTGGTAGAAGTCTTAAGTAACTTGTAATTGTATTCTTGATATCACTGGTACTGAGAATTAGAACTGATTGTCACTTAGCACTTATATCTGCTGTGCCATGGGTCCAACATAAAGATTCCTGAGTTCAACAAGGTCACAAATTACATCGGCCAAATCGTTGTGAGAATACATCCAAGATGAGAACAGTAGTCTGAATAATCCAAATAAAACAAATTATAATTAAACAAAAAAATTATTTCAAGTTATTTTTTTGTTTACAATTAATTTTTTAAATAATTAAGTCAATACTTTTTCTTTTTTTTAAATTTGTTTAAAAACTTTCGTTAATAATAGTTTAATTGTATAATATACTATTAAAATATTAGTCATATTAATACATTGTTTAATGAATTTGATGAATTTTGATTACTATAGTAATCAAAATTCTACTTTGTAAAATGTTTTTTTATATTATGTAATAATCATCATCTAGTCGTAGTAGTGTCTCACGCCATCTCGCTCTATCCTCCATCATAGGTACATTGTGAGTCTTCTTATTATGATGTTGACTAGACCTCTTTTGGGAAAAATTCGGGTAACATATAATAGAATATATCGAGAGTCATACACAGTTCAAACGGTGACTTGGATAACATCTTACTCACTCGTGACGAGAGTTGCCTCTCTTTTATTCCCTTGGAGCATCTCATTCTCCAACCTCAGTAAGTACTAGCTTACTCCACATCACCCCCCTCTGAGATAATTTCTTCACAACAGAAATTAATATCTTTTACGTTTCGGGTCCGGACTTAACGGTTCTACCGGTATTCTTTTTCTTTTGCTTGTCCTTCTTGGAATAACTGTTTCAGCAATTGGTGGTGCTGGAATGTCAAACGTCTCATACAATATGTCCATCGGAATTTCCTGATCTTCCCTGACATCTTCCGTAAACCTTGATCTCAATTAGTTTAGATGACGTTTATGTTCCCATTTGGAACTTTTCACCCAGTACATAATTCCACTAATTCTTTTTGATATTACCCCATCATCCCAAAACGTTTTTCCATTTCTGAAATTTAAAAAAAAAACTTTGTCTCCGGTTTTAAAGAACTTACACAAAAAATTACTTTTCTTTGCATATTTCTTCGTTGGACCCGGTAACAATCTATCAAATACTGAGTGTATCTTTCTAGCAAACATCATTTCAGCTGTGTTTGGGTTTGGCATGGGTCTGTACAACGACAAAAATTTCTGAATGGTCTTCTCAGTGTCCATGCCGTGATTCTTCCTCAATACCCTTTTAAAAGTGTCCACAAATTGTTCAGCCTGACCATTAGATCTAGGATGGTAAGGTGAAGTCGTTGTGTGGTCAATGGACAAACATCTGCAGAAATCTTTAAATTCACTGATGGTAAATTGTGTCCCATTGTCGCTTACTATTGTTTTTGGTACACCAAAGCAACTGAAAAGTTTGTCTAATACCTTTATAGTAGTTGTGGATGTCGGGTGTTTACATTTGAAAATCTCACGCCACTTGGAGTAGCTATTAGGTAATAATGACCGTTCATGGGTTCAGCATAATTGTTTTTTTATTACTATTGCACTCGTACACCTGAAATAAATGTTTGTGTACGTTTTGCGAAGATTTTCTAATTAGTGTTTTACTGATGTAGATTTGTTATTGTGTTAAAAAATTCAAAGTTTAAATAAAACTGGCATTTGTTTTTATTTAAAATTTAGTCCGACATTTTTGTAAGAAGTAAATAAGTGACGGGCAGATATTGCCTTGAATTTGACGATAAAGTTGCTCCGCTGTCGTGCCTCTATTTCTAGAAAATCAGCAGGAGCCAAAAGTGGACGTGCCTAAATGAGAGGTACACAAATAGTACGACCCGTAACAATGGCTTCAAAGAAGTCACGTTTCATCTTGGTAAGAAGATTTGACTTTCAGATCACTTTCATCTTGTCCAGTTCAGCGCAGGTTTTGCTGATTCGTACCTTTATTTCACATTTAATCAAATTTTAAGATTGATTTTCTTGTTAGAAGAATTAAATCTATTTCTTTAGCAGTGATATCAAATGTTTTTTTGGGTTTTTTTCAGCAATATTATTAACTCGTATCGGTGAGATTGACTGGTAATATGCATCTCTATGAAAACAAAGAATCTCATGTTACTCTTATGTTTTAGATTAGAAAACCAATCAATCACTTGACTTTTTAATTTTATCTTCAATCTTAGTAATAATTCTATCTAAAATGTTTTTACTGGCTTTGCCTAAGATGAGCATATTAATCAAATAGAGGGGTTTACATTGGAATCAGATTTGTAGTCTTTCAAGGTGAAGCTAGGTGTTTTAGTTACTAATATTTCTGCATATTTATGAACTTAACTACTAATATATAATTTCACTTTATCCATCATCTGCAGTTGAACTTTGTGAAATATTAAAATAATTTGAAAAATTAAAGTATAATTTTAACTATAGGTATAGTTACTACCAGTGGTATCCGAGTTTTTACCAACTAAGCTAACAAACCTGCGGTAAAAAGAAATTTCAATATAGGCGTTTAGCCTGATGATTTCCTTCCGGAATGAAACAAACGATTCTGTGTATCTCACTTGCCATAAGTATATTCTATACTACTATATGTATAGTATATAAAGTTATATGGATTTTTTAAAGTCAGACTCAAATAGAAATCGATAAATGATTTGAACTATTTTTTCGTTTCTCTCTTCCAGTTCCACTATGTTATTGATAGGAATATATTTTATTTTACATTTGTTTTTTTCTGAAAATACTTATTCCGGTTAAGAACACACTTAGAGTAGCTACTTTTCCCTTCGTTCATTATAATAAAAAGGAGGTAACAAAGGTTTTTTTCCTAAGAGTAGCTTCACTTAGAAGCATTTAAAATTCTTAGCAAATACTCATGTATTAAAAGATTGAAAGGTTTTAAGCTATTTACATCCAATAATTTCATAAATAAAGAATACAACAACATTACCGTAATAAAATTAGTTTTTTAACAATTTTGTTCAATTAATAATTTAATGATCAAACGATACTTTAACTTTAAAAATCTGATTTAAAAATAAAAAATAATTAGGTAAAAAAACAAAAGAAAACCAACCAAAAATGAGAAAAAAAGTAAAAGTACAAAGACATCCGGGTAGCACTAAGTAAGTACATCTAATACTGCAAGATTTAGTTTCATATCTCTGAAGCTGATGATTAGACAAACTTCTTTAAATCTGAGTCCGTCCAAATCAACCATTCTAAAGAATTTTCACAGAAAGTGGCATCAAACCGGATTGGCCAATGCTTTTACAAAAACTAAATAACTTTGTTTCTGAATTTTTTAGATGAGGATTGATAATATGTATTATTTAGATTGTTCGGACAACTGTTCTCATTTTGCGTGTTATTCTCACAACGTTTTGCCTGATATAACCTCCGACCGTCTTCAAGTGTATCTTGACAACAAATGAATGGTGGAAATAATGTTTATGTTTTTTTTCCAACAAACGATAGTCGTTAGAATTCAAAATGTGTGATTTCATTATGAAATGGAAAGAGCGTTGAATTTGGGTTTGAATTTGGGTCTGAATTAATATCAAATTGGTAAGGACCCGAATTAATATCAAATTGGTAAGGACCTGAATTAATATCAAATTGGTAAGGACCCGAATTAATACATAAATGGAAATGACTAAACGCTCTTTCCATTTCATAATAACATCACGCATTTTGAATTCTAACGACTATCGTTTGTTGGAAAAAAGAACATAAACATTCTTTTCACCATTCAACAACTACAAGAAACCCTTTCAACTACCGATTGCCGTGGCAAATAACACCCTACCTGAGAGTCCAACATTCAAACTCCTTGGCCTAACATTCACAGGTACCATGAATTGGAACAAATACATAGAAGACATTGCCAAGGTTGCTGCAAAGAAAGTGGGCTCCCTTTACCGTGCTAGAAAACTTCTCACACCTGACAGTATCCTATATCTCTACATGCATGGACTATTGGTGTCACATCTGAGCTGGTGCACTATCCACTAATCTCTCCCTCTTAGACAAGGTCCAAAAAAGAGTCGCTAATCTAATAAGTTCCTCACTATCCAACAAGCTCCAGCCCCTATCTCATCGCCGCAATGTTGCATCCAAGTACTTCAATGGAATGTGCTCTGATAAACTTGCTGCTCTAGTGCCCCCTTGACGTAAAAACACTTGACCAACCTGACAATCAGCTAAATCCCATTGTCGGAGAGCCTTCTACTCCAATAGCTTCTTTCCTCATGCTGCCGGCCTTTGGAACTCTCTCCCTGCTCCGTTTCCCCCGACTGTACGAACATGCAGAAATTTTAAACTAATGTGAACAAGCATCTTGCTGCAGAGCTCCCAATTTAGGATGACCCTCAAAACTTTCACTCTAATTCTCAGTAACCCCTTATGTCTACAGTGGCAACTTACCTTGTTTGGGGGTGACCTATGTTAAAAAGAAAAGAAGTCGGTCGGAGATTACATCGACTGAAACGTTGTGAGAATAACACCTAAGATGAGAACAGTAGTCTGAACAATCCAAATAATACATAAATGACTTTGATCGATGTCTCCACTGAATAGTTCATTATTGAGACACAAGATTATTCAGACTTTCCAAACAGATTGTGTAATGGTAGACTCAATTATCACAAAAGTGTCTACTCGGCTGACGAGAACCCTAATCAGATTTTACAACAAAAATTAAATTTCTTTGATGTAAACGTCGAGGCAACTATTTTTTGGTCCTTTCTTCTTTGATGGAAGGGTATGATGAAAGTTATCTAGATCTTCTTTGTACTCGTGCAATGCCAGAAATCACAAATTTGTATACTGATAAGTTACCTTACTTTCAGCACGATGGAACATTACGGTTTTATCGGTCTACATATGACTGCCATTATACTTCTTTTTCTGGAGTCAATTGAAAAATGAGGTATATAAGAAACGCCACCCACAAACTCTTCAAAGATGCATGATAAGATAATTGCATGTTCAAGAAACATTCCCATCAATTTCTTCTCAAAAGTTTGTTTCTCTTCCATTACATCATGCTGACATGACTTGAACACCACTTTGAACAATTGCGATAACAATGATCGACTGTGTTTGCTTTTTAAGTCATACATTTCCTGTTTTATTTCTAATAAAGATTTCATTTATACATTTAAAGAATTTGTTTTTAAAAACTATACATAATTCTGGGACACTCAGCACAATTTCTATTTCGACAACTGTTGTTGAAAGACATTCATAATGCTTGTGTTTTTATCAATTTTTCCAGGAATCCTGGAATTTTTTCAATTTTTGAGATAATAAATATAGGAAACATCACAAATTCATCAAGTGTAGATTTATTTTTATCCAAGCTTTGAACTTACATTAGTCATCATCAGGGAATCAGATCAGTTTAAACATGTATCTGTCATTTATCTATCAAACATGCCAATTTTTATTTATTCATTTATTCTTATTTGCTCTTTTTTATTTATCTACTTATTAATTTCTTTTTATTAATTTTTATTTATATATGTAGTGAGTTTGTTACCTCAGTTGTCACAGTTGGTCGTGATTGGACATCTGCGTTTCGAATCTCTAGCTTTATGTGCTCACTCGTGGCCATCGTTATAGCAGGCCTGTTCACTGGAAAATGACGTCATGCTCTAAAGGAGCAAACGCCATCTGTCGAACAGTCAGACTACGGGCATTTTGACCGGAGGGGTCAAAATGCTTAAAAATTCACCAAAATTCAGGAAATCAACCAATTGTAATGAAATTTTCAGTGCTTATTAATTCACGATCACTGAATATAATGAACTCATTACTTCATTAGAAATCTTCGTGCAAATGTATTATTTTGTGCAATTTGAGTAGGCTAGACAGCAAACATTAAATTAATACTTGATAATAAAATGATGTTGTCATAAATTTTAAAATTTTTAAAACATGAAAATTTTTCTTTGAAAAATAATTTGTCTGATTTAATATTTTTTCTCTAAATAAGTTCATTTTTTCCAGATTATTTTTAATGTTTGAGTTGATTGTTATGACATCGAATGAAAATACTAGTATGAGAATATCTCTTGGTTTATAAACACAAGAATACAAATCCCTTTTTTTAGAGAGTTTTATTATTTATATGAACATTTCATTATAATTAGTTTTAGCTGAATAATATGAGTTGCTCTCATTTCTCTGAAAAATAAATGATGTTTCTTTATTTTTTTTAACAAAAAAACACCTTTACTAAAGTTATACTACAGGGTACTAAAAAAAATGTGTAAATGTATTTTTTATGAAAATAAAGTATTGTAGATGTTAATAAAAAAATCTTTTAAAATATACTTATCATATATTACAGAAAAAAAAGCCCCTGAATTCTGTATTAATAACGATCAAATAGACTAAAACACTTTAATAAATTTATTTATTCAATAAAATATAGTTTCTGAAAGAAAGAAAAAAGTTTATTTTCTATAAAGTAACATTTTGGCAAAAAGATTGTAATAAAATATAGTTTTTGAAATTGACAGTGATTTTTTTTATAATTTAAAATGTTATAAAATGAACATAATAATAAAACTATATTTTATTACAATGTTATAATAAATGTTTTTTTAAATTAAAAATAAATCAAACATGAAAGATTACGAATTCATTAAAGTAACATAAAATCAATAATTCAAAATAATTAATAGAGCATTTATTTTAAATAAATTAAAATGTGTGGGTGTTTTTTGTTTTTTTTGCAAAACAAAGTTTTTATACAATATAGTAAAGATTTGTAATAAATTAAAACAGTCATGTTTTTTTTTTGGGGGGGGGGGTGATGAAACTTATTAATTAGTCTAAAATTGTATATTTTATCTAGAAATAAAATTCTAATTTTTTTTAAAACTTGAAATTTGAACTTTAATCACGGCCGTCGTAATATGATGCAATGCCTTATCTTTGAACGGCATGATGAATTAAAAAAAAATTGTATTTTGCTTAAAAAAAGAAATACATCTGAAAAAAATGAACAAAGTAACAATGATTTCCAAATTAATGAATAATCCTTAGGAGGTTAAGCGTGTTCTTGGTAGTGAATAACATCACAATAGCAGGAACAATTTAAATATGATTTCCAAGTGAATGAATAATCCATGCTGTATCTGAATCTTGTTTAAAGACGCACACATGCGCATTACTACACAGCTAATATCCGGTCCTGATTGATCGTGGGTCTAAGAACTACGACCAATGACACAAACAGAAAATCTCGACTCAGCCACTAGACCTGCTATAACGACAGCCACGGCTCCCTACATCTAGCCACAGTAATAAGTTGTGAAACGAGAAAACAGCAGTTTGCAGATGACTATATTAAATATGTGTGTGTGTGTGTATAAATATGTGTGTGTGTGTGTGTATATTTGTAAGTGTGTTTATATATACATGCATGTATATTGTGTTTATGTCTGTGTATGTTTGTGTAGTGAAAAACTCGAAATAAGCGACCGTGTGTTGCGTATGCGAAAGCAAAATGTTGATATGGGTTCTCTCTTTCTTGAAGACCTCGATGCAGATTTTTGCTCCTCACTCAATCACTCACTTCTTGAGGGGGAGAGAGAGAGAGAGTGAGAGATAACATAGTATGGTGTGTGTTAACTATGCATTCAATCAAAAGGTTTTTTCATACTTGGATTTTTGACCAACAGAACTCTTCTCCAATTTGTCTTTTTTTTAAAAAATAATACAATATTCTAATCTAGCATATAATTTCTATTTTTCAGGCTGACATTGTTGTAAATTCTGCTCCAGTAAATATGAAATTGAACTCTGCTGGACAAGTTTCCTCTTCAATTTTGTCTCGTGCCGGGACTGGAATACAAGAAGAATGTGATGAAAAGTTCCCAAATGGAATTAAACATTTGGAAGTGGCCATCACAAGCGCTTATAGGCTTCCATACAGTCTTGTTTTCCACTGTACAGTCGCCTATATATCAAATTCTAACTGCTTCACAGTAAATATATTTACTTAAATTTTTGTTTTTTTTATATTAACAACACCATGTATTTGTTAGAATGGCCCAAAGAAAGGGAGGAGAAACGTCTAAAAAAGTTTCCTTACACTTTTGTGTAAGGAAACTTTTTTTAGATCAGAAATAGCTGAACGAGTAATACACTTGAACTTCAACTCTCCTCCACATTAGCCCAGTCTAATAATAGTAAATCTGCAGTGACAATGGCATGTATACATGTTCGATTTTTTTCTACACTTTTCTAGATTTTCCTTTTACTAAACTTTTTTTGTTTTTATTTCCAGTGGATTTATGGTGCTTGCCTTTATAGTGTCGCTTATTTCAATCTGAAAATTAAGACAAATCATGGTCACCTGTTTGGACCATCCTCAGCTATAAATAAATGTTTGCAGGGAAACCATATTTATTTTCAATAATTTATAAAGAGAAAATTATTAATATTTAATCTATTTCTAACCTTTTAACCTTGCAACGTTACCATGTGGGAACATTAGAAAATACTTAAGATTTTTTTCAATTTATCAAAATTTATCACATGTAGCAAATATAAAATAAAATCAAGATTAGATAACAAATAATTTCTTTATAAAAACGTGGGAACAAATAAAAACAAATAACAGTATATTCGTCTAAGGAAAATTAAATCATGAAGGATCAAAATTACATGAAGAATCAAAATTACAGACTAATTCAGTCTGTGATAAAAATAAGAAATTAAAGCAACATCTAGCCCAAAGGAAATAACTCCACTTGGGAGAAATCAACTTTTGGATTTCGATTCAAGCATGCAAAGATTGACATTTTTAAATATTAACTTCTAACTCAAACCATATTTAACAGATAAAAGGAGGTGGTTTAATTTAATTTTTTTCTACTTAAATTTCAGTGGAGCTTTTTAAAGAGATATTTGTTTATTTAGTGAAAAAATATTTTAAAATTAATTTTTTTTAAAGATTTTAATAAATGGAACAGATTTAATTTTGTTCTTGAATTTTCATGGCTCAAAGAAATGTGAAGAAAGATAGGTGAAAATTTAATTTGTTTTCATTTCATGTAAAGAAAATTTAAATTTTTAAATGTTTACAATTTAAAAAAAATGTTGTTTTTTTTAATATTTAAACATTTTGATTAATCTATTCAAAGAAATTAAAGTATAACTTAATTTTTTTTCTCAAATTTTATTTAATTAAAGAATTGAAGAATGTTCAAATTAAACTTTTAGTGCATGATTTTTAAGTTAAAAATGTTTAAATTAAAAAAAGTTTAATTAAAAAGTTTATACTTATAAAATTGTTCAGCAAAGTTATTTAAAGAAATGAATGCTTTTTAATTTTTAACCTTTTACATTATACTAGTTGGGCTGTCCAACATTATCCGCATAAGAATATTAAATATGAGTGAAAAAGAGTTTTTATCTATTTTATCTATATTAGCAGAAAGCTTAGCAGAAACATGTAAATAATTCCCATTCTTCCAGTCATTGAGAAATTCAGGATGAATTCTTTGCAATTTAATTTATTTCATTGGATACATAAGTGCAGTGGAATTACAGGTAGGTTTAGAGATGATAACCAGTTTGCATGCAAGACTTGTAGGACAATGAAGATGGATGAGAGAACTCAGATGTGGAGAAATTATATCTGTTGAGGTTGTACAGAAGTTTTGTTACTTTGGTGATACCATTGAAGCATAGGGGAGCTGGTGCTAGTGTAATTTCAAGAGTGGATGGAGTAAGTTCAGGGAACGTTTTATATTACTAACCAGCAGAGTGTCATCACTGTCGACTAAAGGAAGAGTCTATGTAGAATGAGATGAAGTATGGAAGTTAAACCTGGTCACTGAGAATAAGTGTTGCATAGAGAGAAATGATATGATAATGAAACGATGGATGTGTACTGTGAGTCTTAAACATAGGCTTAGATCTGATGACCCCAGCAGAAGATTAAATCTGGACAGTATAGAGAGATGTGTGCAGAACAGAAGAATTTATTGGTTTCATCATATTGATGAAAGTTCTTGAGTTAGTAGAACAGTTGAGGTAGCAGGATCAGTGGTATGGGAAAATTTCATAAAAAGCGCAAATATCTGATTCTCATGACTTGTTGTTGTTATATATGTGCATTTCCCTAACACTTTTATTGCTGTGTTGTTGTATGCTGACAATCGAGTCGCTGTTTTTTGTAGCTGGGGTTTTGGTCTAATATTTTTATATACTTGGAATGGCAATACTGTCACATCAGCTCCAGTATCAATTTTGAATATTATGTTTGAGTTATTTACTTTTAACTCGACTGTCCAAATGTCTTTCGGAGTCTCGAACTTTTCAATTTTATGCACGTTGAATTTATTTGAAGTGATCATTTTGAGTGCGTGTGCATTGTCATCTGATTCATCGTCGGAATATGTATCCACTTTATGCACAAATTTTCTTTATTTGCACATTTTTGCATAGTGTCCTATTTTCTTGCATTTTTCACATATCTTGTGAAATGCTAGACAGTTATTTTTCTGATGATTGTTACAATTACAGTTGGTGACGTAGTGTTGAGTTGGCGCTTGAAATTTTGCGGGCTTTTTATCACTTCCGCCTTGCTCGTTTTGTCGTCTCGATTGCATATGGCTTTTTGTATAATTTTTTTCTGCCATTTCTGTCGTGGTGACGATGCACTGCTGAGATTTCGTTATCTCTTGTTTCAGATGTGGCATTCAGCATCCTTGATTGGCGTCTTGTTTGTTCTGCGCTCTGACCTGCCTGAATTGTTTTTTGTAGGTCTTAAATTAGGTTCTCTCAATAATCTTTCGCGTAATCTCATGTCTCTGATTCCACATATTAGAATATCTCTGGTGCAACTGTCTGTGAGATCGCCAAATTCGCACTGTAGTGCCTTTTGCCGCAATTCTACCACGTACTCGTCGAATTTTGATGAAGAATTTGTGTCCCGGGAAAGTTATATTTTTTCTAGGTGCACAAAATGCATAAAATTTTTCGATTACTGCTTAAAGGTTCATTTCTTCCTTGAGTGAATTGAAATCCGATACAAGTTAAAAACATTGAGGTTTTTACTCTGTCTGGCTTTATGTCGCTTTCCGGTGCTAAGAGGTTGAATTCTTTTTTCCACTTTTTCCATGCTGCAGCTAAGTTTTCTTGATTAAAATCCAGGTATTTATGATGTGGTAAATTTTCGATTTCGTTTTTTCCAAAGTGTGATTTCAACTTCTTTTTTCTTTTCTTATTTTAGGATAGGTTCTTTTAGTCTTTTGACACCATGTTGTTTATATATATATATATATATATATATATATAGTAAGTATGCTATGAAAATATATTTATGTCAATTAAGCTACACAGAGGCTCCCGCGTTTCATCCCCGGGGGAAATCTGAAACACGGGAACCTCTGTGTAGCTTAATTGCCATAAATATATTTTCATAGCTTACTACCTAGCTCTATTTACGTATCAAGCACTGTTGAAGTAAATCTGAAAATTGATACGTAAAAAATTATATTTCCTCAAATTTTATGTAGATACATGAAATACTAATATTATATATATATATATATATATATATATATATATATATATATATATATATATATTTAACAAGCATGAACGGAAAGGAATAGTATTGAAAGATCGAGAACGAGAGAGGAAGATGTAAACACGTAAAGACAAGATATTTTTATTAGACTGGAGTATACACAAATAGGAGAGTTCCAACTGTCTCTGTAACAAGGAAAATAACTGGGCGACGCTAATTATCCCGTGCATGCACCACTATTCTGTCTTTGTTCCCTTGCATAAAACTAAATTAAACTGAATATACTTCACATTACCCACCCTTCAACCTAAATTTATATAAATACTAGAAGAATATGCGTCCTAGACAGGTAAAATTAAGTCCCCAAACAGAAAACTGTTAAACCACTATGACTAAGATAAAAATCACGATATAATGCTACTAAACCAATTTTCTTCCAATTTTGATCAAAATCCATTACATGATTTTGATTCTAGAAAATGTCTCAATTATAAGGCTTAAAGGGTTTTAAGAAAGATATAAATTCAGGGAATCTTGCTTAATTGGTGTCTAATGATTATAAATCAAATTTAATGAAAATTTAAAATATTTTAATTTTTAAATTGTGCTCATATTATGCTCCTAGAAATCCTTTAAAATTAGGTATCCCAAACTGAATTTCTTTTTTAAATATTAAAAAAAACTTTAAATGTATCCATATCCGTAATCCTTCGGGTCACGGGTAGTCTATGATCTTCCCGGTATCTTCAACCAAGTAATGGAAGAATATTGTGCTGCAAGATATAAAAGAAATACCACATTTATCTTGGTATCTCAATTAGTACCTGAGTTATGGCCATTCAAAGTTAGTTGAACATTGCATTTTGTGTGATACTGAATACAAGGCCAAATTAAGCAATCTATAACTCTTTATAAATATAATGCCATAGTTCAATAAAAGAAAGATTATATAGATGGAATTAATAATTCTTAGATATACTCAGTCTTAAACATTGGTGAACATTACATGCCGTCACAAAAATTGTGCTCAAACGATACAGAAGAGCAACTTTGATTGTTCATATAAGTTTTATTTTAGCAGCTAACACATTGAAACTTATGATTCATGATATCATACAGATTAAGCTAATTTTTTTTCATTAGTACATCCATAAAAATCTCTTATTTCTAATATCTTATTTCAAAGCCCAATGGGTCAAATGTACACTTTACCAAACCTTTTTTAAACGTTACCCATTAAAGATACAAGCCTAAAACTTTTATACTTGACCAATTTTGGGGCGAGGAATTAAAAAATGGTTAATTTCTTTCTAATATTGGAATATGTGTGGAGTGATCCAACTTTTAATATGTAAAAAAATAAAAAGGGATAGACATCAACACCTTGAAATTTCCTATATAAAAGAAATCATCCGTCAAAGGCTTATTATAAAGCTTTAAATTAAATTTTCAAATATTTTTTAATGCTAAATTTAAAATCTGTAAGGATAAAATATATTTATTGAATGGAAGATTTTACTGGCAGTTTCACTCATCTTATGTAGCTTTAAGTTAGTTATATGCTTCTGTTACAGGCAATATGAGGGATGTGTAATATTCTTCCATTACTTGGTTGAAGATACCGAGAAGATCCTTTATGATGTCATTCATTAAATAGATCATAGACTACCCGTGGCCCGAAGGATTACAGGTCATCTATTATATAAATAGCAATTGTCTGTGTATGTATAAATACGCAACAAATACCCATAAAGTTGATATTTTCTAAATCGGCCATCTTTCGGTTGTATAATATAAAAAAATTGGAAAAAAAGCATTAATTCCTTGATGTATAACTGACACAAAATTTGTCGGGGGGGGGGGGGAATATTTCGTTTTTAGCACACCGCACATGCGTAGACATCACACCGGAAATTAAAATTCATAGTGATATCACCGACACTTCACTCTCCCCCAAAAAATAATTTTGCTGCATTTTTATGTGACGAATCAAGGTCAGTAAATGAGAAATCTTTCTCGACTGAGGCAACCTTAAATTAAAGTTTTACTTGCCTCTCTGCAAGGGCAGAGTTAGACAGCTTACCTGTTTGAAGACTGGAGTGATTTTCAACCAATAAACATACACGTTAAAACTATACCATTTATATTCAATTTTTGTCATGGTGTGTGCGGGTGGAGGTGGGGTTACAGTAAAATTTTTTCCAATCGTGCCCGCACACGATTTGCATCTTCTTTTTATTTAATTTCGTTTTTTTTTACATTAACCATAATGTGCGGGCAGAGCAAATAAATTGATATTTGTTTACAACTTTCTTTGTGGCAAACTCAACGGTTACTTTTTTTAAATACTTCAGTTTATTATTTTTAAAGGAATACTACACATGATCTTTCCAACAAATATTGTTTTTCTTTATTCAGAAAACGTTTTTTAACGGCAAACTCAAATCAAAGTAAAAAGCAAATTGTGCTTCTGTAACGGGACCCCACACGCTTCTTGGTGACGGCATCATTTGTAAACATAGGTCGCAGTGCCGAGTAAAACAGATACCTCACTCTGATCCGGCGTCACTGAAACACTTGTAACTTAAGTGGTCCGCTCGTGTTTCTATCTCGGTACTCACACGTCTGGTCCTCGGCGCAGGAATCCTTCTAGACTGTGAACACCCTCTCTGGCTCGTGATGTCGTAGCGGCAGAAAAAGAAAGATGGGTCGAAACTCCACTCGGTTGGATGATGATGATATTCGTTGGTCCGCTGTGAAGACAAAGTTACACAAGCAGAGAAAATAGACAACAGGAATAATTCAACAAACTCAGCGGTTTCCTTTTGTATCCAATTAATTATTAATAAGATAACAACTGTTTTTAAAACGGTGAATTAAAGTCTGCTTTTCGATAATGGCTTTGTTTACTAACTATCTTGTCTCTCTGTGCATGAAACTCTATTTATGCTTTCCAAGTTGTTAATTAAGTTGTAACTTGTCTACTGAACGGTGGGGGGGGGATCCTATGGCCCTGCCATCCCAAACGAGAGCTGTGTTCGCGCACACTCCCGCTTGGTCGGCGCACGTCCGTTTTGGTCGAATTCCAATTTCTAACTCCCTGTAACTGTCTTCTCGTTTCAACAACAAAGGTCCTCCCGTTTCCCAGAAAGGCATATCATCACACGCTTTCTCTCTCCAGCCCATTTCTCTATTCCTTCCCTCTCTCTCGGGGCCAGGGTGGGGTATACTGACTTACTCTCCCTCTCTCTCTCCCCTCTCTCTCTGGTTGGTTTGGGGTTGGGGCAGTGCGTGCGACACAGCAATTGAAATTCTTCACCCAGGCCCTCAGATACTATTTAGATAAAAACAGTTATCTGGAGAAAGGAGGCTCTCGCCATAATTAATGATGCCAGCCTAAGGGGCGATCTCCCTCCGGCCTCACGCACCCACCCACATAGTACTGACACACGTATGTTTTTCCTGTTGATATCTTCCTAGTATTCGCGATCAAAAGGGGCCTGGTATACACATGGGAAATGTAATTCATTGTGTAGCGGTAAATGCAATTGACAATCTCACATGGCTTTCCCAGCCAGCCCGACGCCACTTCCAGAGGATCGCCCAGCGCTGATAATATGTACTAGTTCTTAGATCTCCACTTGTTTCTACGTAGGGCCTGATTTTCCTGATGCATATTAGTGCGCCCTAAAGAGGCAGATTGCGTCGGCTACAATCACTGTTTCACACTTCTACAGAATTTGAACCGAACCAAATCGAGGGCAGAGTTGCAATATTAATTTGTTTTGTTCATTTGACTTTCCCAATGTAATAAAACGTTGTAACAATTTCTTGCCTCCCCACGAGGGCAGAGTTAGACAGGAGTGATTTTTATAAACTAAACATACATGTTACATTAGGGTTGTTTTTTTATGGCCCTGGACAATTTTAATATCCAAATTTTTCAAACTGTTTTTATGGAACTCAAGGTGGTCGATTTTTCAGCCATTTCCAACGTTATCCACTTCGAACAGAAAACGTGTTAAGAATCTTACTCTTTCAACTTCTTTATATACTGTTACCAGAAGGCGCTAAGACACCAGACGGGTTTTGCAATTTACATAATTCATATCTTTTAAACTTCTAATAAATTCATATTTACAAATATACACTTATAACTGCTATTATCAAAATTTACAATACAATATTTTCCGATAAGGTGATATTAATAAAATTATTCATACAATTAATTAAACACATTTCATTGAGAAACCAGCGTATTTTTAAACCATATCCCAGCCATTAGTAAATGGGTGACCATTTTGGAAAAATAAATTTCTGACTCATCTTTCCGGTCCTTCCGGAAGTGACGTCATTGTGAGAGGATTTTTTCACATTATAATTCTTTATTTTCATTACGTTGTTAAGACAAATGGTTTTGTTGTAAATTGAAGTTAAGCAAAGTATACCCCGGCCATTAGTAAATGGGTGACTATTTTGGAAAAATAAATTGCTAACTCATCCTTCTGGTCCTTCCGGAAGTGACGTCATTGTGAGAGGATTTTTTTCACATTATCATTCTTTATTTTCATTACATTGTAAGGCAAGGTGTTTTGTTGTAAATTAAAGTTAAGCAATACATATCCCGGCCATGACCATTTTGGAAGAATTAATTGCTGACTCATCCTTCCAGAAGTGACGTCATTGTGAGAGGATTTTTTCACATTATAATTCTTTATTTTTATTATGTTGTTAAGACGAGATGTTTTGTTGTAAATTGAAGTTAAGCAAAATATATCCCGGCCATTAGTAAATGGGTGACCATTTTGGAAGAATAACAAAACTGGTTCTTTGATATGATGTAGGCGCCTTCAATAGCATATTTAAACATGAGTTCTTTGATATGACCGAGGCGCCTCAAATTTTTTTTTTCTTTTTTTAACTAAAAATATTTCTATGTATGGGGGAGGGTAAAAAAAACTAAAAAAAAAATGTTTTTTTTGTTTTTTTTTAACTAAAAATATAAAAAATTGGGGGGGTGGGGCTCAATTTTTTTTTTTTTTATAACTAAAAATATTTCTATGGATATTTCTATGGATGGGTAAAAAAGAATTGGGGAGTTCGAAAAAAAATTTTTTTTTAACTAAAAGGGTAAAAAAAATTGGAGGGTTCCGGAATTTTTTTTTTCTTTGTTTTTTTTTTTAAACTAAAAATATTCTTGGTCCAAAACAAAGAAAATCAATGTCTAACCACCCAATAAATATGACTGGGGCTCCCTCGGTTTACGAGCGAGCGTTCATTTCTGACGCGGCATCCTAGCAAAAATAGTCGACCGTAGCTAGTCTATTATATAAAGGAGAGGCTTACATTATTATTATTATTTTTAATAGAGAGGAATGGACTGGTGGAGATGAAAGAGGGAAGTGGAAAAACAGGGAAGATAAAGATAGAGAGATAGATTGAGAGGGGTAGAGAGAAGTTTTAATATAAAGATATTACACACACTTTTTAAACTCTTCTATTTTTTTATGGCCCCGGGCAAGTCCCCTGCTAGTCAAATATAAAATAGAAACCTCATTTAATGATATTTTCATAATAAAAGTCAGACAATATTTTTTTAAACATGGGAAATTATCACAAAATTGTAAATATTTATCCAGAAAGTAAGAGAGCAGGTAAAGAAAAAGAAAGATGAAAGAGAAGAAAGAAAGAGAGGACACAGAGAGAGAAACAAGAAAGAGAGAGGACAGAGAGAGAAGAAAAAGAGAGAAAAGAAAAAAACAAAAAGAAAGAGAAAAATAAACAGAAAATAAAAAGAGAGAGAAAATAAAGAGAGAGAGAGAGAGAAATAAAAAGAGAGAGAGAGAAAATAATCTTTAAATTTTGCCCATACAAATCTTTTAAGATACTCCAAAGAAATTGAAATTTGGGGAATATTTATTAATTTGATGTCTACTACCTATTCCTAAAACTTCACAAATAACTAAATTAAACTAAATATAGCTTACATTACACACTCTTACGCCTAGCAGGTGTCTCCCAAAATTCATAATGATTGATTGATTAGTTTAGGAGTGAATCCTATACATAGAAATATATAAACATATACACATACCTTAAGTTTAAGGTTAGGTATGTTTATATATTCGTATGTAAAAAATTCACCCCCAAACTAATTACCTGATCATTATGAAATTTGGAACACAGCTGCTAGGTGTAAGTGGTCCAAATGTGGGCTATATTTAGTTTAATTTAGTTTTATTTAAAGGGAGTAAAAAAGGGGTGAAAGCCCTTTGTGAAAATTCAAATCTCTCCGATTTTTTTGAAATTTTAACAATATTTTTTACAATATTGTAGACATCAATTAATAAATATTCCCTAAATTTCAGTTTATTTAAAGTAATTTGAAGGGTTTTAGGAGGTATAATATGGTCACAACTCCCATTTGAACATTCAAATATTTCAGATTTGCATTGAATCCATAGTCAATTAAGCAAGATTCCCTGAATTTCAATTTCTTCAGTCAGTCCATCATAGGGTGAAAATTTCCCATGAAATAAAAAAATCAATATTATAATTATAAATTATAATTAAAATCCGTAATAATAAGTCCAAAAGTTTAAGGGATTCAAATCGTGTGTTTAGTAGTACTTAAACAGAGAGAAAAACTTGTGGGTTTTTCCATCGCTTTTTATTTTGAACATTTCGATCTCAGGCAATAATAATATAGATATTAGAGGCAAGGGGAATTATCGAATTAGAACTTAAAAAATTAAAGTCATCAGTGCAAGGGAGGTAATTACCAAAATTTTCTTTTTGAAGATATGATTCAATATATTTTATACTCGGATTGCAGTACTTAAAAGTAAGGAATGAATATGTATTAATGATTATTCATTTAATTATTTTAATTGGTTGCTGCGAATGGGAGATAATTTCTGAAATTTATTTAAGTTTTAATTCAATGTCAATAATAAATTTAATTCAATCATGGTGCCGCTCTAATTTTCCTCAATATGGACGGGATTGAAGGAGTTTATTTTGGAATATTTAATTGTATATTTATTATTCATATTTAATTACTGTTGTATCCTTGAAAAAGGTTCCAATATATAAAGTTGTTACTCGAGTGGAAAGAACAATCAACAGGATAGTCGAATGAAGAAAAGTTTATTGCAATAGAGAGTACAATGAATGGATAGACAGACATTAGTAAGACATTACTAATCTCCAAAGCAAGACCTTCTGGTAATGCAGGGCTCACCATATATAGTTCTCTGTATTAGTATAGTAAAGAGTGGTTGTAGGATATTGCATTACCACAGTTACAATAGTTAAGCCAAAGAAAAAACTAAGGTAAAGTGTTAGTATTTAGTAAATATATTGTAGTGATTAGATGAGAATTTGCCCATGTAAAACAATGGTCATTTGCATAAGTGGACTCTTGTCCTCGCACAGAAATAACAAGACTATCTTGTAATCAGAATGGTCTGGGATCAATCCTCGATAAATGACACACAGCACGACCCTCACTCTTTTACCTTGTGGACCCGCATGGTGGCTGCTACACTCCCATCCTAATTTCTTGATCACACATGATGCGGGGTGGTGGTGGCCTTTTGATTCGTGCACTTCTTTGAAGTTGGACATGCACCCCAGTTATTGCGTCTGAATCGCCCAATCAAGTTTCCACTTCCATATCGTTTGAGAAAGTTTCTGCTTCCGTATAGTCCCAACTTTTTTTGTCCGAATTTGCGGCTCCATTCTCATGAGGATTACTGGTGCTGCCCATTAATAGTTCAGCCCCAGATGACTCATCACTTTCCTCATCATTTTCCTCGATGGTTGAATGGTCTGCCTCCAAAGTAGGGCGGAGATCATGTGATGTGTGATTCCATTTGATTTATGCACTGTGTGTAAGGCTGAACTCCATTCCAATTTAGAGGGGGATATAATTCTCTGGTTTCTGGATTTTCCTAAATTCTCCTTCAGCTATGCTGTATTTCTAAACTGATAGTTGAGACAACTATCAGTTTAGAAATACACTTTAGAAAATGAATGAGGCTTGCTACCAGTTTCAATTCTCTGAATTGTTACATTAGAGTTACAATGTGAAGAAATTAAGTTGGTATATTTTACCATAATTATTTGTACCATCTTATCAGCAGCATTCATCTGGGAGTAGTGTGATATTCTAATTACAGGAGATGGTTGTGCTTTAAAATCTCTCTTAGTTGTTTTATCGATCGACTTATAGTCTGTGCAATCAAACAATAATCTAAAATGATTTAGAAAATCATAACCTACAAATGATTTAGAATTAGAAATTAGAAAGTAAAGTCTAATCTCACCTTATGAAAGAGTGAACATTCATATGATTTTTGTGACCAATTATTTCGTCTTTGCGACTTGTCATCACTCTTATTTCTGTGTTATTGTCTTCATGACACTTGCAGCTTAAAATATAACAGAACGTGAATGTTTCTTGGCAGCCATAGTTAAGATTGTTTTTACTATTGAGAAATCCAAGCATCTCCGTTATTCTCCATCAGTCTGTTACATTTAAGTTCGAAATAGAATTTTCTGGATCTGTCATGCTAAAGTTTAAAAAGCATTTTTATTGATAAACATGTAACGTAGTAATCTTGTTGCATGCAGGTTGAATTGACACATCTTAAGAATACCTGTACTTTTTGTTTTATCTGCGAGTTGTTAGCTATCGTCAACAATCACCTATGAAATATTTCTAACTTCAAAATCCTAAACCCAGAAAATTTTGTTCTTATTGTGACTTTAAATCAAAAAAAATATTGGTTAAATATAGCATTCATATTTTCGTGCAAAAATGTCACTATTTTATAAAAATCCAAAGAGAAAAAGAGAAAAATTTGTTTAAATATTGTCACCATTTTTTAAAACAAAACTTTCACTACTTTCTAGAAATTCTAAATACAAAAAAAAATTGTGTCCCTACTTTTCATAAAAAAAATCACTATTCTTCTGGAAATTATAAAAAGAAAAATTAAAAGAATTTCTTGTTTAAATATGGCTTCACCTACTTCTCATGAAAACTCACTATTTTTTAGAAATCCTAAAAAAACAAAAGTATGTCCATTTATTTTATACATAAATGTCATTAATTTCTAGAAATCCTAAAAATAAAAAAATGCTTAATTAAATATGGTGTCCCTAAGACAAAAAATTTCACTACAGACAAAAAAAAATTATTGATTTAATATAATGTCCTTATTTTTCATACTAAAGTTTCACTATTGGAGGAAAACTAGAAATTTATCGTAAAATTTTAAACAAATGTTGACTGGGAAGTATTCAGTTTTAGAATAATGATCAGATCTATTTCAAACAAAGATCAGATCTATTTAAAACAAAAATCAGATCTATTCAAAACAAAGATCAGATATATTTCAAACAAAGATCAAATCTATTTAGAACAAAGATCAGATCTATTTAAAAAAAGACCAGATCTATTCCAAACAAAGATCAAATCTATTTAAAACAAAAATCAGATCTATTCAAAACAAAGATCATATCTATTTAAAATAAAGATCAGATCTATTTCAAACAAAGATCAAATCTATTTAGAACAAAGATCAGATCTATTTCAAACAAAGATCAGATCTATTTCAAACAAAGACCAGATCTATTCCAAACAAAGATCTGTTCAATTCCAAATGAAGATTAGATCTATTGCAAACAAAGATCAGATCTATTGCAAACAAAGATCAGATCTATTGCTTCCAATGGGTTAAGTTTTTTTTATTAAGAGGGGGCTTTGGCAACCAAAGGAGTGCTAGCTAAGGAATGGAAATACCACTACCCACTGCCAAAAACAAAAGCAGGCAGCATTTGACTAGACTAGTTCTCGTATAAAGACAACATGTCACATCTCACATTTTTGTCAAACTTAAGTGTGTGCAGAAAGAAAAATATTCTAGTATATAATCTCAATCAATAGATCACTGTATAAAAAATAGGGTGCAAATGGTTTCCCATCTGCACCCTATTTTATTTTTATCTTAGTAGATAATCTCAATCAATAGCTCTCTCTCTCTCTCTCTCTCTCTCTCTCTCTCTCTCTCTCTCTGTATCAAATGGAGTGTGCAGAAGTAAAAATATTCTAATAGATAATCTCAGTCCATAAATCTCTCATCGCATAAAATGGAGTGTGCAGATCTAAAAATATCCTAGTAGATAATCTCAATCCATTGATCTCTCTCTGTTTCAAATGGAGTGTGCAGATAGGAAAGTATCGTAGTAGATCCATAGATCTCTATTTTTTAATTTTCTTATCTTTTTGTTTTTGCTGGGGATGGGGCATCCTACTGGATGCCAGACATTCACCAGCTATATCAGACACTCCAGCCGAGAGATATTTTTAAGATTCTAACCGTCACTTTAAGTGCAATTTTTTGTATTTCTCTTGTACTCGGTTAACCGGGTATATTTGAAATTCTTTTTCATTAGTCCTGTTGCTCCTATATGTACTGGTATGATGGAGATTTTCCTAAGATTACAGTTTCTTTTCATGTCGTAGATACGACCTTGGTATTTTGTAATCTTTTCCCTTTCTGCTCTGTTTAATCCTGCACTATTAGGGACACTGACTTCAACTAGGGTTGCTACTTTCTCCCTTTTGACCCATATTACGATGTCAGGTTTAACAGCTCTGTTTTCTAGACAGCTGTAGGGATTGCATAGTCATAGTTGATAGTGTATAACTTATTTCCAACTGTTCTTTCTGGTATATGCTCCCAGGACTTGTTGTTACACTGGATATTCAACTTTTTACAAATAGTCCAGTGAAGATATTTACACAAAAAACACCCGTGTCTGACGTTCTTCAACTTGTTCTTGCGGATCTATTTTTCTTTGTCGGCATCACTCATTCATTTGTGAAACATCGAAACGCTTTCATATTCCTCATTTCTAATAACCGTTTCCAACGATTTTTATTTTAAAATTTCAATTGCTGAAACAACACAAGAAACACCCGTGTTTGACGTTCTTCAGCTTGTTCTTACGAATCTATTTTCCTTTGTCGTCATCACTCGTCCATTTGTGAAACATAGAAACGTATTCATATTCCTGATTTCTAATAACCGTTTCCAACGATTTTTACTTTAAAATTTCAATTGCTGAAACAACACGAGAAACACCCGTGTTTGACGTTCTTCAACTTGTTCTTACAGATCTATTTTCCTTTGTCGTCATCACTCATATATTTGTGAAACATCGAAACGCTTTCATATTCCTCATTTCTAATAACCGTTTCCAACGATTTTTATTTTAAAATTTCAATTGCTGAAACAACACAAGAAACACACGTGTCTGACGTTCTTCAACTTGATCTTACGGATCTATTTTCCATTTGTCGTCATCACTCGTCCATTTGTGAAACATCGAAACGTTTTCATATTCCTCATTTCTAATAACCGTTTCCAACGATTTTTATTTTAAAATTTAAATTGCTGAAACAACACGAGAAACACCCGTGTTTGACGTTCTTTAACTTGTTCTTGCGGATCTATTTTTCTTTGTCTGCATCACTCGTCCATTTGTGAAACATAGAAACGTTTTCATATTCCTCATTTCTAATAACCGTTTCCAACGATTTTTATTTTAAAATTTCAATTGCTGAAACAACACGAGGAACACCAGTGTCTGACGTTCTTCAACTTGTTCTTACAGATCTATTTTCCTTTGTCGTCATCACTCGTCCATTTGTGAAACATAGAAACGTTTTCATATTCCTCATTTCTAATAACCGTTTCCACCGATTTTTATTTTAAAATTTCAATTGCTGAAACAACACAAGAAACAGCCGTGTCTGACGTTCTTCAACTTGTTCTTACGGATCTATTTTCATTTGTCGTCATCACTCGTCCATTTGTGAAACATCGAAACGTTTTCATATTCCTCATTTCTAATAACCGTTTCCACCGATTTTTATTTTTAAGTCTCAATTGCTGAAAAAACACGAGAAACACCCGTGTTTGACGTTCTTCAACTTGTTCTTGCGGATCTATTTTCCTTTGTCGTCATCACTTGTCCATTTGTGAAACATAGAAACGTTTTCATATTCCTTATTTCTAATAACCGTTTCCAACGATTTTTATTTTAAAATTTCAATTGCTGAAACAACACGAGAAACACCTGTGTTTGACGTTCTTCAACTTGTTCTTGCGGATCTATTTTCCTTTGTCGTCATCATTCGTCAATGTGTGAAACATCGAAACGCTTTCATATTCCTGATTTCTAATAACCGTTTCCAACGATTTTTATTTTAAAATTTCAATTGCTGAAACAACACAAGAAACACCCATGTCTTACGTTCTTCAACTTGTTCTTACAGATCTATTTTCCTTTGTCGTCATCACTCATTCATTTGTGAAACATCGAAACGTTTTCATATTCCTGATTTCTAATAACAGTTTCCAACGATTTTTACTTTAAAATTTCAATTGCTGAAACAACACGAGCAACACCTGTGTTTGACGTTCTTTAACTTGTTCTTGCAGATCTATTTTCCTTTGTCGTCATCATTCGTCAATGTGTGAAACATCGAAACGCTTTCATATTCCTCATTTCTAATAACCGTTTCCAACGATTTTTACTTTAAAATTTCAATTGCTGAAACAACACGAGAAACACCCGTGTTTGACGTTCTTCAACTTGTTCTTGCGGATCTATTTTTCTTTGTCTGCATCACTCGTCCATTTGTGAAACATAGAAACGTTTTCATATTCCACATTTCTAATAACCGTTTCCAACGATTTTTATTTTAAAATTTAAATTGCTGAAACAACACAAGAAACACCCATGTCTTACGTTCTTCAACTTGTTCTTACGGATCTATTTTCCTTTGTCGTCATCACTCGTCCATTTGTGAAACATAGAAACGTATTCATATTCCTGATTTCTAATAACCGTTTCCAACGATTTTTACTTTAAAATTTCAATTGCTGAAACAACACGAGAAACACCCGTGTTTGACGTTCTTCAACTTGTTCTTACAGATCTATTTTCCTTTGTCGTCATCACTCATATATTTGTGAAACATCGAAACGTTTTCATATTCCTCATTTCTAATAACCGTTTCCAACGATTTTTATTTTAAAATTTCAATTGCTGAAACAACACAAGAAACACCCGTGTCTGACGTTCTTCAACTTGATCTTACGGATCTATTTTCCTTTGTCTGCATCACTCGTCCATTTGTGAAACATAGAAACGTTTTCATATTCCAATTTCTAATAACCGTTTCCAACGATTTTTATTTTAAAATTTAAATTGCTGAAACAACACAAGAAACACCTATGTCTTACGTTCTTCAACTTGTTCTTAGAGATCTATTTTCCTTTGTCGTCATCACTCATTCATTTGTGAAACATCGAAACGTTTTCATATTCCTCATTTCTAATAACCGTTTCCACCGATTTTTATTTAAAAACTTCAATTGCTGAAACAACACGAGAAACACCCGTGTCTGACGTTCTTCAACTTGTTCTTACGGATCTATTTTCCTTTGTCGTCATCACTCGTCCATTTGTGAAACATAGAAACGTTTTCATATTCTTCATTTCTAATAACCGTTTCCACCGATTTTTATTTTAAAATTTCAATTGCTGAAACAACACAAGAAACACCCATGTCTGACGTTCTTCAACTTGTTCTTACGGATCTATTTTCCTTTGTCGTCATCACTCGTCCATTTGTGAAACATAGAAACGTATTCATATTCCTGATTTCTAATAACCGTTTCCAACGATTTTTACTTTAAAATTTCAATTGCTGAAACAACACGAGAAACACCCGTGTTTGACGTTCTTCAACTTGTTCTTACAGATCTATTTTCCTTTGTCGTCATCACTCATATATTTGTGAAACATCGAAACGTTTTCATATTCCTCATTTCTAATAACCGTTTCCAACGATTTTTATTTTAAAATTTCAATTGCTGAAACAACACAAGAAACACCCGTGTCTGACGTTCTTCAACTTGATCTTACGGATCTATTTTCCTTTGTCTGCATCACTCGTCCATTTGTGAAACATAGAAACGTTTTCATATTCCAATTTCTAATAACCGTTTCCAACGATTTTTATTTTAAAATTTAAATTGCTGAAACAACACAAGAAACACCTATGTCTTACGTTCTTCAACTTGTTCTTAGAGATCTATTTTCCTTTGTCGTCATCACTCATTCATTTGTGAAACATCGAAACGTTTTCATATTCCTCATTTCTAATAACCGTTTCCACCGATTTTTATTTAAAAACTTCAATTGCTGAAACAACACGAGAAACACCCGTGTCTGACGTTCTTCAACTTGTTCTTACGGATCTATTTTCCTTTGTCGTCATCACTCGTCCATTTGTGAAACATAGAAACGTTTTCATATTCTTCATTTCTAATAACCGTTTCCACCGATTTTTATTTTAAAATTTCAATTGCTGAAACAACACAAGAAACACCCATGTCTGACGTTCTTCAACTTGTTCTTACGGATCTATTTTCCTTTGTCGTCATCATTCGTCCATTTGTGAAACATAGAAACGTTTTCATATTCCTCATTTCTAATAACCGTTTCCAACGATTTTTATTTTAAAATTTCAATTGCTGAAACAACACAAGAAACACCCATGTCTGACGTTCTTCAACTTGATCTTACGGATCTATTTTCCTTTGTCGTCATCACTCATTCATTTGTGAAACATTGAAACGTTTTCATATTCCTCATTTCTAATAACCGTTTCCAACGATTTTTACTTTAAAATTTCAATTGCTGAAACAACACGAGAAACACCCGTGTTTGACGTTCTTCAACTTGTTCTTGCGGATCTATTTTCCTTTGTCGTCATCATTCGTCAATGTGTGAAACATCGAAACGCTTTCATATTCCTGATTTCTAATAACCGTTTCCCACGATTTTTACTTTAAAATTTAAATTGCTGAAACAACACGAGAAACACCCGTGTCTTACGTTCTTCAACTTGTTCTTACGGATCTATTTTTCTTTGTCTGCATCACTCGTCCATTTGTGAAACATAGAAACGTTTTCATATTCCTGATTTCTAATAACAGTTTCCAACGATTTTTACTTTAAAATTTCAATTGCTGAAACAACACGAGAAACACCTGTGTTTGACGTTCTTCAACTTGTTCTTGCGGATCTATTTTCCTTTGTCGTCATCATTCGTCAATGTGTGAAACATCGAAACGCTTTCATATTCCTCATTTCTAATAACCGTTTCCAACGATTTTTACTTTAAAATTTCAATTGCTGAAACAACACGAGAAACACCCGTGTTTGACGTTCTTCAACTTGTTCTTGCGGATCTATTTTCCTTTGTCGTCATCATTCGTCAATGTGTGAAACATCGAAACGCTTTCATATTCCTCATTTCTAATAACCGTTTCCAACGATTTTTACTTTAAAATTTCAATTGCTGAAACAACACGAGAAACACCCGTGTTTGACGTTCTTCAACTTGTTCTTGCGGATCTATTTTTCTTTGTCTGCATCACTCGTCCATTTGTGAAACATAGAAACGTTTTCATATTCCTCATTTCTAATAACCGTTTCCAACGATTTTTACTTTAAAATTTCAATTGCTGAAACAACACGAGAAACACCCGTGTTTGACGTTCTTCAACTTGTTCTTGCGGATCTATTTTCCTTTGTCGTCATCATTCGTCAATGTGTGAAACATCGAAACGCTTTCATATTCCTCATTTCTAATAACCGTTTCCAACGATTTTTACTTTAAAATTTCAATTGCTGAAACAACACGAGAAACACCCGTGTTTGACGTTCTTCAACTTGTTCTTGCGGATCTATTTTCCTTTGTCGTCATCATTCGTCAATGTGTGAAACATCGAAACGCTTTCATATTCCTCATTTCTAATAACCGTTTCCAACGATTTTTACTTTAAAATTTCAATTGCTGAAACAACACGAGAAACACCCGTGTTTGACGTTCTTCAACTTGTTCTTGCGGATCTATTTTTCTTTGTCTGCATCACTCGTCCATTTGTGAAACATAGAAACGTTTTCATATTCCTCATTTCTAATAACCGTTTCCAACGATTTTTACTTTAAAATTTCAATTGCTGAAACAACACGAGAAACACCCGTGTTTGACGTTCTTCAACTTGTTCTTGCGGATCTATTTTCCTTTGTCGTCATCATTCGTCAATGTGTGAAACATCGAAACGCTTTCATATTCCTGATTTCTAATAACCGTTTCCCACGATTTTTACTTTAAAATTTAAATTGCTGAAACAACACGAGAAACACCCGTGTTTGACGTTCTTCAACTTGTTCTTACGGATCTATTTTTCTTTGTCTGCATCACTCGTCCATTTGTGAAACATAGAAACGTTTTCATATTCCTGATTTCTAATAACAGTTTC
This sequence comes from Sepiola atlantica, assembly GCA_963556195.1. Lineage (NCBI taxonomy): Eukaryota > Metazoa > Mollusca > Cephalopoda > Sepiida > Sepiolidae > Sepiola > Sepiola atlantica. The sequence continues at coordinate 34,702,661 of OY744534.1, forward strand.
CAACGATTTTTACTTTAAAATTTCAATTGCTGAAACAACACGAGAAACACCTGTGTTTGACGTTCTTCAACTTGTTCTTGCGGATCTATTTTCCTTTGTCGTCATCATTCGTCAATGTGTGAAACATCGAAACGCTTTCATATTCCTCATTTCTAATAACCGTTTCCAACGATTTTTACTTTAAAATTTCAATTGCTGAAACAACACGAGAAACACCCGTGTTTGACGTTCTTCAACTTGTTCTTGCGGATCTATTTTCCTTTGTCGTCATCATTCGTCAATGTGTGAAACATCGAAACGCTTTCATATTCCTCATTTCTAATAACCGTTTCCAACGATTTTTACTTTAAAATTTCAATTGCTGAAACAACACGAGAAACACCCGTGTTTGACGTTCTTCAACTTGTTCTTGCGGATCTATTTTTCTTTGTCTGCATCACTCGTCCATTTGTGAAACATAGAAACGTTTTCATATTCCTCATTTCTAATAACCGTTTCCAACGATTTTTACTTTAAAATTTCAATTGCTGAAACAACACGAGAAACACCCGTGTTTGACGTTCTTCAACTTGTTCTTGCGGATCTATTTTCCTTTGTCGTCATCATTCGTCAATGTGTGAAACATCGAAACGCTTTCATATTCCTCATTTCTAATAACCGTTTCCAACGATTTTTACTTTAAAATTTCAATTGCTGAAACAACACGAGAAACACCCGTGTTTGACGTTCTTCAACTTGTTCTTGCGGATCTATTTTCCTTTGTCGTCATCATTCGTCAATGTGTGAAACATCGAAACGCTTTCATATTCCTCATTTCTAATAACCGTTTCCAACGATTTTTACTTTAAAATTTCAATTGCTGAAACAACACGAGAAACACCCGTGTTTGACGTTCTTCAACTTGTTCTTGCGGATCTATTTTTCTTTGTCTGCATCACTCGTCCATTTGTGAAACATAGAAACGTTTTCATATTCCTCATTTCTAATAACCGTTTCCAACGATTTTTACTTTAAAATTTCAATTGCTGAAACAACACGAGAAACACCCGTGTTTGACGTTCTTCAACTTGTTCTTGCGGATCTATTTTCCTTTGTCGTCATCATTCGTCAATGTGTGAAACATCGAAACGCTTTCATATTCCTGATTTCTAATAACCGTTTCCCACGATTTTTACTTTAAAATTTAAATTGCTGAAACAACACGAGAAACACCCGTGTTTGACGTTCTTCAACTTGTTCTTACGGATCTATTTTTCTTTGTCTGCATCACTCGTCCATTTGTGAAACATAGAAACGTTTTCATATTCCTGATTTCTAATAACAGTTTCCAACGATTTTTACTTTAAAATTTCAATTGCTGAAACAACACGAGAAACACCTGTGTTTGACGTTCTTCAACTTGTTCTTGCGGATCTATTTTCCTTTGTCGTCATCATTCGTCCATTTGTGAAACATAGTAACGTTTTCATATTCCTCATTTCTAATAACCGTTTCCAACGATTTTTATTTTAAAATTTCAATTGCTGAAAAACACAAGAAACACCCGTGTCTGACGTTCTTCAACTTGATCTTACGGATCTATTTTCCTTTGTCTGCATCACTCATTCATTTGTGAAACATAGAAACGTTTTCATATTCTTCATTTCTAATAACCGTTTCCAACGATTTTTACTTTAAAATTTCAATTGCTGAAACAACACAAGAAACAGCCGTGTCTGATGTTCTTCAACTTGTTCTTACGGATCTATTTTTCTTTGTCGTCATCACTCGTCCATTTGTGAAACATCGAAACTTTTCGTATTCCTCATTTAAAAACACCCGATCGGCAGAGAAGAACGTTTGTTTCTTTTTACTCGCGACCATCGCACGAGTATATTTCAAAAGGATTCTTTATTTTGATTAATTCAACAGAAGCGTTGTTTTCCTTTTTTCGCCAGGTAAAAAAAATATTAACGACATTTCGGGCACGTCTACTTCACTTATGTGTCACTATTTTGTTCATACAAGTGGAATTCTTGTTTTATACTTCACCAACAACATCTTGATAAGCAACTCACTGGTAATGTATGACATTTGTACATGCTTAAGTGGAAACGACATCAGCCCTAGTTAGATGGGAACGGTGGAGGTCTTGGACTGCCAAAAGTGTTCAAGTTGGTAAAGGATAGGCATCTAGCTGTAAAATTGCCTTAAATACAATGTCTAGTCGAAATACAGCAGGAAAAAAGAAAGGCAGTGCCAGTAGCACTAATTCTGCTGGTAGTATCTTGGGCTTCGTAGATCTCAGGATGCGTGGATCTTTAGGGTCTGGCTATGGCAAATCATACGAACATCAAGAACTTTTTCGCATTGGATCTCTAAATGTTGGAACCATGCGAGGAAAGGCAAATGAGGTGGTGGAGACAATATCCAAAAAGAAGATTGACTTGTTGTTTACAAGAGACGAGATGGAGAAATGAAGGTGTGAGAAAAATAGTCGGGAGGGATACCAACTGCAAGTTCTACTGGTCTGGGAATGATAAAGGGACAGGTGGAGTGGGAATATTGGTGGCAGAGAAGTGGTGGGAGAAAGTTTTTGAGGTGAAACGAATATCCGACAGGATAATATTTGTTCGTCTTGTTGTTGGAAAGTTAGTGTTTGCCATTGTTTGCATCTACGCTCCACAAGTTGGACTCATCGAGGAAGCAAAGGACAACTTCTACGAGCAGCTGCAGAGCCTAGTGGCGACTGTACCTAGTACTGAGGAACTGTTTGTGTGTGGTGACTGGAATGGACATATTGGTTCCACTCCTTGCCGTTATGAAGAAGTACATGGTGGACATGCTATTGGTATGAGGAATGCTGGAGGAGAAAGACTACTCGAGTTTGCTGTTGCTAATAATCTAGTGATTGGCAACTCGATGTTCGAAAAGAGGCCTAAACACCTAGTTACATACCAATCTGGAGGAATCATGACCCAGATAGACTACATACTATTCCGGCGCAGCTTCAGGAGACGTGTCACAAATGTCAGAGTCAGCCTGGGTGAAGAATGTGTATCTCAACACAATCTGCTATTATGTGATCTCAAGGCAGAAGCTTCCCGCAAATGCAAACACAAGTTTACACCACGCATAAAACTGTGGAAGCTGAAGGATCCAATCATTCAGGCTAAATTTTCTGAGAGATTTGTTTCTTCACATCAGGATACACGGGCAGTGAGTGTTAAAGAGCACTGGAAGAGGCTCAAGGATGGATTGAATGATGCAGCGACGGAGGTGTGTGGAGTGTCATCCAAGCACAATTGGAGGAAACAAACCTGGTGGTGGAATGAGATTGTTGATCAAGCTGTTAGAGAGAAGAGGCGATGCTACAGAGCATGGAAAACAGGAGGTAGTAGGGAAGCATACAATGGAGCCAAGCGTGCTGCTAAAGCTGCTGTACACCACGCTAAGTCAGAGGGTGATAAAGAGATTTTTCTCAAAATAAATCCCAAGTCAAGTGACATTTACAAGCTCGCAAAACAGATGCGCCGTGACAATCAAAATGTCTTGGGTGAAAAACCTATAAGGAACGACTCTGGTGAACTCTCATTGGATGATGAAGCGAAAAAAACAGTCATGGAAACAGCACTACGAACGCTTGCTGAACGTTGAATTTCCATGGAACCCTGATGAGCTGACTTATGAACCTCCTATAGAAGGTCCTAGTACTCCCATTACCCAGGAGATGATCACTGAAGCAATCCGTAAAATGGGAGCTGATAAAGCAGCTGGGCCATCTGGTATAGTTGCTGAGATGCTCAAACCAACCGGTGAACTAGGGGCCAGTTTGGTGCATGAACTGATTGAAGCCATCATCAGAGAAGGATGCATACCTAAGGAATGGGAAGACAGCATTATAGTAAGTCTGTACAAAGGTAAAGGCGATGCATTAAACAGAGGTAACTACCGTGGACTCAAGCTCATTGATCAGGTCATGAAAGTCCTGGAAAAAGTTGTTGAACAGCTGATCAGACAACAAATACAGATTGCTGATATGCAATTTGGCTTCATACCTGGTAGGAGCACCACAGATGCAATTTTCATCATACGCCAAGTCATGGAGAAACATCTAGCAGCAAACAAACCACTGTACATGGCATTTGTAGATTTGGAGAAAGCTTTTAACCGTGTCCCCAGAAGGGTCATCTGGTGGGTCCTGCGAAAGCTGGGTGTTACTGAGTGGTTGGTTCAGGTGATAACGTCTATGTACACCAATGTATGTAGTCGGGTACGAGTCGGTAACAGCTACAGTGACGAATTTGAGGTTAGAGTAGGCGTCCATCAGGGATCTGTCTTAAGTCCCCTTCTATTCATCATTGTACTCGAGGCTCTATCACTGGAATTCCATACTGGCTGCCCGTGGGAGCTGCTATATGCCGATGACCTAGCGATCATTGATACTTCACTTCAGTCACTCAAGGAACGTCTGGATAGATGGAAGATCAGCATGGAGGAGAAAGGTCTCAGAGTCAACATGGGTAAAACTAAGGTCATGATCACAGGTCCAAACCTCAGTTTACTACAGAAAACAGGAAAATACACGTGTGCTGTATGTCTGAAAGGAACTGGCAGCAACTCAATCATCTGCACTCACTATTCAGGTTGGGTCCACAAAAGGTGCAGTGGCATAAAGGGCTCTCTCAAAGCAGATCCTCACTTTAAGTGCTTTCGTTGCACCGGCACGGCAAGACCAATAGATGGCAGACCACTGACGGAGATGGATACTGGTGACAACATGGAAGTAGTGACAAACTTTTGTTATCTTGGAAATGTGCTGTCATCAGGTGGAGGCTGTGAACTCGCGGCAGCTACACGTTGCAAGTGTGCCTGGAAAAAGTTTAGAGAGCTGCTACCAATCCTGACAAACAAACACCTGCCAACAACTACGAGAGGGCGTGTATACTCCTCATGTGTCAGAAGTGTGCTGTTGTATGGCTCAGAAACTTGGGCTGTCTCTGCTGGCATACTAAGGAAGCTGCACCGTAATGACAGGGCAATGGTCAGATGGATCTGTTTGGTGAGGCCTGAACTTGAAAAGCCTTGCAGACATCATGCGAAAGAACAGACTGCGTTGGTTGGGTCACATTGAGCGTAGCGATGGCTGGATTGCTAAAGTCCGACAGTTGAATGTGCCAGCAGAGAACATCACCACTGGCAGACCCAAGTTGACTTGGGAGGACGTGATAGGAAGGCCATGGGTATGGATTCCATCAAGCCTTGCCAAAGACAGGAGTGGAGAGGAAGACTTAGATTTCGAGACTAGACAATCAGAGGATTAATTGTGGCCTGATTCAACAAATAAACCGGTTGTTGTTGTTGTTGTTGATGATGATGATGATGAGGAGGAGGAGGAGGAGGAGGAGGAGGAGGATATCTCTCTGCATAAAATGGAGTGTAAGATGGAAAATATCCTAGTAGATTAACTCAATTCATAGATCTCTTTCTGAATAAAATGGAGTGTGTAGAAGGAAAACTTTCCTAGTAGATAATCTAAATATATAATGCAGATTGAAAATCATCTTAGTAGATAATTTCAATCCATAGATCTTTCTCTGTATAAATCTAGTGTGCAGTAGGAAAAATATCCTAGTAGATAATCTCAATCTTTAGCTCTCTCTGTTTCTAAGAAATAGTGTGAAAAATGAAAAAATATCCTAGTAGATAATCTTAATCGATAGATCTCTCTTTGCATAAAATGTAGTGTGTAGAAGAAAAATATCTCTCTTAATAAAAATTTAGTTGTCAGAAGAAAAAATATCATGGTAGGTAAGCTCAATCTATAGCTCTCTCTGTATCAAATAGAGTGTTCATATGGAAAAATATCCTAGTAGATAATCTTAATCCATAGATTTCTTTCTGCATAAAATGCACTGTGCAGATTGAAAAATATTCTAGTAGTAAAACTCAATCCATAGACTTCTCTCTGCATAAAATGGAGTGTTAAGAACGAAAAATATCCTAGTAAATAAGCTATATTCATAGTTTTCTTTCTGCATTACATGAAGTCTGCAGATTGAAAAATATCCTAATACTGATAATCTCGATCCATAGATCTTACTTTATATAAAACTAGCAGGACCCGTGTCCCGGCGTTGCCCGGGGAAATATAACAGCCTTATTTTAATTTTTAAGTTAAATAAATAGATTCAGAAAATAAATCATTTCACTGGAAGTAATTTAAGTAATTAAAATAGGAGTCTACCCTTGAACATCCTACATAAAACTGCCCATGGCTAAAGCAAGGTGAAGTCCAGTTTAGACCAATCACTGCCAATGATTGTCCTTGGGACTTGTTAATTGTCATGGCAAAACACAATTTAACTGGGAACTGAAGCCTTTTAAATTCTATTGCAGAATCCGACGGAATAATGGGTATTCTGGGAAGGGATGTCAGTTTGCTCCTTGCCACACCAGTTAGTATTACAGCTTCTATCAGATAAGGTTTCATGCGTTTAACACACAGTCTCGTTCCATTACATAGCCTTGGAACATCAAGATTCCGGAGTAACATAATTGGGCATCCAGCTTTCAGCTTTAATTTGTGTGTTGGCATACCAAGCAATTCTAATGAATTTAAAAATTCTGTAGGGTATTGTACAGCCTGGTCGTCATCGAGAGAAGAATCCACAGAAGTGAAAGTTTGTTCATCACCTGGAATTTCATCAAGCAGTTGTTGATTGATGACATGTACCATGTCATATTTAGTAGCTAGAATTGCTCTCTCCGTTAGCCATTCAGGATGCACATAGTTTTCGGCTATATTTGGATAAACTTTGCTACTAAGTTCTGTGAGTGATGAAACAATTGAGCCAATACCTGGAGTAATAACAATCGTGCCATTGTTGGTTGTTGCAAGCTTGCCATCACCTATTTTTAAGAGTAGGGAGACAAACTCACCAGCCATTGGGTCACTATTGAGATGTACACGCATGTTTGTAAATAACGTTACAGTCTTAATGTACTTCCACAAATATGACAATTTAATGCAAGCATTAAGCTCGTCAGTGGGACTTCCACATGGAACAATAGGAAGCGTTTGTCGGAAGTCACCTGATAATAAAAGTGTTATGCCACAATGTTTTATCTAGAGCCTCGAACGCTTGTTTATGTGCCATTGTACATTCATCCCATACGATCAAGGAACAATTCTGTAAAACTTTAGCTGGATCTGATCCTCTTTCTATTTGACAAATTGGATCAGCATCTTTTGTTAAGGATAATGGCAACTTAAATGTGGAGTGAGCTTTTCTACCACCAGGAAGAAGAGTGGTTGCAATATGAATTTGCTCATTATTTAGTTGTGCGATACCATCTCGAACAATTGATGCTTGCTCATGAGTTTGATAACTAATTTCACGCGTCCATGTAGTAATGACCGGATGTGTATTAGATCGATTAGGTGAGGTAAGACCCAATTTTGTCAGTGTTTTACCATTCATCCTATAAGTCATAGTTTCTATATGTACTAAAGCCATATTGAAGATGTCGTCCGAAAGTGTTATATCAACTTGAGGCTGTTGATTGCGTTTCCTAAGAAGGAAATCTTCCGTAAAAGCTTTTTTGTGTACATCCCAAAGTCGATTTGGATGAGACACTGCACATGATCGCAAACAAATGTCTCAAATTGTTTGCAGAATCAGATATAGATGCTTCCTGTAGTGTAGCATCCCAGTGGTTATCATCTTCAAGTAGTCCCGGTGCACTACATGCATCCCTGAATGTAGTCATAACTTGACCATTGATCGTTTTTAGGTCATTAGAGCTCTGTGTACCTCTAACATTGTGTAGAAGCAGTCTCAAACAGAAGCAGTGAAATTGATTTGGATGCACGGTGCATACCCTGCCCAAAACTTCTGTTTTATTAACGCACGGATAGCCTGGAACTGGCTTACCCTGTAATCGTTGCTTGAATACCTTAGTTTTTGTGTCCCAGGTATAATAAAGTGGAACTTCTGAGTACAAAAGTGTACATGCCAAAAAATCTGTTTGACACAATTTGAAGAAAGCTGTTAGAGTGGTTGAAGGTGGATTTGCAACTCTATCTGCCGCAGTACTTTCAGTAAAGTATATCTGCTGTCCATTTTCTAGATGAACTGATAGGTGAATAACTGGGGGATGATATACATGTATGTGAACGTTAAGTATTCTCCAAATGGTTTCATTTGTTGATATGTAACGTCCCGTATTGTATCTCTTAACTTCATCATGAGCATTACTTTCAATTGTGAAGGTATCTTGATCACTACCTTTATTTACATATTTACAAATGTATTTTATTGATTTCACGCTGTTGCAATATTCAACATTGATATGTGCATTAAAAATCTTACAAAGCAGTTTATTATGTGGTACAACGCATCGGTTGTCTACAGGAACTGTTATGTTGCCAGGTAGGGTAACTGTCATCTCAAAACCTCCAGCTAAAGGAGATAGTCGTCGATATTGTGGGTAGCCATTTGTATCCGATTGAGTTTCACTCAAGAAGTGTCTGGGATATCTCTTACTGCAGTGTCCATCTTTGAGACAGAGTGAACATCTGTTTATGTTTCCACATGGTCCATGAATCATATGGTGCCTAATGATATCATGTAAAAGCGGATCTGCTACTGGATCCGGAATTTCCACACTGATAACTAAATCTATGTCAGAGGATCTCAATTTTTGTTGCACCTCCATTATGCTCCATCGCCATCTGAAATTGTTGGATATATACATTTTCTCTGTGAAGCATGCTTTGCAATGCAAGAACAATCTCTAATTTAGTGTTTGAGAAAGAGTTATATCTAATCGCCCCATACATTTGCTCGCCAGAAGGTGAATCGTAACATAAAACGGGCAGCACTTTTCACGACCACTATCGTCCGCCACCAGGCATTTGGCTCATGTGACTCAATCGCAGTCATTTAAAAATAGAGAATAGTCTTTATTATTATAAATAATCATATAATAGGCAATTCCCCCCCCCCCCTCCCAATACATGTTTTTTTTTATTTCGGTTTAGTTTTATTTGTTTTACTTTTCGAAATAGTATAATTAACGTTGATGGATTTTCCGCACATTCCTGAGTCTTCTGTCGATTTAAATATATTGTACAATTCGGTGTTTAATCCCCCCCCCCCCTCGAATACAATATTTTTCTTTTCGGTTTATTTATATTTTGTTACTTTTCAAAACAGATCCATCACATCAACCTATCAATCCCGCCACACCCCGCTGCTAGGCATTTGACTCATGTCACTCAATTGCAGTCAATTAAAAAAAATAGCGAATAGTCTTCTTTATTGAAAATAATCATGTAATCGTCATTTTATTTCCCCCCGACCATCCGAATATCATTTGTAATGCTCTGCAGGTTACATTAATTATGTGTGTGTTTCAGTGGTGCTCATTTTCCATTTGTCTTTTCAGCCAACGGAAATGGAATTTCAATACAAAGATAATGGGGGGTGGGGTGATTTTAATGGGGCTCTGTAGGCCTATTTAATTAATCGCTGAGATTTCAATTTGCCCCCCCCCCCAACATTGGATTAAAAAAAAATGTATCTATTCTGTTTGTGTATGTTTTAGTAATTTTCTCAAAGTATTTAACGTTGAGGGAAGTTTTCACAAGGAAGCAATTGTTAGTGTAATTTATTTATTAATAATTTATAAAAATAATAATATTTATTTTTATTGTATGAAATAAACTGTATCAAAATAGTGAACAGTTATTTTGAAAATGAAAAGTTATCATTTAAATGAATAGCCATTAAAAGAATGGGAAAAATATGTGCGAAGGAAGAAGTATGGAATGTCGTTCGGCTAATCTCTAACCTTTTTTTTTTCCGAACGTATTACGTTGGGTCAAATTCTGTAGAAGTAAAGTTTTTTGTTTTTTTAGTAAGTAAAAACGTAATTTTTTTATCTTACTTTTTATAGTTGAAATTTTTCATTTTTGTTATTATGTAATCGGTGTCCTTTAAGTGTAATAATGAGAAAAACGTAAAGGAAAAATGTATCTATTCGGTTTGTTTATGTTTTGTTTATTTTCTCAAAGTATTTAACGGTTAAGGAACTTTTCCCAAAGAAGCAATTGTTATTGTATTTTAGTTAGTAATAATTTATAAAAATAATTTTTTTTTTTTTTATTGTACGAATTAAAAGTTTCTCCAAATAGTCAATAGTTATTTGTGGAAATGAAAAGTTATCATTTAAATGAATAGACATTAAAAGAATGGGAAGAATCCGTGCGAAGCAAGAATTAGGGAATGTTATTCGGTTATTCTGTAACCGTGTTTTTTTTCTTAACGTAATCCGTTGGTTTTTTTTTTCGTAAAGTATTACGGTGGGTCAAAATCTGTAGAAGTAAATTTATTTGTTTTGTTTTAGTAAGAAAAACGTAATTTTTTTATTTTATTTTTTAGAGATGAAATGTTATGTATTTGTTATGTAATTGGTGTCGTTTATGTAAGGTAATGTGAAAAACGTAAAGAATAAATGTATGTAATCGGTTTGTTTATGTTTTAAAAATGTATCTATTCGGTTTGTTTATGTTTTGTTTATTTTCTCAAAGTATTTAACGGTTAGGGAACTTTTCCCAAAAAAGCAATTGTTATTGTATTTTATTTAGTAATAATTTATAAAAGTAATAATTGTTTTTTTATTGTAGGAATTAAAAATTCCTCAGAATAGTGAACAGTTATTTGTTAAATGTTTAGGTATAATTTAAATGAATAGCCATTAAAAGAAAGGATAAAATCAGTGTGAAGTAAGAATTAGGGAATGTTAATCGGCTAATCTGTAACCGTTTTTTTTTTCTTAACGTATTCCGTTGGTTCAAATTCTGTAGAAGTTTTTGTTTTTAAGTAAGGAAAACGTAATGTTGTTTATGTTAGATGTATAATGTAAATAGCAGAACAGGAACGGCGTATTACCTAAAGTAGTCGTAGATCGGTAAGGGAAATCGGCATAACTGTTTAAACGTAGTGAATGTGGCAGGCGTTTCATGAACTGTATACGCTGTTCGGGGCTGAGAGTATGAGATTGCGTAAGCGTATTTAACGGAAGTGACGTAGGCACATGTATTGAAGGGAGCGTCTGTTATATTTTCTGTGCAACGTATGTTACTGTGTTGTAATGTGAAGACGAACGTAACATAAATAATAAGGGATTAAAATGTGTAAAGTATCCTTTATGTAGTTGTGCCCGATGTAGACTGGTAGCGTGGGAGGAGTAAAATGTTAGAGGGAAATGTTCTTGCTACTACCTGTATGGTGTCTGTTTTGGGGAGAGTGACTGATGGAGGAACGAAAGTAGTAATTTGCCCGAGGTGGATGTAAGAGTGTAGAGTTTGCTAAGAACACGCTCGAGCGAATAAGCTTGATGTTGTAGTGATTGTAGTAACCTAATGAGTTCGAGTTTATTTTCCTATTCGAGACGAAGGTACAGGGGAAAAAACGTCTTTACTTTATATATAAGATGTAGTGTGAAGAAGGAAAAATATCCTAGTAGATAATCTCAATCCTTAGCCCTCTCTGTGTATAAAAATAGTGTGCAAAAGGAAAAATATCCTAGTAGATCATCTCAATCCATAGCTCTATCTGTGTATAAAAAATAGTGTGCAGAAAGAAAAAATAGCACATAGATAATCTAAGATTATCTATGTGCTATTTTTTCTTTCTGCACACTATCCATGAATCTCTGTATCAAATTGAGTGTTCAAATGGGAAAATATTCTATGAGATAATCTCAATGCATAGATTTTTTTTCTGCATAAAATGGAAAAACACCATAGTAGATAAGCACCATTCATAAATCTCTCTCTGCATAAAATTGGGTTGGCAGATGGAAGAATATCTTTGTAGATAAGCTCAATCTATAAATATCTCTCTCTGCATAAAATGGGTGAGCAGATGGGAAAATATCAGAGTAGATAAACTTAATCCATAGATTTCTCTCTGCATGAAATTGAGTGGGTAAAAGGAAAAATATCCTAGTTAATAAGCTCAATCCATAGATCTCTCTGAGCATAAAATAGAGTGTGCAGATGGAATAATATTCTAGGAGATAAGCTTTATTCATAGATCTCTCTTTGTATCAAATTAAGTGTGCAGATAGAAAAATATTCTTGTAAATAAGCTCAATCCATAAATCTCTCTCTGCGTAAAATTGAGTGTGCAGATGTTAAAGTTAAGGTAATATAATCTCAATCCATAGTTCTTATCTGCATAAAATGTAATGTGCAGATGGGAAAATATCCTTTTAGAAAAGCTATATGCATAGCTGTCTCTCTGTATAAATAGGGAGTGCAGAAGGAAAAATGTCCTTGTAGATAATCTCAATCCATAGACCACTCTCTTCATAAAATGGATTTTGCAGATGGAAAAATATTCTACTAGATAAGCGCAATCTATAGCTCTCTCTGTATCAAATGCAGTGTTGAAAAACAAAATGACCATAGTAGATAATCTCAATCCATAGATCTCTCTCCTTGTATAAAATGGTGAGTGCAGAAAGAAAAATGTCCTTTTACATAAACTAAATCCATAGATCTCTTCTAGTATCAAATCGAGTGTGTAGAAAAAAAATTTCCGGGTAGATAATCTCAATCCATAGATTTGTCTCTGTCTGAAATTGAGTGTGTAGATGTAAAAATTTTCATAGTAAATATACTCAATCCATAGATCTCTTTGTGCATAAAACAGAGGGTGCAAATGGAAAAATATCTTATTAGATAACCTCAATCCATAGTTCTTATCTGCATAAGATTGAGTGTGCCGATGAAAAAATATTCTCATAGATGAGCTATATCCATAGATCTCTCTGTATAAAATGGAGTGAGCAGAATGGAAAAATAACCATTGTAGATTATCTCCATCCATAGTTTTCTCTCTGTATCAAATTGAGTGTGCAGAAGGTAAAATATCCTAGTAGATGAGCTGAATTCATAGTTTTCTCTCTGCATTAAATTGAGTTTGCAAAAGGAAAAATATCCTAGTAGATAATCTCAATCTATAGGTCTCTCTGTATCAAATGGAGTGTAAGTAATCTCATTGTATAGATTTCTCTCTGTATAAAATGCAGTGTGCAGAAGGTAAAATAGCCTAATAGAAAATGTTAATCCACAGCTTTCTACGTATATAAAAAGTAGTGTGCAAAAGGAATAATTTCAATCCATATCTTTCTATGTGTATGAAAAATAGTGTGCAGAAAGGCAAAGATACTAGTAGATAATCTCAATCCATAGCTATCTCTGTATCAAATTGAGTGTGCAGAAGTAAAAAGTATCCTAGTAGATAATATCAATGCATAGCTCTATCTCTGTATCCAATGGAGTGTTGATTGAGATGTAAAATATACTAGTAAATAATCTAAATCTATAGACTTCTCTCTGCATAAAATTAAGTTAGTAGAAGGAAAATATTCTAGTAGATAAGCTAAATTTATAGTTTTCTTTCTGCATAGAATGGGGTCCGCAGATGGAAAAATTTCTGACTAGATAATCAATCCATAGATCTAGTGTGCAGATAGAAAAATATGCGAGTAGATAATCTCAATCCATAGATTACTCTCTGCATAAAATATTCTTGTAGATAATCTAAATCAAATGGAGTGGGTAGATAGAAAAATATGCAAGTAAATAAGCTTTATCCATAATTCTTATTTGCATAAAATCGAGTGTGCAGATGGAAAAATATCCTAGTAAATAACCTATATTACATGAATCTCTCTTTGTATCAAATTGAGTGTGCAGAAAGAAAAAGTATTTTCATAGATAATCTCAATCCATAGATCATTCTCTTCATAAAATCGAATTTGCAGATGGAAAAATATCCTATTAGATTAGCTCTATCCATAGATATCTTTCTGCATCAAATACAGCGTGCAGAAAGAAAAATATCCTAGTAGATAATCGCAATATATAGCTCCCTCTCGCTGTATCAAATGAAGTGTTGAGATAGAAAATATCCTAGTTTATAATCTCAATCTGTAGATTTATTTCTGCATGAAATGCAGTGTGATGATAGAAAAACATCCTAGTAGATTATCTTAATCCATAGATCAATCAAGCTCAATCCATAGTTCCCTTTCTGTATAAACTTGAGTTTACAGAAGGAAAAATATCTTAGTAGATAAGCTCAATCCATAGACCCCGCTCTGTATAAAATAGAGTGTGCAGAAAGAAAAATATCCTGATAGATAAGCTTAATCCATAGTTTTCTTTCTGCATAGAATGTAGTGTGCAGATAGAACAATATCAGAGTAGATAATCTCAATCCATATGTGACAATGTTGAGTGGACCCACGGAAGATAGAAAGCCAAAATACACACTAGTATGAATTAGAAGTGGGCCTACGAAGGTCAGCGATCAGAGTATCGCACTAGTGTGAATTGGTGAATTACATTTTTTAGGTTATCAGTGAGTGGTGGGGGAGGGGGGGAGGGGGGGAGGGGGGGGGGGTGATTAACAATCCCAATTATCCAAGGAAAAAGAATAATGAAGAAGGGGAAACCATTTCTTTTCTTTGTTTGCTGACTGAATTCTGTTAGGGGAAGGCTGGGGCCACGCACAACTGATCTCAATATAAGTCGACGCATAACAGGCTTCAGAGACTCGCTTTTGCTCGCCACCAGTGGCCACGTTGGTGGGGGACGGACTCCCGCCCCTCTAGACCTGGTGTTGGGGCTTTGCCGGTCTGAGACACAGAGTTAGAAGAGACTCGTTCTTGCTCGCCCACCGAATCCACGTTGCTCTGAGACGGACCACAATCCCACCCCCACCCCCACCGGACTTGAGCAATTGGTGAAAAGTGGACAGTAGAATGGCAATGGACCGTGGGACCGCCCATGTTGACAAATCGGGTTTGCTGCTATGAAAGTACGCTAAGAGGAGAGATAAGACCGCAGTTCGAGAATGAAGCTGAGAGGTGGATCGACGTAGGAATTTTAATACCATGGTCAGGGAAGGTTGAAGGAATTCTGCCACTCATGGCAGTAGTTCAACTTACCAAGAAGAAACCTAGGCCAGTATTGGACTTCCGGGAGTTGAACAAGCACATAGCCTGCCACACTAAAGATGGAATCGACGTATGTGAAGAAGTCATGAGGGAGTGGAGGAAAAGGGAGCAAGCAACCAAAATTATGGACTTAAAATCGGCCTACTTTCAAATTCATGTGAACAAGAAGCTATGTCAGTAGCAGCTGGTCGAATATAAAGGTCAGATTTATTGCTTGACCAGACTAGGATTTGAACTGAATTCTGCACCGAAAATTATGACAGCAGTGCTTAAGACCGTGTTGTCCAAAGATGATGCAGTGAAAAGAGCCACCTGTTCTTATATCGATGATGTACTGGGGAACGAAACAAAGGTGACTGCAGAAAGGGTGAGAAACCATGTCAAAACATATGGATTGACAGCTAAACCATCAGAGTCGTTAGAAACCGGAATGGCTCTTGGAATTAAATTACAGCGGAATAAGGCAGGAAAGTTGATGCTTGGAAGAGGAAACGAAATCCCTGAAGTCACGGATGGCCTAACCAAGCGAGAACTTTTCTCTGTGGGAAGTTGGTTGGTCATTACCCCATATTCGGATGGCTGCGAACTGCATGCATCTTTATTAAAAGGCAGACCGGTGCGGACCGATGGGATGATGTAATTGATTAGGAGGTGTTGCATATGATACGGGAGGTGATTGCATAAGTGAAAAGGGTGGACCTTGCAAAGAGAGAATGGCATGTAAAAAGGAGCGATGAAGGGGTAATATGGAGTGATGCGAGCAGCCTGGCATTAGGAGCATTATTAGAAATAGGTGGAGTAACTGTTGAAGATGCTGCTTGCAGAGCTTAAAGCCACAATAAAGGGCATCAACTTTAAAATGGGGGCTATGAGCAGTGGATATTAGGACGGACTCGGCAACAGTGGCATCATGGATTAAGTCAAAAGTGTTGGGAGATAAACGGATCAGGACCAAAGAAGCAGCTGAGATGCTTATCAAGCATCGACTTGGGGCACTTGGAGACTTAATCAGAGAATTCGAACTGAAAGTAACTGTCACATTGATTCCATCACAGAAAAACAAAGCAAACGTGCTGACCAGAGTGAAGAAGACTTGGCTACGGGAGAAAAAAGATGTGGCTCCGGTGTGTTGTACAGTAGACGATGAAGGATCTTAGATTAAGGACCTACATAATATGCATCATTTTGGGAAGGAAAGGAATCCAAATATCACAATGGAAAGATGTTCAGGATGTAGTTGAGCACTGTAGGGAGTGTCAATCAATTGACCCTGCACCATCCAAGCATGAAAAAGAAGAGCTGCATGTAACAGACAATTGGAGGTGACTGGCTATTGATATCACGCATTATAGCAATGAACTGTATTTAACTATGATTGACTGTGGACCTGGGAAAGTAGAAATATGCGAAAAATTAGAACAGAAACAGCAGAAGAGGTAAAGATAGTTTTTGAGGAGGTGTTTATGGAGATGGGGGCCAGTAGAAGAGATCCTAATGGACAACGGGATGTCCTTCCGCTCGTGAGAAGTTAGGCAATATTTTAGATCAGCGTACCACCAAAGCGACAATGGAATCATAGAGAGGCACCATCGAACTATAAAAGCTGGTATAACATGGCGCTGAAAGCTGGCCAAGACGAAACATCAGTGCCACATCGATCTGTCTTCACGTATGAATGGCGACATCCACTGGCAATGACGGAGAGAGTGGAACAGGGGCAAGCGAAAATCATAGTGGGTGAGATGGTGTGGGTGAAACCGCCCAATGTCAGATGCACAACCCGCTGGGAAAAAGGAACAGTAACTGATTTAATATCTAAAAACAGTGTGTCAGTTAATGGAGTGCCTCATCACGTATTAGATATACGGATAGTTTCCATACAGTCAGATGAAGAGGTTGTTGAAGTCTCCCAAGAACCCGTACAAAGGTCGCAACTTGAACAAAGACAGCCGGCATGGATAGCGGATTATGAAACCAATTATTGATCTTGAAGATCAAGGGAGCATGTGATTTAGTTGTTAAATTGTGTTATCCCCCTTCGCAGATTGGCTGTTTGGAGTATTTAAAAGCTAGCTGGCACTGGTTGATAGTCAATTTGCATAGGTGGTTGGTTGAGCAGTATAAAAACTGTACGCTTTTTCATTGAGGGCGAAGAGCTGTTCAGAAAGCAGAGTAACATTGGAAGTAAACTGTGGATTGCCAATTGGGAGCGCATCAGACTTTTATTTCTTTATGGATTGACTGCACATAGCTCTCTCTGTATCAAATTGAGTGTTCAGATTGAAAAATATCCTATCAGATAAACTCAATGCATAGATTTCTTTTTGCATAAAAACAGTGTGCAGATGGAAAAATATCCTAGTAGATAAACTCAATCTATAGACATCTCTGTATATAAAAAATAATGAGCAGAAGTAAAATATTTTAGTTCTTATCTGCATAAAATCTAGTGTCCAGATGGGAAAATATCCTTGTAGATTAGCTATATCCATAGATCTCTCTCTGTATAAAATGGAGAGTGCAGAAGGAAAATATCCTTGTAAATAATCTCAATCCATACATCACTCTCTTCATAAAGTGAAGTTTGCATATGGAAAAATATCCTAGTAGATAATCTCAATCTAGATCTCTCTCTGTGTTGAGATAGCAAAATATCCTTGTAAATAATTACAATCCATAGATCTCTCTCTGTATAAAATGCAGTGTACAGATGGAAACATTTTAAAGTAGACTCTCTCTCTCTCTCTCTCTCTCTCTCTCTCTCTCTCTCTCTCTCTCTCTCTCTCTCTCTCTCTCTCTCTCCATAAAATGGAGTGTGTAGATAGAAAAATATCCTATTAGATATGCTCAATTTTTACATCTTTCTCTCTTCATTATATGGAGTGTAAAGATGGGATAATATCCTTGTAGATAAGCTATATCCATAGATCTTGCTATGTATAAAATGGAGAGTGCAGAAGGAAAAATATTCTAATACATAATCTCAATCTATAGATCTCTCTTTGTAGCAAATCGAGTGTGCAGAAAGAAAAATAGAGTTGATAATCTCAATCCATAGATTTCTCTCTACATGAAATTTAGTGTGTAGATGGAAAAAATATCTTAGTTGATATCCATAGTTCTTATCTGCATAAAATGGAGTGTGCAGATGGAAAAATATCCTCATAGATAAGGTATATCCATAGATGTATAGGTAAAGTAGTTATCTACTCCCGTGTTGAAACAGTAAATGGGAGTTATCTCCCCCTTAGTATAGTATAAAGCAAGCTGGAAAAGCCGCCATCTTGTTTTTGAGTTGTAAACAATGACGGACGTTGAAAGGGACATCTTCCATACTCTACAATAGATCTCTCTCTTTCTTTCATTCATTTTACTTCAGTCGAAGTTCTCAGAAATCAAGGGGGCCCCTACCTTGGGCTAACACTTGATCTCTATATGAGATACATAGATAGTCGAATATTTTATTAAATTTTCTTTTTTATTTCTCAGACGTTGAGTTAAAAAAGAATTTAAGAACATTAATTTTCCTCTCCCCAATTGACCAGTTTATGATGCTATAGTATATCTTTCTTTTGGTCCCTTGATATTACCGGATTCCAGGACAGGAATTCATCTAGTCTGATGGGGTATCCAGCTACGTGCTGTTACTTGAGGTAACTTGACTTCCTCATATGAGCCAATGTATATCCATGTTGAAGGGATCTTATTTAGGCTTCGAATACTATGTTATTTTGAATATTTTGCCAGGGTTTACTTATAGGGTGAAGTATCCTGACAAGCCCTTGTACAGAGAGACCGAAGACACTTGAGGATAGTGTCCAGTGGGTAATTCAAACTCCCCTCCTTGTAGATAATCTCAATCTATCTCTTAATAAAATGAAGTTTGCGGATGGAAAAATATCCTATTAGATAAGCTCAATCCATAGATTTCTCTCTGTACCAAATTGAGTGTGCAGAAGGTAAAATATCCTAGTTTTCTTTCTGCATTAAAAGGAGTGTGCAGATTGAAAATATCCTAGTAGATAATTTCAATTCATAGATCTCTCTCTGTATAAAATAGAGTGTGCAGGAGGAAAAATATCTTAGTAATCTTAGTAATCAATAGCTCTCTCTGTGTATAAAAATTAGTGTGCAAAAAGAAATATATCTGAGTAGATTATCTCAATCCATAGCTCTCTCTATTTATAAAAAATTATGTGCAAAATGAAAAATATCCTAGTAGATAATCTCAATCGATAGCTCTCTTCTGTATCAAATTCAGTGTGCATAAGTTAAAAATATCAGTGGATAATATCAATGCATACCTCTATATGTGTATCAAATGGAGTGTAAAGATGGAAATATCGTAGTACATAATCTCAATCCAAATATATTTTCCACATCAAATGAAGTGTACAGATGGAAAAAATCTTTATAGATAAGCTCAAGCTATATATCTCTCTCTCTCTGCATTGAGTTTGCAGAATGAAAAATATCCTAGTAGATAAGCTCAATTCTTAGTTTTCTTTCTGCATAGAATGGGTCTGCAGATGGAAAAATATCTGAGTAGGTAATCTCAATCCATAGATTTCTCTCTGCATAAAATTGTGTGCAAAATGGGAAAAAATATTCTAGTAGATAATCTCAATCAAATCCATTTGATTGAGATTATCTACTAGAATATTTTTCCATTTGTAAATAGAAAAATATACGAGTAGATAAGCTTACTCCATAGTTCTTATCTACATAAAATGGAGTGTGCAGATGGAAAAATATTCTAGTAGATAAGCTATTTCATTTGTATCAAATTGAGTGCAGAAGGAAAAATATCATTGTTGATAAAACTCAATCCATAGATCTCTCTGCATAAAATGGAGTGTGCAAATAGAAAAATATCCTAGTAGATAAACTCAATTCTTAGATCTCTCTCCTTACATAACCTGGTACAAAATCTCAATGCATAGATTACTCTCTGTATCAAATCTAGTGTGCAGAAAGAAAAATTTCCGAGGAGATAATTTCAATCCATATTTTTCTTTCTGCATAAAATTGAATATGCAGATGAAAAAATATCCTAGTTGTTAAGCTCAACACATATATACTTCTCTGCATGAAATGGAGTATGCAAATAGAAATATATACTAGTAGATAAGCTCCATCCATAGTTCTTATCTGAATAGAATAGAGTGTGCAGATGGAAAAATATCATCATAGATAAGCTGTATCCATATATCTATCTCTGTATAAAATGAAGTGTGCAGAAGGATAAATATCCTAGTTTATAATTTCAATCCAGAAATCTCTCTGTGCATAAAACAAAGTTTGAAAAAGGATAAAAAAAAATCCCTGTAGAAAATCTCATTCCTTAGCTTTCTATTGTATTAGAAATGGTATGCAAAAAGAAAAAATATCCTAGTAGAAAATCTCTATCCATAGCTGTCTCTGTGTATAAAAAATAGTGTGCAAAAGGAAAAATATCCTAGTAGATAATCTCTATCCATAGCTGTCTCTGTGTATAAAAAATAGTGTGCAAAAGGAAAAATATCCTAGTAGATAATCTCTATCCATAGCTGTCTCTGTGTATAAAAAATAGTGTGCAAAAGGAAAAATATCCTAGTAGATAATCTCTATCCATAGCTGTCTCTGTGTATAAAAAATAGTGTGCAAAAGGAAAAATATCCTAGTAGATAATCTCTATCCATAGCTGTCTCTGTGTATAAAAAATAGTGTGCAAAAGGAAAAATATCCTAGTAGATAATCTCTATCCATAGCTGTCTCTGTGTATAAAAAATAGTGTGCAAAAGGAAAAATATCCTAGTAGATAATCTCTATCCATAGCTGTCTCTGTGTATAAAAAATAGTGTGCAAAAGGAAAAATATCCTAGTAGATAATCTCTATCCATAGCTGTCTCTGTGTATAAAAAATAGTGTGCAAAAGGAAAAATATCCTAGTAGATAATCTCTATCCATAGCTGTCTCTGTGTATAAAAAATAGTGTGCAAAAGGAAAAATATCCTAGTAGATAATCTCTATCCATAGCTGTCTCTGTGTATAAAAAATAGTGTGCAAAAGGAAAAATATCCTAGTAGATAATCTCTATCCATAGCTGTCTCTGTGTATAAAAAATAGTGTGCAAAAGGAAAAATATCCTAGTAGATAATCTCTATCCATAGCTGTCTCTGTGTATAAAAAATAGTGTGCAAAAGGAAAAATATCCTAGTAGATAATCTCTATCCATAGCTTTCTCTGTGTATAAAAAATAGTGTGCAAAAGGAAAAATATCCTAGTAGATAATCTCTATCCATAGCTTTCTCTGTGTATAAAAAATAGTGTGCAAAAGGAAAAATATCCTAGTAGATAATCTCTATCCATAGCTTTCTGTGTGTATAAAAAATAGTGTGCAAAAGGAAAAATATCCTAGTAGATAATCTCTATCCATAGCTTTCTCTGTGTATAAAAAATAGTGTGCAAAAGGAAAAATATCCTAGTAGATAATCTCTATCCATAGCTTTCTCTGTGTATAAAAAATAGTGTGCAAAAGGAAAAATATCCTAGTAGATAATCTCTATCCATAGCTTTCTGTGTGTATAAAAAATAGTGTGCAAAAGGAAAAATATCCTAGTAGATAATCTCTATCCATAGCTTTCTCTGTGTATAAAAAATAGTGTGCAAAAGGAAAAAATAACCTAGTAGATAATCTCTATCCATAGCTTTCTCTGTGTATAAAAAATAGTGTGCAAAAGGAAAAATATCCTAGTAGATAATCTCTATCCATAGCTGTCTCTGTGTATAAAAAATAGTGTGCAAAAGGAAAAATATCCTAGTAGATAATCTCTATCCATAGCTGTCTCTGTGTATAAAAAATAGTGTGCAAAAGGAAAAATATCCTAGTAGATAATCTCTATCCATAGCTGTCTCTGTGTATAAAAAATAGTGTGCAAAAGGAAAAATATCCTAGTAGATAATCTCTATCCATAGCTTTCTCTGTGTATAAAAAATAGTGTGCAAAAGGAAAAATATCCTAGTAGATAATCTCTATCCATAGCTTTCTCTGTGTATAAAAAATAGTGTGCAAAAGGAAAAATATCCTAGTAGATAATCTCTATCCATAGCTTTCTGTGTGTATAAAAAATAGTGTGCAAAAGGAAAAATATCCTAGTAGATAATCTCTATCCATAGCTTTCTCTGTGTATAAAAAATAGTGTGCAAAAGGAAAAATATCCTAGTAGATAATCTCTATCCATAGCTTTCTCTGTGTATAAAAAATAGTGTGCAAAAGGAAAAATATCCTAGTAGATAATCTCTATCCATAGCTTTCTGTGTGTATAAAAAATAGTGTGCAAAAGGAAAAATATCCTAGTAGATAATCTCTATCCATAGCTTTCTCTGTGTATAAAAAATAGTGTGCAAAAGGAAAAAATAACCTAGTAGATAATCTCTATCCATAGCTTTCTCTGTGTATAAAAAATAGTGTGCAAAAGGAAAAATATCCTAGTAGATAATCTCTATCCATAGCTTTCTCTGTGTATAAAAAATAGTGTGCAAAAGGAAAAATATCCTAGTAGATAATCTCTATCCATAGCTGTCTCTGTGTATAAAAAATAGTGTGCAAAAGGAAAAATATCCTAGTAGATAATCTCTATCCATAGCTTTCTCTGTGTATAAAAAATAGTGTGCAAAAGGAAAAATATCCTAGTAGATAATCTCTATCCATAGCTTTCTCTGTGTATAAAAAATAGTGTGCAAAAGGAAAAATATCCTAGTAGATAATCTCTATCCATAGCTTTCTGTGTGTATAAAAAATAGTGTGCAAAAGGAAAAATATCCTAGTAGATAATCTCTATCCATAGCTTTCTCTGTGTATAAAAAATAGTGTGCAAAAGGAAAAATATCCTAGTAGATAATCTCTATCCATAGCTTTCTCTGTGTATAAAAAATAGTGTGCAAAAGGAAAAATATCCTAGTAGATAATCTCTATCCATAGCTTTCTCTGTGTATAAAAAATAGTGTGCAAAAGGAAAAATATCCTAGTAGATAATCTCTATCCATAGCTTTCTCTGTGTATAAAAAATAGTGTGCAAAAGGAAAAAATAACCTAGTAGATAATCTCTATCCATAGCTTTCTCTGTGTATAAAAAATAGTGTGCAAAAGGAAAAATATCCTAGTAGATAATCTCTATCCATAGCTTTCTCTGTGTATAAAAAATAGTGTGCAAAAGGAAAAATATCCTAGTAGATAATCTCTATCCATAGCTGTCTCTGTGTATAAAAAATAGTGTGCAAAAGGAAAAATATCCTAGTAGATAATCTCTATCCATAGCTTTCTCTGTGTATAAAAAATAGTGTGCAAAAGGAAAAATATCCTAGTAGATAATCTCTATCCATAGCTTTCTCTGTGTATAAAAAATAGTGTGCAAAAGGAAAAATATCCTAGTAGATAATCTCTATCCATAGCTTTCTGTGTGTATAAAAAATAGTGTGCAAAAGGAAAAATATCCTAGTAGATAATCTCTATCCATAGCTTTCTCTGTGTATAAAAAATAGTGTGCAAAAGGAAAAAATAACCTAGTAGATAATCTCTATCCATAGCTTTCTCTGTGTATAAAAAATAGTGTGCAAAAGGAAAAATATCCTAGTAGATAATCTCTATCCATAGCTTTCTCTGTGTATAAAAAATAGTGTGCAAAAGGAAAAATATCCTAGTAGATAATCTCTATCCATAGCTTTCTCTGTGTATAAAAAATAGTGTGCAAAAGGAAAAATATCCTAGTAGATAATCTCTATCCATAGCTTTCTGTGTGTATAAAAAATAGTGTGCAAAAGGAAAAATATCCTAGTAGATAATCTCTATCCATAGCTTTCTCTGTGTATAAAAAATAGTGTGCAAAAAGAAAAAATTACCTAGTAGAAAATCTCTATCCATAGCTGTCTCTGTGTATAAAAAATAGTGTGCAAAAGGAAAAATATCCTAGTAGATAATCTCTATCCATAGCTTTCTCTATGTATAAAAAATAGTGTGCAAAAGGAAAAATATCCTAGTAGATAATCTCTATCCATAGCTTTCTCTGTGTATAAAAAATAGTGTGCAAAAGGAAAAATATCCTAGTAGATAATCTCTATCCATAGCTTTCTCTGTGTATAAAAAATAGTGTGCAAAAGGAAAAATATCCTAGTAGATAATCTCTATCCATAGCTTTCTCTATGTATAAAAAATAGTGTGCAAAAGGAAAAATATCCTAGTAGATAATCTCTATCCATAGCTTTCTCTGTGTATAAAAAATAGTGTGCAAAAGGAAAAATATCCTAGTAGAAAATCTCTATCCATAGCTTTCTCTATGTATAAAAAATAGTGTGCAAAAGGAAAAAATAACCTAGTAGAAAATCTCTATCCATAGCTGTCTCTGTGTATAAAAAATAGTGTGCAAAAGGAAAAATATCCTAGTAGATAATCTCTATCCATAGCTTTCTCTGTGTATAAAAAATAGTGTGCAAAAGGAAAAATATCCTAGTAGATAATCTCTATCCATAGCTTTCTCTGTGTATAAAAAATAGTGTGCAAAAGGAAAAATATCCTAGTAGATAATCTCTATCCATAGCTTTCTCTGTGTATAAAAAATAGTGTGCAAAAGGAAAAATAACCTAGTAGAAAATCTCTATGCATAGCTGTCTCTGTGTATAAAAAATAGTGTGCAAAAAGAAAAATATCCTAGTAGATAATCTCTATCCATAGCTTTCTCTGTGTATAAAAAATAGTGTGCAAAAGGAAAAAATAACCTAGTAGAAAATCTCTATCCATAGCTGTCTCTGTGTATAAAAAATAGTGTGCAAAAGGAAAAATATCCTAGTAGATAATCTCTATCCATAGCTTTCTCTGTGTATAAAAAATAGTGTGCAAAAGGAAAAATATCCTAGTAGATAATCTCTATCCATAGCTGTCTCTGTGTATAAAAAATAGTGTGCAAAAGGAAAAATATCCTAGTAGATAATCTCTATCCATAGCTTTCTCTGTGTATAAAAAATAGTGTGCAAAAGGAAAAATATCCTAGTAGATAATCTCTATCCATAGCTTTCTCTGTGTATAAAAAATAGTGTGCAAAAGGAAAAATATCCTAGTAGATAATCTCTATCCATAGCTTTCTCTGTGTATAAAAAATAGTGTGCAAAAGGAAAAATATCCTAGTAGATAATCTCTATCCATAGCTTTCTCTGTGTATAAAAAATAGTCTGCAAAAGGAAAAAATAACCTAGTAGATAATCTCTATCCATAGCTTTCTCTGTGTATAAAAAATAGTGTGCAAAAGGAAAAATAACCTAGTAGAAAATCTCTATGCATAGCTGTCTCTGTGTATAAAAAATAGTGTGCAAAAAGAAAAATATCCTAGTAGATAATCTCTATCCATAGCTTTCTCTGTGTATAAAAAATAGTGTGCAAAAGGAAAAAATAACCTAGTAGAAAATCTCTATCCATAGCTGTCTCTGTGTATAAAAAATAGTGTGCAAAAGGAAAAATATCCTAGTAGATAATCTCTATCCATAGCTTTCTCTGTGTATATGCAAAAGGAAAAATATCCTAGTAGATAATCTCTATCCATAGCTGTCTCTGTGTATAAAAAATAGTGTGCAAAAGGAAAAATATCCTAGTAGATAATCTCTATCCATAGCTTTCTCTGTGTATAAAAAATAGTGTGCAAAAGGAAAAAGGAAAAATATCCTAGTAGATAATCTCTATCCATAGCTTTCTCTGTGTATAAAAAATAGTGTGCAAAAGGAAAAATATCCTAGTAGAAAATCTCTATCCATAGCTTTCTCTGTGTATAAAAAATAGTGTGCAAAAGGAAAAATATCCTAGTAGATAATCTCTATCCATAGCTTTCTCTGTGTATAAAAAATAGTCTGCAAAAGGAAAAAATAACCTAGTAGAAAATCTCTATCCATAGCTGTCTCTGTGTATAAAAAATAGTGTGCAAAAGGAAAAATATCCTAGTAGATAATCTCTATCCATAGCTTTCTCTGTGTATAAAAAATAGTGTGCAAAAAGAAAAATATCCTAGTAGATAATCTCTATCCATAGCTGTCTCTGTGTATAAAAAATAGTGTGCAAAAGGAAAAATATCCTAGTAGATAATCTCTATCCATAGCTTTCTCTGTGTATAAAAAATAGTGTGCAAAAAGAAAAATATCCTAGTAGATAATCTCTATCCATAGCTGTCTCTGTGTATAAAAAATAGTGTGCAAAAGGAAAAAATAACCTAGTAGAAAATCTCTATCCATAGCTTTCTCTGTGTATAAAAAATAGTGTGCAAAAGGAAAAATATCCTAGTAGATAATCTATATCCATAGCTTTCTCTGTGTATAAAAAATAGTGTGCAAAAGGAAAAATATCCTAGTAGATAATCTCTATCCATAGCTTTCTCTATGTATAAAAAATAGTGTGCAAAAGGAAAAATATCCTAGTAGATAATCTCTATCCATAGCTTTCTCTGTGTATAAAAAATAGTGTGCAAAAGGAAAAATATCCTAGTAGAAAATCTCTATCCATAGCTTTCTCTATGTATAAAAAATAGTGTGCAAAAGGAAAAAATAACCTAGTAGAAAATCTCTATCCATAGCTGTCTCTGTGTATAAAAAATAGTGTGCAAAAGGAAAAATATCCTAGTAGATAATCTCTATCCATAGCTTTCTCTGTGTATAAAAAATAGTGTGCAAAAGGAAAAATATCCTAGTAGATAATCTCTATCCATAGCTTTCTCTGTGTATAAAAAATAGTGTGCAAAAGGAAAAATATCCTAGTAGATAATCTCTATCCATAGCTTTCTCTGTGTATAAAAAATAGTGTGCAAAAGGAAAAATAACCTAGTAGAAAATCTCTATGCATAGCTGTCTCTGTGTATAAAAAATAGTGTGCAAAAAGAAAAATATCCTAGTAGATAATCTCTATCCATAGCTTTCTCTGTGTATAAAAAATAGTGTGCAAAAGGAAAAAATAACCTAGTAGAAAATCTCTATCCATAGCTGTCTCTGTGTATAAAAAATAGTGTGCAAAAGGAAAAATATCCTAGTAGATAATCTCTATCCATAGCTTTCTCTGTGTATAAAAAATAGTGTGCAAAAGGAAAAATATCCTAGTAGATAATCTCTATCCATAGCTGTCTCTGTGTATAAAAAATAGTGTGCAAAAGGAAAAATATCCTAGTAGATAATCTCTATCCATAGCTTTCTCTGTGTATAAAAAATAGTGTGCAAAAGGAAAAATATCCTAGTAGATAATCTCTATCCATAGCTTTCTCTGTGTATAAAAAATAGTGTGCAAAAGGAAAAATATCCTAGTAGATAATCTCTATCCATAGCTTTCTCTGTGTATAAAAAATAGTGTGCAAAAGGAAAAATATCCTAGTAGATAATCTCTATCCATAGCTTTCTCTGTGTATAAAAAATAGTCTGCAAAAGGAAAAAATAACCTAGTAGATAATCTCTATCCATAGCTTTCTCTGTGTATAAAAAATAGTGTGCAAAAGGAAAAATAACCTAGTAGAAAATCTCTATGCATAGCTGTCTCTGTGTATAAAAAATAGTGTGCAAAAAGAAAAATATCCTAGTAGATAATCTCTATCCATAGCTTTCTCTGTGTATAAAAAATAGTGTGCAAAAGGAAAAAATAACCTAGTAGAAAATCTCTATCCATAGCTGTCTCTGTGTATAAAAAATAGTGTGCAAAAGGAAAAATATCCTAGTAGATAATCTCTATCCATAGCTTTCTCTGTGTATAAAAAATAGTGTGCAAAAGGAAAAATATCCTAGTAGATAATCTCTATCCATAGCTGTCTCTGTGTATAAAAAATAGTGTGCAAAAGGAAAAATATCCTAGTAGATAATCTCTATCCATAGCTTTCTCTGTGTATAAAAAATAGTGTGCAAAAGGAAAAAGGAAAAATATCCTAGTAGATAATCTCTATCCATAGCTTTCTCTGTGTATAAAAAATAGTGTGCAAAAGGAAAAATATCCTAGTAGAAAATCTCTATCCATAGCTTTCTCTGTGTATAAAAAATAGTGTGCAAAAGGAAAAATATCCTAGTAGATAATCTCTATCCATAGCTTTCTCTGTGTATAAAAAATAGTCTGCAAAAGGAAAAAATAACCTAGTAGAAAATCTCTATCCATAGCTGTCTCTGTGTATAAAAAATAGTGTGCAAAAGGAAAAATATCCTAGTAGATAATCTCTATCCATAGCTTTCTCTGTGTATAAAAAATAGTGTGCAAAAAGAAAAATATCCTAGTAGATAATCTCTATCCATAGCTGTCTCTGTGTATAAAAAATAGTGTGCAAAAGGAAAAATATCCTAGTAGATAATCTCTATCCATAGCTTTCTCTGTGTATAAAAAATAGTGTGCAAAAAGAAAAATATCCTAGTAGATAATCTCTATCCATAGCTGTCTCTGTGTATAAAAAATAGTGTGCAAAAGGAAAAAATAACCTAGTAGAAAATCTCTATCCATAGCTGTCTCTGTGTATAAAAAATAGTGTGCAAAATGAAAAAATTTCCTAGTAGATAATCTATATCCATAGCCCTCTCTATGTATAAAAAATAGTGTGCAAAAGGAAAAAATAACCTAGTAGAAAATCTCTATCCATAGCTTTCTCTGTGTATAAAAAATAGTGTGCAAAAGGAAAAATATCCTAGTAGATAATCTCTATCCATAGCTTTCTCTGTGTATAAAAAATAGTGTGCAAAAAGAAAAATATCCTAGTAGATAATCTCTATCCATAGCTG
The DNA here is from genome assembly GCA_963556195.1 of Sepiola atlantica. Classification (NCBI taxonomy): domain Eukaryota; kingdom Metazoa; phylum Mollusca; class Cephalopoda; order Sepiida; family Sepiolidae; genus Sepiola; species Sepiola atlantica. The sequence continues at coordinate 34,731,431 of OY744534.1, forward strand.
TCTCTGTGTATAAAAAATAGTGTGCAAAAGGAAAAATATCCTAGTAGATAATCTCTATCCATAGCTTTCTCTGTGTATAAAAAATAGTGTGCAAAAAGAAAAATATCCTAGTAGATAATCTCTATCCATAGCTGTCTCTGTGTATAAAAAATAGTGTGCAAAAGGAAAAATATCCTAGTAGATAATCTCTATCCATAGCTGTCTCTGTGTATAAAAAATAGTGTGCAAAAAGAAAAAATATCCTAGTAGATAATCTCTATCCATAGCTTTCTCTGTGTATAAAAAATAGTGTGCAAAAAGAAAAATATCCTAGTAGATAATCTCTATCCATAGCTGTCTCTGTGTATAAAAAATAGTGTGCAAAAGGAAAAAATAACCTAGTAGAAAATCTCTATCCATAGCTGTCTCTGTGTATAAAAAATAGTGTGCAAAAGGAAAAATATCCTAGTAGATAATCTCTATCCATAGCTTTCTCTGTGTATAAAAAATAGTGTGCAAAAAGAAAAATATCCTAGTAGATAATCTCTATCCATAGCTGTCTCTGTGTATAAAAAAATAGTGTGCAAAAGGAAAAATATCCTAGTATATAATCTCCATCTATAGCTGTCTCTGTATCAAATGCAGTGTTAAGATGGGAAACAAATCCTAATATATAATCTCAATGCATAGATTTCTTTTTGCATAAAATACAGTGCAGAAAGACAAAATATCCTAGTAGATAAGCTCAAATCAATAGATTTCTCTTTGTATCATATTGAGTGAGCAGAAAAAAAATATCCTTTTAGATAAGCTCAATTCATAGATTTTCACTCTGCATTGTATTCTATCGGCAGACTACATTTAAGTAGTCTGCTGATGGAATACAATGCAAGTAGATAATCTCAATCTATAGTTCTCATCTCTATAAAATGGAGTGTACAGATTAAGAAATATCTTAGAAGATAGGCTCAATTTATAGATGTCTCTTTGTATCAAATTGAGTGTGCAGAAGGAAAAACATCTAAGTAGATAAGCTCAATCCATAGATCTCTCTGCATCAAATGCAGCAGGTGGAAAAATATTTTTGTAGATAAGCTGAATCCATAGTTCTTATCTGCATAAAATGTAGCATGCAGATGGGAAAATCTCATTGCAGATAATTCACAATCTATAGTGTAGATAAGCTCAATTCATAGTTCTTATCTGCATAAAATGCAGTTTGCAGATGGAAAAATATCCTATTAGATCTGTATCAAATGGAGTGTTGAGATGGAAAAATATCCTAGTAGATAATCTCAATCCATAGATCTTTTTTTCCATACAATGCAGTGTGCATATTGATAAATATTCTAGTAAATAATCTCAATCCATAGATCTTTCTCTTAATAAAATGTAGTGTTCTGAAGGAAAAATATCCTAATAGATAATCTTAATTCATAGCTTTCTCTATGTATAATAGAATGTTTAGATGGAAAAATATCTTAGTAGATATAAGTAAATTTCTTTTTCCATAAAATGCAATGTGCATATTCTGAAATATTCTAGTAAATAATCTCAATCCATAGATCTCTCTCTACATAAAATGAAGTGTGCAGATAGAAAATTATATTAGTAGATAAGCTCAATCCATAGTTCTTATCTGCATAAATGGAGTGTGCATATGGAAAAATATCCTTGTAGATAAGTGTTGTGGGGTACAAATCACCCCTATTGAAGAACTAATGGAAGCAACCATCTATAATAAGTGGCATGGTTGCAAAGACTCATGTTTTACCGCATGGTAGGAATCCGGTCATCTCCTACCACATTTAGTGGTGTTACTGTATTGCTATGAATAAATACATTGTATATTTTAATCTGTCACAATTTGTGGTTGTTATCTTTGTGACCCCTAGCACGGGTCTACAACACTGGCGACGAGAAATTTAGTAAAGAACATACGTGAGGATTTTGATTTTATACCAGTCACGACAAACTGGCTACCAGGATTACTCAAGAAAGTTATGGGATCATTTGACAAAGAACTGAATAACGAAGATTCGGGCAAGGATTTACTTGAAAAAAAAACAAAAAACGTCAAACAACAAAAGACGTCGTCAAAAAAGTCTTATCTTGCTGTTGAAAAAAAAAAAGCCACAAGAAGCCTAAACTACGAGTTAAAACGGAACTCATAAATGGCGTGGATTTACGACAACTGAAAAAAAAAAAAACGACTCAAAGTTTCAGTAAGTACAAAAAAAAAAAGAATTTGTTCGTTCTAAAAAGATTGTCTTAAAAAGGCATTAGCATTGAAAAACAAAATTAAAAAGTTACGTCGGATTTTTCCGATTAAAATAAATTTTTCTCTGACTGACTGGCACGTTGAAAAAAAACAAACACTTTCGACAAGCAGGTACGGCATAACACTTTGTGTTAATGAGAAAATATGATATTCTGTTACGCACTTAAAGCGGAAATTATGGCCAATATAAATGCTATGAACTCGTTTTTTTTTTCAAAAAAAAAAAAAAAAAATGGAGAATTTTTCAAAACAGATTTTGGAAATTATAAAACTTCAACAAAATCAACGATTAGAACTTGAAAAAAGGTTTCGAGAAGAACAATTGATAGTACAGAAACAAAATGACGAGAAGCAGTGAAGTTTAATGAAATACTTTGAGGAAAAACGGAAGAGAAAATAAAGAAATGATGAAATACGCCGCGGAAGAAAAGACAAAAATGAACGAACAAATATTGGAATTGAAAAAATTACATTTAGAGCATCAAAACCAATCAGATAAAAAAATGGATTTGTTAACGAAAGTTTTAATGAATAAGGACAACGGACAGGAAAACAGTACGGCTTTTTCGCAAAATGCGATCTGGTCAGCCATTGATACATTTCGCTATGCTCCTGAGGAAGACCTAACGTTTGAAACATACTTCAGAAGATTTGAAGACTTATTCAAGATTGATTGTGATCCATGGACGGATCAAAAGAAGGTTCGTTTATTACTACGGAAGTTGGGTGCATCCGAACATAACAAATTCGTGGATTATATTTTGCCAAGAAAAACCAACGAATTGTCGTTTGACGAGGCAGTCAAACTGTTAATGGAGTTATACTGTCCAAAGACAAGCCTTTTCCATAAAAGATGGAAATGTATGAATATTACACATAAGGAAAATCAGGATTATACGACTTTTGCGTCTATAGTTAATAAAAACTGTGACGACTTCAAGTTGTCATCATTAACGGCAGATAATTTTAGATGCCTAATATTCACACAAGGTTTGATAGCCACAAAAGACACCGATATAAGACGTTGTGCTCTAAATAAACTGGAATTAGAACCTGATTTAACGCTTCAGAAACTGGCTGAAGATTGTCAACGGTTCGTGGCAGTGAAACAAGATTCCCGAAACATAGAGGAAGCAGGTATCGCTCACATTAAAAAGATACGCTCCAAAAATAAAGGACACTCACCCGCCAGCTATTACCAACCAAGAGGCAAAAAGAACCCTTCACAAAATTATCAGGATAGACAAAAGCCTAGGACCCCTTGTAGTAAATGTGGAGGACCTCATGGGTACAATGCATGTTGGTACCATAAGAAAATAACGTGTGACCTATGCAAACGAGCAGGGCACAAGGCCTCATATTGCAGAGCAAAAGTAGGAAAAAAGAACTACATAAAAACTGCAAAAAGGGACCCTTCACCAACAGAGAACATAAGGAAATATGTTACGGTGAGAATCGGAAATAGAGAAGTAAATCTGCAACTTGATTCAGGGTCGGATATATCGATTATAAATGTTCACACGTGGAAGAAATTAGGTAAGCCCACGATGATGAAGACGAACAAAATCGCAAGATCGGTAACTGGTGAAAAGATACATTTTGAAGGTGAATTAATTATTAATGCTTCACTAAAAAGAAAGACAAAAAAGTTAAAAGTATTCGTTCTTAGGAACACATCAAATTTATTTGGATCTGACTGGATCCAAGAATTTGAATTATGGGACTCGCCAATGAGTGATTTTTGTCAAAAAGTCGAAAATTTAACGGCCGAAGCCGACAAACTAAAAAAGGATCTAAAAACATCTTTTCCAAGTGTTTTTTCTGAAAAGCTTGGATGCTGCACGAAAATAAAAGCGAGATTCGAATTGCTGGATGAAGCAAAACCAATATTCAAAAAACCACGTAGCGTACCGTTCGCTTCAAGAGAAAAAATTGAAGAAGAATTGAAAAGACACAGGGATTTTGACCCATATTAACTATAGTGAGTGGGCAGCCCCCACTGTATACATAAAAAAAAAATCAAAAGAAATCAGAGTATGCGCAGATTTCTCTACCGGATTGAATGCATCGCTCAAGGACCACCACTATCCGTTACCAAACCCAGAGGAAGTATTCGCTAAGTTAAATGGCGGAAAAATCTTTTCCAAAATAGACTTAAGCGAGGCGTATCTACAGATACCAGTAGAAGACGATAGTTCAAAACTTTTGTGTATCTCAACACACATAGGTCTTTTTAAATTCAATAGATTAGCATTTGGGATAAAAGTAGCACCTGCTATTTTCCAACAGATAATTGACACTTTGCTAAGCGGTTTGGATTTTTCAATAGGCTATCTGGACGATATTCTCATACGTAGTCAAAATGTTGAACAACATAGAGATCATGTATTTCAAGTGTTTGACAGAATAAAAGAATACGGCTTCACTTTGAAGGAGGCAAAATGTGAATTTTTTTTGGAACAAATAAAATACCTGGGTCATATATTGAATAAGGACTGGAGAAAACCCGACCCGGATAGGTCCACAGCAATAAAAGACATGCCAGAGCCTCAAAATGTAACTACATTGCAAAGTTTTTTAGGGCTCGTTAACTATTATCAAACTTTTATTAAGAATATGCATAAATTGCGTGCGCCTTTGAATGAGCTATTAAAAAAGGACAAAAAATGGAACTGGACGCCGGAGTGCCAGTCGGCATTTAAGCAGTTAAAAGATGTACTAACATCAGATTTATTTCTGATTCATTTCAATCCAGAACAAGAGATTATTGTCGCAACCGACGCAAGTGCTTATGGAATAGGGGCATGCATTCTACATAAAATGCCAGATGGGTCCACTAAACCGATCGCCCATGCGTCGAGAACCTTACTGCCAGCCGAGAAGAATTATTCCCAAATTGAGAAGGAAGCACTGGGGATCATATTCGGGGTTACAAAATTCCACCGTTTTTTACATGGTCGAAAATTCAAATTACAAACTGATCACAAGCCGCTTATAACCATTTTCAGTTCAAAAAAAGGGATACCAACTTACTCAGCCAACAGACTGCAAAGATGGGCGACCATCCTGCTAAATTACGATTTCAGTATGGAATTTCTTGCATCTGCGAAGTTAGGTCACGCTGACGGATTGTCGCGATTAATCCCGAAATCAAGGGAACCGCTGGAGGACACAGTAATAGCGTCACTACAAAGTGAAAAGGACTATACACAAATACTGTGCAATACGATCAGGGAATTACCAGTGACTTTGAAAGATATAATAAGGGAGGCTGAAGAAGATAGTTTCATCAAAGAAACGAAACAAAAAATGCAATCAGATGAATCGGCGGCGGAAGTTTATTCTATGTGCAATGAGGTACTGTTGTACCGAGAAAGGGTGGTAATCTTAGTAGATATAAGTAAATTTCTTTTTCCATAAAATGCAATGTGCATATTCTGAAATATTCTAGTAAATAATCTCAATCCATAGATCTCTCTCTACATAAAATGAAGTGTGCAGATAGAAAATCATATTAGTTCTTATCTGCATAAAATGGAGTGTGCATATGGAAAAATATCCTTGTAGATAACCTATATCTATATATCTCTCTCTTTATAAAATTGAGTGTGGAAAAGAAACATTTCCTTGTAGAAAATCAATCCTCATAAAATAAAGTTTGCAGATAGAAAAATATCCTAGTAGATAAGCTCCATCCATAGATAACTTTCTGCATAAAATGGAGTGCGCAGAAATAAAAATATCCAAGTAGATGATCTCAATCCATAAATTTCTTTCTGCATAAAATGCAGTGTTCAGATTGAAAAATATCCTTGTAGATAATTTCAATCCATAGATCTCTCTGTGTATAAAATGTATGCTGCAAAAAAAAATATCCTAGTAGATAATTTCAATCCTTAGTGTGCAGAAGGAAAATATCCTAGTAGATATTCCCAATTCATAGCTCTCTCTCTGTATCAAATGGAGTGTTTAGATTGAAAATATCCTCGGATCCATAGATTTCTTTCTGCATTAAATTGAGTGTGCAGATGGAAAAATATCCTACTTATCTATAGCTCTCTCTTTGTATTAAATTGAGTGTGCATAAGGAAAAATATCCTACTTATCTATAGCTCTCTCTTTGTATTAAATTGAGTGTGCATAAGGAAAAATATCCTACTTATCTATAGCTCTCTCTTTGTATTAAATTGAGTGTGCATAAGGAAAAATATCCTACTTATCTATAGCTCTCTCTTTGTATTAAATTGAGTGTGCATAAGGAAAAATATCCTACTTATCTATAGCTCTCTCTTTGTATTAAATTGAGTGTGCATAAGGAAAAATATCCTACTTATCTATAGCTCTCTCTTTGTATTAAATTGAGTGTGCATAAGGAAAAATATCCTACTTATCTATAGCTCTCTCTTTGTATTAAATTGAGTGTGCATAAGGAAAAATATCCTACTTATCTATAGCTCTCTCTTTGTATTAAATTGAGTGTGCATAAGGAAAAATATCCTACTTATCTATAGCTCTCTCTTTGTATTAAATTGAGTGTGCATAAGGAAAAATATCCTACTTATCTATAGCTCTCACTTTGTATTAAATTGAGTGTGCAGATGGAAAAATATCCTAGTAGATACTCTAAATTTATAGTTAAAATGCATCAAATGGAGTGTGCAGAGTGAAAAATATCAGACTAGATAATTTCAATCCATAGATCTCCCTCTCCACATAAAATCAAGTGTGTGGATGGAAAAATATCCTAGTAGGTCAATTCATAGATCTTTCTCTGTATCAAATCGAATGTGCAGAAGGAAAATATACTAGTAGATAATCTTAATCTATAGATTTCTCTGCATAAAATTGAGTGTACAAAATGAAAAATATTCTAGTAGATGAGCTCAATCCATAGATCTCTCTCTGTATCAAATGGAGTGTATAGATGGAAAAATATCCTAGTAGATAATCTCAATCCATACCCATCATTAATGAACTTGTTGTAGGCCTTGCGAAAATATATAACAAAAAAATTATAAATAAAATACAAATGAGCAAACAACAAATAAACTAATATCAACAGCGGTTGTAAACGTTATAAATATTTATATTAGTAGAAAAAACTTTGAGAGTGTTTTGGTGTCTATGTGTAAGATTTGATTGCATTAGTATGAGAACATTGGTGCATGTGGAAATTGTCTCTGATACTTGTCTCATGTGAGTGAAAGTTTTTAAGGTGGACAGATTTATGTGTGTGTTTATTATTAATTTGGCTGCTTGCATGTTTGGTCATGTACACTGCTAGTTGTGTGTGAATTCTTGTTTGCACATGTGCCGGAAATGTTGATATTATTCTCTCAAGATATATTCTGATTGGCTGAGTGTATTTGTTGGCAGGAAATGTGTTTTGCTTTGATGTGGAGATTGGGCATGTTGTTTGGTGTCCATTTGCAACCTTTATTTGATGATAATGAAGCTTTGAAGATTGTGCTTAGAATTGTGATATGAAGTAGTAGTTTCTTGACGGAGCCTTTAAAGTTGAGATAAATGCTGTTGGCGAGAATGTTATGTTTAACTCCAGCATGGAAGTGTGGGGAACGTGAAGGGGGCTTACCTGCGAAACGTCCTCGTGTTTGTCTGTCCTGTGCGCTGCGGATGAAGGAAAAGAATTCAACATGGCGTCCGTGAACCTTTATTACGTACGATTCACGCGGAGTCTCACAAAGTCACATTGCACACATGCAAATTAGGTGTGCCTCAGCCGGACCAAGACAACAATAGGGACCCCAGATCATTAACACAAGACGCGGGACATATTTTGGAAGTCACCGGTTGACCTCGCAATACACGTGGTCTCTATTTACAAAACACTTGCAAATAAATCTTTTATTTATTTTACTAAATGGAGTATATTTCGGAATTTTTTTTTCTTTTAACATGTTAATATTTATTTTAAGGCAGAGAGTCCATAAATAAAACAAATAAAATATTAACATGTTTTCTTTTAAAACATGTTTTTGTGTCACTATTTACTTGCCTCCCCACGAGGGCAGAAATGAGGGGGGGGGGGTATGAAATATTTATCACCGTACTTAAGTAATCTTTCGTTTTGTAGGGAAAAATCAAGCTTCCCAAAAAGGGGCACTCTGGATCTTACCTCAGTTTAGAAGGATTTTTCCATACTACACTTAGCTCCTAGCCCGAGGAGGCAAAACGGAAGATTACGCAAGTTATTTTAATAAATAAACGAAATATATACGCTTTTTAAAAAATCGGCTGACTTGTAATCTTTCGTTTTGCCTCCCCACGAGGGCGGAGTTAGACTTCAAAAATCAGTTTCTAAACGGAAGCAATTTAAAGTTTATGAAGTTTTTGTCCTTTTTTTCTGTAAGCAACAAATGAAATAAGATTTAACAAATACATCATTTTATTTAAAATCTTTTTATAACTTATTTGTTATTAAAAAACAAAACTTCGCTATTTACTTCAAAAATCAGTTTTTAAGGACAAAAACTTCATAAACTTTAAATTGCTTCCGTTTAGAAACTGATTTTTGAAGTCTAACTCCGCCCTCGTGGGGAGGCAAAACGAAAGATTACAAGTCAGCCGATTTTTTAAAAAGCGTATATATTTCGTTTATTTATTAAAATAACTTGCGTAATCTTCCGTTTTGCCTCCTCGGGCTAGGAGCAATGTGTAATATGGAAAAATCCTTCTAAACTGAGGTAAGATCCAGAGTGCCCCTTTTTGGGAAGCTTGATTTTTCCCTACAAAACGAAAGATTACTTAAGTACGGTGATAAATATTTCATACTCCCCCCCCCCATTTCTGCCCTCGTGGGGAGGCAAGTAAATAGTGACACAAAAACATGTTTTAAAAGAAAACATGTTAATATTTTATTTGTTTTATTTATGGACTCTCTGCCTTAAAATAAATATTAACATGTTAAAAGAAAAAAAAAATTCCGAAATATACTGCATTTAGTAAAATAAATAAAAGATTTATTTACAAGTGTTTTGTAAATAGAGACCACGTGTATTGCGAGGTCAACCGGTGACTTCCAAAATATGTCCCGCGTCTTGTGTTAATGATCTGGGGTCCCTATTGTTGTCTTGCTCCCCTCAGCCTAATAAAAGCGGGTCTCTTACCGTCTTCAACGAAACGGTGCAAAGTAAGTGCATGTGTGACGAACGTAGAGATCTGCTTTGGAAGGACTTTGTGATCTACGGACAGAGTGATTTGCGTTTCTTTGGACCTTCGTTATTACTTCAGGAAGTTGGCTGCCTCTTTGGCTTGTCAATCATAAGATATTGTAGCATGGAATTTTATGGTCTGCCGTTGCTGATTAGCAATTTGTTCCTCTTGGCTCTTTATATAGGTGCATATGGAAGGTTCTGGAACATTTTTCCTTCAAGTCTAATATGCTGATTGACTACCATTTGCATTTGTGTTAGTAGTCATACTGGTAACATTTCAACTTCAGTCAATCCTAACAAACACAGAAATAGATATTTCAGTTATTGAGTTATTGAATAAAATCCATTAATGAACACAGATGAACAAAGATATGACTCCTTTTATGAATTCAGACATATGAACTCATATAGAGAAACAGCCACATGTGTCTCAGTAAAATGGACAAGATTGGACGAAATGATCCAAAACACAATACTTGTGCACTCTGTTGTAAAGTGATTATTTCTGAAACGTAAGAAACAATACACAAGCAAAAGGAAAGATCAAAAGAGACACAAACACGTTACTTTGTCGCCCGCTTGGTGCGTACTGCGAATGACACGTTGCAAACCGAGCCTTTTATTTACTTACAAAATGATCCAAGGGGAGCAACTCTCAAATTCAAAGCGACAACGTTACATCTCTAACAAACAGTCAGATTTTGTTACATGCATATATATATATACATAGTCCATGTGTGTGTGCATGTGTGTGTAGGGTTACCATCCATAAGTTCATAGTTCGATATGTACAATGTGTGTGGAAGGTCTCTGTGGATCCGCTCTGATTTCAAGGGGGGGGGCCTTTAAAGCACATTTCGCTGCATTAAATAGTTGATTCGACTTGTTGTTTCAGTCGAAAAGGACTTTTTTTTTTCTAAGACAGAATAGAAGCTTTACTCACTTATTTATCTATCTGATATAATCCTCGAGCCGTATTGGAATGAGTCGCTTCCGCATTGGATTGCGTCTTACCACTGGTGGGTTATGTTTTGGTGTTGTCGGTGTGGGCGGCACTCGCGTCTGGCACTCGTGTCTGGAGTCTGAGTTTTCCTGTTGTGGATGTGAGTATAACTCATCTGCAGAGTCTGATTCTACACCTTCTCAGGGAGAGCTATCTGGATTTATTCGCTTAAAGAGGAGGAATTTCGGGTGATTTGGTAATCTCCTCTTTGTGCTGTCACCATGCTACCCTTTATACCGATAATCTTCAGTTGTTTAGGGTCGAACGGTGGGGATAGCTTGCTGAGACGTTTCTGCCTGACAAGTACTTTGTCACCTAGGCAAAGGGAAGAGACCTTTGCCTTTCTTTTTGTGTCGGCATAAGTCTTCATTTTCCTCTTCCCTCGTGCATCATTCTCCGCTATGTGGGTGTGAATCGACTTTGGCATGGATTCTTTCAGAACAGCAGGTATGCTGATTTTCATCTTCCTTCCAGTGAGGGCTTCGAATGGAGATGTTGTCTTAGAAAATGAATTAGTTGGGTTTTCCAGTTCAGGCCCTCCACAGTGGTGGCGCGAACATACTTGTTTAGGGTTCTCATGAACTATTCAACCTCTCCATTCGCCTCTGGCCACACAGGGGTAATTCTTCTGTGGCGGAATCCTGCTTGGGTGGCAAAATCCTTGAATTCCTGCCCTTGGAAGGGGGGACCATTGTCAGACTTGACAATATCGGGGTATCCTTGTCTGGCAAAGATTGCGTCGAGGGGAGTATCTCTACTTCTGGGAATTTGCTGTAGTCGTCGAAGACGACTAGCACATAATCTCCAGATGGGAAAGGACCTGCGAAGTTCAGGGAGATTTCAGTCCATGGGGCAGCAGGGAGTGGTGTGGTGCATATGGGCTCACGGTGTGATGATGTCGAGTTGGAAGCTTGGCAAGGGATGCAGTTGCGCACTGTCTCCTCCACCAGCTTGTCAATTCCATGGAACCAGACCTTTTCCCTCATTAGCTGCTTCGTCTTAACAACGCCCTGGTGTGTGCGGTGAGCTATGTCTACGGTTCTCTTCTGCAGAGTGGACAGGACCACCAGGCGGTGACCTCGAAGGATGAGACTATCATGTGCAGATAGTTCGTCTTTGACATGTGTGAGACTGGATAACTGTGGGTCGTTCCATTTTCTATCTGAAAGTGCAATCATCACTTTCTGTAGCAGGGGGTCTTTTTTCGTGGCCAGCTTCACCTCTTCAAGGGTGATGGACTTAGGTATGGCATGGTGAGCCACGTATCTTATATATGCCTCAGCCAAATTGTCTCTCTCGGGTTTGTGGTGAGGATGTCGGCTGAGGTATTTGGCGGGATACTGGTCATCTTTTCCCGGCTGGTATACCAAGCTATACTCATATGGCATGAGGCATAGGCGCCAGCGTTCGATTCTGGACGTAGCTGGTTTGAGACTTTTTACAATACCGAGAAGTGGTTTGTGGTTTGTGGTCAGCGGTGCGTACTGCGAATGACACGAGCCTTTTATTTACTTACAAAATGGTCCAAGCAGAACAACTCTCAAATTCAAAGCGACAACGCTACACACTCGACCATACATGTTTAGATATTAAGTATGACTCGCTGTTGTATCACCATACTATTTTAGAACAGTTTTGTTTTTCTTAATTATACTCCTTTCTTTCTCAACATGTTTTTTTCTTGTACGCTCGACCAAGTTTTCTTTTTGTACAATAATCCAACAGTGACAATAGGAGTATAGGTGTAGAATATAAAATATAGATTTAAATAATTGATGTTAGATACAAATACATAAAATAAAACATTGAATGTCAAAATGGAACAAAGAGAAAGAAGTGAAAATATTAGGACAGGACAGGATATAGGTATATCAGCCATTGTCACTGCTAGTTAAGGATTATTAGACTCGGTTAATGTTCAGGAAAGCTGGATAAACATACAAGATCATAGTTTATTAAAACCTTCCATAACGAGAAACTCTGTTACTCAATTTTGTATGACTGCTGTTTTATAACAGTATTTTTTAATTACAGGAAACTGCAGAACTCATCAAGAGGTGCCTTTTAGAAGCTGATGGTAAATCTTTGATGGGACACAATAGAAAATATAGATTGGCTAAGTCAATTGCATTTCCTCTGTTAGGGACTGGAGCAAAGAATTTCCCTAATGAGATTTGCCGAACATTCTATCGGACTATACTTTCATTTCTCCTTGGGCCAAGAAAATCATTGGAAAATGCTTACATCATTGTCACCCCGAAAGATCAACATCTCATAAAAGTAAGTGGACAGTTTTTCAAAATATTAACAATTCCACTTCCATTTTAATTCCAAAAGAAAATTCCACAAAATCTTAAAAGCTAAATGTAGAATAAAATTGATACTTACAGGCATAAAATGCTCCAATATTGCCTTATTCAAACAAGAAGTTTCTATTAGATTATCCATTCATGGACTAACAACCAATCAGAACTCAGAGAATGGACTTACCCATTTAAGAATAATGAAACATTCCAGTGTTTTTAGTTTTCTTTTCAGTTTATTTGCTTTTAGTTCAACTGGTCAGACTGTTGAGAACTGATTACTAAATTCAATATGGCACTGCGAACATGATGCATGGATCCTGAAGATTGGGAACATTGCCTTGTTAAGGCAGGGATTTCTGCCAGCTAAATCAAAAACTATGCTGTCACATTTGCAAGTGAGAAGCTGATAAAGGAGAAACTACAAATAATGGATCGGGTTATGTTTAAAGAGCTAAACGTCACATAAATGAGAGAAACCCTCTTAATCCTTAAGCAAACTAAGGGGTTTCCTTTATTTTATATTTATAGAAACAAGTAGGACTTGGAAAGACCAGGACTGTACAATCAAAGTTAAGCAACGCATATCCTAGCCAGTACTAAATGGGTGACGATTTGGGAAGACCAAGTGGGTTCTTTGATACGACAGGGATGCAGTAGTTTTAAGAGCACAAATTAAACCTAATATGAGTTCTTTCAGATGACAGGGGCACTATATGCTTTTTGTTTAGCGGCACAAATTAACCATATGGGTTCTTTGATACGACAGGGACGCATTAGTAAATGAACATTTTTGTTTAGGAGGACAAACTAAGCATAATATGAATTTTTTTATATGATGGGCGCTACATAAAAAAAACATGCTTTTGGTTTAGAGGCACAAATGAACCATATGGGTTCTTTGATACGAGAGCCTAACACTAACCCGACGGTATTAGTGTTGCCCAGGAGTCATAAAATAATAATATAGTATTACTACTGTTAAGTGGTATATCTTATAGCAAAAGTGTTTAATACAATAGATAGAGCAGGTTTGTTTAAACACATCATTGCCTGGGATAAAAAAAAAACTTTACAGTTTTTTATGATGTTGTATGCAAGAAAATGTATCGGTATTGTCCAGAAGTTATAAAAATAGATATAGTAGGTGTAATAAAAACTGGAAACCGAACATAACTTAAGGATAAGTTTTATTTAACTATTCGTTGCTTACTGCGACAAATAGTATTCATTATTCACTCTTAATATATACACGAATGTAGAACATTCCATCATTAACCAAAGGGGTGAGACGGGCATCAATTACCTTTGATATTACATTCTCCCCGATCTACCTTCTTATTCGTAGGGAACAAAATCTTCCCATCGACCTGGCCTCCTGCGGGTTCATTGAGAGCGTCTTGGTTGTTCGGGACCTGACAACGTTTCGGGACTGTCTTGTGTGGCTGACTTAGGGCTAAAATATCTTGCTCCGAAACGCTCTCGTTTTCTTCGGTCGCTTGGTGTCTGAAGATTGAGTATGTGTCTCAGATATTGGGTGAAGCCGCTTTCGTGGTACCCATCTGTCATCAGAACTAGAGTCAGATTGGACTCTGTTAGAATATTCAGATTCGTTTTGTTGGGACTCTGGACTTGATGTATATGGCGCACGATCACCTAAGTGGGTCGGACTTGTTCCACGAACCGGAGCTGTATATCCATCTGAAGCAGTTCTACATTCATATACATTCCCTGCCGGGGCTAGTCCCTTAAGGAGACAGTAGATTGCCTTCTGAATTTCTGACCAGTGCATACTGAGGGTTCGCTTCGATTAATTCTACCTCGCTCACCAATGAGTCATGTTTACTGTGACGAATATGGCGTTTTAGTAAAACTGTGCCAGGTTGTGCAAGCCACGAGTGGAGTAGCGTTTGTCGCTGTACATATTAGAGTCCATGAGATTGGACTATGGCAAATTGCGGCCGCCAACTGTACTGTCTTCCATATTATGCCATTGTATCTTTCGCACTGTCCGTTTTCTTGAGGATTGTGAGGAGTTGTTCTACTTACAGCTACTCTTCGTTCATGCAAAAACTGCTTGAGTTCGTCCGACATAAAAGCAGATCCACGATCTGAATGTATATATGCAGGCACTCCAAAAACGGCAAAAATGGAGCAGAGGCCTTGAATCACTGTTGTAGCCGTTATGTTTGGGCAGAGGATAACGAACGGAAATCTTGAGTACTCTTCTATTATTATGAGCATGTATTTAGTTTTAGAGGGTAAAGGACCCTTAAAATCCAGGTTAAGTATTTCAAAAGGCTTTGTGGCCTTAATGAGTGTTGATGGAGGGGTTTTGTAGAACCTGGGCTTATTTTCTGCGCATATCCGACAAGAGTTCGTAATTCTTTTTACGTCTTCAACAGAATATGGCAAGTTTCTGCTCTTGACTACGTGAGTCATTCTTGTAATACCTGGGTGACACAATTCCCTGTGTATATACTGAAGATTATCTGAGCCAGTTGCCAGGCCACATACCCTTGAAAGCGCGTCGACTGCAGCATTCTCCTTACCAGGGCAGTAAGTGACGGCAAATGAGTGGCAAGAAAGCTCCATTCTCCATCTCGCTATTTTCTCGTTTTTTATTTTACTCGTTGTTTTTGGGTTAAACATAAACGAGACCGACTTTTGGTCAGTGATTAATTCAAAATGTCAGGCAATTAAGTAATGCCTCCGTTTTCGTAATGCCTCAACTATGGCGTACGCTTCTTTTTCTATTGCTGAGTGTTATCGCTCAGATCGCGAAAGTGTTCTTGAAAAAAAAGCGACAGGACGACCGGATTGTCTCAGTGAGGCAGCTATCACACAGTCGGAGGCATCCGTTTCAACTAATAGAGGGATAAAAGGATCCACAGCAGAAATGGCAGACTGAGCAATGTTCCTTTTCATGTTTTGAAATGCTTTGATGACGGAACAGGACAAAGGAAAAGTAGATACTTACGTCAATGGGTGTATTTTTTCTGAAAAAGACGCAACCCATTGGGAGTAGTGGACGAACATACCGAGGGCTCCTTGTAAAGAGGGCATGTTTCCAGGGATTGGTAATTCCATTAGGGGTTTCAATCGCTTGGGATCCGGCGTCATGGTGCCATTTTTGACAATGTATTCCAATAGCTTGATGCTTTTCAAGTTGTAGGAACATTTTTCACTGTTCAAAGTCAGATTATATTTCTTGACGGCAGCCATGAATCGTTTAAGGTTGTGGTCATGTTCAGCTTGGTTATGCCCGCATACTGTGACATTGTCTATATAGGCAACAGTACCCTTCAATTTTTCATTGGAGATTATTTCATCTATTACCCTCTGGAAGCTAGCCAGCCCATTTGTTATCCCAAAAGGAATTCGGCAGAACTGGTATAGGCGACCACAGGCCTCGAATGCTGTGTAGGGCTTATCCTCTGGCTTGATAGGTACCTGATGGTAGGCACTTCTGAGATCCAAAGTGCTGAAAATGTGATATTTTGCAATATTAGAAATCATTTTGTCAATACGAGGCAGTGGATAGGCATCGAGTAATGTGTATCTGTTGACGGTCTGGAAATAGTCAATGACCACCCTTTTCTTGTGATTTTCGATGGCTGTTACGAGGACCTGGGCTCTTCATGGAGATTCACTTGGCTCTATAATTCCTTCCTTAAGTAGTTTTGTTACTTCTGCTGCTATGAACTGCTTGTCCGTTTGTGAATAGCGTCTTGATTTTACTGCTACTGGTTTGCAGTCAGGCGTTAAGTTTGTAAAAAGTGACGGGTTCCACACTTTGACAGCTGCTAGTCCACATATGCTTAGGACTGTTAAAAACATCTCTCGCTTGGTTCGCAGTTAAGGCTGTAAATTCACACTCGCGACTTAATGTCTTTAGAATCTGAAGGTACTGTTCAAGGCTTTCTTCTGGTTGTTGACGCCGGGTAGCAAGTAAATGTCTAGCAAAAATAGTATTTTTTTTTCTTGACAAACAAGACTTCTAAAATGTCCACCGCAGTTTCGTAATTCTCACATTCAGATAAATTTCTATAAATAGCAGTAGAGACATGATGTAAGAGAAGGGTATATTTCCCAGTACCTGTTAAAGCCGTATTGTAAAATAACTGTAGAGCTGTAGGGAATCCTTCGAACATTTTTCTCCAGTGCCGCCATTTGTCAGTAGATTCCGAGTCGGCCGTATCAAGGTCTAGACGATCAGGTTTCAAGTAACGTTCCATAACAAAGTTAAATAAATTGTAATAAAAACTGGAAGCCAAACATAACTTAAGGATACGTTATATTTAATTATTCGTTGCTTACTGCCACAAATAATATTCAATATTCACTCTTAATATATACATGAATGTAAGACATTCCATCATTAATCAAAGGGGGGAGACGGGCATTAATTACCTTTGATACTACAGTAGGTTTGTTTAAACGCAGTGTTGCCTGGGATAAAAACCTTTACATTTTTTATGATGCTGCATACAAGAAAATGTATTGGCGTTGTCCGGAAGTAATAAAAATAAAAATATAGTATTACTACTGTTAAGTTGTATATCTTGTGGCAAAAATGCTGAATACAATAGATAGAGTAGGTGTGTTTAAACAGTGTTGCTCAGGATAAAGAACTGTTAATTGCCAACTTCTGAACAAGAGTATGTAGTGAAGCAAGGTTTGCTAAATCTCTAACCGCAATTTGTACCTTATAAAAACTGCAAGTCATCCCTAAAATTCAACCGGAAATGACATCAGAGAGAAGCGACGGGAGGGGGGTAGGATTAAAAATTAATAGATGCTAATTCTGGGGAAATCAGTGTAGTATCTGACCGGTACCGTCCTTGATTCTGTTAGTTTGCGTAAAGTTCTAAGAAGAAGGAGGTCCACTCTCCCAGGCTTTACCTTCTTACCCGTGTCATTCCTACATTTTGTTTTTCCATTTACATTTTTTCATACATTATTTTTCATTCATTATTTTTATTCATTATTTTTCATTCATTATTTTTTATTCATTTTTTAAATTCATTATTTCATTGATTTTTCATTCTTTTTTTCATTCATATTTTTATTCATTTTTCATTCGTTTTTTACATTCAAATTTTAATTCATATTTTCATTCATTTTTTTGAATTCATATGAATATCCTGGATAGAGCAGTGTTCAATATCCTAGATAGACTAGGTGTGTTTAAACGCAGTGTTGCCTGGAATAAAGAACTTCTTTTTTTTAATGTTGTATACCCCAGGAGCCATAATCCAAAGTTCTCAATATCCTGGATAGAGCAGGTAGTAACCCAAAAGTGCTCATAACAGTGCTCGATATCCTAGATAGAGCAAGTGTGTTTAAACGCAGTGTTGCCTGGGATAAGGGACTTCTCTATCATTTTTTAGAATGTTGTATACCCCCGTGAGCTATAATCTAAATGCTTAATATTCGTTATCTTCATATTATTGTGAAATAGGATGTGGGGACAAGAAATTAGTAATTTACCAGGACCATTTTTTCTATCAGCATTGTCCGGGATCCAAAATTGTAAGATTACAGTATTACTTTTGGTAAGGGATATATAGTAAATCTGTTCGAACTATTGAATTTATCAACATTAAGTATCTTCTTAATGTGTTGAAATGGAAGGGGGGAAGAAATTAGGAATTGAGCATGATCATTTGTTCTTCTCGGTGTTGTACGGGATCAAAAATTGTAAGATTACAGTATTATTGTAAGGGATATATAGTAAATCTCTTCCGACTATTGACTTCATCAACTATTTTCTGTCAATCTGTGTGAGTTGTGATTCAGCTTGGCATCATCACCTCTTCACCAGGTGTGCATCTGCATGTAACAAGATTACCGCATGATCGCTAAAGCCAGATCACGTGATCGACATGAACACTCTTAGTTCGAGATTGTTTCCCATCAAGACAAGATGCGATCCTGCGATTCTCTGCTGTCGAACCAGCAGAGAATCTATGAACTCCAAGAAAATATTATTTTGCCTTGTCAACACATACTCAATCCTATGTAGTATCTTTCATTTTGTTCCCATGTTTCTCCTACATAAAACTATTACTCATCTGTGCAGCGTGTTGTTCAATTGTATTACATCCCAAAGAAACGTTACACAAACCAATGCACATATCTTTGTTCCCGTCTTTATCTCATGTAAAAAATGGTTTTCCCTAGCTAAACATATTTTCTTAATATGTTACAAAAGAGTGGGGGGGGATAAGGAATTGGTGGGACCATTTCTTCAACTTTTTCTCCGGGATCCAAAATTGTAAGATTACAGTATTACTTTTGGTAACTGGTACATCTCTTCGAACTATTGTCTTTATCGACATCATTATTTGTTCTACTCGGTATTGTCCAGGATCAATAATAATTATCAACATTATTTCTCTTCATACTTTGATTTTAACGGTACTTTTGGTAGTTCTGTGAAGGCCTCCTTACTAACATTACAGTATTTAAAGGGAAAGAGAAAAAGATAAAGAGACAGCTATAGATAGAGAGAGATAGAAGTTTTAATATAAAAATGTTACACATGCTATTTAACTTCTATTTTTTTTTATGACCCGGGCAACGCCGAGTAGCCTTGCTAGTCAAATATAGAACAGGAACCTCATTTAATAAAATAATTTTCAAAATAAAAATCAGTCAAAATTTTTTTAAACATGGAAAGTTAGCACGAAATTGAAAATATTTATTCAGAAGGAGAGAAACAAGAAAGAGAGGACAGAGAGAGAGAAAAAAAGAGAGAGGATAGAGAGAGAGAAATAAGAACGAGAGGAGAGAGAGAAAGATAAAGAGAAAGGGAGAAAAAAGAAAGAGAGGACAGAGAGAAAAAGAAAGAGGACAAAGGGAAAGAGAGAAAGAAGAAAGAAAGATAGAGGAGAGAGAGAGAGAGAGACAGACAGAAACAAGAACAAGAAAGGACAGAGAGAGTGAAACAAGTAAGATAGAGGACAGAGATAGCGAAAAGAGAGAGAGAGTGAAAGAAAAAAAGAGAGAAAATATAAAGAAAGTAGGGGAGAGAGAAAAGAAAGAGCGACACTCTGCTTTTACTATTATAATGTGTGTCACATTGCAAGGGAGGAGGAGGGACGTTGTCTTAATGAAAAAGTTAACTTATTCGAAAATGAAAATGTAAACCTCTGTCTCTTTTATTAGGAAGCCGTTCGCGATGTTAAATAAGATCGATATTAATTCTATTGATTATTATTTGGGAAACCCTGCTTTATCAAATGGTATCAAAAGCATACTTTGTAAAATTAAATTTCTGTAAAATTTTATTTACTCAATTCAGTTAATTTTCATTAAAAATTTCCAAGTTGAAAACTCAACTTGGAAATTTTTTATGAAAATTAACTTAAAATTCTACACTTTGTCCATCAAATTGAAGAATAACCTTCCTTTTATAAGATGGAATGATTTTTCAAAATGGATTAATTAACAGTGTGAACGACACAGACGGTAAAAAACAGAAGTAAAAATTTGTTGTTAAAAAAAAAAACGGAACTAAACGCATTTCTCATTAAAATAGTTACATAATTCAAATCAACCTGCAAAAAAATGAATCATACAAGAAAAAAATGATATCATTAGAAAAAGGGAAAGATTGAATTTTATTTACATACTAATTTCATAGATATAACCTGAAAAATAGCAGAAATATCGTAAGTTAAATTTTACGAAAATTTCACTGGTTTTACCCATTTTCCCAGCATAAACAGGCCAGTTAGGCATACCTAGTCACAAGGTGAAACTGAGACAATACAGAACTACTTCGTCCAAACTGCAATTTTTGATGTCCCCATTGTGAGCATGGTCTGACATGTACATCAAGTACCAACTCATCAGGGGAATAGCGAACAACGCATTCTAAGCAGACCTACTGACCAAAGCCAGAACACTTAAATCTCTCGAACAGAATGTCCGTCATTCTGAGGCATTCAAATCAGCATTGAGAAACCAAACTCCAATTACTAATGCTTCCAACATTGTGTGGATGTCTAAGTACCACAAGCAAAAGATCAGTGTTCCACAAACTAATAGAGGTAATGTTCGTACTAGCACCTCCTCTAACTGCGATAATAACTTTACTAAACTGAACTCCTTTCAAGTTTGAATGGGCTTTGGTAGCCACCAACATGACACCCCGGGAACGAGTTCCAACCAGTTAAAATGATCAGCATGGGTTCAAACATGCAGCACTTGTGGGAAGCCTAACCACCTTTCGAAAGTGTGCTGAGCCAAGAAATATTGTTTTGCGATTATCGATGCTCCCAAAGACTCTCTGATTCCTCACATCATATTCAACCAAACAAGCGAAAATCAAGTAATGGAAAGACACGTGTATGTTGTAGCATTCTCACGAAATCCAGAGGCCAGACAGGCCCAAAACATCTCTATTGACTACAGAACAAAGCTGAAGATCTTCCCTGATCTTCACTATATGTCTAAGGGGGCCAAGGTATTTGTTGAACATAGGGATCACAATGAATCACCTAGTCCCATTAAGAAAAATAATTTGGGCTGTGGGAGATCTCACACTCGTATGTCAGAGATGGTTGCCTGTGAAATTTGAGGTTCAGTGACGAGCAACCAAGCAAACCCTTTACATATACAAGGTAATCCAGCAACATTATTTCAGCAAGGCAGCAAGCATTGATGTGGGAATACTGCCCCAAAATTTGCCAAACCCTGCGGCAACATTGTCAACCTAGACAAATATCACATTACACACATCAAGTGCGTGAATCAACCTAAGTCGCCAAAAAAGCCCTCCTTTTCCTCCAATAGAAGGAACCATTGGTCGGCTTATGAATTGGCTCCTAGAGCATTTTGCCAAAACAACATTAAAAAACGATGGGGTATTCCCAACTATGTTTTGCTCTGCTGCCCATATTCAACTTAAAGAGGGAGCAGTTCATAAAGCCAGACACAACCCAATTCTTGTACCTTATTATTTCAAAGAGCAAGTATGGGATGATGTCAAATGAGGCATTCTTACTCCATTGGTACCTCTACCGATATGTGTAGCACTATGGTAATCACTGAAATAAGATGGAAAACTGTGGTGATACTAGCTAATTGATATGCATAATTAGCATAAGTAGCTATATAAATCTCTCCTTAAGTATAGCTAGCAGTGAAAGTACACTAGCAACTGACTAGGTAAGTTTACAACTTCACAACAATGGCATCGCCGATAGGATCCCAATTGTCTCTCGAGGCCCCCGACTTCGTGAACACATGGATAAGATGCTTTGCTGCGAGTGCAAGGACTAAAAAGTTAAAAGACAACAAAGAAACGGGAGGAGAAAAGTAAATAACAGATTTATTTTTGGCTTCAGCTGGATGCGAGGCCATCATGAAAGTCTCAACCATGGTGTATCTCATAAACCTAGAAGACCTGACTTTCGGAAGAATAAGTCAGATCATAAAAAGAAATACGAGACCTAAGAAAAGGTTAGTCGTGGCAGAAAGAACAAAGTTTATGTCAATGAAACAAGAAATTGATGAATCAATCATCAAATATCTACACCGTCTATGAAATGCGAGTAGATATTGTGAGTTTGAAAAACTTGAACAAGAAGAACAGACTATCGAAGAAGATTTAATTCAATTAAGATTAATTGAAGGTATGTGCAATGCGTCACACATGAATAAAATAATGGAACATTATTTTATTACAGCAAAAGAATTAATACAGAAATGCAACGATCATAAAAGTCAACCTGGCGAACAAATAGTCGCCGATACATACATGTTAAAAAAGAAAAAAAATGTTGGTATTGTGGACGTGAACACAAAATAAAAAGGGGAAAATGCCCAGCATTTGGAAAAACTTGTACAAATTACTTAAGAATGAATCATTTTCAAGCAGTATGCAAGTTCAAAAAGAAAAACGTCGAAAGAGTTGAAGAAAATGAAACCATTAAAAAACAAAAATAAGAATGTTGAAAATATTGAATAAAAGAAAAAAAATATATTAAAAGTCAAAATTAACAATGTCAATTTGGATATGCAAATGGATACTGGCAGTGAGGTAACGCTAATTTGATGGAGATGTCATAAAAAACTTTGGGATACTTTGAAGGTTCTTTAGAGTTAAAAGACAAATTCGAGGTAATACCTATAATTGTCACAAATTGTAAAAAGAACCATGGAATCCTTGGAAACGATGTGCTTAAAATAAATTCTACCAAACTAATTAATGAGATAAAAATAGAAAAAACCGGAAAATTAAAAAAAACTACAAAGCTAGTTTAAATTTAAAAGAAAATGTTACTCCCTCTTATTATGAAGCACAAAAATTACCAGTACATTTGTTGCCATTAGTAGTAGCAAAACTAGAAAATTAATTGAACAGGACCTTATTGAACATGTTTCACCTGGGGGTAGCAAGTGGGCATCACCCATTGTAGTTTTAAAAAAGTCAGACGGAGACATATGTATATGTGAGGATTATAAAATATACGTAAACCACAAAGTTTGCTTGGATTCGTATCCTATACTTTATGTGGAGATTGCATTACATGTACTGGCAGGAATGAGTGTTTTACAAAAATAGATTTGAAAACGGCATACCACCAATAAATGATAATTTCAAAGAAGTAACAACGATAATTACATCAATAGGATTGCTAAAATGGAAAATAATGCCATATGGAATAAAAACAGCAAGCACCATATTTTAAAAGACCATCGAACAGGTTTTAGAAGAAGATATAAAAATATGGTCTGTTACCAAGACGATATTTGCATAGGAGCAAATAATGAAATTGAATTAAAAAAGAAAACCGACATCGTCTTGAACAAATTAAGAAATGCGGGAATGACTATAAATGAAAAAAAAATGTGTAAATAATAGTAGTAATATATCATTTTAAAGAAATCATTTTAATAGAAAAAAATATTAAAAATATCTATACCTACAAACAAAAAAGAACTTGAATCTTTTATGGGATTGGTCAAAGAAACCAATAGTAAAAATATTTGATCCCAAAAAAGGACATTACGTTAACTACAGATGCAAATATATCTGAAATATTATCACAAGAAGGACATCCGATGATGTATTTACCAAGAAGACTAATGAACACTGAATTTAATTATTCAAATATAGAGAAAGAAGCATTGACCATTGTATAGTGCACCACTAGGGCTAGACAATTTCTAATTGGAAAAAATTCTCTTGAGAAGTGATCATTGGAATTTATATTCAATCCAAGAAAAGAATTACCTAAGGTAACGACATCGAGAATATTAAGGTGGGCAATAAAGTTAATGGCATTTGACTTTGATATAGAATATGTCAAAGGATAACATCGAGAATAAGAAAAATATATGGGGAAATTGTTCCAAGGCAGAGAGACTTTACAATAAGGCATAAATAAACGATAGAAAATGAGTGATTTGTAATGGAGATTTGGTAATTCCCCCAGAAACACAAAAAAATTTGGTGATAAAAAGTGTACATGATGATATACACTGTGGAGTAGCGGCCACATCAAAAAGGATAAAATTAGAAGCATGGCGGCTGGGATATTCATGAGGTGTCGAAGAATATATAAAAAAATGCAAAAAATGTAAAGAATTAAGAAATTTTACACAGAATACTTTACATTCATGGCCCAGATAAGTAGAGCTATTTAGTCGTGTGCATATGGATCATGCGTACATTTTTGGAGTGGGACTCTTATTAATATTAATAGACTCTTTTTCAGCCTGGCCTGAAATAGTCTGTGTGCCAAACAAGAAAAGTTCTACCATAAAACAGATTCTAAGGGTCATATTCTCTAGAATGGGTATCCCAAAAACCCTGGTATCTGACAATGCTCCAGAGCTTTGTGATGAAGGTCTTAATTTATGGTTGGAAAAATAGGATGTAAACCGTATAAGACACCGCCATATCATCCTCAATCGAATGGGTTATCGTAAAAACAGGACTAAAAGCATGTTCTCAGCAAAAAGAAAAAATAGAAGTTTTTCTACGAAGGCTGCTTTTAAGCTATCGAACGATATCACATGCGTGAAGATTAGAATACCCATCAGCTTTAATGAGAAGACAAATTAGAACTCCGTTAACTATGTCGTATTATATACAAATGAAAAAATCTGGTACAAAAATAACAAAGAATCAAATCCAGAAAGGACAGAATTTATCGTGCAAAAAGGCCACAATACAGCTATAATAAATAGAGAAAACGGAAACAGTGTGTTGACCCATGCAGATCAAATAAGGTCCCAGGGTCAATACGAAGAGCAAAATGAACAAATCGCTATGACTCCTTCCGTTATTGAGTTATTAGAACAACCTGTACAGAATAAAACGTCAGAAGATGAAACAATGCAAGATCAAGCAGGTCAAAATGAAGATTCAGAGTCGGATTCGGATCAAAATATGGTTACAGTTTAGTAGTTTACTGCGAGATAGGTCGAGATCTCCCAGAGAAAGAAATAAAGGAGAGAGAGAAGAGCAAAATAATATCGAAAATGAAACGATCATTAGAAGAAGTTCAAAATGCACTAGAGGCATAAAGCCTATACGTTTCAGGAAGATGTGGTGATACTAACTAATTGATATGCATAATTAGCATAAGTAGAAATGGATTATTATATAAGTCTCTCCTTAAGTATAGCAAGCAGTGAAAGCAACTGACTAGTTAAATCTACAACTTCATAACAAAAAACAAGAAGAACGGTGGACTATCAGCATTTAAACTCCCAATGCAAACGAGAGACCCACTACACTAGCTCACTATTCCAATTGGCATTACACGTATAATCCAACACGAAAAAAACCCATCTTGGATGCAATGGGTGGTTATCACTCAATCCCTCTAGATGAGGAATCTCAGTCACTTACAACCTTCATGAAATGGGGTTGATTCATGTATCTCCGAATGTCTCAGGGATACTTAGCCTCCAGTAATGCATACACACATAGATATGATGAGATCATTAAAAACATTTCTTACAAAGTGAAAGTCGTTGATGATATGCTACTTATTGACAGCACTATAGGAGATGCCTTCTACCATACATTTGACTACCTATCACTTTGTGCAAAAACGGAATTGTTTTTAACAAAAATAAATTCCAATTTTGCCAGGATGTAGTTTGGAAGCCTTCCCTATCCCAAAGAATATAACTGATGTAAGATCTTAATCAAGTAGCATGGGCACATTCTGTAATCCCCATAACCTTGCCAAACCCAGACCTTGCCAAAAAAAGTTCACACTTCATTTGGAATCCAGATTTTGAGAATGCATTTTTTTCAATCCAAGCAAATCATTGTGGATTTGGTAAAGAAGGGTCTTACTAATGTTGGAATGATTAATCGGAATTGGAAAAATCAGTACTTTTTGGGGTATCAGAATTGGTATCGGAATCGGACAAATTTTAGCCTAATTTCTGATTCCTAAAAAGGGTTCTTTTAAAAAAACATGTTAAACTTAATTTTCCATTGCTGGTACAATGATAAATAAAAAGAGAATATGTAGGTATTAATAATTTAATATTTATTTATAAATATTATATATATATATATATATATATATATATATATATATATATAAATAATTTATTATAAATATTTGTTTTTATCTACATACGTATATGTTTCATCCTTACAGGAATCGTCAGTGTAGAGAACAATTATTCACATCGGTTGCCAGGCTCGGAACCCAAGTTATATTTCAACCTCAAATTCCAACGTCTTTGCCCACACGACCGTTGTCAATAATTCAGTAAATCAGCGAGAGATTAATCCCACTTAAGGCAGCTGATGTAAAGAGTTCAACTTTTGAAAGGAACATTGCACTGAAGCCACTATGACAGCTGTGTTAATACTACTCACTAGATATATATATGAATTTAGGAAAATTCATTTGGTAACACTAATTTTGGCAAGATAGGAAAATTTGGTAACTATGAAATAAATATCGATTTGGTAACTATGAAATAAATATCGATTCAAAATAGATTTTAGGACTGTTCTGAGGGATATTTAAAGGACTAGACTCTCTCCCATAAATGGGGCCTAAGCCACCCACTCCAAGATATTTAAAATATAAATATTTAAAAATATTTTTACTCTATTGTTTTCAAGTGTTCTCATATTATTTTTTCAAAGTTCAAATTTATATGCGTTCAAAATCAAATGCAAATTACACTTTCATTTCAATCAATATGTATATACTTAACAGCTGTTCCTAGCCGATGTTGCCCAGTCTTTTTACTTTCATTTTTTCTTTTGTTTTCATTCTCACTTTTTTTTTACTTTTATTTTTTTTTAACCAAATTATTTTTTTAAATAGGATTTTGAAAGTTAAATTTACTTGCCAATAACAAAAAATGAAAGGTTCTGTTATTTAATTGAGAACATGTTTTCTTCTCCTTTTACTCATAAGTTAACCTAAACTGTGTCCGATAAGTAAAATTTCTATTTAGCTGGATTTATTGTTTTATAAATTTCTCTGTAATTTTTTTTCCATATAATTGAGATATATTGTCAATACATACAATATAGTTAAGTTTGTAAAACAAAACTGTAAATAAAAAAACAAACGTTTTTCCTAATAATAACTAAATAGTTAACTAAAAAAAATTTTTTTCTTTTCCAACAAATATCTTTAAATTTTATCATTATAATCTTGCTTCTCCTCCCTTTGAAAATAGTTAATTAATTTCATTTAATTTATTTATATTTTAAAGAAGAAAACATTTCTTCAAATGTTTTCTTCTTTAAAATATAAATAAATTAGTTATTAATTAATTAATTTCTTTTAATCCAAAATTTTTTTTCCCATAAGATGCCCGAAAAATATCAATAAATTGTTTGTCAATAATAAATTTATTCAGTCTAAGATATCTGTGGCGTTTTGGTACCCGACTTTGGATCTGGTATTTTAGACGACGGTCACATCTTTTAGGATTGCCAAGCACCGCACTAACAATTAATATATGTGTAGCTAAATTGACGAATGAACCAGATCGATAAAAACATATGTTTTGAATAGATCACCATTTAGCAAGTGCTGAATTTCAACAATAGAATTTTGTTGATGAAAAAAATGAAAATGTAAGTTAAAGAATAAAACATTTATATAACAAAAATTTTACAAAAATGTAAAATATAACAGATCAAAGTTTGTTGAAGGTGGAAAAGTTCTCAATAGGAAAAAGACACAAGCGTTAAGTCTGTTTTCAAGTTCCGTTATACATGTGTGTGTGTGATTACCTAATTGACTGAAGCTGTTATTAGGGAGACAGCAGCCATGCTTAAAGTTAATTTTCGACTTGGGTGTTACTTGTTGTTGTTGACTCTTTCATTGAGCACTGAAGTGCATTGTTCTGTGTCGCCCCAAAGAACTGATCTCTTTGATCAGTTCAGCTGTTTATATCTGTTTCATTTCACACATACTTTTACATTTAGATTAAAAACACATATGAACCCTTTTATCTGTCAAAATCTGTATGTACTTATTTTATTAGTAAATGACCTCTGTGATTCCCTCTTCAAGAAGAAAGAAAGAAAAGAAAAGGAAGAAGAGGAAAGAAAAAGATAGAGTAAGCCGAACAAACCTAGAAAGAAAAGGGGTAACTAATACAAGCTAGCACTTTCCTTCAATACCCGTTCGTCTCATCGATTTCTGATCTGCTATATATCTAATCAATGTCCTAAAAGTTCAAACAAAAATATCTGGCCAAAAAAACCTCAGGGTTAAGAAAAATATATATCGAGTGGGTCAAATTCTTTGGGGCAGAATTATTTTGAATTATAAGATTGTTGTAAATCCATAAATTCGTATCACACGAAAGGAAATTGATTTATCTACAAGTTTCCCAATGTGTATTGTTTTTTTATAACTTATCAGTGAGATACAAAAAAGTGAAGATATCCACTTTTTATAGATTTTGTTCCAGCGCAAAATTAAATAAAATAGCGTTACTTATATTTCTTATACCGTTCCCTTTCAACCCAGGATTGTACCCTGCTAAACTCTGTCTCTGAAAGCATAGATAGAGCACTCTCACTTGACTCGAATGCCTAGATACATGTATTTGGGGATTTTAATGCACACCACCGTGACTGGTTGGGATTCTCCAGCCTTACTGACCCAGCCGGCAACTCTACATATAATTTCTCCTTAGCTCACTTCCTCTCTCAGATTGTCGATTTCCCGACCCGCATCCCCAATCAAGTAGACCAACAAGCCTCACTTCTAGACCTTTTTTGACCTCAATGCTCAAGGCTTGTGTGACAAAAGCTCATAGCCCACTCGGGAATGCTGATCACATTGTGCTAATGATTCATATCACCGTAAAAAGTCGTCCAAAAGCTGATGAGCCGTTGCTCAAAATAACGAGATACTACAAGCAGGCTGATTTTGAGTCAATCAGATCACATCAGAGACGCCTCATGGAGGGAAACCTTCTCACTCCCTGCTGACCAGTGTGGAAATGAGTTAATTGAATGGGTCAAAGCAGGCATTGAAACCTATGTCCCTATGCGAAAATTCTTTAGCAAGCCCCACTCTCCCCAATCGGTCACCTCGGAATGTGCAGCTGCCATTGCTGAAAGGCAGCAAACATTCCGTAAATTCGGCCGTCATAAGTCAGCTACTAATTGACAGAAATTTATAGAGTCAAGAAATAATTGTAAGGCCGTGATAGGTGAAGCAAAGAGAAGGTATACTGAGTTAACAAAAAAACGCATTCAGTTACAGAAACTAGGTACTCACGATTTCTGGAAAATCTACCATAGTGTGGTGAACAATGGTCAATCAACGATTCCCCTGCTATCAAACCACAATGATGTTGTTTGCACGGCAACTGATAAGGCTGAACTACTTGCACAGCGTTTCGCCTCTAACTCCACTTTAGACTCAGAAAACCACCCCCTCCCTAAATTCCCATTGCGGACCGAATCCACACTTGATAACCTGGTCATCACCCCATCCCAGGTCAGAGACATCATAAAAAACCTTGGCACCTCCAAAGTTTGTGGGCCTGATCTTATACCTATAATATTAATAAAGAAATGCTCTGCTAAACTGGCCCCTGCCCTCTCTAAACTCTACAATAAATGCCTAGCTGATTCTTGCTTCCCTGATAGCTGGAAAATTGCCTCTGTGGTACCAGTTTACAAGAATAATGGGAATAGATCCGATCCTCAGAACTACCGCCCAATCAGTCTACTCCCGATCTTTGCTAAAATCTTTGAATCCTTAATCAATCTAGCGATAGTCCGGCACATACTTAATGCTAAACTTCTTTCTGACTACCAGTATGGATTTAGACAAGCACGATCTACTGCAGACATCCTAACGGTCATCTCTGAACACATGTATCATACACTCGACAAAACAGGTGAAGCTAGGGCAGTAGCGCTTGATATATCCAAGGCCTTTGACAAGGTATGGCATAAAGGGCTTCTGAAAATTCGCTCATACGTTATCAACGAACAATTACTTAATATAATTAGATCCTTCCAAATAAAAGAAAGATCCAGGTTGTCCTCGATAGCCGTTCATCTAAGCAACTTGACATAAATGCTGGTGTACCCCAGGGATCTATCTTTGGACCTTTATTGTTCTTGATCTTCACAAACGATCTCCCTGATGACATAGTGTCTGAGATTGGTTTATTTGCTAATGACACCACGCTTTACTCTCGTCATGTGGGCAAAACGGACGCGATCATATCCGAGGCAATGGCTGAATCCTTAGAAAATGATCTCCAGGCTGTAGTGGATTGGGGTCATAAATGGTTGGTAACTTTTAATGCCACAAAGACAAAGCTCCTTTCCTTCAATAACTACAAGAAACCTCTTCAACCACCGATTGTCATGGCAAATAACACCCTACCTGAGAGTTCAACATTCAAACTCCTCGGCCTAACTTTCACAGGTAACATGAATTGGAACAAATACATTGAAGACATTGCCAAGGCTGCAGCAAAGAAGATGGGCTCTCTCTACCGTGCTAGTAAACTCCTCACATCTGAGATTATCCTGTATTTCTACAAAGCCACCATCCGCCCATGCATGGAGTATTGTTGCCACATCTGGGCTGGTGCATCATCTACTAGTCTCTCCCTCCTTGACAAGGTCCAAAAAAGAGTTGCCAACTTAATAGGTCCCTCACTGCCTCTGTCCCATAGCCGCAATGTAGCATTTTTGTGCTTGTTTTACAAATACTTCAATGGATTATGCTCTGATGAACTGACTACTCTGGTGCCCCCTCGATGTAAATTCACTAGACAAACTCGACAATCTGTCAAATCCCATCCATTCACTGTGGCGGTCCCCAGATGCCGAAGAGTTCTACTCCAAAAGCTTCTTTCCTCGTGCTGCTGGCCTCTGGAACTCCCTCCCTGCTCCCTGTTTCCCTGACAGTACCGACATGCAGAGGTTTAAAACTAATGTAAAAAGACATCTCGCTGCACAGCTCTTAACTTAGAATGACACCCTAAACCTACTCCCTGATTCTCAGTAGCCCCTTACGTCTACAGTGGCATCTTGCCTTGTTTGGGGTAAAATATCATTAAAAAAAAAAGAGAAAAAAAACCTGCTGTAAACAAATTGTTAGTTGATTTTTTAAAAATAGCTTTGATATATTTACACTCATTGTCTTTTTTAAAGAAAACGTTTGTGATAAGAAAAGCTCCAAATATTGAAAAATATCTATATAAACGAACTTAAATCAACACTTTCGATAGGGGTCTATAATTGCGCAGGTAATTACTTTTATGCTGTGGCTGTGTTCTTTTGGGTGCTTTTGTTATTGTAATCGGAATCGGTAATTGTATCAGAATCAGGAAAAATATTGGAATCGCCCCATCACTAGTTACAAACTTTGATATTAACAAGGTATCCTGCCTTGTTCCAAACTGGAGTAAAGAAGGCATAAGTTTCCTGCTATTACAGAAGCGCTGTACATGTCCCACCGAGAAAGTACCGGTATGTTGTCCTAAGTGCTAACACATCTCATTTGCAGTGCAGACAGCAGATTTTGCCCTGATGCAGAGTGCTGATATGCACCCAATGAAGGCAAAGAGGCAGGAATTACCTTGGCATGAGATAAATGCTGTATATTCATTATGGGTTGCCCTAATGTAATAATAGTAACAGGCTATCAGCTCTTAATAGGTGTATTTGGTGACAGTGATCTTAGCAAGATACATATCTCATGCATCTTTAAGCTTAAATAGAAATCATTCAGGTATGCCATCTTCCGTGATCCAATTCCCAACAATGGATGCCTTTACTTCCCTATTCCCACACACTCTTTCTTCGAAGACATTAATCTCTCGGACAAAATAGATGCCATAGTGGAATTAGTAACTGATTAAGTCATTATAGGGACAATCATACAATCCTGTCAGTTGATCACATATGTACATCAGGCCGAAATGATCTGTGTTACATAACTCTGATAAACAAGACACAACTCTGATCAACACACTACAACAAGAATTTTCATTTAAACATTCTCTCACTGAACCAGAAATCCGCAGTCTTCTGGGAAGTACGCCATTGACTTAATTCCAACAGGGCTTAGTACTGATGGATGGGAGAAACATGATGCCCAAATCTCTCAGAGGAAAAGTACTATACTATTTATACCAATAGCATAGTTGAGATGAAAGCGCATGCCAATGACTTGATATATTGGCCAGGTATGAATGCTTCCATATGCGAATGTGAACCAATTGCCTCGTATGTACAAGCATCACCCCAAGTCAGCCACATAGACCACTGGCATTACCCCCTTCCATGGACTTTTCTTACGTCGGACACATTGCTGTGCAGACAGACTCACTGGCTGAATTATTTTGTATCATATAAAACCAGGTCATGCCATCGCCTCAAAACTAATATCTATTTGTCAGAAACTATTCCATATTCCATATAGCACCTCTGAAGAACTAAGAATCGATGGTAGCCCACCTTTTAATTCCAACATATTTCAGCAGTTCCTCAAGACATGGTGTGTGAAGCACAGACAATTCTCAGTGACAAAGCAGAATGGCCAAGCAGAGCTTTCTGTAAAAACAACAAAGAGGGTAATTCATGGAAATACATGTCCTCAGGACTCATTGGATACTGAAAGTGTCGCTCGAGCCATCCTACAATATCACAGCACATGTATTCAAGGCATTGGTCTATCCCCAAGGCAACTCTTGCTCCACAGCTGACTTCATGACTTCATACCATCCCAACCTGCACTATATAAAATGCAGAGTGGTACAACTGCACAGCACATACTTTATGCCCACTCTGAGATGAGGAAAGAATCTTGATAAAGCGTCAAAACAATCGTTGATGGGACAACAAGCTGAGTTGTCTAAACTCTCCCTAACTGTCAGTATAGGATCAGGATTGATAGGTCAGGCAGAATAACTCTTGCAGATTCCTCAGAAAACTTGAAACACCTTCAATTCTACTCCCCATTCCTAGTGCTTTGTCCAAATCCCCTAAATCAACACCTTGGGATTCCCATACATCTGGTACAGAGGAAGCGTAATGACATTGCCCAGGCACCCAACATCACCTAGCACCGCTAAACCAATGCCAGCAAAATCCGTCCAAGAATTGTCCAGGTTACTCTTACAATCAACTAGGTCAGAAGGAAATCATTCTTCTCCAGACACCATTATGCTCGCATACTGGGGGGGGGGGGGTCGCGTACTGAGTTTTAGAATCAAATTGAGACTTACCGGCATAAAATGCTCCAATATTTAATATACAAATATTGCTTAATTCAAGCAAGAAGTTTCGTAATAGATTATCCACTCCCATGAGTGGATAATCTATTACGAAACTCGTAAGTCTCAATTTGATTTTAAAACTAGCATCCAATCAGAACTCGGAGAATGTAACATTCCAGCCTTTATATAAACCGACTTTTAGTGTACTTTTCAGTTTTGTTTGTAGCTCACTGACTTATAAATTCAATACAAAACAAAGATGTAACACTAATATCAGCAAAAAGATTATCTTTTGTTGAATTTTCACAATATTCTGATCGCTTATCCAAAAAGGCTATTCTGCCACACATGCTTTGTCCACCATTTTAAATCTGAAAGAGTTGCATGTGCAGTTAAAAAAAGGAACATTGGTAATGTATATTTGATGATCTATTGAGTCAATGTCCGTACATTGTACATCAGTGTATACCTTAATTGATTGTGACGGTAAATCGATATTTTAAAAGCGCTTCCACAGAGATAGAGAATGAAGTTTTCATCTGCTTTTAATTTAAGGCAAATTAGTATAAGGTCTCACACATGTTTGTTTATAATAATGTTTATAATTTATGTATTTTCAATAATAAAATGAAAAAAAACCTTTAATGTCTATGAACATGAATAATGTAATGAACAATTACGAATAACTTTCCCTATTTTGAATTATCTCCCCTTTGGAGAACTCTCCTGCTTTTACTAAACAATATGAATAGCAGCACTAATAGTGTACCGACATTGTATGCCGAATAAAGCTTTCTCAATTTACGTCTGTTCTCGTTTGTCATTACAAATAATCAAAACTATTTGCGGGTTTATAGATAGTTCAATATTTAAGTACCTTTCTTTCTCCCTGCTCTTTTATCACAGTAAAATTTAGTCAAACAGTGATAACAAGTTTGTTATCACTGTCTGAATCCAGAGGTCATACAATACCATCTAATTGTAACTACACACAAGTTCTCTTTCTAACCGAAATCAACCAAGGAACTGTGTGAATTCAACTTTCTTTTTAATCGTAATTTATTTCAAATAAAAAATAATCTCAAATCTATGTTTAATCTTCACCGATTGAATTGTGTATCCATATCAATTTACATGAAATTCCACCATGTCACAAGGATGAATCTTATTATTTTTTACATTTTATCATTTTTTTATTTTCAGGTTATTCAAACTTTAAAACCTCTTGAAGAATTTAATGCAATTTCTTATGAGTGTAAGTAATGATTTTACTTTTTTAAAACATTCTCTTCTTTTCTTTAGTAGTGCATTATAGTTCTTTCCCTCGGTTATAACAAAATGGATACATACTGTTCAACATAGGCAAAAATAAGGAAAGGGATTTGTAGACATGAATAGTTGTTGGTGTAAAGATGGGTAGTTGATGTGTATAACTGGGAATTCAGAAGTTTATGACTAGACTTCAAACGTTAAACAAAAAAAAAACTCAGTTCGGTTCAATGCCTGTAACAGCACAAAAACTCTCTGTGTAACTTCGAGCTCCAATAGACAAAAACAATTCGGCTCACCGCAAAATCTCACTCGACACTCACGTTTCTTGTTGCTTTTTTTTCTGATTTTCTTCTCATTTTATTAGCAGATTTTCCCTCAGTTAATTCCGCTTAACCAATCAGAGAAAACATAATCCGCTGGCTCACTATTTGTCATGATAATTAAATCTATTATTATTGTGCAGCAACCAGTAGATTTGTTACTTCGAGGTTGTGAGTTCAATCCTCACTAGAAAACGAGTAAGCCAAAACTTATTTCCCTTTCCATCTGCAAGCCAGGCAAAGCGGGGAAGAACTAAGTCCGGGCCACCTCCACCGCTCGATTCTGGCTCAAGATCATCAATTCCGCCACAATGTGACAAGACTTGTTGATGCTAATACTTGTTGCTGATATCTGTCAGTTGTGTGACCGTCTTTATGTCAGTTCCGAAACAATGAAGCCATCTAAGTTTTTCCAGCTGAAACATGAAGTCATCTAATCTTTTCCAGCAGAAACATGAAGTCATGTAATTTTTAAGTGTTGTCATGAATATAGCTATGATTTAACAGGTGCTGTCAGTGTTATATTTAAGTGGGAGTGCTCTCAATGAATAAAATATATAGTAAATCAGAATGAGATCTTGGTAACAGTAACATCACATTTCTTATACATGTTTCAGTGAGACACTGCTTGTTACATTATGCTCCCCCCCCTATGTACGTTGGACTATACCCCCCCCATTTCCCTGTTACTCCCGGCATGCATCTGCCCCGTTTCCGGTCTCTCTTGGAATAAAGCCTGACTTCGGCCAGTAGGTCTTATCTCTCTCCTACACTTGTGTTCTCTTTACTTATTAAATACATCGTAATGTAACATGGTGGTAGCGGTGTAAAACACGTCTCAAAACCCGAAACACAAAGTCATCGTCAGAACGAGCAACCGGTGAAGCTTTATCTCCTCCCCAATTGACGGACAGTGCTACAACTACTACTACAAACTATCAACAACGACCCTCGTGCGAAAAAGATGTCGGAAAGTTTTTGAGCAAACATAATGCCCCCAAGCAGTTTGGATACTAAAACCAACCCCGCGGAAGCGTGGAAATTATGGAAACAGATGTGGAAAAACTACTGTACTATCGCCAAACTAGCAGACCAGGATAAACAGTACCAAACAGCATTGTTTCTACACGCAGTCGGACCAGACGCCCTCACTATCCACAACGGGTTTCAATTTGCCCCCACCGAAGACAAAGATGACGTCGATACGAATTTGGCTATCAAGCCAAATTCGACCAACACTTCATAGGACAGACGAATGAGACCTATGAGCGATACCTCTTAAACAAAAGAGACCAAGAACCAGGTGATACTGTTACGGCACTACGCAACCTAGCTAAATCGTGCAATTTTTGTGAATGTTTACTCATGTTACTCTGCTGTGTGACCGTATCGTACTAGGAGTAAGAGATAACCATGTCCGTAAAAGACTGCGGCACTTTGCACTGAAATGACCGAAAAGGTGGCATGGTGAGAGTTCAAGACCGCCTAAACCAAGACACGAGGTGAATCGAATAGTGTCCGACTCTGACTCTTCTAGCGATACGGATTACATACTAAGCGTCATCTCCGAGAGAAGAGAAAAAACGACAGAACCATTTATGCTAGAATGACATTAAACCATAAACAGGTAAAATTCCAAGTCAACTGTGGTGCTACTGTTAATGTAATTCCACTGAAATATATGCGCGATGTTAATCTGCAACCAGCGTCTAAAAAGTTACAGATGTGGAATACGACTGAACTCGTACAGCTCGGCAGATGCAGGATTACTTTGCGCAAAAAAGAACACAAAAAAGTACTCTGTTGAGTTCACGGTGGTTAAAGAAAACCTAACCCCATTGCTGGGGAAACAGGCGAGTGAACAGATGAACTTAATAACGGTACATTATGACAACATCGCTAATGTTCACTCAGACCCAGTCTGTGAGCAACTGATGACAGAGTTATCACCCCTGTCGAGGAACCAACCAACTGGAATAGTCGAATTATTATCGCCACAAAGAAGTCAGGGGATATCCGAATCTGCATCGATCCAAGACCGCTAAACAAAGCGCTGAAGCGCGAGTGATACCAACTACCTACCATAGAGGAAATACTACCCAAGTTAACAAATGCAAAATACTTCACTAAGGTAGACGTTGCGTCAGCATACTGGCATGTAGTGCTAGATGACGAGTCAAGCCTCCTCACAACTTTCTAAACCGGATTCGGTTGATACCGGTGGCTGAGGCTCGCCTTCAGAACTTGTGTGAGCTCTGAAATATTCCAAAAACGTCTCCATCAAGCCATAGACGGTCTAGATGGAGTTGCATGTGTCGCCGACGATATAATTGCATTCGGTTCAGGAGATGACCTACAACAAGTCTCCGTAAACCATGATGCAAACCTGAATGTACTACTACAATGGTATCGAGAAAGAGGAATGAAGCTGAACCGAGGAAAGGCAGAAGTAAAAAAGACTGCCATAAGTTTCATAGGTCACCTCAGTGATGGGCTACTCCCAGACTCTTCTAAAATTGACGTGATCACCAAACTAAAGCGGCCCACATCGATCGAAGAGGTACAGAGACTCTGTGGGATAGTCAACTACCTAGCAAGGTTCCTACCAAGATTGTCGACCGTCATGGAGCCCATAAGGCAACTAATGCGCAAGGATGTTCCATGGATATGGTCACGAGCACGAGATACCACATTCACAGAAATGAAGCGAGCCGTCACTGAAGCACTCGTGCTCGCTTACTACAATCCGAAAATGGCCCTCACAATACAGTGTGACACCAGTTCAGAAGGACTTGGCACAGCATTACTACAACAAGGCAAGCCAGTAGCATATGCAAGCAGAGCGCTGACTGATACGGAGCAGAGATACGCCCAAATCGAAAATGAAATGTTGGCGATTGTGTTCTCACTGGAGAATTTCCACCAATACACTTATGGCAGATGAACAGAGATACACACAGATCATAAACCACTGGAAGCTATGGTGAAAAAAACCCTTGCAAAAGCCCCTAAACGATTACAGGGAATGTTATTGCGGACTCAGCATGATGACATCGATGTTGTGTACCTCAAAGGAAAACACATGTATATCGCTGACATGCTATCGTGGTCATACATGACAACCGAAAAGAACCATCAAGCCGAATTCGAGCTTGTCAACATGGTTAGATTTCTACCCATCCGAGATGAAAGACTGACTCAGATATGGAAAGCAACGAATCAAGATGAGGTATGTGACCAACTCAGGAAGACAATAGTACAGGGTTGGCCAACCGAGAAAATAGACCTTCCTGCTGCACCCATATTTTCACACCCATGATGAGATGTCAGTTCAAGATGGACTTATCTTCAAGGGCGACCGAGTACTCATTCCACTCTGGAGTGACATCAAACGCTCAATTCACTCCTCACACAGAGATGTCATCGGAGATACGGAAATACATCTCCACTTGCGAAACCTGCTGCAAGTTCACCACAGAGCAACCGAAAGAAACTTTGATGCCACATGATATACCTGATCGGCCATGGCAGAAAGTTGGCATTGATTTGTTTGAAAGTGAGACTGGAGTACCTCATAACTGTTGATTATTTCTCAAACTTCTGAGAGATGGATTGATTAGAAGACACAAAAACCTCCACTATCATCTGCAAGTTTAAGGCACACTTTGCGAGATATGGGATCCCCTGCCAGGTGATCTGCGATGCTGGATCCAGTTCACCTCATCAGCTTTTAAACACTTCTCAGAGAAATGGGACTTCGAACATCTCATGGCAAGCCCCAGAAACCAGCAAGCTAATGGAAAGGCAAAATCCGCTGTGAAAAGTGCAAAACGCCTCATGCGGAAGAACAAAGACACTGGCACCAACCAGTTCCTGGCACTACTCAACTTCAGGAATACCCCTACACAACATATGGGAAGCAGCCCCTCTCAGCATCTGCTGAATCGCCGCACACGCTCACTTCTGCCCATGAGCAGCAACCTGCTGAAACCCAGGTCCACAAAAGGATAAAATGCTCCTTGAGCATAAGCAGTGCTTTCAGGCACTACAATCGTCGTACACACAACCTACCGGCACTGACCCAAGGCAAGGTTGTCAGGATGCGCCGATACAAGAAAGGCGACAGAGTATGGGAAAAGGGCGTTGTGAACCAATGCCTAGATGAACGTTCCTACATGGTTGAGACACCCAGCGGAAGCTATCGACGCAACAGGCGTCACCTGCAAAGGTCCCGGGAACAACCACAAATGATAGGATGCACACCCACTCGTCAGATAGCGATGGGGTACACACATGGCCATACCCATAACAGGCTGGCTAGACACACGCCTGACTGCTTGAACTGGGGGCCAGTCAGTCACCAGATAAACTTTTAGCTGGTAGCACTTCGTTGTCACTGGTCCAAGCAAATTTCATTTCGAAACTAAATTTTAACTCATCAAATTTATTTCAGCTGAGGTTCTGCTATTTTATCATTATTTATATTTGGATTATAAGTTCGTAAGTTAAAAGTCAGAATTGATTTTTTTTTATTTACATGTAAACAACTCTGTTCATTGAAGAAATATCACTTACTTTTTTTTTAAGTTTTAAAAAAGTATTGTCTTTTAGAATTTGTTAATAAATCGTACATTTTGAATTTCAAATCTTTTATATATTCTTAGGAAGTATACTATAAATGTTTTTACGTTTTATTTACATCTAAACAGCTCTGTTCATTGACGAAATATCACTTACTTTTTTTTAAGTTTTAAAAAGTATTGTCTTTTAGAATTTGTTAATAAATCGTACATTCTGAATTACAAATTATTTATATATTCTTAGGAAGTTTACTTTATTTATATGTAAATTTATATTTATAGTCAGAGGCCGATAAAGAGATTTTTCTCAAAATAAATCCCAAGTCAAGTGACATTTACAAGCTCGCAAAACAGATGCGCCGTGACAATCAAGATGTCTTGGGTGAAAAACCTATAAGGAACGACTCTGGTGAACTCTCATTGGATGATGAAGCGAAAAAACAGTCATGGAAACAGCACTACGAACGCTTGCTGAACGTTGAATTTCCATGGAACCCCGATGAGCTGACTTATGAACCTCCTATAGAAGGTCCTAGTACCCCCATTACCCAGGAGATGATCACTGAAGCAATCCGTAAAATGGGAGCTGATAAAGCAGCTGGGCCATCTGGTATAGTTGCTGAGATGCTCAAACCAACCGGTGAACTAGGGGCCAGTTTGGTGCATGAACTGATTGAAGCCATCATCAGAGAAGAATGCATACCTAAGGAATGGGAAGACAGCATTATAGTAAGTCTGTACAAAGGTA
Organism: Sepiola atlantica; assembly: GCA_963556195.1. Lineage (NCBI taxonomy): Eukaryota > Metazoa > Mollusca > Cephalopoda > Sepiida > Sepiolidae > Sepiola > Sepiola atlantica. The sequence continues at coordinate 34,771,819 of OY744534.1, forward strand.
AAGGCGATGCATTAAACAGAGGTAACTACCGTGGACTCAAGCTCATTGATCAGGTCATGAAAGTCCTGGAAAGAATTGTTGAACAGCTGATCAGACAACAAATACAGATTGCTGATATGCAATTTGGCTTCATGCCCAGTAGGAGCACCACAGATGCAATTTTCATCATACGCCAAGTCATGGAGAAACATCTAGCAGCAAACAAACCACTGTACATGGCATTTGTAGATTTGGAGAAAGCTTTTGACCGTGTCCCCAGAAGGGTCATCTGGTGGGCCCTGCGAAAGCTGGGTGTTACTGAGTGGTTGGTTCAGGTGATAACGTCTATGTACACCAATGTACGTAGTCGGGTACGAGTCGGTAACAGCTACAGCGACGAATTTGAGGTTAGAGTAGGTGTCCATCAGGGATCTGTCTTAAGTCCCCTTCTATTCATCATTGTACTCGAGGCTCTATCACTGGAATTCCATACTGGCTGCCCGTGGGAGCTGCTATATGCCGATGACCTAGCGATCATTGATACTTCACTTCAGTCACTCAAGGAACGTCTGGATAGATGGAAGATCAGCATGGAGGAGAAAGGTCTCAGAGTCAACATGGGTAAAACTAAGGTCATGATCGCAGGTCCAAACCTCAGCTTACTACAGAAAACAGGAAAATACCTGTGTGCTGTATGTCTGAAAGGAACTGGCAACAACTCAATCATCTGCACTCACTGTTCAGGTTGGGTCCACAAAAGGTGCAGTGGCATAAAGGGCTCTCTCAAAGCAGATCCTCACTTTATGTGCTTTCGTTGCACCGGCACGGCAAGACCAATAGATGGCAGACCACTGACGGAGATGGATACTGGTGACAACAAGCTGGAAGTAGTGACAGACTTTTGTTATCTTGGAGATGTGCTGTCATCAGATGGAGGCTGTGAACTCGCGGCAGCTACATGTTGCAAGTGTGCCTGGAAAAAATTTAGAGAGCTGCTACCAATCCTGACAAACAAACACCTGCCAACAACTACGAGAGGGCGTGTATACTCCTCATGTGTCAGAAGTGTGCTGTTGTATGGCTCAGAAACTTGGGCTGTCTCTGCTGGCACACTAAAGAAGCTGCACCGTAATGACAGGGCAATGGTCAGATGGATCTGTTTGGTGAGGCCTGAACAGTACGTTTCTTTTGAATCCCTGCTCTCACAGGTCGACTTGAAAAGCCTTACGGACATCATGCGGAAGAACAGACTGCGTTGGTTGGGTCACATTGAGCGTAGCGATGGCTGGATTGCTAAAGTCCGAAAGTTGAATGTGCCAGCAGAGAACATCACCACTGGCAGACCCAAGTTGACTTGGGAGGACGTAGTCAAACGTGATATGGGTATGGATTCCATCAAACCTTGCCAAAGACAGGAGTGGAGAGGAAGACTTAGATTTCGAGACTAGACAATCAGGCCCCACCCTCATCAGAGGATTAATTGTGGCCTGATTCAACAAATAAACCGGTTGATGATGATGATGATGTAAACAGCTCTGTTAATTCACGAAATATCACTTTTATTTTTTATTTTGATATAATGTGTTGAATATTTCTCAAAATGTGTTATGTGACAGCCTGTCAAGGCAATTATAATGTGTAAAATGGTTAAAGGTAATACCAAGAACTAACACTCCTAACCACTCAGACACTGTTGTTTGTGAAAGGCATTTTCCACCTGGTTATGAAACTGTGTTTGTTATGGGAAAAGCACGACCCAAAGATCCTCCATCAATATTAAATAATTTGCCATCAAGTGTGATACCAAGTCCTTTATCAAAACCAAGGACAACAAAAAAAGGTTCCGCTTCTGTGCAAAGTGTACAAAATGAGGAGTTTGCAAATTTTTTTAGATGATTTTGCGCCAGCAGTTACCTGCTACAATTCTAACGATCAACAGTTCATCCAGTCTTGTCATTTTTTCACTGAAAGTATTCCAATAAGTTTCAAATTGAGAAAGCAATTAGTTACCTTAGTAACTTGAAAATTGAACTAGAGAAACAGGTTTTGAGACAACATATCGAAGTTATGTCACCACGAATAGTTGGCAAAAAGTTTACGCGTCGGAAATGCTTGTCCGAGCATTTGAATATTTTGCCACATCTCGGTCTCTTTATAACAAACTTCGAGATCATTACAAATTACCCAGTATGAAAACACTAGTGAATATGACCTCAAAAGTTTCGAAGGTAATTGATCTGAATTTTCTTGGTGATGTGTTTAGCAAACTGTCAGATAAACAGAAAAAATGTATCATCCTCGTTGATGAAGTTTATATTAAAGTGAGTTTTCAATATCAAGAGGGAAACATATTTGGTGTTTCCAAAGATTCTGAAGAGGCATTAGCAAAAACTGTATTGGGTATTATGATCAAATGTTTACATGGTGGACCAAAGTTTTTGATTAAGATGATCCCAGTTGCCAAACTAAATTCGGATGTTTTGTTTCAAAATGTTAGAAATGTTGTTGATTTAGTCAATCATTCGAAAGGTAATGTAATTGCAGTTATTTGTGACAATAATCGGACTAATCAAGCTTTATTCAAGAAATTTGATACTGTTAAAAATAAGCCTTGGGTTACTAAAAATGGTGTATACTTTCTTTTCGATTATGTACATATATGGCCGAGGTGGAAGTCTTTGTTTATGGCGGGAGATTCAAAAGAAGAACAAAGGGTTTTTGGATTTTAACCACAGTCGCGAAGGATTTCGGACAAATGGTTTTGCGATAATGAATCCCCCAACCATAGGTAGTGTAATAGATGACATTTATAACTGCATGTTATTACACCGTTAGGCTTCCACCATCGGACCACGTGGGGATTAAATAAAACAGTTTAAGACAACCAAGAGAAAGTAAGAAAATATTATTTAAACTTACCTTAAAGAAAGCGAAGGAATTAGGAAGCTATACACATATACGAATAGGCCTTTTATAATGGTTAATAAAAAAGGAAAGGAATAAAATTTTTATTAACAAAACAATTTATTTAATATTTGAAACATTTTGAAGAGTTCTTAGGTTCGTACTTGTAAGTGTATATATGCGAGCATGTGAATGTCTTTTGTGTGGCTAATTTGTAATTGATCATGTGTGAAGAAATGTTCGTCAAATTGAAAGATCGTGAAGAAATGTTCATCGAATTGAAAGATGTGAATAAGATTACCTTTTTCTCCCCCCCTCCTCCACACAGCTCGTTCGAGCTGGTGGGGGGGGGGGGATCGCCGAGAGTTCTTGGTGCGTTCTTCTCAAGACGCTGAGGGAAAAAGAGGCTGAGGAAGGGAACACGTGTTCTTTTATCGACTTCAAATCTCGCGTGGTCAAGCTGGCCGAAATCCTTCGGCCAACGTGATTCTGCGAGATTTCACGAGTTTCTCCCTTCAGAGGCGAAGAAGGGTTAAACAAAGAAAGAAAGGGAGAGAGTAAGAGAGAGTACCCCAATTGTGGTGTTCACCACATAGAAAGGCGGACTGCGCTTGCTCCCTCAGGTTCGCCTTTATTAGAAGTTACTGCAAAAATAGGAGCCACTAAAATAAATTTTATTATAGATACAGGGGCCAGTATTTCCATTTTACCGCGTTCTGCAGTAAATGGTGTTACCTTGGAACCAACCCCTGTACATATCTCTACGGCTAATGGAGAGAAAATACATTGTCATGGACAAACAAATTTAGAAGTGAGGATATCATGTTTAAGAAGATCTTTCCAATGGACTTTTGTGATCGCTGATGTCACCAACCCATTATTAGGATTTGACTTCTTAAATAAATTTAGCATTATTGTAGATTGCAAAAATAGATGCCTCCGAGACGAAATAACCGAACGAGAGGTAAAAGTAAAGGCAGTAACCGAAACTATTAACATAGTAATTAATAAAGTAAACCTAACTGGAAGTGTGCGCGATATAATAAATAAGTATGATAGTGTGATCTCCCCTCAGAGCGATATAAGTAAAAGCTACGGTGGAGTTTATCACAGAATTGACACGGAAAGTCATGTACCAGTCTTTGCTAGGGCTAGGCAACTTTCCGGTCTTAAGTTTGATGCAGCTCAAGCAGAATTTAAGAAACTGCTAAATACAGGAGTAATCCAGCCTTCTAGTAGCGAGTGGGCATCTCCGCTACATTTAGTAAAGAAATCGGATGATACATATCGAGCGTGCGGTGATTTCCCTGCGCTGAATAGTATTACCAAGACAGACCGCTATCCGATACCCAACATAAACTCATTCAGTTCACGGCTAGCTAATAAATGCTATTTTTCAAAGGTAGATTTGACTTCTGCATATCACCAAATAAAGGTACACCCAGACGACGTGCCTAAGACAGCCGTCGCTACTCCTTTTGGCTTGTTTGAATTTAATTACATGCCATTTGGTTTGAAAAATGCTGCTGCTACAGTCCAGCGATATATGGACAAAATATTTTTCGAGTTAGATTGTGTGTTCATCTATCTGGACGATATATTGGTTTTTAGTGACAGTGAACAACAACACAAGGAAGACTTAGATAAAGTATTTAAAATTCTTAGTGACAATAACTTAAAGATTTCCTTAGCTAAGAGTATATTCAATGTAACAGATTTAGATTTCCTAGGTTTTCACGTAAGCAAAGAAGGCTTGTTACCTACTTCAAAGAAAATTAAAGAACTGGAGGCCTTCCCAGTACCCAACGATTCAAAAAGCTTACGTAGGTTTTTAGGGATGACAGGTTTTTACCGCAAATTAATCCCTAATTATGCAGCTATAGTATTGCCACTGTCCGAACGAATGAGGTTAGACCCTAAGTCAAAGCTCGGACTTAATGAGAAAGAAACTGACGCTTTCAAAACTATAATTAGTAAATTGTCAGAAATTACAGCATTAGCCCATCCACAGTCTTCAGTCACCGAGTACCACCTAGTGACGGATAGTAGTCAATACGCAACTGGCGCTGCATTACACCAACTAATAAATAAGAAACCGGTACCCATAGGATTCTTTTCTAAGAATTGTCTCAAGCTCAAGCCAAATATTCAACATTTGACAGAGAGTTACTGGCAGCTTATTTTGCAGTGATACATTTCCGTCACCTCATAGAAGGTCGTCATGTAACATTGTTCACGGATCATAAGCCGTTATGTGGAGCCTTTTATAGTCAAACACCGGCAAAATCGGATCGACAGCAACGACACTTGTCAGTACTTGCCGAATATATTGCTGATATAGCATATATTAAAGGCGATCAAAATGTAGTTGCGGACTGTATGTCTCGACCTGCATTAGCTGTGCAAGTAGATGCCTGTGATTTGACAGAAATAGCTCAGACACAAAAAGGGGATGATGAAATAAAATCATACCCAGATTTAAAAGAATATTTGGTATCAAATGAAGTAGGCTCAGTCCTATGTGATACTTCAACTATGTACCCCAGACCGTTTATCCCGAAAAATCTTCGTAGATCCATTTTTGATAGCCTACACGGTTTAGCGCATCCCGGAACGGGAGCGTCTATAAAACTGGTTAAGTCCAGATATCTTTGGCCGAATTTGGATAAAACTATCAAACAATTCTGTGCAGAATGTGTTGTATGTCAACAAGCTAAAGTTCAAAGACACACTAAATCTGCTGTCCAGAATTTTGAATTGCCATCTGCACGTTTCCAAACAGTGCATATAGACATTGTCGGCCCATTACCCTTAACGCGCAGTGAACCGGACTCGTATCTGAGTCCATATAGATATCTACTGACCTGTATCGATCGTGCAACGCGCTGGATTGAAGTACAGCCTATGACTGAAATAACTGCACAGTCGGTAGCAGAAGCATTTATTAATGCATGGATATCTAGATTTGGAGTTCCACTGCATGTTGTAACGGATCAAGGCAGTCAATTTGAGAGTGAATTATTCCAGGAATTAGCCAAGGTGATAGGTTTTTACTGATTAAGAACGACTTCATATCATCCTCAAAGCAACGGATTGATTGAAAGAGCACATCGTACGCTAAAAGCAGCGATAATGGCTCGAAAAGAATCATGGATGAAAGCTATACCTATAATTCTACTTGGTATACGCAGTATCCCTAATGAATCAGGCTTTTCACCTTTTACTTCTGTTACTGGAGCACCAATATTGATCCCTCAGCAATTGGTGCACAGACCGGGCGTAGAAAAGGAAACACCTGTAAATCATAAATACATACGTGATTTGTGTGATTCGATGTCCCAATTTGATGCACTCAGCTGCGATAAAGGACATCACCATGCAAATACGAAACCCTTCATACCAAAAACTCTACTTTCCTGTGAGAAAGTATGGCTTAGAGTCGATCGAGTGAGAAAACCATTAGAAGCGCCTTATTCAGGTCCTTATAAAGTTCTGACTTGATCAGCTAAACATTTTCAGATCGATATGAGCAATGGTACTCATACTCATGTATCGATAGATAGGTTAAAACCTTATATAGAACCAACTAGCAATAACGACAAAACTAGGACTACTAAGAAAGCACAGACAGATGCGTGCACAACTAACAAAGAAGATATCGAAACAAATACTCCATTAGGTGTATGTTCAACAGTGCTGTACATGTGCCATTCAATAAATATCTCTCCTTTGAAAGTTTCACTGTTAAAAGATCAGTGTTTTCTTGTCCTAATATTTAATGACAGAAACGACCAAACACAATCTGGTTCGAATCGCAGTGCTGCAACTCTTAAACTCTAAAATATTAGCTCTTGCATTTTTTTTTTTCATAATTTCTTCAGATTACTATTGTAAACATGTGCAAATCTGCATGTTTAGTTGGTTGCATAATTTCAATGCATGCGAATAACAGACTTGCTCCAAGTAAGAAATATTTAGATAAGCGAAGAGAAACCAGCCAAGAAATGGGAAATATGTTTGGTTTGGGGTTGACCACCCAGGATTTGATTTCTTCTTAGAAAAGTTAGTGTCTCTTTAAATGAGGGTTCATGATGAGAGATAAAGCCCCTGAAAAAATATTTCTACAGATACAAGGTTTCCTGCTGTAGTTATGACCCACTTGAGTTTTTTCAAAAATAATGACTGGTCAGGTACGAGACCTCCTAGGCATTAGGGTTTTGATATCCATAGATTGGAAGTAGATTAGCCTTTTCAAGTGGATATCTGGGTGGTCTTTCTGGTGTGATCCCAGTGATATCTATATATATACCAGCAGAGAGGCAGAGGGTAGTTGGTTTGTTTTCGGGTGCCCTCGGAAACAGATGGCCTGTTTGTGTTCAGTTGGACTTGTGTTTTGATTTGGTCAGGCTAAGAATTCTCATTTGCAAATCTGTTGTTCAGTAGAAAAAATCAAGTATCATTGTATCCTCCAAAAAATAAACCTTTGTTACTGGAGTTGTAATTTTATTTGGAAGGAGAATTCTTCTGTTGCAGCACTGACTGAGGCCACACAATTGACACTGCGACCGGTGTTGGAATCGAGCAACAACTTTGGACCGGCACCACGAGCGGACGATCACGGCCTGTGCAGTGAACGCACACAGACACGCATTCATATTATCATTTCAAACGATCAAAAAAAATTTGGAAAAATTTCTCATTTCATTTTTAATTCACTTCACTATGTAAATCAATTTGAACAAGTATTAAAAATTGACATATTCAACTAAAAAAATAAAATGATGTAGTGATATAAAATAACAAGTTTTTCTCATTTCTCTTCTATTTTTGTTTTCTTGGAAGATGTTTATTTTATTAGGGAGACACTTTTAAAAACAACAGAAATTCTGTATAAGATTGTCACATTTAAAATGGTTATTTAGCCTTGTTTTAGAAAATGTTAACACCTTATTTTCCTTCAGTTGTTTATGAATGTATTTTATATACCGCTTCTCCACAAGGTCAGGTGTGGGTTTTGATGAAAGTGTTTCTGTGGAATGAACTGGATTCGAACCCAGCACACACAGGTCCTCTATCCGCATTGTTAACCACTTAGTCACCGTGCTGTTTATGAATGTTTTCCCGTGTGTATTCTAAGATTGCAAATGGCTGCAATCACTTCGGCTTGTGAAAGGGCATATGACACGTGATTCATGAGTCCAAACCAGGACATGATGCTGGTGATATTCGTAGGGAAGTGAAGGATAGCTTCTGTTATCTTTTTTGTGGGTTTAGCAGTGACAAGAAACTCAGCAAATTTCACCTCCGTTTCAGTGAAATCGAACTTGTCAGGATTAAACACAATACCCTTATTCGCACAGTGGCTGATGTAGTTGACTGTGTTGCCTGAACAAGGACTCTATCGAATCATCCCATAGGAGCCTGTCATCTATGCACCAAGTTTTATATACCATAGCTACTGTAATGTTGTAAAACCGACGGATATATCCGTCCCCTGATTCGTGGAATCCTTGAAGGTCCCGACAATACCTGTATCTGCCCGACACAGTAATGAATGTGGTAGCGTCTCGTGCAGCTGGAGAGAGCGGTAGGCTGTGGTGGTATCGATGACATGCGTCAAGGATGTTTTTGTGAATCCCTTTTCTTTGAGACAATGTTCGTCATTGGTTCTTTAATCCACATTTTCTCTACATATTTTATTTGAGGATCGGAAGACATGTATGAACACATTTTTCCATTTGTAGCTCTATCTTCAGTGTTTTCACAGCCATTGTGTCACCTGGATCAGAAAGAGATTTGATTTTGAGTAGAGTATAACAGATCTGCTCAAAGAAGATTACTGATGTATGGAGCATGTTCAGTTTAAATTTTAAACGAATCTTCATTCCATCTCCAGTTATTCTAATGTTATTGCTGTTAACAGTTTTTGCAAAGATTTTCATTAAAATTGACAAAATTTTCATTTTCCCTTGCAGTTGAAAGGAAATGATCCAGCATTGTATCTGACATCAATGAAATTGAAATCGTCTCAGAATAACAGTTTTTAGATTTATAAAAAATCCAAAAGAATTTATATTTACTTACAAAAAATATATATATATATTTCTTTAAAAAATACAATGTTTCAATTTGATATAGTGTATAAATGTTTTTGTGCAAAATTGATAAAAAATAAATACATAGATATGTAACAAGTCTAACAAGTCATCTTCTCCATTAAGAAAAAAAAAATGTTTTTTCGATCTGGTTAGTACTTTTAGTATGTTACCACCAAAAATAAATTTATCGACCAAAATAAAAAAAAAGATTTGAAGATGGAAGATGATTGGTAAATTAATTCTTTCTTTTCTTTCTTTCTTTTCTTTTCTTTTTTTCACATTCTGATCCTAAGGAAACTGTTTTTGAGTTAAAATAAGTATTTGTAAATTCAATCTTTTAAAAAGGTCATAAATTTTTAATTATTGCATATTCCATATTATTGAGATGAAAAATGAATTATTTTAATGTTTCAAGTTCGAAAAGTTATGACCAAGTCAATCTAAAATTACACTTGTTTGAAAGACCTGGGGTTTTGAGTAATGTCAGATAAGGAGTCAGGCTAAACCTGTTCCTTTCACTTATCAGTATAATCAGGGTACTGCAAATACACATGGTTTGAATTTAGTATCATGCTTAACTTATGTTAGAGTAATTTATTTTGATAGAAAGACTTTAAAAGACATCACTTGAATGATATCACTTAAAAGAGCGGCTACCATTTCTGTATTCTGTTTTTCTTTCAACCAGTATCATATCCTTACCAATGGCAGACAACAAATGATAACCTGAATGTAATCAATATGCCTTTGAACACTGAAGAATGCATGGAGATAAAAGAGAAATTTACAAACTTTGGTGGTCCATACAACGCAAAAATTTTAAAGGTATGTATTGAAATCTTGAATAGACCTTTTCAGAAATTGTTACTCAGCTTCTATTTGAAATGGCAAGATTACAAATACACATAGCACAATAGATATCAAAACACAAAGATACTTGTTCTTTTTGAATCATTGTAATCGCCACCATTCCCTAAAAATTAGTTTTCAAACTAATATTAAAAGAAATACAATTGCTAAACAATGGAATCACTATATTAAAAAGTGGAATAACAACATTTTAAAAGTTAAAATCCCCATGGAAAAAAATAGCAATAACGATGGTTCCTAAAGCACAACATATCAAATATATTTTGTGAGCAATTAGTATAAACACCTGCCTGCTTTGTGCTAACTGAGTATATTTGTATTTTGTCGTTTCGAATCAGTTTTTTATGCTGAGTAAAAAGTAGTAATGCTGAGTAAAAAGTTTCTGAAAATGTTTACTTGTCTGTCATTTTATCTTTCTTTTCAAAATTTCTGATATTATACACAAGAAATTTCTCATATTATGCACAAGCAATTTCTTGTATTATAAACAAGAAAATAAGTTAAGCTTTGTAAAATAATGTTCAGATTGCACACCTGTTTGAATAAAATGTTATTTTTAATTTTGTTCTTTTACCTTGAGTAGATTGAAAGAATTCAGAACAAGGTTCTCTATAAGGAATACTTGAAGTCGAAATGCCAGTACAAGCTGCTACAGAAAGCATATGAAAGGCAATTGTGGATGCATTGTGATGACAATAATATCACCACAATAAACAGCAATGGACTTGATGGTAATCAGATGAAAGGTATACTATTATTGCATTTTGATATCTATTGCATTGATGTGCTTGCATATGAAAGGTATTATTGTACTCTTTTCTCTGCATTTGATATTTATTTGATTGATATTCTTGCAAGACGAAAGGAAAAGAAAGAACAGGTGAAATATGATTACTGTTAACACCAGTATTTCCTATTTACTTGCCTTCCGATGAGGGAAAAATAAAACACAAGGTTTTTAATGTGAGAAAAATCCAGTTCATCAAAAAATGGCACTCTAAATTGGAGTAAAAATTATAATTACCTCAATCTAACCGCAGACAGAAAAGATGAAATGTAGTATCAAAAAAAAAATTAAAATTACCTTACTCTAACCGCGGACAGAAAAGATGAAATGTAGTATGAATAAAAAAAATTAAAATTAACTCAATCAAACCACGGAAAGAAAAGATGAAATGTAGTATCAAGAAAAAAAAAAAGAAATTAAAATTACCTCAATCTAATCGCGGACAGAAAAGATGAAATGTATATAAAAAAAAAAATTAAAATTACGTCAATCTAACCGTGGACAGAAAAGATGTAATGTAGTATCAAAAAAAAAAAAAAATTACCTCAATTTAACCGCGAACAGAAAAGATGAAATGTAGTATCAAAGAAAAAAAAAATTAAAATTACCTCACTCTAACCACGGAAAGAAAAGATGAAATGTAGTATCAAGAGAAAAAAAAAGAAATTAAAATTACCTCAATCTAACCGCGGACAGAAAAGATGGAATGTAGTATCAAAGAGAAAAAAAAATTAAAATTACCTTAATCATACCGCGGACAGAAAAGATGAAATGTAGTACCAAAAAACAATAAAATTAAAATTACCTCAATCTAACCGTGGAGAGAAAAGATGAAATGTAGTATCAAAAAAAAAATTAAAATTACCTCACTCTAACCGCGGACAGAAAAGATGAAATGTAGTATAAAAAAAAAAAATTAAAATTAACTCAATCTAACCACAGAAAGAAAAGATGAAATGTAGTATCAAGAAAAAAAAAAAGAAATTAAAATTACCTCAATCTAATCGCTGACAGAAAAGATGAAATGTATATAAAAAAAAAAAATTAAAATTACGTCAATCTAACCGCGGACAGAAAAGATGAAATGTAGTATCAAAAAAAAAAAAAAAATTACCATAATTTAACCGCGAACAGAAAAGATGAAATGTAGTATCAAAAAAAAAAAAAATTAAAATTACATCACTCTAACCGCGGACAGAAAAGATGAAATGTAGTATCAAAGAGAAAAAAAAATTAAAATTACCTCAATCTGACCGCGGACAGAAAAGATGGAATGTAGTATCAAAGAGAAACAAAAATTAAAATTACCTTAATCATACCGCAGACAGAATAGATGAAATGTAGTACCAAAAAACAATAAAATTAAAATTACCTCAATCTAACCGTGGAGAGAAAAGATGAAATGTAGTATCAAAAAAAAAAAAATTAAAATTACCTCAATCTAACCGCGAACAGAAAAGATGAAATGTAGTATCAAAAAAAAAAAAAAACTACCTCAATCTAACCGCAGACAGAAAAGATGAAATGTAGTATCAAGAAAAAAAAAAAATTAACATTACCTCAATCTAACCGCAGACAGAAAAGATGAAATGTAGTATCAAAAAAAAAAAAAATTAAAATTACCTCAATCTGACCGCAAACAGAAGATGAAATGTAGTATAAAAAAAAAAATTAAAATTACCTCAATCAAACCGCGAAGAGAAAAGATGAAATATAGCATCAAAAACAAAATTAAAATTACCTCAATCTAACTGCGGACAGAAAAGATAAAATGTAGTATCAAAAAAATAATTAAAATTACCTCAATCTAACAGCCGACAGAAAAGATGAAATGTAGTATAACAAATTACTTAAATTATCTCAATCTAACCGGACAGAAAAGATGAAATGTAGTATCAAAAAAAAAAAAATTAAAATTACCTCAATCTAACCGCGAACAGAAAAGATGAAATGTAGTATAAAAAAAAAATTAAAATTACCTCAATCTCACCTCGGACAGAAAAGATGGAATGTAGTATCAAAGAGAAAAAAAAATTAAAATTACCTTAATCATACCGCGGACAGAAAAGATGAAATGTAGTACCAAAAAACAATAAAATTAAAATTACCTCAATCTAACCGTGGAGAGAAAAGATGAAATGTAGTATCAAAAAAAAAAAAAATTAACATTACCTCAATCTAACCGCGGACAGAAAAGATGAAATGTAGTATCATAAAAATTTTTTTTTAAAATTACTTCAATCTAACCGCAGACAGAAAAGATGAAATGTAGTATAAAAAAAAAAAATTAAAATTACCTCACTCTAACCGCGGACAGAAAAGATGAAATGTAGTATAAAAAAAAAAAATTTCAATTAACTCAATCTAACCCCAGAAAGAAAAGATGAAATGTAGTATCAAGAAAAAAAAAAAGAAATTAAAATTACCTCAATCTAATCGCGGACAGAAAAGATGAAATGTATATAAAAAAAAAAAAATTAAAATTACGTCAATCTAACCGCGGACAGAAAAGATGAAATGTAGTATCAAAAAAAAAAAAAAAATTACCTCAATTTAACCGCGAACAGAAAAGATGAAATGTAGTATCAAAAAAAAAAAAAATTAAAATTACCTCACTCTAACCGCGGACAGAAAAGATGAAATGTAGTATCAAGAGAAAAAAAAAGAAATTAAAATTACCTCACTCTAACCGCGGACAGAAAAGATGAAATGTAGTATCAAAGAGAAAAAAAAATTAAAATTACCTTAATCATACAGCGGACAGAAAAGATGAAATGTAGTACCAAAAAACAATAAAATTAAAATTACCTCAATCTAACCGTGGAGAGAAAAGGTGAAATGTAGTATCAAAAAAAAAAAAATTAAAATTACCTCAATCTAACCGCGAACAGAAAAGATGAAATGTAGTATCAAAAAAAAAAAAAAAACTAACTCAATCTAACCGCAGACAGAAAAGATGAAATGTAGTATCAAGAAAAAAAAAAAATTAAAATTACCTCAATCTTACCGCAGACAGAAAAGATGAAATGTAGTATCAAAAAAAAAAAAAATTAAAATTACTTCAATCTGACCGCGGACAGAAGATGAAATGTAGTATAAAAAAAAAAATTAAAATTACCTCAATCAAACCGCGAAGAGAAAAGATGAAATATAGCATCAAAAACAAAATTAAAATTACCTCAATCTAACTGCGGACAGAAAAGATAAAATGTAGTATCAAAAAAATAATTAAAATTACCTCAATCTAACAGCCGACAGAAAAGATGAAATGTAGTATAACAAATTAATTAAATTACCTCAATCTAACCGGACAGAAAAGATGAAATGTAGTATCAAAAAAAAAAAAATTAAAATTACCTCAATCTAACCGCGAACAGAAAAGATGAAATGTAGTATAAAAAAAAAATTTAAATTACCTCAATCTCACCTCGGACAGAAAAGATAGAAATGTAGTATCAAAGAGAAAAAAAAATTAAAATTACCTTAATCATACCGCGGACAGAAAAGATGAAATGTAGTACCAAAAAACAATAAAATTAAAATTACCTCAATCTAACCGTGGAGAGAAAAGATGAAATGTAGTATCAAAAAAAAAAAAATTAACATTACCTCAATCTAACCGCGGACAGAAAAGATGAAATGTAGTATCATAAAAAATTTTTTTAAAAATTACTTCAATCTAACCGCGAACAGAAAAGATGAAATGTAGTAACAAAAAAAAAATTAAAATTACCTTAATCTAACCGCGAACAGAAAAGATGAAATCTCAATCTAACCGCGAACAGAAAAGATGAAATGTAGTATCAAAAAAAAAAAAAATAACATTACCTCAATCTAACCGCGGACAGAAAAGATGAAATGTAGTATCATAAAAAATTTTTTTTTAAATTACCTCAATCAAACCGCAGACAGAAAAGATGAAATGTGGTATCAAAAAAAAAATTAAAATTACCACACTCTAACCGTGGACAGAAAAGATGAAATGTAGTATAAAAAAAAAAAATTTCAATTAACTCAATCTAACCCCAGAAAGAAAAGATGAAATGTAGTATCAAGAAAAAAAAAGAAATTAAAATTACCTCAATCTAATCGCGGACAGAAAAGATGAAATGTATATAAAAAAAAAAAATTAAAATTACGTCAATCTTACTGCGGACAGAAAAGATGAAATGTAGTATCAAAAAAAAAAAAAATCAAAATTACCTCACTCTAACCGCGGACAGAAAAGATGAAATGTAGTATAAAAAAAAAAAATTAAAATTACCTCACTCTAACCACGGAAAGAAAAGATGAAATGTAGTATCAAGAGAAAAAAAAAGAAATTAAAATTACCTCAATCTAACCGCGGACAGAAAAAATGGAATGTAGTATCAAAGAGAAAAAAAAATTAAAATTACCTTAATCATACCGCGGACAGAAAAGATGAAATGTAGTACCAAAAAACAATAAAATTAAAATTACCTCAATCTAACCGTGGAGAGAAAAGATGAAATATAGTATAAAAAAAAAAAACTTAAAATTACCTCAATCTAACCGCAGACACAAAAGATGAAATGTAGTATCAAAAAAAAAAAAAAACTACCTCAATCTAACCGCAGACAGAAAAGATGAAATGTAGTATCAAAAAAAAAAAAAAATTAAAATTACCTCAATCTAACCGCGAACAGAAAAGATGAAATGTAGTATCAAAAAAAAAAAAAAATTAAAATTACCTCAATCTGACCGCGGACAGAAGATGAAATGTAGTATAAAAAAAAAAAATTAAAATTACCTCAATCACACCGCGAAGAGAAAAGATGAAATGTAGTATAACAAATTAATTAAATTACCTCAATCTAACCGGACAGAAAAGATGAAATGTAGTATCAAAAAAAAAAAAATTAAAATTACCTCAATATAACCGCGAACAGAAAAGATGAAATGTAGTATAAAAAAAAAATTTAAATTACCTCAATCTCACCTCGGACAGAAAAGATGGAATGTAGTATCAAAAAAAAACAAAAAAAAATAAAATTACCTCAATCTAACCGCGGACAGAAAGATGAAATGTAGTAACAAAAAAAAAATTAAAATTACCTCAATCTAACCGCGAACAGTAAAGATGAAATCTAGTATAAAAAAAAAAAATTTCAATTAACTCAATCTAACCACGGAAAGAAAAGATGAAATGTAGTATCAAGAGAAAAAAAAAGAAATTAAAATTACTTCAATCTAATCGCGGACAGAAAAGATGAAATGTATATAAAAAAAAAAAAATTAAAATTACGTCAATCTAACCGCGGACAGAAAAGATGAAATGTAGTATCAAAAACAAAATTAAAATTACCTCAATCTAACTGCGGACAGAAAAGATAAAATGTAGTATCAAAAAAATAATTAAAATTACCTCAATCTAACAGCCGACAGAAAAGATGAAATGTAGTATAACAAATTAATTAAATTACCTCAATCTAACCGGACAGAAAAGATGAAATGTAGTATCAAAAAAAAAAAAATTAAAATTACCTCAATCTAACCGCGAACAGAAAAGATGAAATGTAGTATCAAAAAAAAATTTAAATTACCTCAATCTCACCTCGGACAGAAAAGATAGAAATGTAGTATCAAAGAGAAAAAAAAATTAAAATTACCTTAATCATACCGCGGACAGAAAAGATGAAATGTAGTACCAAAAAACAATAAAATTAAAATTACCTCAATCTAACCGTGGAGAGAAAAGATGAAATGTAGTATCAAAAAAAAAAAAATTAACATTACCTCAATCTAACCGCGGACAGAAAAGATGAAATGTAGTATCATAAAAAATTTTTTTTTAAATTACTTCAATCTAACCGCGAACAGAAAAGATGAAATGTAGTATTAAAAAAAAATTAAAATTACCTCAATCTCACCTCGGACAGAAAAGATGGAATGTAGTATAAAAAAAAAACAAAAAAAAAATAAAATTACCTCAATCTAACCGCGGACAGAAAGATGAAATGTAGTAACAAAAAAAAAATTAAAATTACCTTAATCTAACCGCGAACAGAAAAGATGAAATCTCAATCTAACCGCGAACAGAAAAGATGAAATGTAGTATCAAAAAAAAAAAAAATAACATTACCTCAATCTAACCGCGGACAGAAAAGATGAAATGTAGTATCATAAAAATTTTTTTTTTAAATTACCTCAATCAAACCGCAGACAGAAAAGATGAAATGTGGTATCAAAAAAAAAATTAAAATTACCACACTCTAACCGTGGACAGAAAAGATGAAATGTAGTATAAAAAAAAAAAATTTCAATTAACTCAATCTAACCACGGAAAGAAAAGATGAAATGTAGTATCAAGAAAAAAAAAGAAATTAAAATTACCTCAATCTAATCGCGGACAGAAAAGATGAAATGTATATAAAAAAAAAAAATTAAAATTACGTCAATCTTACTGCGGACAGAAAAGATGAAATGTAGTATCAAAAAAAAAAAAAATCAAAATTACCTCACTCTCACCGCGGACAGAAAAGATGAAATGTAGTATAAAAAAAAAAAATTAAAATTACCTCACTCTAACCACGGAAAGAAAAGATGAAATGTAGTATCAAGAGAAAAAAAAAGAAATTAAAATTACCTCAATCTAACCGCGGACAGAAAAAATGGAATGTAGTATCAAAGAGAAAAAAAAATTAAAATTACCTTAATCATACCGCGGACAGAAAAGATGAAATGTAGTACCAAAAAACAATAAAATTAAAATTACCTCAATCTAACCGTGGAGAGAAAAGATGAAATATAGTATTAAGAAAAAAAACTTAAAATTACCTCAATCTAACCGCAGACACAAAAGATGAAATGTAGTATCAAAAAAAAAAAAAAACTACCTCAATCTAACCGCAGACAGAAAAGATGAAATGTAGTATCAAAAAAAAAAAAAAATTAAAATTACCTCAATCTAACCGCGGACAGAAAAGATGAAATGTAGTATCAAAAAAAAAAAAAAATTAAAATTACCTCAATCTGACCGCGGACAGAAGATGAAATGTAGTATAAAAAAAAAAAATTAAAATTACCTCAATAACACCGCGAAGAGAAAAGATGAAATGTAGTATAACAAATTAATTAAATTACCTCAATCTAACCGGACAGAAAAGATGAAATGTAGTATCAAAAAAAAAAAAATTAAAATTACCTCAATATAACCGCGAACAGAAAAGATGAAATGTAGTATAAAAAAAAAATTTAAATTACCTCAATCTCACCTCGGACAGAAAAGATGGAATGTAGTATCAAAAAAAAACAAAAAAAAATAAAATTACCTCAATCTAACCGCGGACAGAAAGATGTAATGTAGTAACAAAAAAAAAATTAAAATTACCTCAATCTAACCGCGAACAGTAAAGATGAAATCTAGTATAAAAAAAAAAAATTTCAATTAACTCAATCTAACCACGGAAAGAAAAGATGAAATGTAGTATCAAGAAAAAAAAAGAAATTAAAATTACTTCAATCTAATCGCGGACAGAAAAGATGAAATGTATATAAAAAAAAAAAAATTTAAATTACGTCAATCTAACCGCGGACAGAAAAGATGAAATGTAGTATAAAAAAAAAAAATTAAAATTACCTCACTCTAACCACGGAAAGAAAAGATGAAATGTAGTATCAAGAGAAAAAAAAAGAAATTAAAATTACTTCAATCTAACCGCGGACAGAAAAAATGGAATGTAGTATCAAAGAGAAAAAAAAATTAAAATTACCTTAATCATACCGCGGACAGAAAAGATGAAATGTAGTTCCAAAAAACAATAAAATTAAAATTACCTCAATCTAACCGTGGAGAGAAAAGATGAAATGTAGTATCAAAAAAAAAAAAAATTAAAATTACCTAAATCTAACCGCGAACAGAAAAGATAAAATGTAGTATCAAAAAAAAAAAAATTAAAATTACCTTACTCTAACCGCGGACAGAAAAGATGAAATGTAGTATCTAAAAAAAAAAAAACTACCTCAATCTAACCGCAGACAGAAAAGATGAAATGTAGTATCAAAAAAAAAAAATTAAAATTACCTCAATCTAACCGCGGACAGAAAAGATGAAATGTAGTATAAAAAAAAATAATAATATTACCTCAATAAAACCGCGAACAGAAAAGATGAAATGTAGTATAAAAAAAAAAATTAAAATTACCTCAATCAAACCGCGAAGAGAAAAGATGAAATGTAGTATAACAAATTAATTAAATTACCTCAATCTAACCGGACAGAAAAGATGAAATGTAGTATAAAAAAAAAATTAAAATTACCTCAATCTCACCTCGGACAGAAAAGATGGAATGTAGTATAAAAAAAAAACAAAAAAAAATTAAATTACCTCAATCTAACCGCGGACAGAAAAGATGAAATGTAGTAACAAAAAAAAATTAAAATTACCTCAATCTCACCTCGGACAGAAAAGATGAAATCTCAATCTAACCGCGAACAGAAAAGATGAAATGTAGTATCAAAAAAAAAAAAAAATTAAAATTACCTCAATCTAACCGCGGACAGAAAAGATGAAATGTAGTATCAAGAAAAAAAAAAGAAATTAAAATTACCTCAATCTAATCGCAGACAGAAAAGATGAAATGTATATAAAAAAAAAAAATTAAAATTACCTCAATCTAACCGGACAGAAAAGATGAAATGTAGTATCAAAAAATAAAAAATTAAAATTACCTCAATCTCACATCGGACAGAAAAGATGGAATGTAGTATAAAAAAAAAACAAAAAAAAAAAAAATTACCTCAATCTAACCGCGGACAGAAAGATGAAATGTAGTAACAAAAAAAAATTAACATTACCTCAATCTAACCGCGAACAGAAAAGATGAAATGTAGTATCAAAAAAAAAATTAAAATTACCTCACTCTAACCGTGGACAGAAAAGATGAAATGTAGTATCAAGAAAAAAAAAAGAAATTAAAATTACCTCAATCTAATCGCAGACAGAAAAGATGAAATGTATATAAAAAAAAAAAAATTAAAATTACGTCAATCTAACCGCGGACAGAAAGATGAAATGTAGTAACAAAAAAAAAATTAAAATTACCTCAATCTAACCGCGAACAGAAAAGATGAAATGTAGTATCAAAAAAAAAATTAAAATTACCTCACTCTAACCGTGGACATGAAAAGATGAAATGTAGTATAAAAAAAAAAAATTTAAATTAACTCAATCTAACCACGGAAAGAAAAGATGAAATGTAGTATCAAGAAAAAAAAAAGAAATTAAAATTACCTCACTCTAACCACGGAAAGAAATATTGAAATGTAGTATCAAGAGAAAAAAAAAGAAATTAAAATTACCTCAATCTAACCGCGGACAGAAAAGATGGAATGTAGTATCAAAGAGAAAAAAAAATTAAAATTACCTTAATCTAACCGCGGACAGAAAAGATGAAATGTAGTACCAAAAAACAATAAAATTAAAATTACCTCAATCTAACCGTGGAGAGAAAAGATGAAATGTAGTATCAAAAAAAAAAAAAATTAAAATTACCTAAATCTAACCGCGAACAGAAAAGATTAAATGTAGTATCAAAAAAAAAAAAATTAAAATTACCTTACTCTAACCGCGGACAGAAAAGATGAAATGTAGTATCTAAAAAAAAAAAAACTACCTCAATCTAACCGCAGACAGAAAAGATGAAATGTAGTATCAAAAAAAAAAAAAAAATTAAAATTACCTCAATCTAACCGCGGACAGAAAAGATGAAATGTAGTATCAAAAAAAAAAAATTAAAATTACCTCAATCTAACCGCGGACAGAAAAGATGAAATGTAGTATAAAAAAAAAAAAATAATATTACCTCAATAAAACCGCGAACAGAAAAGATGAAATATAGCATCAAAAACAAAATTAAAATTACCTCAATCTAACCGTGGACAGAAAAGATAAAATGTAGTATCAAAAAAATAATTAAAATTACCTCAATCTAACAGCCGACAGAAAAGATGAAATGTAGTATAACAAATTAATTAAATTACCTCAATCAAACCGGACAGAAAAGATTAAATGTAGTATCAACAAAAAAAAAATTAAAATTACCTCAATCTGACCGCGAACAGAAAAGATGGAATGTAGTATAAAAAAAAAATTAAAATTACCTCAATCTCACCTCGGACAGAAAAGATGGAATGTAGTATAAAAAAAAAACAAAAAAAAATTAAATTACCTCAATCTAACCGCGGACAGAAAAGATGAAATGTAGTAACAAAAAAAAATTAAAATTACCTCAATCTAACCGCGAACAGAAAAGATGAAATGTAGTATCAAAAAAAAAAAAAATAACATTACCTCAATCTAACCGCGGACAGAAAAGATGAAATGTAGCATCATAAAATTTTTTTTTTTAAATTACCTAAATCTAACCGCACACAGAAAAGATGAAATGTAGTATAAAAAAAAAAATTAAAATTACCTCACTCTAACCGCGGACAGAAAAGATGAAATGTAGTATAAAAAAAAAAATAAAATTAACTCAATCTAACCACGGAAAGAAAAGATGAAATGTAGTATCAAGGAAAAAAAAAAGAAATTAAAATTCCCTCAATCTAATCGCGGACAGAAAAGATGAAATGTATATAATAAAAAAAAATTAAAATTACGTCAATCAAACCGCGAAGAGAATAGATGAAATGTAGTATAACAAATTAATTAAATGACCTCAATCTAACCGGACAGAAAAGATGAAATGTAGTATCAAAAAATAAAAAATTAAAATTACCTCAATCTAACCGCGAACAGAAAAGATGAAATGTAGTATAAAAAAAAAATTAAAATTACCTCAATCTCACCTCGGACAGAAAAGATGGAATGTAGTATCAAAAAGAAACAAAAAAAAATAAAATTACCTCAATCTAACCGCGGACAGAAAGATTAAATGTAGTAACAAAAAAAAAATTAAAATTACCTCAATCTAACCGCGAACAGAAAAGATGAAATCTCAATCTAACCGCGAACAGAAAAGATAAAATGTAGTATCAAAAAAAAAATTAAAATTACCTCACTCTAACCGCGGACAGAAAAGATGAAATGTAGTATAAAAAAAAAAAAATTAAATTAACTCAATCTAACCACGGAAAGAAAAGATGAAATGTAGTATCAAGAAAAAAAAAAGAAATTAAAATTACCTCAATCTAATCGCGGACAGAAAAGATGAAATGTATATAAAAAAAAAAAATTAAAATTACGTCAATCTAACCGCGAAGAGAATAGATGAAATGTAGTATAACAAATTAATTAAATGACCTCAATCTAACCGGACAGAAAAGATGAAATGTAGTATCAAAAAATAAAAAATTAAAATTACCTCAATCTAACCGCGAACAGAAAAGATGAAATGTAGTATAAAAAAAAAATTAAAATTACCTCAATCTCACCTCGGACAGAAAAGATGGAATGTAGTATCAAAAAGAAACAAAAAAAAATAAAATTACCTCAATCTAACCGCGGACAGAAAGATTAAATGTAGTAACAAAAAAAAAATTAAAATTACCTCAATCTAACCGCGAACAGAAAAGATGAAATCTCAATCTAACCGCGAACAGAAAAGATAAAATGTAGTATCAAAAAAAAAATTAAAATTACCTCACTCTAACCGCGGACAGAAAAGATGAAATGTAGTATAAAAAAAAAAAAATTAAATTAACTCAATCTAACCACGGAAAGAAAAGATGAAATGTAGTATCAAGAAAAAAAAAAGAAATTAAAATTACCTCAATCTAATCGCGGACAGAAAAGATGAAATGTATATAAAAAAAAAAAATTAAAATTACGTCAATCTAACCGCGGACAGAAAAGATGAAATGTAGTATCAAAAAAAAAAAAAATTACCTCAATTAAACCGCGAACAGAAAAGATGAAATGTAGTATCAAAAAAAAAAAAAAATTAAAATTACCTCACTCTAACCGCGGACAGAAAAGATAAAATGTAGTATCAAAGAGAAAAAAAATTTAAATTACCTCAATCTGACCGCGGACAGAAAAGATGGAATTTAGTATCAAAGAGAAAAAAAAATTAAAATTACCTTAATCATACCGCGGACAGAAAAGATGAAATGTAGTACCAAAAAAAAAAAAATTAAAATTACCTCAATCTAACCGCGAACAGAAAAGATGAAATGTAGTATCAAAAAAAAAAAATTAAAATTACCTCAATCTAACCGCGAACAGAAAAGATAAAATGTAGTATAAAAAGAAAAAATTAAAATTACCTCAATCTAACCCGGCAGAAAACATGAAATGTATCAAAAAAAAAAAAAAAAAAATTACCTCCATCTAACCGCGGACAGAAGAGATGAAATGTAGTATGAAGAAAAAAATTTAAATTACGTCAATCTTACCGCGGACAGTAAAGACGACATGTAGTATAAAAAAAAAAAAATTAAAATTACGTCAATCTAACCGCGGACAGAAAAGATGAAATGTAGTATGAAGAAAAAAATTTAAATTACGTCTATCTTACTGCGGACAGTAAAAACGACATGTAGTATCAAAAAAAAAAAAATTAAAATTACCTCAATCTAACCGCGGACAGAAATGATGAAATGTAGTGTAAAAAAAAAAAAATAAAAATTACCACAATCTACCCGCGGACAGAAAAGATGAAATATAGCATCAATTAAAAAAAAAATTAAAATTACCTCAATCTAACCGCGGACAGAAAAGATGAAATGTAGTATCAAAATAAAACAAAAAAATAAAATAACCTGAATCTAACCGCAGACAGAAACGATGAAATGTAGTATAAAAAAAAAAAAATTAAAATAACCTCAATCTAACCCGACAGAAAAGATTAAATGTAGTATCAAAAAAATAATTAAAATTACCTCAATCTAACTGCGGACAGAAAAGATGAAATGTAGTACCAAAAAAAAAAAAAAAAATTAAAATTACCTCAATCTAACCGCGGACAGAAAAGATGAAATGTAGTATAAAAAAAAATTGAAATTACCTTAATCTAACCGCGGACAGAAAAGAGGAAATGTAGTATAAAAAAAAAGTACAAAAATTAAATCAATCTAACTAGACAGAAAAGATGAAATGTAGTATAAAAAAAAAATTAAAATCACCTCAATCTAACCGCGGACAGTAAAGATGAAATGTAGTATCAAGAAAAAAATTAAAATTACCTCCATCTAACCGCGGACAGAAAAGATGAAATGTAGTTTCAAAAAAAAAAAAAATTGAAATTACCCCAATCTAACCGCGGACAGAACAGACGAAATGTAGTATTAAAAAAAAAAAAATTAAAATTACCTCAATCTAACCGCGGACAGAAAAGATATGTAGTATCAAAAAAAAAAAAATAAATAAAATTACCTCAATCGAATTGCGGGCAGAAAAGATGAAATGTAGTATCAAAAAAAAATAAAAATTACCTCAATCTTACCGCGGACAGAAAAGAGTAAATGTAGTATCAAAAGTAAAAAATTTAAATTACCTCAATCTAACCGCGGACAGAAAAGATGAAATGTAGTATTAAAAAAAAAAAAATTAAAATTACCTCAATCTAACCGCGGACAGAAAAGATGAAATGTAGTAACAAAAAAAAAAATTAAAATTACCTCAATCTAACCGCGGACAGAAAAGATAAAATGTAGTATAAAAAAAAAAGAAATTTAAATCACCACAATCTAACCGCGGACAGAAAAGATGAAATGTAGTACCAAGAAAAAAAAAAAATTTAAATTACCTCAATCTAACTGTGGATAGAAAAGATGAAATGTAGTACCAAGAAAAAAAAAAATGTAAATTACCTCAATCTAACCACGGACACAAAAGATGAAATGTAGTATAAAAAAAATTAAAATTACCTCAATCTAACAGCGGACAGAAAAGATGAAATGTAGTATCAAAAAAAAAAAAATAAAATTACCTCCATCTTACCGCGGACAGAAAAGTTTAAATGTAGTATCAAGAAAAAAATTAAAATTACGTCAATCTAACCGCGGACAGTAAAGATGAAATGTAGTATCAAGAAAAAAATTAAAATTACCTCCATCTAACCGCGGACAGAAAAGATGAAATGTAGTATCAAAAAAAAAAAAAATTGAAATTATCCCAATCTAACCGCGGGCAGAAAAGATGAAATGTAGTATCAAAAAAAAATTAAAATTACCTCAATCTAACCGCGGACAGAAAAGATGAAATGTAGTATCAAAAAAAAAAAAAATTAAAATTACCTCAATCTAACCGCGGACAAAAAAGAGGAAATATAGTATCAAAAAAAAAAATAATTAAAATTACCACAATCTAACCGCGGACAGAAAAGATAAAATGTAGTATAAAAAAAAAAATTAAAATTACCTCAATCTAACCGCGGGCAGAAAAGATGAAATGTAGTATCAAAAAAAAAAAAAATTGAAATTACCCCAATCTAACCGCGGGCAGAAAAGATGAAATGTAGTATCAAGAAAAAAATTAAAATTACCTCCATCTAACCGCGGACAGAAAAGATGAAATGTAGTATCAAAAAAAAAAAAAATGGAAATTACCCCAATCTAACCACGGGCAGAAAAGATGAAATGTAGTATCAAAAAAAAATAAAAATTACCTCAATCTAACCGCGGACAGAAAAGATGAAATGTAGTATCAAAAAAAAAAAAAATTAAAATTACCCCAATCTAACCACGGGCAGAAAAGATGAAATGTAGTATCAAAAAAAAATAAAAATTACCTCAATCTAACCGCGGACAGAAAAGAGGAAATCTAGTATCAAAAAAAAAAAAAATTAAAATTACCACAATCTAACTGCGGACAGAAAAGATAAAATGTAGTATAAAAAAAAAAGTAAAATTACCTCAATCTAACCGCGGACAGAACAGATGAAATGTAGTACCAAAAAAAAAAAAATAAATAAAAATTACCTCAATTTAACCACGGACAGAAAAGATGAAATGTAGTATCAAAAATTAAAAAAAATTAATATTACCTCAATCTAACCGCGGAGAGAAAAGATGAAATGTAGTATCATAATAGATACTACATATTGATACTAGCCAAAAGCCAAGGAGTCAACACCAGTAATCTGTTACATGACAAAACTTGTTTTTCTTCTTCCATGACTAAGCAGAATGAGTCTAATTCCTCCAAAAGAATTTTTTCTTTTTGTTTATTCGTTCTTAGTTACTTCAATATCGATTAAAGTTCCTCTCAGCCACCAACAAATTTGTAGTCTCTGTATACTCTTAAAATTTGCAAGGCCATCTCTATCTATGTCTGTATTTCTTAACCTTTTTTACCAATGGCAGATGAAAATATTAGCAAAATTTAAATCAAACTTCAATGTTTGGTCAAAAATGTCCGGTAAGCAAACCCCCATTTCTTGTTCAGTTGCAGTCTTTCTCATTTCTCGCTTTTGATATTTCCTATTTGATTGCAAGTTCGTATATAAATTTCATATATTTGAATTTATATAAAACCTTTTTATTGTTTATATTTTTTTTTTTTCATATTCTTTTATTTCTTATGTATTTGAATAATATTGAGCTATTTCTACAAGTTTTTTGTACCCAAATGCCCCTCCCATTTAGACATTCCACAGAAGTCAATGGAAGCGCTATTCCATTACTTTTAAGTTTTTTCCATTAAAGTTTTTCTTATGGCAAAAAAAAATCAAAGAATGAATCAATGAGAGTTTAACAAAACATCTGAATATGGACTTTAGGAATTATAATCGGTATAGAGTAGTGTTTCTCAACCTTTTATTTTAACCAATGGCTCTGCTAGGAGCACATGAAAGTATCAAGGCCTACTTTGTAAAATTTAAAAGGGTATACATTTAAATGTTATGATATAAATGCATAGAGTAAAAATAAACAGACACGTACACACACAAATATAAACTTACTTTATTTCAATATTTTTTATTCAGATCAATTGTACGGCTGATTTAGTGTGAAACCTGTTGTGCTGTTTTCTCGCTATTTCTTCAATGTTTGGTCAATACTGTGCGATAAGAAAACCGTCATTTCTTGTTCAGTTGAGCATAGTTTTTCTTGATTTCTATTTTCTATGTCATTTAGGATTGGGAAGCCTCATTCATATAAGTAGAAAATGACAATAAAATTGATGTGGGACATTCCTTTTATATTAAAATCCAAAATGTATCAATGAGTAATATCAAAGGTTTTATTTTAAACCCTCGGCCACTAGAATAATTATTTGAAAGAAAAAATATATTTATTTATTTATTTAAATACTAGTGCTGTATCCTACCCACACAATTACTGTGACAGCATGGCAGTTGATAATTATTCCTGTAGGTTTCATTTTTCTATCACAAAATAAACAGTTGTTTATGCAGTAGATACATAATGATGCTTTAATTTTAATAGCTTGGTTAGAGTTAGGAAAAGAAATCTGTAATATTTTGTATAGGTTTAAACAAAGATATATATTTTTAAATAAATAAAAAAAAGGTAACATTAATCTTAAACTCATTAAGTCTTTGAAAGATAAATGAAAAAAATTAAAAACTAGTATAATCATTCTGTCAATAATAAAGTTGAGAAGCCTCATTCACATAAATAAGAAGTTGAAAACTGTAATAAAACTGATGAAGCTGTTTTTAGTTAACGTGGCACATTCCTTTTGTATTAAAATCCTAAATGTATCAATGGGTAAGGTCAAAGGTTTTATTTTTAAGTTCTTGATCACTAAAAGAATTAGTTGAAAAAAAAAGTTTGATATTTATTTATTTCCTTAGTAATGCTATATTCACATATTTTGCCCCATAACTAAAAATTATATTAAAGGACTTGTTGGCACATGCACCAGGGTACATGTGCCAACAAGTCATGGGTGAAATGCAGAGTAAACAGAGAGTACAAATAAAAGAGCACAGAAGGTTACCCAGACAGGATGGGGGAACGTCTCATAAAATCAGCTGAGACATTGTTGGAAGTGAGGGATTGGCTAACTAATCAAATTGAAGAAAGTCTGTTGCTACATCAGAAAAAAAAGGGTCCAAGTGATATAGAGAAAAACACGCAGGAAGAAAGTGCAATTAAGTGAGACCAGAGTGACGGTGAGGATAGACTGTTGTCTATCCTCACCGTCACTCTGGTTAAGATAACTTATCCGCTTTCACAAAAAGGTAGATACATTTTTATCGGCTGTAATTTCAGTAAATGATTTTACTTCTTTCAAAAAAATCACTCATTCTTGTCAACTGTGAAGATAAATTTCACAATTTAATTATTGTTAAGTGACAAAATCGGAATTTCCCCCCCAAATCTGAATTTACACATCTTACTATTCTCAAAATCGACAAGAACTCTCTCAGAGCCAAAATAAACCCGTTACTGAACTGAAATCAGAACAGCCAGTAAGACTCATATACTCACTCCCTGAGTGATGCTGCACAAGAGATTGACATAAGGTATGTGTACAAACTAAAACAACAACATAAATAAAGGTTTTTCCTACTTATAATTTCTAAGTTCTCATATTACTTTTTAAAAATAAGGAACCTTCATATTTAAATTTCGTCCTCAAAAGACTGTATATTTTAATTTGACCAGCTGGTCAATCTAAATCCAGTCCCCTTCCATCAAGAGATCTGAAGTGGATCCGAACTTTACAATTGTATTTTTGGCATAAATCGTGCTATTTCCGATTTTTCTCTTTCAAGGAATACGCATTTATCCTTCTTCGATTATTTTGTTAAATTCAGCTGTTTCACTAGATAAGACATGTAACTCGCCGAGCCCTAAAATAAAATCGAAACTTATGGATATTGAATTTAGTAGTCCGTGCTCAGACTAAAGAAACTGAGATAGAAGCCAGAAAATTGATTTATAAGCATGCTTTAAAATCCTTCTGCCACATCTCCACATGTCTGTTTTAAATTTCACATGTCTGTTTTGTCATTAAACACTTCATTAATATGATGTAAAATAGAAAAATATGTTTTGTCCGTTTTATTAACAGGTGGAAGGAATGGACAAGGTTATTATTTCTATGTGAGCTCCGCTGTAGCAGATGATGTGGCAGACCATACAATTCGAAACAGGAAAATGTATTACTGCAGTGTTCTTGTTGGAGCAGCTATTGTTGGCAATCAGAGTTACAACACAAACAATTTTCCAACAACATCGATCTCAGCGGTGGACAATACCAGACAACCATCAATCTACACAATCTATAAAGAAAACCTATTTTTGCCAAATTATCTCATCTCTTATGCAATTAACTAGATAATTATCTCTTATCGGTTGTGTTTACAATTTTTGCTTTTACATATGAATATATATGTGAAAAACTAATTAAAAGAATTATAAAGATTAGTTTTTCAATATACTTTAATTATGCTTATGATAAAAATATGATTTATTAATGATGTTATTACTTTTTGCAAATAATATTGTAACTTTTTCATCTTTCATAAAAATGTTTTTAAAATTTCTTTTTCTTTTATAATTCTATGATTATTAATAATATTTCTTTACACAAGGAAAAAGTGATTTTTTAAATAATCCAATTTTCGATGTGGGTACTCTTTAGAATCTGCATTTTAATAATAAACAAGTATTTTTTCCATTATAAAGTTGTACGTAATACATAATATTTCTGTCAGACATGTTGGTGGCCTAAGTATTAGACTACAACAGCACAGAATGCTCATAAACATAATGTTTGTTCCTTCATTAACATGAAAATGATCATGAAATAAAATATTAATTTTAATCATTCTCATCTGTTTTTATGACTATTTAAATAAATAATTTAAGGAAAAATTTTCGTATTTATAGATATTACAAAATTTTATTTAAAAAGTATTATTTTAAAGTTTGTTTATCTTATCATTTTATTGTTACAATGTCCAAACTTCATAATTTCCAAAATTAGAGAAACTCCCAAAAATATGTTTTCAAACGAAATAAAACCTAGATATATATATATATACATATATATATACATATATATAAACACACACACACACATATATATATACATATATATATGAACACACACACATATATATATATATATATACATATATATATATATACACATATATATATACACACATACACATATATATATATATACATATATAAACAAAGGCACATATATATATACATATATATATAAACATATATATATATATAAACACACGCACATATATATATACATATATAAACACACACACATATACATATATGTATAAACACACACATATATATACATATATGTATAAACACATATATATATAAACACACATACACACATATATATATATACACACATACACACACATATATATATAAACACATACACACATATATATATGAACACACATACACACATATATATATATATACATATATATATAAACACACACACACACATATATATGCAAATATATATATAAACACGCACACATATATATACATATAAGCACACACACAGATATATATATACATATATATATAAACACACACACATATATATACATATAAGCACACACACAGATATATATATACATATATATATAAACAAACACACATATATATATACATATATATATAAACACACACACATATATATATATACATATATATATAAACACACACATCACACACATATATATATACATATATAAACACACACATATATATATACATATATATATAAACACGCACACATATATATATACATATATAAACACACACACATATATATATATACATATATATATAAACACACACACATATATATACATATATATATAAACACGCACACATATATATACATATATATATAAACACACACACATATATATATATACATATATATATATATATATACATATATATATAAACAGACACATATATATATATACATATATAAACACACATATATATACATATATATATACAGACACATATATATATATATACATATATATATATATATAAACACACACGCATATATAAACACACACACACATATCTATATATATATATATATATATATATATATATATATATATATATACACACACATATATATATATATATATATATATATATATATATATATAAATACACACACACATATATATATAACCACACACATATATATATATATAAATACACACACACATATATATATATATATATATATATAAAAACACACACACATATATATATATATAAACACAAACACACATATATATATATATATATATATATAAACACACACATATATATATATATAAACACACACATATATATATATATATAAACACACACACATATATATATATATATATAAACACACACACATATATATATATATATATATATATATATAAACACATATATATATATATATATATATATATAAACACACACATATATATATATATATATATATATATATATAAACACACACACATATATATATATATATATAAACACACACACATATATATATATATATAAACACACACATATATGTATATATATATATATATATATATAAACACACACACATATATATATATATATATATATATATATATATATATATATATATATATATATATATATATATATATATATATATAAACACACACACATATATATATATATATACCGTATTTCTTAATTGGGAGAGTTTCCCAGCAGAGTGCTCAATTATTAATGCAAAAGTAAAATTAACTAAATAATTAATAAGAGCATGATATTTATTAATATTAAATAAAGTGTTACAACAACATCCGGACCAAGGTTTCAGATCCGAGAAAATCGGACCTTCATCAGCGGAGTCGTATAGCTTAATGAGTGAGAACAACCGCCAGGAATTTCAAAATATTGTCCGTTGGAAAGATGGAACACTTTCAGATTTAAAATTGTCACGTGCGTGGAATATTCGTAGTCAGTTATGGAAAAGTTTCAGATCAAAACAACAGCAACGCTGTACATCGAAAAAGCAAGAAATTAAATGGGAATAACGTTAACAGTTGGACAGATGGGAACCTAGCATGTTTAAATTGTCACGTGCGTGGAATTACATAGCCCATTATGGAAAGTATTCAAATTTAACTAATAGAGACGCTATATATGTTATCGAAAGTAAATGGAGATAACGTTAAAAATAAAAATAAATTCATATTAAGTTAAAAATTATATTGAAATAATATGCTAATGTAATAATATGTTTCTAAAAATATTAAATAATAAATCATTAAAAATAAAAATAAAACTTATAATTAAATAAATTGTAGTCACACCATTTATAAATTTATGAAGTCGTAATGGTACTAATCATAAAAAAATTTAGGTACTAAAAATAAAAGGGGGGGGATAAAGAAAGATGTAAAAGAATAATGAAGAAAAATAAAGAAAAATAAAGAAAAATGAAGAAAAATAAAGAAAAATAAAGATGAAATAAATACACTGTTAGATAAAATAAAGGATAACAAAATTGTGTAAAAACAAAAATAAAAGATAAAAGGCAAGAGAAGGAAAAATGGGGATATGGGGTACTCTACATTTTAAATTTTTAATTAGAATTAAAAATTTTAAAAAATATTAAAAAATTTTAAAAATTTTAAAATTTAAAATTTAAAAATTTAAAATTTAAAAACAGTTATATACATAAATATAAAAAACAATCCATAATTAAAACATGCAATAATAGAAATCAAGTTTAGTGCCACATTTACTTTCGATAACATATATAGCGTCTCTATTAGTTAAATTTGAATACTTTCCATAACGGGCTACGTAATTCCACGCACGTGACAATTTAAACATGCTAGGTTCCCATCTGTCCAACTGTTAACGTTATTCCCATTTAATTTCTTGCTTTTTCGATGTACAGCGTTGCTGTTGTTTTGATCTGAAACTTTTCCATAACTGACTACGAATATTCCACGCACGTGACAATTTTAAATCTGAAAGTGTTCCATCTTTCCAACGGACAATATTTTGAAATTCCTGGCGGTTGTTCTCACTCATTAAGCTATACGACTCCGCTGATGAAGGTCCGATTTTCTCGGATCTGAAACCTTGGTCCGGATGTTGTTGTAACACTTTATTTAATATTAATAAATATATATATATATATATATATAAACACACATATATATATATATATATATATATATATATATATATATATATATATATATATATATGTTATATTATGACGGGCCCTGTATTTTAAACGGGTAGATCAACTAGTATTAATTGTGACTGGGGTGAATTGGTCGGATTCGGTGCAGGTTGAGCTGACCTCTATTTTGGATGAGTAAGCCGGTTCCCACGAATGATTTGTTTTGTAAATCATAATAGGTTGACAGGACCTGGCTTGCTTCAAAAGATTTGGGGTTAGTAAAGGTCAGATATAATGTAGGGATTTTCGTTCATGACAAGACAAAGGATTATGACGTCACTTGTTGTTGTCAGAGCGAGAGTCGAGATCAGTCCGCCATGGGAGCTCGAAACGACAACGTCGTTTCGGAAAAGCGAGCGAAGTTTTCCCAAGAATGTAATCGCTCGCGATAAGGGCTGTATCTAAAACAGATCACCATGGAAGCTTGCGGCGAGCGCATGCAGATGAGGTAGCTCTCGAACGCAAGAGTTCGGGTGTGAATCAGAGAGATATGGGCCAAAGCTACTAAGAAAAACTAACAGTGTCTAACGTCCCACACAGTATGAACTTAAGAAGATGTGAATGAAGAACCAATAATGGAAACCCCTCCACTCGAATGAAAGCATAAAATAACAAGAACAAAAGAAATCTCTCAGAAAATCCGACTTCGAGTGTCTTTGTCCTCTGCTTAGAGATAGAATTTGCCCACAAAAACAGGTGCCGCGCAGCGATCACAGCCCAGCAACAAGATGAGGGCCAGCGACGAACGAGAACTACAAAGGTAACTTTCTTATAATGTAAAATATCTGGAAACTGTGTTTCAAAGTGACTTTTGGACTCTTGAAAAATGTGTTTAGAAATCTGTTTAAATGACTCTTAAGAAAAGTGTGTTTAAGATCCCTGTTGAAAAATGACTCTCCAAAATGTGTTAAAATTACTGAGAAACATGTTTGCTTAAAGAATGACTATGAAAATGTCTATGAAAATTGTATCATCAGAAGTATTAAGAAATAAGATTGTAATCACTATTAATCCTCTCGTGAACATTTCGCGTTATTTTCGGCCGGAGAGGATGTAATAGCGAACTGTTGAGGTGGTTTTGGAGAACTGCCTCAGTCGGAAGGATTTCTGCCTGTAGTAATAAATAAGCTCTCTCCCCCCCTTTGCTTCTCGTGACGTTTAATTTCAGTAGTTATGCAACATATACATATATATATATAAACACATATACATATATATATAAACACACACACATATATATATATATATATATATACATAAACACACACACACACATATATATATATACATATATATATAAACACACACACACACACATATATATATACATATATATAAACACACACACACATATGTATATATATACACCTATATAAACACACACACACACATATATATACATATATAAACACACACACATATATATATACATATATATAAACACACACGCATATATATATATATACATATATATAAACACACACACATATATATATATATACATATATATAAACACACACACATATATATATATATATATATATATATATATAAACACACACACACATATATATACATATAAACACACACACACATATATATACATATAAACACACACACCCACACATATATATATACATATAAACACACACACACACACACATATATACATATAAACACACACACACACACACACATATATATATACATATAAACACACACACACATATATATACATATAAACACACACAAACACATATATACATATAAACACACACCCACACATATATACATATAAACACACACACACACACACACACACACACACATATATATATATATATATATATATATATATAAACACATATATATATGAACACCCACACATATATGTATATATAAACACATATATATTTATATGAACACATATATATAAACACATATATATATAAACACATATATATATAAACACATATATATATAAACACATATATATATATATAAACACATATATATATATGAACATATATATATATATATATATATATATATATATATATATACATATATATACATATATCGGTTAGCGACGTTGGATTTGAGTTGAAAAATACTTGTAATCCAGGGTTTCGAATCGTGTGACCGGTAGTGAATTGTCATATCTCTATGCTGATGTGTCTCGATTGGAAAGAAACGGAACGTATACGTCCATAGATAATAAACAATAACAAATATTTAATATTTGTCGCACCTCGTAAAATAAGTAGAGCACTTTAATGGTAGTACAAACACAGCATGACATTACTTGCTTTATAATGCATCATTCCTTCTCTAATAGAAGTAGAATGCCTTGACATCAATGCCGCTTTAAAATGTGTTAAACTATCATTGTTTATCAGCTATTCAAATATTGGCCGCGCAGTTAGCGACGTTGGATTTGAGTTGAAAAATACTTGTAATCCAGGGTTTCGAATCGTGTGACCGGTAGTGAATAGTCATATCTCT
The DNA here is from genome assembly GCA_963556195.1 of Sepiola atlantica. Taxonomy (NCBI): domain Eukaryota; kingdom Metazoa; phylum Mollusca; class Cephalopoda; order Sepiida; family Sepiolidae; genus Sepiola; species Sepiola atlantica. Next base: position 34,807,112 of record OY744534.1, read on the forward strand.
ATGCTGATGAGTCTCAATTGAAAAGAGACGAAACGTATACGTCCATAGATAATAAACAATAACAAATATTTTATATTCATATATAAACACATATATATATGCACATATATATAAACACATATATATATGCACATATATATAACCACATATATATAGAAACACATATATATATAAATATATACATATATACAAACACATATATATAAATATATACATATATATATACAAACACATATATATACAAACACATATATATACATATATATATATACAAACACATATATATAAATATATACATATATATATATACAAACACATATATAAATATATACATATATATATATACAAACACATATATAAATATATACATATATATATACAAACACATATATATAAATATATACATATATATATACAAACACATATATATAAATATATACATATATATATAAATATATACATATATATATAAATATATACATATATATATACATACATATATATATGTTATATTATGGATGGGACCCAATATTTGTAGATACGATTAAATCAACTAGTGTGAATTATGGCTGGGGTCAAATGAAGACGATGAGTACTTGGCAAGCTGACATGCACTGAAGTGGACCGTTATGAGTCAATCATGTTTTTGAAAGACCATAACAAAATTACAAATTCAATGGCGATCAGAACCTTGGGTCAGAAAAGGTCAGAAAACATGGGTGAAGGAAGTGCTTTTTGCATGTGTCACACGTGTAGATCTGTGACGTCACTCCTTCGTGAGAAACTAAGGTTTTTGAAACAGAAGGGCTTCTGATGTGAGAGCACTTTAACCTGTTTTCCATTTGTCATTTTTCACACATTTTGTCCACCACGGCATTTCATTTTCATGAATTATCGTGTACCTTACCCCATATATATATATGTATACATATATATATATATATGTATACGTGATTTTTCTACTCTTTCTTCCTCATTGCCTGGGGAAACCACCCACCGTACACACGCAAACCCCAAACACTGACGAAGACTGAAGGCATCAGTCGAAAATTTTGTTCTCCCTATCATCAACAAGAAAAACCTATTTTTCTTTACAGAACAATTCATATTCCTACACGTCAAAATATATAAAAAATAAATAAATAAAAAAATAAAAAATAAAAAGTTATAACACAATATAACCTTTTTTCTACATTATTTTTTATATACATTCACATACTTATATACATATGTATACATATGCATATATATACATATATATATATATATATATATATGTATAAATATATATATATACATATGCATATATATCTATATATATAAAAAGGTAAAGTTGGTTTGTTCGTTTCCCATGGAAATATACTTCCACTATACCATTACCACTGAAATTTTTTTATAGCAAATCCTTACATCCGAGCTATGTTTTTATGTTATTAACATAATTTTTACTTTACACATAAAAAAACACTTTTTATTACAATTCGTTCCTACTAAGTTGCACTTCCGGTTTACAATCCGTTTCTGCGAACCTGCATGTCCAACTTCACTTCCGGATTGACCTTCCTCCTCCCGCTGTCACGTATCTACTTCATACGTAAAAAGTGTTTTCCTTATTCGTTGTTTGTTTCCCTAAACAAACGTTTACACTAATACTTACCTAACAAACGTGCGTTAATTTCATTTCCTCTATACTTCGATGTTTTTAAAACCTGCTTCATTCCTCATTTTCTTCCCTTTAATCATGCTTCATCTCTAAAAAAAAAAACAACACTACTTGCATTTCTTACACAACCCTTACTCGCGCGTTATAATTGATTGTTTATTTTAAAACCAGTTATCTTTATAAAATTATTCATTCCTACTGTTTTATTTTTACAGGTAAGATTTAATACATAATGCACGTGCTTTAAGTTCATTTCGCATCTACTCATTTTTTTGACTTTAATCATGCTTCCTCTCTAAAAAAAAAAAACTCAACGTGCGTTAATTTCATTTCCTCTTTACTTCGATGTTTTTAAAACCTGCTTCCTTCATCATTTTCTTCCCTTTAATCATGCTTCATCTCTAAAAAAAAAAAACAACACTACTTGCATTTCTTACACAACCCTTACTCGCGCGTTATAATTGATTGTTTATTTTAAAACCAGTTACCTTTATAAAATTATTCATTCCTACTGTTTCATTTTTACAGGTAGGATTTAATACATAACCCACGTGCTTTAATTTCATTTCGCATTTACTCATTTTTTAGACTTTAACCATCCTTCAGGTATAATTTAATACTTAACAGACGTGCTTTAATTTCATTTCGTATCTACTTCGTTGTTTTTTAAACCTGCCTTCTTCCTCATTTTCTTACTTTTAACATGCTTCATCTATAAAAAAAAAACCATACTTGCATTTCTTCGACAACCCTGAAGCGGGTTATAATTGATTGTTTTTTTTAATCCATTTACCTTTATACAATTATTCTTTCCTACTGTTACATTTATACAGGTAAAATTTAATATGTAACTAACAAACATGCCCCCCCGAAGATCAAACTTAGGTCGTCATACTCGCCGTGCAGAAACAAGGCGTTGATTACTTGCAAATCAAACTCATGAACAACTGGCATCTGCAAACCAACAAGCTAGACAAAGGATGATTCAAGTACGTGCGAATGAATCAGCACAGCGACGTGCAGCCAGACTTGAAGAGGAACGGTTGCGGGTACAACAATCCCATCAGGCATCTTCAGATCTGCTTCGTTCACAACGTAACGAACGCGAGAGGCTGAGACTAGCAGATCGGCGTCAAACAAGGCTCCATGCTCAACAATCCCTGGATTGGGATCGCCTAGCATTTCATTACAACCCTCATGAGGATTATAGTTTAAGCCACCATGTTCACATAGGCACTATGACTGAAGTGTGTCCCTATTGCAAAGCTCTGAAATTTAAGGGAGAAACTAAAGGATTGTGTTGTGCCGCAGGGAAAATTAAACTACCTCAACTGGCAGATCCACCAGAACCATTAAAAACTTTGCTTGCTGGTAATACGGCTGAATCAAAGCATTTTTTATCAAACATCAGGAACTACAACTCATGCTTCCAAATGACGTCGTTCGCTGCAGAAACTATTACAGCTCAATTCATGCCAACTTTTAAAGTAAAAGGACAAATTTACCATAAAGTTGGATCTCTGCTTCCATATCCAGATGCTCAACATAAATTTCTACAAATGTATTTTATCGGTGATAACAATGATGAACTGAATGCACGCTGTGGAATTTCAACCAGTATAAAAAGGTCCATTGTTTCCCAACTGCAAGATATGCTCCATAATAAAAACAATTTAGTTCTTTTATTCAAAACTGCTATTGAAATGATGCCATCTGATACACACAAAATTATTATTCATGCTGACAAAACGCCTGCTGGAGAACATGTGTGAAGATTCAATGCTCCAAGTATAGATGAAGTGGCAATTGTTATAGTTGGAGATCAATTTCAACCTAGGGATATTGTTCTTCATAGGAGGAATGACCAATTAACAAACATTGCTGCAACTCATCGATGCTACGATGCCCTGCAATATCCACTCCTTTTTTGGGATGGTGCTGATGGATATCATTTCAATGTTACCATGATAAATCCAGTTAGTGGCGAAGAAACGGATAAGAAATGCAGCGCAATGAATTATTACTCATACCGAATTATGATTCGAGAGAACGAAAACAATCACATTCTGAAATGGCGCCAATTGTTCCACCAATACATTGTAGACATGTATGCAAAAATTGAAACTGAACGTCTGCTATTCATCCGTTTGAATCAGTCCAAACTTCGTTCTGAAGAATATGTTCATTTGCGAGATGCAGTTGTAAATGATGGTAATACAACTAATGTTGGAAGACTAACAATTTTACCATCTTCATATTTAGGCAGTCCACGTCATATGCATGAGTACACTCAAGATGCATTTGCATATGTTCGTTTCTATGGGCGTCCTGACCTCTTCATTACTTTTACATGCAACCCAGCTTAGAATGATATGAAACAACTTTTACTTCCTGGCCAATCATCAGTAGATAGACATGATATTACAGCTCGTGTATTCAGACAAAAGCTTAAATCGCTAATAAATTTCATTGTAAAACATAAAGTATTTGGTTCTGTGTGCTGCTGGATGTATTCAGTGGAATGGCAAAAGAGAGGATTGCCACACTCCCATATCCTAATCTGGCTCTACAACAAAATCAGTCCAAACGAAATCGACAATGTAATATCTGCTGAATTACCTGATGCTGACATTGACAAGGATTTGCATGAAATTGTAATTAGACATATGATACACGGACCTTGCGGTATAATTAATCCAAATTCACCATGCATGCTTGATGGAAAATACTCAAAGCGATATCCCCGAGCATTACTACCCAACACAGTTACCGGAAATGATGGATACCCTTTATACAAAAGAAGGTCGGTAGAAGATGGCGGTAAATTAGCAACTTTACAAATGCGAAATGGCAATATAGAAGTTGATAACCGATGGGTTGTCCCATATTCACCTTTGCTATCAAAAACCTACAAATCACACATCAATGTGGAATACTGTAACTCTGTTAAGTCCATCAAATACATTTGTAAGTATGTGAATAAAGGCAGCGATATGGCAGTTTTTGCCGTGCAAACACGTAGAAATGATCTGAATGAAAGCCTACATATTGATGAAATCACACAGTATCAAGCTGGAAGATACATAAGCAGCAATGAAGCGGTATGGCGAATTCTTTCTTTTCCCATACATGAACGAAGTCCGGCTATTGTGCACTTAGCGGTACATCTAGAAAATGGACAACGTGTTTACTTTACAGCTTCGAATGTGGAACAAATAGCTTTGAATCCACCGGCTACAACATTAACGGCTTTCTTCATGTTATGTCAAACTGACACATTTGCAAAAACACTCCTCTATTCGGAAGTGCCTCAGTATTACACATGGAATAGGAGTAGACATTCATTTGAACGACGCAAACGAGGACAGCAAGTTGAAGGACAACCTGGAATATTCAAAGAAAACACAATAGGCAGACTGTATACTATCCATCCCAAACAAGATAAATGTTTCTTTCTTCGCATGTTGTTGGTAAATGTGCCTGGTCCAACATCATTCCAGCAATTAAAAATTGTCAATAGCATTACACATGCCACTTTTCGCAGTGCATGTCAAGCTCTGAATTTATTGGAAAATGACAGACACTGGGATGAATGCATTAATGATGCGTGCAACACATCCCATCCTAATAATATTCGTGCATTGTTTGCAATCATCTTGACCAATTGCTCCCCTTCATCTCCAATAGAGTTATGGGAGAAATATAAATCACACATGGCCGAAGACATTTTCCATCAAATACGCGATGAAAATCCAAATACCTACCTGGATTTTACATCAGAAATCTATAATGAGGCATTGATAAGAATTGAAAATTTGTGCTTAGAAATTGCAAACAAAGTTCTCAATCAATTAGGAATTACCTCGCCGACACGACCTGCTGCTGCTTTGTTTGATGTAGAATTACATAGGGAACAAAATTACAACACAGATGATCTTTTGTTGTATGTGCAAGAAAATATTCACTGAGCAAAAAGCCATTTACAACAAAATAATGCAGACTGTAAATAATGGAGTGGGAAATATATTTTTCTTAGATGTGCCAGGAGGAACTGGTAAAACCTTCTTAATTAAATTTATTTTGGCAGCCATTCGATCACAAAACGGCATAGCCTTAGCTCTTGCATCTTCAGGAATAGCTGCAACATTGCTACCAGGTGGACGAACTGCTCATTCAGCTTTGAAACTACCTTTAAACATGCAATTTATTGACACTCCCATGTGCAATATTTCCAAAACATCAGGTATGGGAAAGGTATTACAAAAATGTAAACTTATTGTTTGGGATGAATGCACAATGGCACACAAAAAATCACTGGAGGCTCTTGATCGGTCATTGCAAGATTTGCATGGAAATGGTAGATTATTTGGGAATGCAGTGATATTGCTAGCTGGAGATTTCAGGCAAACATTACCTATAATTCCTCAATCAACACCAGCAGATGAAATAAATGCTTGCCTCAAATACTCCACTTTTTGGCGACATGTTAAGACATTAAATTTGACTATAAATATGCGTGTCCAGCAGCAAAATAATCTATCACCAGAATTCTTTTCAAAACAATTGTTGGAAATTGGAAATGGAAAAGTGCCGGCTAATCTCACTTCAGGGCGAATTTCATTGCCACACAACTTCTGTAATTTAGTTACATCAAAAGACGAATTAATTACAAAAGTATTCCCGGACATCCACATTCATTTTAAGAATCACAGTTGGCTGAGTGAACGAGCCATTCTTGCACCGAAGAACAAAGATGTCCACGAACTCAACAATAATATTCAGTTGAACATTCATGGTGAGTTAGTCACATACAAGTCAGTCGACACTGTTGTTGAAGCAGATGAAGCAGTCAATTATCCCTCAGAGTTTTTGAATTCGCTAGATTTGCCAGGGATTCCACCACATGTACTGCAATTAAAAATTGGTGTACCAATTATCATGCTGCGAAATATTAACCAGCCTAAGCTTTGTAATGGCACACGTCTTTCAGTAAAAAAATTAATGACCAACATCATTGAAGCAACAATTCTTACAGGACCTTTCAAAGGTGAAGATGTCCTAATTCCGCGCATTCCCATGATTCCAACAGATCTGCCCTTTCAATTTAAGAGATTACAATTCCCAATTCGATTGGACTTTGCTATCACAATCAACAAAGCACAGGGACAATCATTACAATTTTGTGGCTTATATTTACATACTGATTGCTTCTCACATGGGCAATTATACGTTGCATGTTCTAGAGTCGGCAAACCGGACAATCTCTTCATCTACACTGAAACGGGAACCACTAAAAGTTATTGTGTATCCACAAGTATTGGAAAATTAAACCATTCATATTAAATGGCAACTTATGGAACTGGATCAAAATGAACTCCAAAAGGCCACCTCTTCATTTCAACTAACAGCCATAGCAACGCGTGGCCGGGTACAGCTAGTATATATATATATATATATATATATATATATATATATATATATATAGGTATATATATATATATATATATATATATATATATATATATATATATATATATATAGGTATATATATATATATATATATATATATATATATATATATACATATATATATAGGTATATATATATATATATATATATATATACATATATATATAGGTATATATATATATATACATATAGGTATATATATATATATATAGGTATATATATATATATATATATAGGTATATATATATACATATATAGGTATATATATATATATATATATATAGGTATATATATAGGTATATATATATATATATATATATATATATATAGGTATATATATAGGTATATATATATATATATATATATATATATATATATATATATATATATATATATATATATATATATACCGTATTTCTTAATTAGGAGAGTTTCCCAGCAGAGTGCTCAATTATTAATGCAAAAGTAAAATT
>OY744534.1:34817416-35097416 GCA_963556195.1 Sepiola atlantica
ATATGTGTAATCAAAACACTTTACTGTTAAAAACTTAACATACACAGACCACAATACCTACCTCAGCCCCGCATCCTCCTTCTTGCTTATTGGAAAGAATGGTTTCAACAGTGCTCTGATGACTTCCTTAGTTTTATTTCTTGTCCCTATTATATAAAATGAAGTTCTGAAAACCTGTATAGTTACTTTTAACAGTAACAACATATTAAAAAAAACGTTACTGCACAGGTGTGTTAATGTAATCTAAACTTTAATTCCGTCAAACTTTTATATTTTGAAAATCGTTGTTACATTTGAAAACTTGCATTCCTCATAAAATATAGAATTTGTTGAATAAATGATGAAAATTTAATTGAAATTTTATAATTCTCTGATTTTTAATAACATGTTTGTTTACAGAGAGTAGGCATATAGTGAGGTCCATATCATAAATTAGGGTCATGAGTCTCTGGTGCCGACACTTGAACTTCTATCTCTTAAATAAAAGAGAAAGTGCATGTTTCTTTTTTAACTATGGCTTAATTATTAAAAAAAAATCAACGTTGGTTTGTATACAGGGGGTAGACTCCTAGATTAGGAGTGAGGTATTAGTCCCTCGCACCTGCAATGCACACTCACACACGTATGCATCTTCTAATAAGATCAAAATTACACATGAATGTTCCGATGATATAGTATATGTTCGTTCTACTTCTCATTAGCACCTGCTCAATAACCAGATCCGTCGACAAGCCAGCCCAGTAGCGATCACTTCGTCTAATCACATGGAATCCTTCAGAAAATTTCTGGTACTTTTCGGCAGCCCCTCCATTTGCTGCAAGTACAAGTAGGCCGATTTTGCATATAGGATGTGTCCTGCTGCAGCGAATATTGGCAGTATTTTCCTTACAGCATCAAGGTGCAATTCCCAGTTCCCGGTGCAAACAATTGCAGGATCTTCACCATATCAAGGTATTGAATCCACAATTTTGCTGTTTGCTGGTCAACCATCGCATCCTTTACATGGTTGATTCTCTGGGCAATCCTGGTCATAGACTCTGATGACAGAACATTATTCAATATCTCAGTCCCATCAAGGAGACCTTTCAATTGCCCCTGAGCTTCCTTCAGGTCTTCATTTTGAGGAAATGACTATTCTGCATCAGTGTTGGGTTGATCCTCCTCAATGACATGTGAAACTGGCAAATCATAGGCTTTCACTAACAAAATAGCATTCAGAGAAGCATCAACTAAGAAGTGAGCATGAATGGCTCTTGCAATTGCTTTGCCACTTAGCATGTGCTTGACTGTGTTTTCAGCATACACAAGTTCAAAAAGTTCTTGCAATCCAGAACCAGTCATCAAATGACCAATTGACCCCAGAAAGCTCATCTGTGTATGGAGCCCACCAAGTTGCAAGACAAATGATTTCAGGGGACTGGAACTAGGCTCTGACTTGACTATCATCATTGCTTTGTACCAAAGTAGTTGATCGAATATGAGAATTGGTGTAATGTTGTTTTTCCTGGCTAAATCACTAATGTAACATAACGTTGAGTACACGCAGGTTGGGTTAGCAGGGTCCATGTCGATCATTGGCCAAAAAAGCGTGGCTGATTTCCCAGGATATGTTCCTTTGTGCACTGACTGCATAAGGCCTGACCATGCGAGTCTGGACGGATATGAAATTAGAGAAACCTCCCAAAGGATGTCAACATTAGCAGTGGAATCGACAACTTTCTTGGGCTGGAGCTCTTTAAATGTCATTGGTGGTTTGTTGGTGTGCTGTGAATCTAGGTGCTTGATGTTGATCCTTCCAACCCTTATATCTTCTGAAAGGACCTGATTCCTTTGAACTGGTTTTGCTTTAACTTTCCCGGGCATAAAAGATGCTATGATGCCCATACTGTGGAATGTGTTGAATCCATCAATACTCCTTATATTATGGTCCACATTATTAGCTATGAACTGCACAAATTCAGTTTCAACAGGGAAGAGAGTTTCAGCACTATGAACAAGAGCAGCACTTCTTTCGAATTTCTGGACTTCCGAGTAAGATGAAGAGAAGCCATGTTTATTCAGAGTGTCAATTAAGAACCTCGATCCAAATTGGTCATGCATTTCTACTGCTAAACCAAACTGCAAAGGTACAAAGAGAACTCTGGGTCTAGCAGCCTGCATTATCGCTTGACCAACTGATGCAAGTTTCAAATCATTGTCTTTGCCTGCAAATATCTTCTTGAGAAAGATCAACAATGTTTTAGGAACATATTCAAGAATTGCATCCTGTTCAAGATCATTCTTAGACCGGTAATATTCTGAACTTGTCTTGATACCTTTAATGTCATTCTTGATAAGCTTGGCTGCCGTCTCTATGATTCTAATGGCCTCTGATTCTGAATTGTCGGTTGAGCGGCTCTGCATAGAATTCATGGAGAATACATTTTGCTGTACTTAAGAATGTAACAACATTATGTTTCTTATTAATTTCAGTCACAATGATTTTGTCATTGAAATGTTGTAACAATCGAGATTTCATGTATGAGAGACTGTATGGTTCAAAGCCAGTGTCCCCGAGAATTTCCTCCATTTTTTTTTTAACAAGATCGACAATGGTGAGTTGCTCATCGTCATTTTGCTGCAAATATTTAGCAACTTCCAGAAATTCCTGCATTCTCTCTGAACGCTCTGGTCTACCAAGGTTTTGTTTCTTAGAAGAATCAGCAGAAGAGAATGCCGTAGGAATGTTTTTATTGGAATCAGTTTGCAAAACATGTTCTGTGATAATGTGCTTCTTCTGAAACAAGGTCATCTACATAACCTATTCTACCTTTAACAGTGGATGCCCAAGCATCATTTTTTCGGATTTTCTCACAAACTTTTAACACTGTCCTTAAACTCAATAGTTTCTACATGGGAAACATCAACACCTCTTTTCTTTCTATCAGATTTTGCTCCAGAACCACAAAAAAAAAAAACAATGTTCCTTAAAGTTAAACACACACAAAGAGCAGCTTGCACGAGATAGCATTTCATCATGCGTGGACCTGTTTTTACGGTCAATTTCTATCTATTTGGGGTTGATCCAACGCTGTCTTCATTTCTTGTGAAGACGTTGACCAATCTGAATTATTATCTTATCTCCACGTTGTTCAGAAGCTCTGTTAATGGAATCGATGCCCTTCTGGCTGACGATGAATGTTTCTTCATTACTGGACAGTTCATTGTTGCAAATAGCACACTTGTCAGCATCCATAATTATCGGTACTTCACTTTGGCTAACCTGAAATTAGAATATGACAGAATATTAAGCTCCTGCAGTAATACATCAAAAGAGACAAAAATAAGGCATAAGAAGTTATAATTATATTTAACTTTATGAAAACTGTTGGTTTTATCCAATTTCACATTGCTACATTTGGTATTTTTGGACATGAATTTACAGAAATTGAGTTGATAGAGGGGAGGCTAGAATCGGCGGCAATCTTTAAAGATGGCGCCCGTTGACCCCTTTCTGAAAGGCTAATTTTGGTAAACTTTTTTTTTATCTGAAAGAGAGGTTATTCATGTCCAATATCCAAGTTAAAAACCGTTGTTAGTAAATTGTTTGAGTTTCAGACAAAAAATCAGTTAGTCCATATACTTCAACCACCGATTGTCATTGCAAATAACCCCCTACCTGAGAGTTCAACATTCAAACTCCTCGGCCTAACATTCACAGGTAACATGAATTGAAACAAATACATGGAAGTCATTGCCAAAGCTGCAGCAAAGAAGGTGGGCTCCCTCTATCGTGCTAGTAAACTTCTCACACCTAACATTATCCTGTATCTCTACAAACCCATCAACCGTCCATGCATGGAGTATTGTTGTCACATCTGGGCTGGTGCATCATCCACTAGTCTCTCCCTCCTAGACAAGGTCCAAAAAAGATTTGCCAACTTAATAGGTCCCTCACTATCCACCAAGCTCCAGCCCCTGTCCCATCGCCGCAATGTTGCATCCTTTTGCTTGTTTTACAAATACTTTAATGAATTGTGCTCCGATGAATTTGCTGCTCTGGTGCCCCCTCGACGTAAATTCACTAGACCAACTCGACAATCAGCTAAGTCCCATCCATTGATTGTGGAGGTCCACAGATGCTGGAGAGCCTTCTACTTCAATAGCTTCTTTCCTTGTGCTGTCGGCCTCTAGAACTCCCTCCGGAACTCCTTCCCTGCTCCCTGTTTCCCTGACTGTATTGACATGCAGAGGTTTAAAACTAATGTAAACAGACATCTCGCTGCACAGCTCCCAATTTAGGATGAGACCTAAAACCTACACCTTAATTCTCGGTAGCCCCTTATGTCTACAGTGACAGCCTGCCTTGTTTGGGGTGAAATATGTTTTTAAAAAAAAATCGACTTTGTTTTAAAAGAAAAATAAATCTTCAATTATCTCACAATTTTCAATCAATTTCAAGGAAAATATAGAAAGATCTACTCGTGTAATATACGCCCGCCCCCTCCTAAGTGTATTTTTTATGTTTGCAAAAATATATGCGGACATTACATGGGGGTTTTACAGTAATAAAAGCAACACATCTCTAAGTAACCCTTAAATGCTTTTTGTTTCAAATGACACATTCAAACTAAATGCCTATTTAATATAATATTCATCGAAAATGTGTCTAACCGCAACTTGTTTCACATCTGCAACGAGTCTGTTGGCAAGTGTGAGTAGGTATTAGTATAATGTTGCATCAGCACACTCACTAAATAAGTAATCAGTATCTTCGATGTCAAACAAATATAAAAAATAAAGCATTTATGGGTTACATATTTAGAAATTTTTAAAGAATGGGAATCGGGAATTAAGAACAGAATCTGTTATTGTATTGGAAGCGGGAAACATTTTGGAATCGTGCTATCACTAGTAAATATAGCACCAGTGGTACTTTGCCCAGGCATAAAACCAAACTGCATTTCATCCATGCTTATCTGACTTATTTGCTGCTCAATTATTCTCTCAATCACTTTCAGGACCGTAAACTGTAAATCAACACCAAATACCATTTATTAACTCTTTTGTAAAATATGAAAGAAATACTTGCATAAATTATTAATATTTTAAGTGTTTCTTTGTCTTGGCCGTATCTAATGTGAGATGCTGGCCATACATGACAGAGGAAAGCCTAATCTTATTTTTTAAACTAACCCACCACATTGGTAAATGTAAACGAAATAAAGCAAGTGATATCTATTTGTTGGCATATTTACATATTACATTAAAAAGCTTGACAAGGTAAGTAAATAAACCTTTGATATAAACAGCACACTGTTTGCATTGTTAAGAAAGTTTTGAATTGAGATTTGCTGTCACTTGATCTCTAGGGAATATAGCCAATAAAATCTCTTAGTAAAATCTATCATCGTTGTTGTAATGAGATGAAGGGACGGTTTCTACTTTCCCTTTATGAATGTTGTCTTCAGTTTAATAACCGTAACCCGATGTCGACCTATCTGAAAATATTTTCATCTGGTTTTGGTATATACGATGCTGCAAATGTCCTAGTCTCTGAGGTGAGCAACACCAGGCAATGTCTCACGCCTGCTTCCATGCGGTCTAATCCAAAGTCGGGTGGCATGCAGTCATATTTTTTCTTACGTATTCAAGCCAGGTCTTCCTCGTATGGTCCCAAGTGTCCGGGATATCCAGACGTGTTATGGAGTTAATGCAACGCTATACATTTCCGAAACATCTAAGACACTGAGCGCGTAATCATGGCACGGTCATTATGTTGAAGCTGTTGTAGATTAGAAGAAGTGTTTGGGTTGATGTCTCATTGACATGAATGATGGCAAAACGGACTTAAGCTTAAAGGACTTTGCCCCAAATCTTGAAGGAAATGTGCAGAGATATAAGTATTGTCTACAGCTTCTTGAACCTGCCTACAGTGCGCCCAGAAAGCCAAAAAGTGGAAAAATTAATAACTTCGGCAAAACTCGAAATCAGAAAATAGCTGATACCTCGTTGGAAGCGTATTAAGAAGGCGCTTCAGATGCAATATCAATTTCCTCACAAAACTGAAATTTGGGGGACTGGACTCCACTTACCATATTTGGGCATTTTCTCAAAAAACACCTATTTTGGGCATAACTTCGCCATAATTCACAATCAGAAAGTGGTTGATACCTCGTTAGAAGCGTATTAACAAGGCGCTTCAGATGCAATAACAATTTCTTTTAGAAAACTGAAATTTGGAAAACTGGACCCTAATTACCATATTTGGGCATTTTCTCATAAACACCCTTTTTGAGCATAACTTCGCCATAACTCGAAATAAGAAAGTGGCTGATAGCTAGTTGGAAGCGTATTAACAAGGCGCTTCCGGTGAAAACCTAAAATTATGGCAGACTGTGATAAAATTATGGCAGAGAATGCATGCATTTGCAATTTAGATAAAAGTATACAATTTATGTATTTACAATTGAGATAAAAGTATATAATTTGTATTTCCAATTGAGATAAAAGTATACAAAGCGTATTTATTTACAAATGAGATAAAATATATTCAAAAGCTCAAAGTAAATTGAGTGCTATTTGCATAATTAACAGCATTCCCAGATGTAGAGCCTGCCTAAACATGTTTCCTGCTTTTTCTTGCATTGCAGAACAGATTCAGTATTTATTGCAGACAGCAGTGGTTCAACAGTTCAGCATGCAGAACAGGCGAAGATGCTGAAGAGTACTGCTCACTCAGTTAAGGAAAAGTCCAAAGAGGTTGCTAGTGATTTAACAGAACCTGAGCACGTTTACCTGATTTCAAGACAAATCGAAGCCATCTGGGAAAAACGGAGAGACCTGATAAGGCACTCAGGTAGAGAGAAAACTAAAGAAGAACTGGAGCATTGGAGAGGAGAAAGATTTGAGGTGCTTGTAACTGAGTTCGAAGGAAGGGGTCGTCGGCGGAAGCGGTTAAGTGATAGCCCTGGAACACGGACGGAAAACAAAATCTTGGATCCGATCATCCGACAACTCGAGGATCTAGCTGCAGAACAAGACGTTGATCCAGAAGTACTACTAAACAAGCTTGTCGACCGTTCTCGTACAAAGTGGATGAAGGAGAAGCAGACAAAATCGTCTGTCCCTGTTGTTGATGCTTGTGCAATGATATACAATGTGAACTTATCTTTACAACAGTAATATCATTGTAATTACATAAAGGTATGATTTACCAGATTTACAACAGATCGACGGTTTTCGTAGAGTTCAGGTGATTTTAGTCTATTTTGCCAGATTTTGCATTTTTGCATAATAATGGAAATTTTGATCTGTCCATAAAACTTTTGGGGCAGGTTGGGGCATCTATGTGCATCTGTTAGCCAAGATGGTGTATTTTAAACATCTGAAAACCCCATGCCTGCATCTCCTTGCAAAAAAAAAAACTTCTGACATCAACATTTTTTATTTTCACAAAAAAAGGCAAAATTCACACTGTGCGGCCACTCTCTAATGGTGTAATAACATTTTTGGTATCAGAAATTCTAAATTTCATTTATATACATATACAGGGTGTCTCAAAAAAATGTACTCACTCTTAGAATGACGAGAAAACCTTTATTTATGAACATAGAGAGAAATGCTTTGTTTGAACCATAATGGTCATCAGTTTGAACATTTGCGAACATGATTCTTCAATTACATCTGTCTCATGTATTCGATGCTATTTCATTTCACTCTATGTTCATAAATAAAAGTTTTCTCGTCATACTACGAGTGAGTACATTTTTTTTGAGACACCCTGTATATGTGGCTTATTTAAGACATTATTGTATGTGTTTTATAAAAAAGTCACACTTAAGATTGTATTAAGGACATTCCATCCCAAAATATGCCTTTTTTGTCTATTGAGCTTTTTTTGCAGAAAAGATAATGATTTTGAACAACCGGCAAACCAACCAACTTCAATTTGCTGTAAAAAGTCCAAAAGTGGACCTTTTGAGCTAATTTATTTTTGTTGATTCACATTTTCTTTCTAGTTTCACTTTAAAACATTTTCACGTCTATCTGAGCATAGTCAAAAATTTATTTTTTCCACTGCTGAGCGCACTGTGCTGCCCCATGCAACACAACGGCGAGCAGTGAAAGCACACTTGCAACCACCACCACCAGCATTCAACACGCTGGAGGTGGTTATAAACGTACTATAATTGTTTATATTGATACCATATTTCCCATCACATAAGACATTGATATTAACAGGCAGTCTTTTGTCAAAAATGCATGTCTGTGTCAGCCATACAGACATGTTTAGTGGAACCCTCGTCTTCAGCCATATTGCGCAAATCTAAGTTTGTGTCATAATATGCACATCTTACCATAATCATCATTAGCATATTCTCTTTAACATCTGTTTTACATGCTGGTATGTGTTGGATGGCTTTGAGAAATTGACTTCCAAAGTAAACTATCATTGGCCAGATCTTTATTTATCTTTTTTCCTCTCAAGTCCATCTTTATCATTTCCTCCCATATTTACCTTGGCCTTCACCTGTGAATTGAACCTGCTACCTCAACTAACTCAAGAACCATTCTTTTAATGTGACCAAACCAACAAAGTCTCCTATTCTGAATACATCTCCCTGTCCAGATTTAATCTTCTTCTGAGGTCATCAGATCTAAGCCTGTCTATCATCTCATTCTAATATTCTTATATCATTTCTCTCCATGCAACACATCTCCTCAACCAGTTTTCACTTCCATAGATCATCACCCTGCTGTATAGACTCTACCTTTGGTTGACGGTGGTAACGCTCTGCTGACAGAAATTCCCTAAACTTACTCCATTCACTCGTAACTCTTACAATCACACTATCATCACAAACTGATTTTTTTGTTTGAATATACAAAAAAACATTTTAGATATGCATATATAGTGTTGCAAGATATAAAAAATACTAAATTTATCTTGGTAGCTAAATTAGTACTTGAGTTATGGTCATTCAAAATTAGTCGGACATTGCGTTTTGTGTGATACTAAACAAAAGGCCAACTTAAGCAGTGTATAACTGAAGATAAAAGCTAAGTGAATAATCTTTATGAATCTAAAGCTATAGTTCATTAAAAGAAAGATATATAAATGGAATTAATAATTCTTAAATATACCCAGTTGGTGAAAATCATGCCATAACAAAAATTATGTGGAAACGATACAGAAGAGCAACTTTGATTAGTATTATTTTTTGCAACTTATAAGTATGATTTATGACATCTTACAGGTTAAGCTATGTTTTTAGTGCATCCATAAAAACCTCTTATTTCTAACATGTAAACATGGCCCATAGCTCAATTTGGCAGTTGGTGAGAAAAATAGGTCAAATGTACACCTTATCAAACTTTTGTAAAAAGTTACCCATTGAAGATACAAGCCTGAAATATTTATACTTGATTAATTGTAGAATGAGGAATTAAAAATTAGAAGATTTTGCAGAGTGATCCAACTTTTGGCATGTAAGAAAAACAGGGATTGACATCAAACCTTGAAATTTGCTATATGAATTGGCTTATTATAAAGTTTTAAATTAATTTTAAAAAAAAATAGTTGAGATACCGGAAATATCCTTTATTACATCATAAGGGATGAAGTAATTCGTTAAAATAGATGATATATTAAATAGTCCTTAAATTACTCATACCTTTTCTTCTTCATCGTGGTGGGGTGTCGCTCGATGTTGTCCAGTGGTTGAGTTCTCTCCTCGTTTCGGGACTGCTGTGGAACATCGCCGCCATCATCGCCACATGCCGCGCGTCCAGTATCATCATCGTTGTATTGGGCTGTAACAAAGATTCTCATACACAGCTAAAAACAAGGCATACTCTCTCTTCTAAATGTGATTACTTTTATTTAGGCGTCAAGTTTCTGTCGTTCTTAGAGATGTTTTACTAATGAAGAGAGAGATCAATTCACTACTTTTATTGTAGTTAATTCCTAAGTATCTATGGTCCATTAAGTCCTTAGCCATTCGAGGAGGGGGAGGAAGGAATTTCATCACGCCTGTATTCTTTTAGGGAAATAAATTCCCCTTTCCATTTGCGGACTACATGGAGAAATACGTCTGTTCAGCTTGCTTCCAAAAACCAGACTCTCTAAATTCAGTTTCCCACACAAGAGCCCATGACGTGACACAACCCCTATGGGCAGGTGCACCTTGACCCTTGACCTGAGGTCTCGTCAACGTGGTGGCCCTGTCAATGCTTGTGAGAACAGCCCTATTTTGCACTCGGTTGTACGGGTTCACCCGTACTAAATCGCGCAAGCCAAACCAAACCAAACGATCCCCCACACATACGTCCACTCAACATGCGTCCGGCCTCACAGGGCCATTATCCAACAAATAGACGACGCGTGATGTGAAGGATCACAGGT
Organism: Sepiola atlantica; assembly: GCA_963556195.1. Taxonomy (NCBI): domain Eukaryota; kingdom Metazoa; phylum Mollusca; class Cephalopoda; order Sepiida; family Sepiolidae; genus Sepiola; species Sepiola atlantica. The sequence continues at coordinate 34,827,804 of OY744534.1, forward strand.
CTTCGAATATGGAACAGAAACATCATTTAAAGAAATATTTTTCAAGTCAGACAAAATTCTTTTAAACATGCAAAGTTAGCACAAAATTGTTAATATTTATTCAGAAAATGTGAGAGAGGAGAGAGAGGGAGAAAAAAGAAAGTATGAGAAAGAGAAGGAAAGAAAAAGTGCAAGAGAAAAAGAGAAAAATTAAGTGTGAGAGAGAAAGAAAGAAAGTGCATGAGTAAGAGAGAGAGAGAGAGAGAGAGAAAGAAAGAAGGAGCGAATGCATGAACACACCAAAACAAATGCTGTTGGTTACAGGAGGGAATAGGCAGTTATGTTTATATAGATATTGATTATTATAGGGGAAACCCGGCTTTATATAATGATAGAAATATGATTTTTTTAGGAATTAAATTTCTCTAGTATTTTATTCACTGAAGGTTTTACTTTGGAAATCTTATGAAAAGTAACTTAAAATTCTATACTTCACTTACTAAACTGAAGAATAACCCTTCTTTTATAAATGGAACTGTAAGTAGAGAAAGATGAAAACGTGCACAAAAAAATCAAACACTACGACGCCAACTTTCAAAAGTCTGACTCTCGAATTGTAATTAACAATTCTCCAAAACACGAATCTCGTCAATTGAGTAGCTTGACACAAACGATGCCAACTCAATTTTTTCTTCTTTTCTCTCGCTGAACACTCGATGTGGTCCCAACTCATCACGACAAATTTTTTTTTCTCTCTCCTGGGGGGAAAGTTTCTCTTTTTTATCTCAACGAGAATTCGCCCATTCAAACGAATGCTTATTTCCCTAAGTGAATTATCATCGTCGCACAGAAATAATAAGATTCTATCTTGTAATCAGAATGCTCTGGATTCAATCCCCGATGAAGGATGCACGGCACAACCCTCACTCTTTTATCTTGTGGACCCGTACGATGGCTGTTACAGGAACGATTATTCAAAGTTGCTTAATTAACAGTTTGAACGGCACAGATGTTAAAAAACAGCATTAAAATTTGTTGTTGAAAAAAGCTCAACTAAACTCATTTGTCATTAAAATTGTTAAATAATTCAAAGAAACCTGAAAAAAAAGAAGCTAATTATCGTACAAGAAAAACATGATATCATTAGAAAGAGGAAAGATTAAATTTTGTTTACGTACTAATTTCATAGATACAACCTAAAAAATAACCGAGTTATCGTAAGTTAAATTTTACAAACATTTCACTTTTTTACCAGTTTTTGTAGCATAAACAGGCCAGCATTGTCACTATAAATAATGACTTGACTTATTGCATACTCAAGAGAGCTTCGCCACATGCTTGAAAACAAAATTCTGCTACTTATCACGATCTTTGGCCAGTCTTTCAGCTGTCAGGAGAGGCATTCTAGTCGCAATCCTTATCTGGTCAACCAATCTCTTTGGTGGTCGTCCTCTTGATCTTTCTTCAATGAAATCTTAATATTTCTTTACATAGCTGGGGGCTGATAACCGGGAAACTAGTATTGATGTGTCGGTTAATATTAATCCTCTTTCTGATATCTGCATTTCTTGATCTATCTTACTAGTCCAAGGATAGTTCTTACACATTTAATTTCAAAGACATGCTGTACCTGTATAGTCCATGTTTCACTACTTTACAGCGATAGAAACTATCAATGCATTGTAAAGTCCTAACTTCAGAGACATTGATATGTCCTTCCTGCTTCATATATTTTCTTTTAGATGTCAAAATGTGGATGTTTCTATTCCTTTTCTTCTGCTAATATCAGATGAGGATCCTGGAACCACTGAGCTAAGAAGCACAAAATCTTTGGGGGGGGGGGTCAATTTTACTGTCTATTGAGAAATTATTTCTAGAAAAAAGAGATTTTGCTTGGGTTCACTTTCATTCCCCATCTCGCAAAAGCTCAGAAGTAGAGAGTTTCAACTTATCGGAGACAGCGGCAACGAGCATGGTGTCATCAGCATTACGAATATTAGGAGAGTACTCATTGCTAAGCACCAGTGTTAATTGCAGACTTTCTAGTTCTTTCATTTTTCCAAGAAAAGAGACAATCTTGGCATACTCTTACAGTTACATCAAACCAATTTGTGATGTCTGTTCATAACCACTGCACATTCTGTGTCTTTGTATAAATTTTCAACAATGTTTACGATTTTGCTATCAACTCCAATCGTCATTAGCATTTTTCATAGGATTTTTTGCAACACCGTGTCAAAAGCCGCTTTGAAGTGTATGTAGTTGGAATGCAATTTTTCATCCTTTGGCTTTTTGCGTTAACTATCATACTATATGTCATATAAATGTCATACTATATGTCATACTATATGACATCAACCGTTTCCCTGTCAGGCCAAAATCCATACTGTGACTCTTTTGTGGAATCCTCAATATGTTTTCTCATTTTCTGTAACAGAATATGTAGTGTATATAAATTAATAAAAACATTTCTTAGACTGGAGTCAAAACTTTTAAAATCAGTCTAGTATTTTGAGTTAATGACACCACAGCTCTGCTTGTGCATAGTCCTTCCACTGTGTCTGGTTTCAATTTAATTAAACGATTGTGATATGTTGATCCTCTTGCAAACAATAACTAAAATATTTGGCCTTCAAAAGTTCATGATTGTCCTCATGGATAGCATCTCAGACTATGGAATTAGCTATGCCCAGTTCAAATCCTATTTTTGCACTAATATGTATGAAAGGACAAGTATGAACCTGTAACCCTCTCCAACTATGTTTAAAGTATTTGTGCTCAATAAATTATATACAACGAATCCTTTACAATAGGTATTGTTGGTGAATACCAACTGCAGGTAAAATGTGGCAAGATCCCATTACAGTTCCTATTAGAATCTACCAGCTGTGGGCATGTGCCAGAATAGACGAGGCAGATAAATAACAAGAATAAATGAATTCATATTCTTAAACATTTAGCAAAATGTGCTGACATCCCACAAAAGCGACAAACTAAACTATTTTAAAGATGCAAGCACTGTTGTTTCTGACTCCTGTCATGATATTTTAAAGCCACAGGAAAGTATGATATACTAGATTAATATAAAGCTCTTTAATATCTTCACATGCTTATATTTTTAATCTCTCACTATGACTGGCTATGTTTGCCCATCAGTTTTGCACATTACACTTAACTTTTCCTTTAATCTTGCTGCTGCTTGTTTTTGTTTTATGAAAGAGTGTGACTGAATTCAGAAAAGGTTGTAGGAGATTTTTGTTTTTGTCAACCTTAGATTCAAAAGAGAAATAGTAAATATAAAGAAAACCTATTTTTCTCCATTCATGAAAACAAAAGTTAAAATAAACAATTATGTGGTTAAAATAAAATATTTCATTGGACACTTTAAAAAGGAAACCTTTTTACAGACAATTTATCATCAAAATATTAGAGCAGCCAGCATCCATTTTGTCACTTTAATTAATAATATTAATTTTCTTAATGAAGATTAATATTACTACTAATAAGCTTAATTTAAAATGTTTATTCTCTATTTAGTTTTCAATCCCATTTTCATTCAACTTTCTATTTCTTTTTCATTTTAGCTCAGTTAGCTCTCAGAAATCAAGGTGCACTTCCTTGGGCAACATTTGATTTCTTTGAGATATATAGCTATCCGAGTGTTAAGGTTCTCCTCTACTTCTCAAACCGGGTAAGTAAAGCAGTGAAGAATATTAATTTATATCTCAAGTAACCACTTAACTATGTTATAGTTTATCTTTATTGTGGTCTTTTCTTGGTCTTGCCCGATTTCAGGACCAGAATTCATCTGGCCTAATTGAGTATTCAGCTTAGTGCTGTTACTTGAGGTAGCATCCACAAGAGAAGATGCACCATTCCTAGTATGAGCCAGTGTGTAGCCATGCCGGGGATCTTATTTGAACTTTGAATACTGTTATTTTGAATATTTGGTCAGGGTTTACTTGTAGGGTGAAGTATCCTCATGTCAGGGTGATCTGTACAAACCCTTGTACAGAGATACCGAAGACAGGATGGTGTCTAATAGGTATCCAAACTCTCTTCTTTCTAACTAGATGCATTTTTGTGTCATGATGATCCTGTTATTTTTATTTTCTATTCATGTGTAGGGCTTAAAAGTCAAAACTTCTGATACATTCTCTTGAATTTTAAGTAGTTCTAATCAATTGATCTTGCTGAAAAAATCAATTTCTAAATGAACGACTTTTTTTCTATAAGCTAATCGATTTTGAGAACTAGCAGTTGATTTTTTGAAAAGAGTAATAAGTGGAGTTAGAAGTAATTTTGAGGGGAGTCAGAATTGCATTTTAAAAAACTTTTTCAGCTGACTTCTCATCTCTGGTCATAAAAAAATTAACAGATACTCAGTCTGATATGCAATGTACACATTGTCAAATAGTAGGTATCAGAGATGGAGAGTCGACTGGAAAATAGTTGTATTCTGGAATCGGTTTTAAAAACCCTGACTCTGACTCTCTGGAGTAAACTCTTAGAAACTCTTGTTTTATAACAATGAGAGGCATTGCATTTGTCTTAAAAGATGTATGAAGTTGAATTTGATAGCAAATTTATAAATAGTTGCTCACTATTGAATTCAGTAGTCAATGCTGAACTGTATGACCATTTGAGGTACAAATAAACTTAACAGGTTTATATCCTGTTCACAGCGTCACATTGAATTTATTTGTTTAAGCACCGACTACTAAATTCAATACACATGTTGGGAATATCTTATTCTCGTAAAATGTTGCAACAGTGTTTGGTTGTTGGACACATCTATTTTATTGTATCACTGACACAACACACGCTGGTTGGGATAGAAAGATAACAAGGAACAGTCATTAACAAATACATTTAATGTTTAGTAGAGATCACAGCATTATATGTAAACCCATGAATACGAAAAAAAAATGTAATATATGAATGCTAAATAAGAAAAACATTGGTCGTCATACAGTATTAAATGCACATATTGTTCAATTGAAGGAGTAAATAAAAAATATGCCTTGCACGATGTAAAATCTTACATATTCTTATACGAGTGTCTTTCACAGGCAGGTGGACAGAAAACGTCCTACTCGGTCGAAGCCTTGTTTTGATTTTTGACCCTGTAGAGATTTTGCAAAGGACCAAACCCATAACCGAAACGCCCCCTGGTGTCAGGGGAGATAACTCTTGTGTTTTACAGATCCAATATAAACTACTAAAGCTTTAATTGAATAACCAAATACATTTTGATGATGAAGTGTTATTTTGCTCGATATTCAATAAAAAAAAAAATCTTTGTAACAGAGTTTTCTTTCGATTAAATTAATTTCCAAAACACATATGCAGGTAATCCTAAATTGACCAGAAAAATTAATTATGTATGCTTATGTATTCAGTTAAACAATAAACTGATTTATTTTTTAATATGAAAAACTTATTCAAAATACTTTGATTAAACTAAAATACTTATTGGAGTCTATTTTTTAAAATTGTTTACACCTCCTCCCACCTATTGTGGGGCAGGGTTTATTTATTATTGTTTTTTGCATTTAGTACAAGAAAAGCACAAGTAGATAATTTTAGGATTTTTTCCCCCAGAGAGATAAGCATATTGTGTGCTTTTGAAGGTACATAAAAGACCATTGTTTGCATTTGTAAATGGAGAAAGCATTGAAGATAATGTGACAAGAATATGAAACAGATTCATAGACAGTGATTGTTGTCTGTATGTATCTGCTATAAATAGTGGCGTTGGGAGATAAAAGGTTAAATGATAAACAGTGCTGAAAGTGAAAGAAAACATTGTTTAGTCATTTTCATATGGACTTCTTGTATAGTTTAACTCTATCAAAATCACACATATACAGGATGTTGCAGCAAAATCCGACACTTGACAAAATGAAAACGAAATAGGCAATAAAAACAAAAGTTGTATATGCAGAGACACAGCAGTTTTTAAGACAATTTCTTTTTTTTAACATAGTTCACCCCAAACAAGGCAAGGTGCCACTGTAGACATAAGAGGCTATTGAGAATTAAGAGTGAAAGTTTTGGGGGTCATCCTAAATTGGGAGCTGTGCAGTGAGATGCCTGTTCACATTAGTTTTAAATTTCTGCATGTTGGTACAGTCGGGGAAACAGGGAGCAGGGAGAGAGTTTCAAAGGCCTGTAGCATGAGGAAAGAAGTCATTGGAGCAGAACACTCTCCGGCATCTGGGGACCTCTACAGTGAATGGATGGGATTTAGCTGATTGTCGAGTTGGTCTAATGAATTTACGTCGAGGGGCACCAGTGCAGCAAATTCATTGGAGCACAATTCATTGAAGTACTTGTAAAACAAGCAGAAGGATGCAACATTGCAGCGATGGGACCGGGGCTGGAGCTTGGTGGATATTGAGGGACCTATTAAGTTGGCAGCTCTTTTTTGGACCTTGTCTAAGAGGGAGAGACTAGTGGATGGTGCATCAGCCCAGATGTGGCAAAAATACTCCATGGATGGTGGCTTTGTAGAGATATAGGATACTGTCAGGTGTGAGAAGTTTTCTAGAACGGTAGAAGGAACCCACCTTCTTTACAGCAGCCTTGGCAATGTCTTCTATGTATTTGTTCCAATTCATGTTACCTGTGAATGTTAGGCCGAGGAATTTGAATGTTGGACTTTCAGGTAGGGTGTTATTTGATATGGCAATCAGTGGTTAAAGAGGTTTATTTAGCAACAGTTAAAGTTACATACTACATTATTTTTCAATGTAACAACTGTCGGTGGAGACAACTATCTCAAGGCTGGCACAAAATGAGTCACACATTTTGGTGACCATATCCTTGTCAATAGCGGTGAATGCCTCCACGGTGGCAACCTTCAGTAGGTCGACCATATTGTAGGTGTGGTTGTTGGTCTTGGTCTCAATTACGCCTCAGAAAAAATAGTCAAGGAGGTTGCAGTCTGGTGAGGAGAGCGGTCACAAGTCCGGCGACCAGTGGTGAGGAACATTGTTGAGCAGCCATGTCTGGGTCGTCTTGGCCTTGTGTGCAGGAGGGGAGTGAGTCCTGCTAGAAGATGTAGGGGCGTCTAGCAGCAATCGCGTCCGTCCAGGACTTTACCACACTCCTTAGCAGCTGCTGGTAGATCTCGACGGCGACTCCCAGCCCCTCTTGAAATAAAAACAGAGGCATGGTTGCGCATGTCAGTGGTAATCTTGGCATAGCTCTGGCTTCGGATTTTGCTGCATTACCCTTATAGTGTGAGTTAATCAATATTTATTACCCTATAGTGTGAGTTAATCAATATTTATTACCCTAAGGCTTTTTTCCTAAATATCTTAATAACACAAAATATATACTAAAATATACATTAGTTTTAGGATGGAGGTATGTTTGAAAAAAATTTGTTTTGTTTTCATTAGCTAAAATTTGTAATTAATTTAGCAAATTACTTATATCTCTCTTATGTATTTATCTTGCACCACTCACTTTATGTTGATTCAACCACTCTAATATTTCTTTGTTTTTGTGAGCATTTAAAGAAAGAGTGACTCTTGTTTTTTAGCATAGCCATCTAATTTACATAGAATATATAGTGATACTAGTGGTCACTGGTATGTTGTGTGTGTTAAACTGAATATGATGATGGTATATTAGGGGAGGTCGATTTTGAAACTGTAAATTATCGCACTCGAAGAAAGTTGCCAAATAATGTCAAAAGTTACCACAAGAAATATTTTTCTTCAAAATTTTGTATTTATTTGAGCATTGCAACTTTAAGATCAAATAAATCGAGATTTTTTCTCACTGCCGAGATTTCACCGGCAGATGTGTCGCCTTAAATTAAACCCGGGTTTTAACAAAAAAAAGTAATACATTACTTAATAATAAATATTTTAAAGTTTATTATTATTTTTCTTAAGAAATTAAATGTACATATTCAAATTAAAAAGGAATAAAACACTATGATATTTAATGTTATATATAAATAATTATTTGTTTACATAGGCGTTTTATTTATTGGATATTTTTTATGGTATTCACCGGTTGAAAATTCATCGGGCGAATTTGACTTCCCGTGTTGATTGTCTGTTTAATTATGACACATATATATTGAATTGTCGAGCGCTGGCTTATCTAATCCCACTTTCCCGACCTTTTGTCACACCTTACCTTGTGGGAGTTAGATAAATAAAAACTAGTTCAGCCAGGGGGTTTTACCCCACCAAATAAACCGGTATCGTCCGGGTCTTTGGGTCTGGTTTCACGCCTGTCTATTGGGGCTTGTCCGTCCTGTGCAGTTCTAGGAGGTGCACCTCCCAGGTTTTGCCTTCCCTCTTTGGGGAGGAGTAAGTTTATTGCTTACTGTCTGAGGCGGCCCTACCGGGGAATGCCGACGAAGCTGCCCAGGCAATTTTTAAATGGCCAGAGTGCTCACCTCTCGAGCACTGGCTTTCTCATCCCACTTTCCTGACCTTTTGTCAATCTTACCTTGTTGGGGGTAGATAAATAAAATCTAGTTCAGCCAGGGGTTTTTACCCCACCAAATAAACCGGTATCGTCCGGGCCTTTGGGTCTGGATTTACGCCCGTCTATTGGGGCTTGTCCGTCCTGTGCAATTCTAGGAGGTGCATCCTCCCAGGCTTTGCCTTTCCTCTTTGGGGAGGAGTAAGTTTATTGCTAACTGTCTGAGGCGCCTCTACAGGGGAATGCCGACGGGGCTGCCCAGTCAATTTTTTAATGGCCAGAGTGCTCACCTCTATAGCGCAGGGTTATCTAATCCCACTTTCCTGACCTTGTGTCACATCTTACCTTGTTGGAGGTATATAAATAAAACTATTTCAGCCAGGAGTTTTTACCCCACCTAAAATATATGTATTGGAGTTGATGGGAGAATGGATAAGGACACATTGATGTATAAGGAAATTGTGGATGAAAATAGACAGAGAATTATGAAAAAAGCTAAGGGACCAGAACACCATTTAACTTTTACAAAAGAAACACCATGTGAAAGTAAATATCTGACACATAGAGTTCTTCCGAATAGTGGTGCAACAGGTGCTGTTCATGCAGATCAAGTGGTGGATGTTTTGCATGAATTCCACAGTGAGAACAGTATCAAGGCTATACTTGTTGACAACACTAATACCAACACAAGTTGCGATGGTGGAATGGTTGCAATTTTAGAAAAAAAACTTTTTAAAACTCTTCACACAATTGGTTGCTCTTTGCATCATAATGAACTACCTTTCAGAGCCCTTTTTAAAAACATAGATGGTTGCGCAAAGGGCCCTACAACATTCAGTAGCCCTCTGGGGAAATTATGCTCAAATGATTGATATGATTTACCCCAAATATCATTTTCCACTATTAGCAATCCTCTAGAGTCAATTTTTAAAATTGATGAAATACATGATCTTAGTTCTGACCAAAGACTCCTTTATGAATACACAGTAGGTATTTCTAGAGGTAAGGTTGACTCTAGATATGCCTCCTGGAAAATTGGTCCTTTAAACCAAGCAAGATGGTTAACTTTGGCCATCAGGCTTATGTGTTTATGGACTCGTGGTGCATACCCACAAAGGCACACAACAAAACTACACTATGTAGTACATTTTATTGTAAATGTGTATGCCACTTTTTGGTTTGAAATTAAAAGAAATAGTAAATTCCACAATCAGTAAGTGCACATTTTTAATATGACCCAGAGGATTAAGGAGAAGCCTCAGGAAATCCAAGATATCACATTTAGAAATATACAAGGTAATACATTTTGTTTACTGCCTGAAAACTTTCTATATTCCATGGTTAAATCTGAGGAGATTGAAGTAAGAGAAGAAGCTTTAAAAAGAATTTTGGCCATTAGGTAAGTAATATTTATTCATATATCTCTGACTCAATTATTTATTCCAATTTATAGAATGATTTTTAAAGATTTTATCTAATTTCACCATAATTATTAAAGCAGTACAGATTGGAATTTTTTAATAATTCAATTAATTAATTTGTTCTTTCAGGAGTGAGGAGTCAACCAGAAAAAGATTAAAAAGAATACTACCTATTAATTTTAATGCCACACATTGGACACAATTAATAGATTTAAAATTATGCGGCATTTTTGAACCACCAATGACGGAAGATTTTACTGAATCTGAACTTCGAGAATCGTTGATGAATTGAACCAAGCTTGACTTGCCAGATTTGCCCTCACATTCTCAGGGTGTGGAACGGGCAGTTAAGTTAATAACAGAAGCTTCACAAACTGTATATGGTTTTGAAGCAAGGCATCAACACATTACAGCCAAAGTTTTGAGTCAGAAATTGAGACCAGCATTTTTGTCTAAGGGGTCTTATATGGAGCAATTTGACTCTCTATATTAAGCTTCATTAAAATAGTGTTAGGTTTTTCCTTATTTCTTTGCTTGTTATATTTTCACTAATTACAGAAAAAATCATTTTTTTAGGTATTCAAATATTACTGTTTAATTCATAACGTTAAAAGGTAGTTTACAAAAGCAGATACTGAAAATGAGGGGGGGGGGCAAATTTTCAATTTGAAGATTTCTTTAATTCATATCATTTTTATAAAATAAAAGGACATTCCCTGCTTTTAAATGCTAAAATTATTTGGTTTTCACACCAATATTCAAGCAAATCTTGCAAAAACGAGGAATTTTCAGTATATTCTTGTCTACGATCTTTGATACCAAACGCTCAAAAAACCGCTGAAGTTTTTGATCTAATTTTTTGCATGAGTATTTAATAGGTCTATATACAACTTTCGGAACGTGCCTTTTTTTAATATTTAAAAAAAAGTGTAAAATCGACCTACCCTATGGTATATATATCATTAACCTATAGAATTTGATACTTAAAGCTCAACTGTATGACCAGTTGAGCAGCAAGATAAGTAAAGACTCAAGTAACCAAAAAGCCAGTTTATATGGAAGCTGGACTGCTCCACTATGCCAAGTTGAGCAAGTCCATTATATGAATTCTGATTGACTGAGAGTGAATAATTCTATATATAAATACTGCTTCATTCAAGCAATATTTGCCTATAGGATATAGGACATTGGAGCCGGTAAGTGTTAATTTGATTCTATATCCCCCCCCCCCCCTAGTACGCAAACACAATGGTCTTTGGGGAAGAATGAGTTCCTTCTGGCCTGGTTGATTGTGAGGGAGTAACCTGGCAGATTTCACTGGCATTGGTTTAGCAGTGCTGGGTGATGTTGGGTGCCTCGACGATGTCATCACATCTCTTCCGTTATGCGGCAATGGTGTACCAGGTGTACGGAAATCCCAAGGCGTTTGATTGGGAGATTCAGACAAAGCACTGGGAATAGAGACTGGAATTACAGATGTTGCAAGTTTTCTGAGGAATCTGCGGTTTCGCAAAGTGATTCTGCCTGACCTATCAATCCTGATCTGATACTGATGGTTAGGGAGAGTTTCGACAACACGACCTGTTGTGTCCCATCGACATTTGTTTGCACGTTGTATTGATACTCTTTCTCCTTCTGGGAGTGGGCATCGAGTATGCGCTGTGCGATTGTACTGCTTGATGAGGTGAGCATTGCATTGAGATAAGCTTATCTCACGGTTCCTAGCTGCAGCTATCCATTTTGCATGTGGTTTATATAGTGCGGGTTGGGATGGTATGAAGTCATGAAGTCGGCGGTGGAGCAAGTGTTGTACTGGGGATAGACCAATGCCTTGGATAGGGGTGTTGCAATACTGCAGGATGGCTCTGGCAACACTGTCATTATTCAATGAGCCTTGGGGACCTGTATTTCCATGAATTATCCTCTTCGCTGTTTTTACAGCTAACTCTGCTCGGCCATTAGATTGAGGATATGCCACTGAGGACTGTCTGTGCTTCACACACCATGTCTTGAGGAACTGCTGAAACATGTTGGAATTAAAAGGTGGACCACCATTGCTACTAAGTTCTTCTGGGGTGCCATATGTGTGGAATAGTTTCCGACAAATAGATATTAGGTGATGGCATGACCTGGTGTAAGATGATACAAAATAATCCAGCCAGTGACATTGCATACCTTGTCTGTGCCGCTGTGTCCGACATAAAAAAGGTCCATCACTACCGCCTGGAAAGGCCAATCTGGAGCTCGGGTTAATACGAGTGATTCAGGTGGCTGACTTGGGGCAATGCTTGTGCATATGAGGCAATTGGTTCTAAAATTGCGTATTGATGCATTCATACCGGGCCAATACGCCGATTTATTGGCATGGGCTTTCATGCCACCCACGCCCTGGTGGGCTGAGTGTAGATAACGTAAGGGCACTCATTGTAGGGACTGGGTTGTGAGAGACAGCATCGGAACCCTGATGCAACTTTTCTGGGCAGTGTTGGATCGTAAAAAAAATAGCTGAGTGATTTCTCTTTAAGCTTAAAGAGGCGTGGGTTATGTAGTTTGCTCAGGTCTCTGTCGCCAAATACTCCTATTAAGGGCTGGTGGTCTGTCACTACTATTACGTTAGGGCAGCCCATAATGAATATACAGCATTTGTCTGATGCCCAGGCGATTGCTGCTGCTTCGCCTTCAATGGGTGCATATCGGTGCTCTGCATCTGTGCAAAATCTGCTGCCTACAAATACGATGTGCCAGACAACATACCGGTGCTTTCTCAGTGGAACATACAGTTTTTGTAATAGCTGGAAACCCATTCCTTCTGGAGCAAGGCAGGTTGCTCTGTTAATATCAAAGGTCGTTACACCCTTTTTTACCAAATTCACAATGATTTGCCTGGATGTGAAAAATGCATTCTCGAGATCCTGATTCCAAATGAAGCTTGAATTTTGTTTGACAATGTCTCGAAAGTGAGACATTTAGGGCTTAGGGAATGTGCCCATACTACTTGGTTAACTAATCCAAGCCAAGACCTTGCATCAGTTATATTCTTTGGGATAGGAAAGTTTGCAATTGCATTAAGTAAATTCTCGGAAGGGGCTACTCCTGATGATGTTATTTGAAGGCCTCCAAACTGAACCACATCTTGGCAAAATTGGAATTTATTTTGTTAAGGACAATTCCGTTTTTTTACACAAAGTGATAGGTAGTCAAATGTATGATAGAAGGTATTTTCTATACTCTTGTCAAAAAGTAGCATATCATCAACGACTTTTACTTTGCGACGAATGTTCTTAATGATCTCATCATATCTATGTGTGTATGCATCACCGGAGGCTAAGTATCCCTGAGGCATTCGGAGGTACATGAAACGACTCCACTCCGTGATGAAAGTTGTAAATGGCTGAGATTCCTCATCTAGAGGGATTGAATGATAACCATCCATTGCATCCAAGACGTTTTTTTTTTATTGTTGGGTAGTACCTGTAATGCCAATTGGAATGGCGAGCTAGTGTGGTGTGTCTCTTGTTTGCACTGCAAGTTTAAATGCTGATAGTCCACCGTTCTTCTTGGTTTTCCATCTTTTTTTACAGTGATTACCATAGTGCTGCACCAATCGGTATGGGTACCAGCGGGCACTGGGGTAAGAATGCCTCTTTTAACATCATCCCATAGTGCGAGTCGTACTTGCTCCTTGAAATAATAAGGAACAAGAATTGGGTTGTGTCTGGCTTTTGGAACTGCTTCCTCTTTAAGGTGAATATGGGCGGCTGGGCTGGACATAGATGGGAACACCCCATCGTTTTTTTATGTTGTCGCGGCAGAATGCTCTAGGAGCCAATTCTTAAGTCTACTAATCTTTTCTTCCGACGGGGGGAAAAGGAAGACTTTTGGGGCGACTTGGCATTGATTCATGTACTCGATGTGTTGTATTGCGATATTTGCCTGGGTTGAAAATATTGCCGCAGGGTTTGGGAAATCTTCAGGCAGCATTCCCACATCAATGCATGCTGCCTTGCTAAAATCAAGTCACTGGATCCCATCACATATGTAAAGGGCTTGCTTGGTTGTTCTTCCAAGAACTTTGAATTTCACAGGTAACCATCCCTGACACACAAGTGTGAAATCTCCCGCAGTCCGAATGATTTTTCTTGATGGTACTAAGTTATTCATTGTGAGCCCCATGTTAAACAGATGCTTTGGCCCCTGTAAACTTATAGTGGCCCCACTATCAGGGAAAATCTTCAGCTTTGTCTGATAGTCACCAGGGATGTTCTTCGCTTGTCTGAGATCTGGATTTGGTGAGAATGGGATAACATGCGCATCTATTTCTGTTATTTGATTTTTGCTTGTGGTCGTATATGTATCTCTTGTCTGGTTAAATGTGATGTGAGCGATAAGAGAACCCATGGGAGCCTCGTCAATCCCAATACAGGGTTTCTTTGCTCGGCACATTCTTGAAAGGTAGTTTGGTTTCCTACAAGTGCTGCATGTTTGACCCCCACACTGGACATTTTAACTGGCAGGAGCTTGTTCTTAGGATATCATGATAATGGCTACCACAACCTATGCAAGCTTGAAAATTATTATCGCGTTTGGCTGAGGTGCTGATACGAACATGCCATTTATTAGCTTGAGCACTGGTTTTTTGTTTGCTGTACGTAGATATCCATGCAATAGCCATGTCGGAGGTGTCAGTCATTGAAGTTTGGTCTCTCAATGCTGATTCGAACGCGGCCATTTTGTTCAAGTGTTTTAAGTGTTCCAGCTTTGGCTAGCATGTCTGCTCGGAGAGTATTGTCTGCTACTCCCCTGATGAGCTGGTCCTTGATGTACATATTAGACAGGTCATGCTCACAAAGGAGACATAAAAAGTTGCAGTCTAGGGCTGTGGCCCGGAGGCGGACAAGATAATTCTGTATTGTCTCAGTCTCACCCTGTGACATGGAGGCAAAAGTACGGTGATGAACGATGGGATTCGACCTTTGAGTGACCAATGCCACTATCATTCCTAGTAGCTTGTCTAGGTCAGTGGTGAAGAATTTAGGGTGAGTGTTGACTATGGCATTAATAATTATAATAATATTACTATCGAGAAAAATATTATAAATATATAATAAAATTTGACCCTACCAATTATAAATGTATATTACAGAATATTAATTTATTAGAAACTTAAAAATAAAATAAATATGCAAATGTACAAAAGCGGGTTTTGTTTGACAGAGTTTAGAGATTACTATATATTATTATATTTAAGTTTAAAGGTTTTGATGTAAATGTAATACTGTAATTTACATTCAATGTTCCTGGACAACTCTAAGTAAAACAAAAGATTATGTTGCCCCCTTCCCCCCCCCTGCTAACTTACCAAATATAATACAGCACTGCCAAACGTATGGTTAAAATCAAAGTATGAAAAGAAATGATGTCGATAATGACAATTTATTTGCTCCCAGACCTGAATAAAACAAAAGTTTCTGTAGCCCCGTCATTTAATAAATATAATACTATAATATTAGTAAGGAGACCTTCATAGAACTGCCAAAAGGACTGTTAAAATCAAAGTGTGAAGAAAAATAATGTTAATTTGATAACGATTATTGATTCTGGACAATGTCGAGTAGAACCAATAGTCCCTGTCAATTCCTAATTTCTTGTCCTTCCTCATTTAACAATAATATGAAGATGTTGAAAAAGACAATGGTCCGAAGAGACTTAATATATACCAGTTACCAAAAGTAATACTGTAATCTTAGAATTTTTTATCCGGACATTGCCGTGTAGAACAAATGGTTCCGGTCAATTTCTCCCCCCCCCCATCTCAATTTTAACATATTAAAAAGATATGTGATGTTGATGAAGTTAATAGTCCGAAGAGATTTACTATATATCCCTTACCAAAAGTAATACTGTAATCTTAAAATTTTTAATCCCAGACAACACCGAGTATTAGAAATGGTCCTGTCAACTTCTAATTACTGCCCCCCCCCCTCCATTTCAACATATTAAGAAGATAAATAATTTTCATGAAGTCAATAGTCGAAGAGAGTTAATATATACCAGTTAACAAAAGTAATACTGAAATTTTACAATTATTGATCCCGGACAACGCTGAGAAGAATAAATCGTCACAGTCAATTCCTAATCCCCCCCACCCCCACCCTCCTCCATATTAAGAAGATACATGATGTTGATAAATTCAATAGTCCAAAGAGATTTACTATATATATCCCTTACCAAAACTAATACTGTAATCTTACAATTTTGGATTCCGGACAATGCCGAGTAGATATATGGTCCTGGTAAATTACTAATTTTTTGTCCCCCCCCCCCTCCCCAATGATGTTGTTTTTGAAGGGCAATGCGGCCTTTAAACTTACTTGCTCTATCCAGGTTATTGAGCTCTTTGGATTAGCTAACTTATACCACTTACCAGATATTATAATGTATTATTATTGTGACAATGTTGTATATTAGACAAAGTATATGGTGTTGCCTGCTCCAGGGCAACACCATATACTTTATCTAGTTTACAACATAATAAGAAAATATAAATAAGTTCTTTCTCCTGAGCAACACTGCGTTTAAACACACCTGCTCTCTCTAGGATATTGAGCACTTTTAGGTTACTAGCTGCTCTATCCAGAATATTGAGCACTTTGGATTATGACTCCCGGGCAACAACATTATAAAAAAGACAGAGAAGATCTTTATACCGGGCAACACTGTGTTTAAACACACCTGTTCTATCTAAAATAGATTTGAATTAAGGCTCCAATGGTACACGACAATATTAAAATAAAACAGGTTCTTTATCCCGGGCAACACTGCGTTTAAACACACTTACTCTATCTGGGATATTGAGCACTTTTAAAATTAAGGATACCTCCAGAGTACTACCAAAATAAAAGTTTCTTCTCCCATCCCCTATCTTTTAACTGAGGAGTGAAAAAAGAAAACTAAAGAGACCTGCAGAGAAGTAATGACACCACCCAAGTAAAATCTAGGAGACCACCAGAGCACTACTAAAACATCTTTTCCGAGTTTCTGGCCACATCCCTCACTTCTGAATA
Source organism: Sepiola atlantica (assembly GCA_963556195.1). NCBI lineage: Eukaryota > Metazoa > Mollusca > Cephalopoda > Sepiida > Sepiolidae > Sepiola > Sepiola atlantica. The sequence continues at coordinate 34,844,722 of OY744534.1, forward strand.
TAACGTGAAGAAATAATAAATGAACTCTAGAATCAGCATCTATTAATTTTGAAGTAAAATTCACTCATTTCCGGTCTAGAAATGTGTTGACATTTTATCCCCCCCCCCCACCTTCAAGAGAAATGTTGTCAGTTCCGCAAGATTTCGAGGAATAAGATATGATGTGGAATTTATTTTCAGATTAACACCGGTTTGCAAATTCTAATTTCAGATAGAGCAGCCATGGGCAAGTGGATATTTTCTATATTACCATTAAACAAATTATTTGCGAAAAAAAAATCCAGTCTATATATAATGTAGGATTTTTCTTTTGATTAAAACGTCCATGCACCAGTCCTTGAGTACCAATATATATATATATATATATATTAATTTAAAATAAATAGTATTAAATTTACCTACATATGCCAGCGTTTCAAGCTTTCGCTCTCATCAGTATAGGGAATGATAATCTCAGATGGTCGCAAGGTTCGAACCCCTGCTACAGAATCAACCTAGACTCCGTAAGCAAGCGTCATAACCAATCGGCCACGAGACATTACCACGTCAAGCGGATTTAAGTTCTATTTATGCGAAGGGAGGCACATATAAAAGACTGACTAGAGAATTCAACGAACGTAATCGGAACATGTCTTATAGCTACGTGTCAGTCTATTTTTAACTTCCCCGAACAGGGCTCAACTTCAATCTTATTAAAGGGGCTTATTACAATATTAATTTTAAATAAATAATATTAAATTATGTTTACCTACATACACCAGCATTTCAAAAACCATATTTATTTTTAAACCTGATGAAATTAAAAAAGAAAATGAAAGTGCAAGCTTATCGGTTTTGAACCTCGTTCAACGGAGCTAAACCGAAGTTAGAAAAAAAAATGCTATGGAGTTATAGCGAGGGAAAGGGGGGGAAAAACTGAATCAAATAGAAACTACATTAAGTCTGAGAAGATTTTCTTTTTGTTTTTAACGTCTGCTTTTAAAACCAGATAGAAGACCTTCATGAAAATAACAAATGTGTTGGCCAATGTCAGCTTCAAAGGAGAACCCATAGAGACCCCATCAATCTGTCTGTACATAATGTCATTAAACCTGAGTTCAACCGACATAGTGGCGAATTTCATTTATTCCACAAAAATATTTTTGGGAATAAAAGGAGTGGGTAATTGACTACGATATAAGGCATCTGCACATATATTAATCGTCTCGATAAGGAGAACACAGGTAAAAATATATATCAAAGGAACACATAAATTTGTCAGTGTAAGAATAATTTTGTATGAAGTCCAAAAATGAAAAGGAATCCTTAATACGAGTTGTTTTTTTTCACCAGACCCATCTTGTCGTTGATTCGAAAAGATGTCCTCCCACACACACACACACCATAACAATTCTATTATTTATTTATTTAAATGTAGTTGCAGTTTGCACTACGTTGGGTGAACATCACAAAGATTGGACATCCATTCAAACAACACATGCCCACAAAAATTGGCCAGACAAATTATTTACCAACTGATGTTTTGAATAATACATACAGTTCTTCCATCACCGAACATCTCATAAATAACTGTTCCTGTGCCTCAAATTTCAGTGTAGACTTATTCTTACTAAGTCACACTCTCCCTTTCATCTGAAGATTCTATAAACCATTTACATTAAGTCTCTGCGACCTTCTCTTTGTAAGCAAAAAGAAAATCTCGGACTCAATGTAGTTACTATTTGATTCAATTTTTTGCCCCTCACCTGTTTCCCCCCTCCTTCTCTGCAGCCTAGCCTATTTCATCTCTCTAGACATACACGCAGACAACTCTCCTTGAGGAATAAGTCGGCATTTTATTTCCAAATTAGTACATACCGTGTCCTTAAAAACGCTATCTGACCCGGTATCCCCCACTTAGTATTCTAACATTTTTTTTTTTTGATTTTTAGCGCCAAGTTTTTCAAGCTGTCTACATGTAATCACCATAAAAAATGCATAAGATTTGGTATATACCCCCTCCCGCCAAAAATAAAAATACACATGCACAATTTATCTTCTATTAAAAAATATATTTGGTTATATGTCCTTAAAACGCTAACTGGTCCGGTAATGGGTGATCATTTTATGTTAACTTTATATATGAAACTGATCCCCACACTCTATATTTTAAAATTTTTATTTTTAGAGACAAGTTTTTCAATCTGTTTACATGTAATTGCCATAAAAAATGCCCAAGATTGTTTTTCCACCCTCCCTACCACACTTTATACCAGTGAAGTTTTTTTACGAACGAAGGAGGCAAGTAATTTGATACGGGTCAAAGTCTGTAAAAGCATGCATAAAAGTTTTCCATTTTTCACGAAGAACAAACTTATGTTTTTAAATGAATACGTTTAAATATAAATGTAAAAACGTTTTCTGAATAAAGAAAAGCCAGATAATGTGTAGTATTCCATCTGTTTAAAAATGAAAATGAAAAATTAAAAAGAAGGAACCGTTAAGACACAAAGGTAGATTTTTCATTTACTGACCTTCATTCGTTATGTAAAAATGCAACAAAATTGATGAAACTGTTTCTGTGGAACGAACTGTTGAATTATCAATTTTGTCAGATTGTTAAAATCTATTTTAAGGGTTATCTCCCTTGTTCCATTATTATATGGGGACGAGATTTTCCTTGTAAGAATTGGGGTTACCTGCCCTTTTTCTCTTTTTTTCTGTTTGTTGTTGTTCTGTCGTAGAAAAATAAACGCACGACTCGCGTGGAAACCTACAAAATGTGTTTGTCTTGTTAACTGAATTGTCCTGCCATGAAGAATGTCTGAATGTTGCTGAGATCTTGTGAACTTGGCTTTATATTGATAATAATTCTTAACAAAGGTTATGGGCCCAGATGAACGCTCGATATAATAATAAAGCCACATGTGACATTTTTTTTCGGCCATCTTGAAATTATTGTTCACGGAAGAAGTTTTGTATCGTTTTATATCTGGAACTTTACGATGGAAACAAAACTTGTTAATCTTGTACCGTTGAATAGGACAAATTACGCCACTTGGAAAATTCAGTGCAAAATGGCATTAATTAGGGACGAATTATGATACATAGTAAATGATACGGAAATCGTCCCCGATCCTAGAACAGATGCGATGTTACACACAAAGTATTTATCGCGGAAAGATCGCACCTTGGCAGCGATTGTTTTGTCAGTGGAACCGTCACTTTTGTATTTAATAAGGGATCCTGACGACCCTGCAGTGGTGTGGAAAAAATTGGCAGATCAATCTCAGAAGAAAACGTGGGCTAATAAATTAGCATTAAGGAGGAGCTTGTATTCCCTTAAATTGAAAGTAGGTGACTCTGTTCATAAACATATTAAAATGATGACAGAAATCTCTGAAGAGTTGTCAGTCATCGGCGATTCAATTGATGAGGAAGATAGAGTTGTACACCTCTTGGCTAGCCTCCCAGATTCCTATGACATGCTAATAACAGCGCTCGAAGCAAGTCAGGATGTGCCCAAATGGGTGTTAGTGACTGAACGACTGCTCTACGTAGAAACGAAAGTCAGAGAGAAGGAAAACACTGCTACTGACTCGAAAGCGATGACATAAAAATATCACATTTTTAAAAAGGGGCCCAAGTGTTTCCACTCTGGAAAGAATGGACACATTAAACGTGACTGTCGATTGCTTAGTGAGGATGCAAAAGAAGGTTTTAAAGGAACTATCTCAATAAGAAAGCTTTCTTCACTGGAAAAATACAAGGAAAATCTAATGGTTCTGAAAACGATTACGTTGTTGGACTATTTGCACACCATGTGTTATTATCTAATAACAAAAGGAGCAAATGGATTGTGGATTCTGGAGCAACTTGTCACATGTGTCACGATGTGAAGAGGTTTATACATTTCCGGAAATTGGATTTAGTAGAGGAAATAACACTTGGTGATGGATGCTCAGTTGAAGCATTAGGAGTGGGGACAATAGAACTGAATGTGAGTGTGCCAGACAGTAAACAGCAAAGATATAGACTGTATGAAACACTTTATGTTCCCAAACTATCCTACAACCTAAATCTGGAAAGTCGTTCATATTCACTGAATCAGGATGTCGACTTCTTGATGAAAAACAGGATAGTAGCTGAAGGTTCAAAAATTGGAAACGTGTACTATTTGAACTGTAATAAAAAACAAGAAGCAGCTCATGCAGCATCTACATGTTCAGGTGGTAACACAAAGGAGGGGATCTGGCATCGACGTTTTGGTCATCTTGGTACGGGGAATTTGCAGAAACTAGCAAGAGATCAGCTGGTGACTGGCCTCGACTATGATGTGACAAAGAGCATTAACTTTTGTGAACCATGTGTGGATGACAAACATCATCGTTCCTCATTTCCAAAATCAGGTGGAAGGCGAGCTACACAACTACTCGGAATTGTGCACAGCGATGTTTGTGGAAGGCTAGAGGCAAAACTGCTTGGTGAAGCCGAATACTTCCTCACATTTATTGATGACAAATCAAGATTTGTGTGGATATATGTGCTTAAACACAAGGGAGAAGTTTTTGCAAAATTCATGGAGTGGAAAACCATGGTGGAGAATTCCAGTGGACGAAAAATAAAAACCTTACGCACTGACAATGGCAGGAAATACACTTCAAGAGAGTTTGAAGGTTACCTAAAGAAGGAGGGCATACACCATGAACGCACTGTTTCCAAAACACCAGAGCAAAATGGAGTAGCTGAAAGAATGAATCGGACATTGATGGAAGCCGTGCGAGCAATGTTGTCGGACTCGAAGCTGCCTAAGAAATTTTGGGCAGAAGCTTTATCAACAGCTTCATACGTTCGAAACCGAAGCCCAACAAATGTAGTACAAGGAATGACACCATACGAGGCTTGGAAAGGCTACAAACCAGATGTAAACCATTTATGCATTTTTGGATGTAGTGCTTATGACCATATACCAAAAGATGAAAGATCCAAAACGGATCCTAAAGCGAAAAAGAGCATCTTTCTCGGATATGGTATTGGAGTAAAGGGCTTTATGATACAGAAAAGTTAAGATCCTTAATGAATCGGCATCCATTGGTGAACAAGGGAGAAACCAACCTCTAGTGAAAATTGAATGTCATAACGTCAGTGATGATGATGATGACAATTCACAAGTGGCAACAGGACCACGAAGATCACCAAGGATTAGGAAAGCTCCAGATCAGTATGGTGAATGGGTCTACATTGCTCACAAAGTAAATGACCCATTAACAGTGAAAGAGGCACTTTCTAGCCCTGAGAAAGATAAATGGATGAAAGCAATGGAAAGTGAAGTTGATTCACTACATACTAATAAAGTATGGGACCTTACTGTATTGGTAGTAAGTGGGTGTTCAAACAAAAATATGATGCTGATGGAAACATGGAACAATATAAAGCTCGACTGGTAGCTCAAGGATTTCTTCAGAAACATGGAGTTGACTACGACGACACCTTTTGTCCAGTAGTAAGGTTCGAATCAGTGCGAACTGTCATTGCATTAGCAGCAAAACATAACCTGAACCTGCATCAGTTGGACGTAACCACTGCATTTCTTCATGGTGAGCTGAAAGAAGACATCTATATGAAGCAACCAGAAGGATTTAAGGTCAAAGACAAAGAACACCTTGTCTGTAAATTAAAGCGAAGCATCTATGGTTTGAAACAATCATCAAGATGTTGGAATGAAACACTGGATGCTCAGCTAAAAAAGATGAATTTCAAGCAATTGGAAAATGACCTGTGTATCTACACACTCTCCTCGGGAGGAGAGATCTTCATAGCTGCAGTGTATATGTTGATGATATCATTCTGGCATGTAAGTCTTTGACACGTATCCAAGAATTTATCAAAAGAATCTCCGAAAGTTTCAACATCAAGGATATGGGGAAACTACATAGTTTCTTGGGTGTTAAAATCGCTTATCCAGATTCAGGGAAGATATGGATCGGACAACCAGCATACGCAGCAGAGGTTTTGAAAAGATTCTGAATGGAAAATTCAAAACCTACAACAACTCCAATTGATCCTGGTGCAAGGTTAACTAAAGCCGTTAAAGAAAACGAGCTATTCAACCAAGAATTGTATCAATCAGCAGTTGGAAGCCTGCTGTATCTGTCAACAAAAACAAGACCTGATATTGCCTATGCTGTCGGCAATGTAGCAAGATTCTGCTCACAACCTACCATGGAACACTGGAGGTCTGTGAAATATATCATGCGTTATATAAATGGCACGCAGAACTATGGGTTACTGTATGACAGGAAGAATGCAACAAATCTGATAGGATATTCAGATGCAGACTGGGCTGGTCACTTGGATGACCGTAGGTCAACCTCAGGCTACCTGTTTAAATTAAGTGGAGCGGCTGTCAGTTGGAAAAGTAAAAGGCAGACTTGTGTTGCATTGTCTACAGCTGAAGCAGAGTATATGGCATTGGCAAGTGCAGCACAGGAGGCAGTATGGATGCGACATCTTCAAAGTGGTCTCAATGAACCCTTAGTTGGGCCGACACTCATCTACGAGGATAACCAATCCACAATATGTATAGCAAAGAATCCACAAGATCATGGAAGGGTGAAGCATATTGACATTAAGTTTCATTACATTCAAGAGCAAGTTGAGATGGAAACTATTGAATTGGAATACTGTAAAGACATGATTGCTGATGTGCTGATGAAAGGACTTGTGAGCGCACAATTTATTAAGCTTAGCACTGTTAGGTGTTAGGGAAGTCATGGAGCAGTCTGACAGCAATTGAGGAGGAGTGTTGAATTATCAATTTTGTCAGACTGTTAAAATCTCCCTTGTTCCATTATTATATGGGGACGAGATTTTCCTGTAAGAATTGAGGTTATCTGCCCTTCTCTTTTTTTAGTAGAAAAATAAACGCACAACTCGTGTGGAAACTATAAAATTAAACTAACACTTACCAGCATAAAGGCCTCAACTGGCATCCATCTCATAGAAGAATACTTATTCGAATGAATGAACATTTATACACTAGAATGGCCACTTATGAATCTCAGCCAATCAGAACACAGAGAATGGACTTTCCCTTCTGAGCATAATGGAACTTTCTAGCCTTATTATAGACCGGCATTTTGATGTGCTTAGCTGTCTGACTTATCTTGCTGCTCAACTGGTCATACAGTTGAGCCCTAAGCATCGACTTTATATGGCGCTACGAACAGGATATATGGATTCTGAAGATTGGGAGTAGTACCTCCTTAAAGCAGGGATCTCTGCTAGCTCAGCTCGAACTTATGCTTCCACATTTGCAAGTGAAAAGCTGACAAAGAAGAACCTGCAAATGATGGATTGGGCCATGATGAAAGAGCTAGGGATCGCGACAATGGGAGAAGCCCTCTCAATCCTTAAAGAAGCTAAGGAACTCTCTGCTGAGGTAACATATGCTAAAGCACCAACCGTTAAACTGCCCCAGCTCCACCTTGAAATGACCCCCCCAACAATTCAGAAAATTCAGAATTGATTGGGAAGTATTCACCAAGATGACGGGTATGCCAACATTAACCCAAGCTCCAGATTGGCCCTTTCAGCAGATTGTGATGGGCCTTTTTTTACGTCAGACACATTGCATACTTTGTCTGTGCAGACAAACTCACTGGCTGGATTATTTTGTATCATCTTAAACCAGGTCATCTCATCACCTCAAAACGAATATCTATTTGTCGGAAACTATTCCACACATATGGCACCCCAGAAGAACTTAGTAGCGATGGTGGCCCACCTTTTAATTCCAACATGTTTCAGCAATTCCTCAAGACATGGTGTGTGAAGCACAGACAGTCCTCAGTGGCATATCCTCCATCTAATGCACAGTGCGCCCAGCAGTGGAAAAAATAAATTTTTGACTATGCTCAGATTGTAGTGAAAATGTTTTAAAGTGAAACTAGAAAGCAAATGTGAATCAACAAAAAAAATTAGCTCAAAAGGTCCACTTTTGGACTTTTTACAGCAAATTGAAGTTGGTTGGTTTGCGGGTTGTTCAAAATGATCATTATTTTTTCTGCAAAAAAAGCTCAACAGACAAAAAAGGCATATTTTGGGATGGAATGTCCTTAATATGGTACATTTTACAATCTTAAGTGTGACTTTTTCATAAAACACATACAATAATGTCTTAAATAAGCCACATATATATGTAATGTTATTACACATTAGAGAGTGGCCGCACAGTGTGAATTTTGCCTTTTTTTGTGAAAATAAAAAATGTTGATGTCAGAAGTTTTTTTTGCAAGGAGATGCAGGCCTGGGGTTTTCAGATGTTTAAAATACACCATCTTGGCTAACAGATGCACATAGCCAACTACCTGCCCCAACTTGCCACAAAAGTTTTATGGATAGATCAAAATTTCCATTATTATGCAAAAATCTGGCAAAATAGACTAAAATCAGCTGAACTCTACGAAAACCGTCGATCTGTTGTAAATCTGATAAATCATAGCTTTATGTAATTACCAATGATATGGAACTAAAAATAAGGCTGGAAATTAATGGAATGATGTTATTTAATGAAGATCAGTTCAATAAATGGTAATGAATGACCATTATTTGTCAAAATGGCCCACACGGTGTGAATTTTGCCTTTTTTTTTTTGTAAAGCTCAAAAATTTTGAGGTCAACTTTTTTTGCAAGGAGATGCAGACACGAGGTTTTCAGATGTTAAAAATACACCATTTTGGCAACCGATTTCTGTTGCCTAATACCTGCTTAAACCTGCCTTTCCGAAGGTATGCAAAATTCTGGTAAAATGGGCCAACATCAACAGAAATCGATGACAATCACCAATCTGAAGTAAATATGGTAAATCGAACCTTAGTGCAATTACCAATATGGAACTATAAAATGATGTTGAAAATTGATCGAATAATGTCATAAAGTAAATGACTTTGACATTGAAAGAAGTTTTAGGTATTCAACACAGCCACGTCCACACGATCATCACTTACAATGTTATAGCATTACTCAATGAAACTTCGTTCAAGGTCCAACACAGAAGCCACATTCATTGGGCATGACTGAACAGTATGTCCATGTTTGTCGCACCGCTTGCATCGTGGAATCTTCCTTTTGGATGCGATGAGGGGATGGGATTGGACAAGCATTCTTGTGAAGATATCCCTAGTGTTCAGTTTGATAGAACATTGTCGTGCTCGGGAAGCTGGACCGAACTTGAAGGCCCGGATATGCTTATTCCAGGCCTCGCCGGACTGTTCAGCATACACCGCAATAGGTTTTCAATCATTCATGGCGAACAACTCCCAGGAATGGCCAGCCATCTGGTGGACACTAGGTGAAATCATTGCCCACAGAAAGGATCGTTTGTAGTGGATCATTAGGTCTTTACCGAGAGCATTCACCTTCTCGACATCAACAACTTTGGATACATCGCAACTTTGTGTGATACTAAAAGAAATTGTTATTGCATCTGAAGTGCCTTGTTAATACGTTTCCAACGAGCTATCAGCCATTTTCTGATTTCGAGTTTTGGCAAAGTTATTAATATTTTCCACTTTTGGCTTTCTGGGCGCACTGTGTAATGGCCGAGCAGAGTTAGCTGTAAAAACAGCGAAAAGGATAATTCATGGAAATACAGGTCCTCAGGGCTCATTGAATAATGACAGTGTTGCCAGAGCCATCCTGCAATATCGCAACACCCCTATCCAAGGCATTGGTCTATCCCCAGCACAACACTTGCTCCACCGCCGACTTCGTGACTACATACCATCCCAAACCACATGCAAAATGGATAGCTGCAGCTAGGAACCGTGAGATAAGCTTATCTCGGCGCAATGCTCACCGAGCGGTACAATCACACAGCGCATACTTTATGCCCACTCCAAGAAGGAGAAAAAGTATCAATACAATGTGCAAACAATCGTCGATGGGACATAACAGGTCGTGTTGTCGAAACTCTCCCTAACCGTCAGTATCGGATCAGGATTGATGGGTCAGGCAGAATCACTTTGCGAAACTGCAGATTCCTCAGAAAACTTGCAACACTTGTAATTCCAGTCCCTATCCCAGTGCTTTGCCTAAATCTCCCAATCCAACGCCTTGGGATTCCCATACACCTGGTACACCATTGCCGCATAACAGAGGAGATGTAATGACATCGCCGAGGCACCCAACACCACCCAGCACTGCTAAACCAATGCCAGTGAAATCTGCCCGGGCATTGTCCACGTTACTCCCCCACAATCAACCAGGCCAGAAGGAACTCATTCTTACCCAAAGACCATTGCGTTTGCATACTGAGGGGAGGGGGGGGGGAGATATAGAATCAAACTAACACTTACCAGCATAAAGGCATCCATCTCATAGAAGAATACTTATTCGAATGAATGAACATTTATACACTAGAATGGCTGAGATTCATAAGTGGCCAATCAGAACACAGAGAATGGACTTTCCCTTCTGAGCATAATGGAACATTTTAGCCTTATTATAGACCGGCATTTTGATGTGCTTAGCTGTCTGACTTATCTTGCTGCTCAACTGGTCATACAGTTGAGCCCTAAGAATCGACTCTATAGAAACCTACAAAATGTGTTTGTCTTGTTAACTGAATTGTTCTGCCATGAAGAATGTCTGAATGTTGCCGAGATCAAAAGGTAAGTCTCACATTCGTGTGAACTTGGCTTTATATCGATAATAATTCTTAACACAAACTTGATTCGAACCCGGTACACCCAGCTCCTCAGTCCCAGTCATTAACCACTCAGCCACCGTGCCATTCCCTTTTAACGAGCGATGGAGTATGCAATCAAGGAATGCTTGTTAACTTCTGATTTGTTGTCTACACATGCGTGGTGTGCTAAAATCAGTACTCCATCTTAGGATGTATCTGGCTCTTATAAAGGTAGATTTCATCAGAAGTCAAGTACTTTCTGGAGTCGTGAAATGATTTAACCATTTATTGGGGTAGTTGGGATTTAAATCCCACTTACTAGTGCTGTACTGTTTTTGATGTTGATTTTCAACTCTGTTGTATGAAAGGACCCCAAAAGAGAAGTGTTATTTGGGAGTAGGGGTTTTGCTAAGTCTATGCTAATATCCAAGTGCCAGCAATTGTGATGAATTTTGTGAAAACTGAGAATATATACATGCTAAAATTTGAGTCACATGCATTATATGCCAAAAAGGATTCTATTTCAAAGGATCATCTCTGTTCTACCAACGTGTGTGCAGTGTATCTATGTAACATATGATATCTCAACTCTATGGAACTTCCAAAAATGCAAAAAATCATTCTTATTTCTTTTTCCTGTTAATTGTTTTTGTATTCTAGTAATGTGAAGAACATTTAGTATTGGAGATAATATTGACCAGATTTGATGAAACGATTTTTCTTTTTGGTTTTCTAGATTACGACACTTGTGAACCATAAAGAAAAATCGAAAGTATCCGAAAAGACCCTGCGGATATTAGTGCAAGTTGGACAAGTGGTCAACCGAGCTGTTGGAAATTTTGTGTCTGTTGGAGAATCTATAGCAGATGAAAATCCAGAGATTAAAACTGAAATGTGTGAGGCATGTCAAGAGGCTAGGCTGGCAGGTGAGTTAGCAAATAATATTCATTACAAATGGTTTCAAGTATAACGAACATTGTCTTGCCATTTTGCATTTTCCTGGAAAGGCATTTTTCCTCATGTCTCCTGTATTTTCTTCCATTTCTGTTCAGTTGATTATAGCAGTTATCCTTTTTCTGTTTTTCACCAGGGAACATGTAAAATTCATAATTCAGTTATTTAATTATATTTAAATTAGTGTGATTGTTTTTTTGTTTTTTCTATGTATCGGAATTGGTAGTGGGGGGGTATTTGTCTCCACAACATCTTTCCCTTTTGAAATTTCCCTTCCTCCGGAAGTCATCTTTGGATCAATATCTAAAATCGAAGATGGTTGTCTTTTATGGTTGCTAGAGTGTCTCTATTTTAGTACTACTTGAGGTCTTGTTACATCAAACAAATTGCAGGGAAACTAATACCGAACAAAACCAAAAAGTTTTTACAATATAATGCCAATGCAACATTTTCCTACAATGATTTGGTTCAGATGTATACCTTTTTTTAAAGCTGGTTATAATGTCTTTTAACAATCTATTTAGGATATTTAATGATATACTATTGTGAAGTTGTAAATTTACCTAGTCAGTTTCTAGTGTACTGTTTTTTCATAGCTATACTAGACTTATATAGTAATCTATTTCTATTTATGCTAATTATGCATATCAATTAGTTAGTATCACCACATTTCCTTGAAACGTATAGGCTTTATGCCTCTAGTGCATCTTGCACTTCTTCTAATGATCGTTTCTATTTCGATATTACTTTGCTCTTCTGTTTCTCCCTTATTTTTTTCTTTGGGAGATCTCGACCTATCTCTCAGTAAACTGTAACCAGGGTCGTCCTCTTTCATACTTTGATCCGAATCCAACTCCAAATCCTAATAAGAGGCCCACTCCAAAAATGTACACATGATCCATATGCACACAATTCTATGGCTCTACTTATCTGGGCCATGAATGTAAAGTATTCTGTGTAAAATTTCTTAATTTCTTTTTTTTTTGCATTATTTTATATATTCTTCGATATCTTGTGAATATCTCGGCCACCATGCTTCTAGTTTTATTCTTTTTTGTGTGTCTGCTACTCCACAGTGTACATTTTTTATCACCAAATTTCTGTGTGTTTCTGGGGGAATTACCAGATCTCCATTTTCTATCGTTAATTTATGCCTTATTTCTTTGTAAGGTCTCTCTGCCTTGGAACAATTTCCCCATATATTTTTTCTTATTCTCGATGTTATCCTACTTAGTACTGGATCATGTCTAGTTTCCATAGCCATTCTATCTAAAGATAAAACATCAGTCTCTACCCAATTTAAGAATGTATCTTCAAATTCTTCTTCTGTTTTCTTGTAAAAATCGCAACCTTGATAGTGCATCTACGTGGAATTGAATTTCCTTTGACATATTCTATATCAAAGTAAAATGCCATTAACTTTATTGCCCACCTTAATATTCTCGATGTAGTAACTTTGGGTAATTATTTTCTTAGATTGAATATAAATTCCAATGGTCTATGATCACTTCTCAAGAGAAATCTTTTTTCCAATTAGAAATTGTCTAGCCCTGGTGGTGCACCATACAATGGCCAATGCTTCTTTTCTCTATGTTTGAATAATTAAATTCAGTGTTCATTAGTCTTCTTGATAAATATATTATCGGATGTCCTTCTTGTGATAATATTCCAGATATCGAATGTTCACTTGCATCTGTAGTTAACATAATGTCCTTTTTGGGATCAAAAGTTTTTACTACTGGTTTCTTTAACATAACTAATTTCAATCTCTCAAAAGTTTTTTGTTGTTTTTCTGACCAAATAAATTTCACATTCTTTTTTCTTAAATTTGCAAACAGTTCAGTCAGGTCTGTATATTTTGGTAAATATCGCCTGTAAAAATTGACTAATCCCCAAAAAGATTCTTTTTTGTTTGTAGGTATAGATATTTTTTATATTTTTTCTATTAAACCATGATCTGGTGATATACCTTCTTTTGAAATGGAATACCCTAAAAATGATATATTACTATTATTATTTACACATTTTTTTTCATTCATAGTCATTCCCACATTTCTTAATTTGTTCAAGACAATGTCGGTTTTCTTTTTTAATTCAATTTTATTATTTGCTCCTATGCAAATATCGTCTTAGTAACTGACCATATTTTTATATCTCCTAAAATCTGTTCAATGGCCTTTTGAAATATGTAACTTGCTGTTTTTATACTATATAGCATTTTTTCCATTTTAGCAATCCTATTGGCGTAATTATAGTTGTTACTTCTTTGAAATTATCATCTATTGGAATTTGGTGGTATGCCGTTTTTAAATCTATTAGGTATAGAATACGAATCAGAGCAAACTTTGTGGTTTGCACATATTTTATAATCCTCACATATACATATGTCTCCATCTGACTTTTTCAAAACTACAATTGGTGATGCCCACTTGCTACCCCCAGGTGAAACATGTTCAATAAGGTCCCATTCAATTAATTTTCTAGTTTTGCTACTACTAATGGCAACAAATGTATTGGTAATTTTCGTGCTTCATAATAAGAGAGAGTAACATTTTATTTTAAATTTTAAACTAGCTTGTAGTTTTTTTAATTTTCTGTTTTTTCCATTTTTATCTCATTAATTAGTTTGGTAGAATTTATTTTAAGCACATCGTTTCCTAGGAGTCTGTGGTTCTTTTTTTACAATTTGTGACAATTATAGGTATTACCTCGAATTGGTGTTTTAACTCTAAGGAACCTTCAAAGTATCCTAAAGTTTTGATGATCGATCCATCAAATTGGCGGAGTTGTACACTACTCTTTTGTAAAGTCGACTTTCCAATGCGTTCCCAGAAATTTTTTGGTATAAGCATTACCTCACTGTCAGTATCCATTTGCATATCTAAATTGACATTGTTAATTTTGACTTTTAATATAATATCTTTTTTCCTTTTGTTCAGTTTGTCAACATTCTTATTTTTGTTTTTTAATGTAAAGGCTTCCCTATTGATTTCATTTTTTCAACTCTTTCGACGTTTTTCTATTTTAACTTGCAGTAGCTTGAAAATGATTAATTCTTAAGCAATTTGTACAAGTTTTTCCAAATGCTTGGGATTTTTCCCTTTTTATTTTGTGTTCACGTCCACAATACCAACATTTTTTATCTTTTTTAACATAATATTTGTTCGCCGGGTTGACTTTTATGATCGTTGTATTTCTGTATTAATTCTTGTTGCTGTATAAAGTCAATGCAAGTATTTAAGGACATGTTTCCTATTTGTAGCTTTTCCATTATTTTATTCTTGTGTGACGTATTGCACATACCTTCAATTAATCTTAATTGAATTGAATCTTCTTCAAACTTACACTATCTACTCGCATTTTGTAGACGCTGTAGATATTTGATGATTGGTTCATCAATTTCTTGTTTCATTGACATAAACTTTGTTCTTTCTGCCACAATTAACCTTTTCTCAGGTCTCATATTTCTTCTTTTGATCTGACTTATTTTTCAGAAAGTCAGGTCTTCTAGGTTCATGGGATACACTAGACTTTCATGATGGCCTCGCATCCAGCTGTAGCCAAAAATAAATCTGTTATTTCATTTTCTCCTCCCGTTTTCTTGTTGTATTTTAACTTTTTAGTCCTTGCACTGGCAACAAAACATCTTATCTATGTGTCCACGAAGTTGGGGTCCTCGAGAGGCAATTGGGATCCTATCGGCGATGCCATTGTTGTGAAGTTGTAAATTTACCTAGTCAGTTGCTAGTCTACTTTTTCTTTTCATAGCTATACTTAAGGAGAGACTTAGTAATCTATTTCTACTTATGCTAATTAAGCAATTTTTCCATTTATGTTATCTTTAAGACAAATTTTTTGCTAGACGTGAAAAATTTGTTCTATTTGAATCATATTTTAAACACTTTTTTGCTTTTGTTAGGTATTAGTTTATCAAATACCGATCTAATCTTTCATGCGAACATAAATTCATCTGGTGATATTCCTGAAATTGTACTCAGATTTAGAGTTATCTCTCAGAAATTGTTGTAGCAATTCATCTTCAGTTTCACCTCTGTCTAAGTTTCTTATTGCTCGTTTAAATGTATCTCCAAAGCGTTCTTCTTGATCTGGGATGAAACAGAGTGGTTGTCAAATAACTAATTAAAAATTCTTTGCAAAAAGTTTATTGCGCTTTAGCATTTGACAACTTCTGGCAACTTTGTGAAACTATCTACCACAATAAAACAATAAATTC
This sequence comes from Sepiola atlantica, assembly GCA_963556195.1. Taxonomy (NCBI): domain Eukaryota; kingdom Metazoa; phylum Mollusca; class Cephalopoda; order Sepiida; family Sepiolidae; genus Sepiola; species Sepiola atlantica. Next base: position 34,860,579 of record OY744534.1, read on the forward strand.
AATCTATTATCCCTGCAGAGTCAATATGTAGTTTGTCAGTTTACAGTCGCAGGTTAATTTTTACTGGTAGTGTTTTTTCTGCCATTGCACATCATCTACTAAGTTTTACAAGGTTTTGCTAGTGCAATAAATGTAACTCTTAAGGACCTTCATTCTAGTGGTTCCAGGTTGTCCCATATGAAAATTCTACAATTTCTTCAGTGAATGCCGGCATCACCACATGCTGTATAACAAAATACCATCATATGAAGAAAAAAATGTTTCTGTGATTTGACAATCTGTCCACGTGTCCTATTTTCTTTGATGGAAGGAATTTGATTGTAAATGTGTAGCTTAAAAGAATGATTCCCAATATCTGCAGGTGGTTTGTAGTATGAGCCGGTATGCAACCCATATGCTGATAGTAATAGCTAATTTGAAAAATAAATCTACTTTCATGTAAAAATTTCTGAAATCTTTTATTGCAAATATACCTAGTGACTCTTTCTATTTTGTTGTAATTTTTTATTTTTTGTTAGCAATAATTTTTTTTGATGCATGGGCTACTGCTTTCAACGGTTTGTTATATTCCTTGTGCTAGCAATACCCACCGACCATAAAATGGTTTGGATAATCAAAGATTTCATGGTAGTTCTACTAAAATAGTCATATTTTAAAATATGCACCAAAGCACTTGAAGTAGCAATACACATGAAAAAATTTTAATTGCTTAAAATATCTCAAGAATAGAAATAGCTTGATGATCTGAGAAAGAATCTTTTTAAATTTTTAAAATCTGACTAAAAATAAGGAAGTTATGACTATTTTTATACCTGGTATGATTGTGTTGTATTACTGGTGATTGGCTTCCCAATAACTCTTTTGGTTCTCGTAGAACTTCACTGTTGATTCAAAGGGGCGATATGTCGTATTTACTCAGATTCGATTCTCGATCGCCGTCGTCGCTACTATTAGTTATGCCTTACTAACCTTGTTTCTTCTCTCTCTCTTTTCTCGTGGTCTGCCGGCAGCCATTTGTCGCATGCTTGTCGCTGTCGGTGATACTATTAGCACTGCCTTTCTTTTTGCTTGCAACCATTTTCTGCAACCGCTATGGCTGTCTCTGTCATCGCCGCCGCCGCTGCCGCCATTACTCTTTTCGAGCTGTTGTCTCCATTCTGAAATCAACTTCTTAAATTTACGACAAGTCTTTTTCTGTTTTAAAACTTTAATTGGCCGACCTGAATGAGTTCGCTGCGATCGAGAAAGAGGTTTACGCTAACTAGTTCACTAGTTAATATTCTTAATTACTTGAGAAGGAGGAATAGGGATGATCTACTAATTGGCTCTTAGATTTCCGTCATTCGGAATCTTTCTCGTAACCGCTACATATTTGGCGATGTTGACTCTCTCGCTCCCAAGTCAATAACTCCTTCAATCTCGATTTAATTCTCCCACGCGGAACTCTCGCTACCAAATCTTGCGATTAACACGCAGGTGTGATGTCAACTTTTTGACCTCCCGTAACCTTAAGGTTACGTCAATGTCACTGCGCATCCGTGGGAATACATCAGACTGCACGGGATGACTCCGCTACAACCGCGTAGGTCAAACCCGTCTCGGATAGATGCGTCCAAGCCATTATCTAACAATTGGATATTTTCCCCTCTTTAAGACCATATGCATTTTGTCACATTTTTTGCACTAATCTTTCAGTGAAAATGTTATATTTTTGTTAAAACACAAGATTAAGCAATAAAATTTGCCATATAAGTATATTTTTGTGCAAGGAATCAGAATATGCCACTGAAAATCTCCAGAAATGAATAGTAATCGGCAGTAAATGCACATAAATATGCTGCAATACCATTGACAAATACCATGTATCCATTAAAAAAAGAAGTTAAAGAACTCAACGTTGAATTGTAATACATTTTATGTACAAGAAACCGATATCTAATACTAGGACTGTTTAAAAATAAATATATTGCAAGATTTCTTTGGTATTATTTGCTAAATCGCCCCTTGTCTCTCCAAAACATGAGATTCTACCCTTTTTAGGCAATTACATGTGAACACCCTGAAAAACTTGTCAGAAAGAAAAAAAAACGAAAATAATTATTTTAGAATTTAGAGTGGGGATTAGTTTCACATATAAATTTAATGTAAAATAATCTCCCATTTCAGGGCCATTCTTATGTTTTAGGGCATTAATCAATTTTTATTCTATGTGGGATAAATCCTGTGCATTTTTCTTTATGGAGGTCTGCTTTTTTTTCTTTCCTTTTTTTTAGACGATTATGTGTAATTTTAATGAGCTTTTTGTAGGATGGGGGATTGCGACTTGGACTTTGGGTTAGTGATAAGGTTAAGGAAAGGTTTTTGGTTTTGATAGAAGTTGCCATTTGGACTTAGTGTTAAGGGAGTTTTTTTTAGGGAGGTGGCTTGTCACTCAGATTTAAGGTTAATGGTACGACACGTTCAAGAGAAGGCATTTTTTGGAGGTGGGCATGTCACTCGAACCTAGAGTTTGTGGTAGAGTAATTATTTACTTAATATCAAGTTTTCAGCTTCAAAAAATATTTTTTAAATTTCACTAAGGCAAGAATGGCCAGGAAATGGGAGATCATTTTATGTTAAATTTATATGCGAAACTGATTCACCCACTCTAAATTCTAAATTATTTTGTTGTCTTTTTTTCTTTTTTTCGCCAAGACTTTTAGGGTGTTCACGCGTAATCGCCTAAAAAAGTAGAATCTTATTTATTTTTTAAATTATCGACTAGAAAGTCATTATTACTAGAATTAAATTTCAAAAGTTGAGTATATTTAAAAAACAGTATTTCTTGAAGGAGCCACTGTTTTATAAAAGAAATACAAACCGAATTAACTTTTTTAAGCATAAAAAATATTTTTGTCTTTTTTTTTATTCAAAAGAAGTCCGTAAACGAATTTTACAAAACTGTTTGTAACCAGCTGCTTGCTATATCAGCAAGCATAGTTAATGTTATGTTCCTGTTTATGGTCCGGAATGAGAACACTGACATGGGGTTTAGGTATAACAAGTATATTGGAGAAAAGTATATACAACAGAGGAACAAGAGAAGTGGACCGTCTGTCCCGACTGCCAGTGTAGACTGGGGTTGGATCAACAAATGAGAAACGTAATGCATCCAGTATTTATCGAGAATGGACGAGTCTAAATGTTTATCATAGGTACTACACCATAACACGTCCCTCCCAAGCCTGACCTCCTCAGGAGTCTAGTATTGTTCCCTGTTTGAATTGATGCTATTCTGAGGTTGCTTGAGATAGCTGTGTGTCGAAAGTGTTGTTTTTGGTAGCCATAACCTCCTCCTGTCGGTTTCTTCCGATAGTCATTCCCTAATTTGGTTTATGAGAGCACTGATGGTCTCTATCAAATTCAGATTTGATATACTAGATGTTTGACTTTTGAGCACATCTTAAAATTTTGGAAAAAAATGCCGCCTTTTCTTTGACATTCATCTTCAAGACAAGTGATCTTATCTTTCATAGTTTTTAGTTCTTCAGAAAACTCTTTGAGATGTAATTTTAGTAATTGTAGCTCTTTTACTATGAATTCACTCTCTTTAACCTTCCACTGGTTATTCAAATAATTTGGCTTAATTTCTTTGTTTTGTGTTTGATTTTTTCAGCGTGCATTTTGTTTCCTCATGTGATTTAATTTCTGTCATTTCTGCTGGCAATTTATTTTGAGTCAATTTCATACGATTAATGGTTAAAACAAAATCCTTTTTTTCGTTTTTCTGATACGGTCGTCATATTTATTTTTTTCTGGCAAGAATTCTTGGTTAATAATCCACTTAATTTTAATAGTTGAATAAGGTCTACGCCAAATAAATTACATGTTTTTTAATATGTAAATTTTTACTTTTTCCGTCGTTCTGTTAAAAGTCATGTCGGTAATTATTTCACCCTCAAATTTTATTTTTTCACCAGTCACTGTTCTGGCAATTTGATTGTTTCTTAATATGATCGGTTTTTCCTACCGTCTCCATGTCTGCATGTTTATAATTCACACGTCTGAACCCAAATCCAATTGTAGTTTTACTTTTTTTATTTAAGATTTTAACCTGAACATATCTCCCTATAATATTGTCGCCATGTTTGATAGTCTTTACCCACGTTTTATTTCCTACAATGCAAACTTTTGTGTTCGATTTTTTTACAAATCAGGCAGGTTTTAAAACGAAATAGGCATTCTGTTACCCAATGCAGGCACCGATAACAAGGGCTTGGGATAATTTATTTTTATAAGACTGGTTTGTTTTTGAGGCGTGAACATCCCGTTTTTTGCTTTGAATAGTTTTTGAATGAGAGTTGAATTTCGATTTTTGACGCACTTTTTGTATGTGTGCAATGTCCGATTGTTCACTGTCTTTCGAATCCTGCTTAACACTAATTAATCTTTGATAGTCCTCAGCTAATTTCTGTAGTGTTAAGTTCGGTTCATTTTCTAATTTATTTAGAACTCTACACCTTATTTCAGCATCTTTGAACAAAGATTAAGCATTTATCAGCACTAAGTTTGGATAATTTAAAGTCGCAGTGCTTATTTACTACTGATGCGAACATTGAATAATCTTCGGCGTATTTTTTTCCCAGGTTTAAACACTTCCACATTTGTGAAATAACAAAGTCTTTGGACTGAACAGCTACGTTTTTGTTTTTTAGTACGCTTTTACACGTAGTGGTAGAATTTGCGGTCGGCACTTTAGTCAGAGAAAAAATAAAAATACGGTTTCAATTTTTTTTTCTTTCGGCAGAAGTAACTTACTCTCTTTTGGAGAGAGAAAAAAAAAATCATGTATTCCCTTATTGTTAAATATTACAAATGTCGGAATAGCAATTAAAACAAAAATCACTGACCTTTCTTCACTTAAGAGAATAATAAGTTGGTCGTATGTGTTTTTTCTTTCTTTTTCCACCTTTGTCTGCTGAATTTGTAATCGATTTCTCCAAGTTTTTTTATCTTTAAGGTTTTCCATAATTAATTTTGTCGCCCGTTGTGGCGTCCATTATAAAAAGTTCTCCTGAATCTTTTATTGTAATAATGCTGTCAGTCTATTTCAGTGGTGCAAGTTTGAAATCCCATGTTGCCGGTCGTTGTGGGGTCCTTTTTTGAAAGTTCTCAAAAAAAATCCTTAATGTTTTTGTTTCCCGTGTAAATTCGAATACTTCATAGCCAGTTTTTGTGATGTCCTTTTTAAGGTTTACAGTTGTTGTGGGTTCCCGTGTAAATTCAAATACATCGTAGCCATTTTTTTGTGAGGTTCTTTTTAAGGGTTTTCGCAAATTGTTGTAGGGCCCCGTGTAGATTCGAATATCTTGTCGACAATTGTTGATTGGTCCCGTGTTAGTTCAAATACTTTGTTGTTAATTGTTGTGGTGGGGTCCCGTGCAAGTTCGAATATCTCATTGCCAATTGCTATGGCCCTGTTTAGGGGCTGAAATGATAACACGGACAGGGTTTAGGTAAAACAAATATATTGGAGAAAAGTATATAGAACAGAGGAACAAGAAAAGTGGACTGTCTGCCCTGACTACCAGTGTAGACTGGGATTGGATAAACAAATGAGAAGCGTAATGCGTATTTATTGAGAATGGACGAGTCCAAATGTTCGTCATAGGTATGGCACCATAACAGTAAAATTGTTTACTTTCACTAAAAAGGGGACAATATTTTTTTGGATAGGGTAATTCAAAATTACTACTACTGAAAGACAAAACAACATACAATTATAATTTTAATGTAGTAAACAAGTAAAAAATATTTATTTACTAGTTGGGGTACAAAAAAAATTTTTTTTTAAATGTTCGATACACGTTATGTTGAAATTTTACTTTTAAGATTACAAAAAAAATAATGGATCAATTAATTTTGTACCCCAACAATAATTTAAATTTATATTTTTTCTGATTGTTTTCCAAATTTCATGACGAAATTCCTCATAGAGGAGTGGTAGAGCATTTTTAAAAGAACGGGAGCTTAAAAAAAGGGACGTAAATAGCCGAAAATGGAGTTAACATTTTTATGACTTGCTTCCTTGTGCTTGTTTTAGAAATACTTCAATGGATTGTGCTCTGATGAACTGGCTGCTCTTGTGTCCCCTCGACAAAAATACACTAGACCAACTCAACAATCAGCTAGGTCCCATCCATTCACTGTGAAGGTCCCCAGATGCCGGAGAGCCTTCTACTTCAATAGCTTCTTTCCTCGTGCTGCCGGCCTCTGGAACTCCTTTCCTGCCTCCTGTTTCCCTGACTGTATTGACATGCTGAGGTTTAAAACTAATGTAAACAGACATCTCGCTGCACAGCTCCCAACTTAGGATGACACCTAAAACCTACTCCCTAATTCTCAGTAGCCCCTTACGTCTACAGTGGCAGCCTGCCTTGGAGTGAAATATGTTTAAAAGAAGAAAAAAAATCAAAAAAAAATCAAACAGTTGAAAAATATCAAGAAAATGCTTGAAAATGATATTATCGGAGAGTGGAAGGACCCACACCGTGGGTCCCCTTGTTAGTAGCAGTACTGAAACCAAACAATATTAGGATATGGGCCGGCTTAATTATGGCAAACAAGGCAGTGAAACACGCTCACTATCAAATACCAATAGTAGAACAGTTACTGAGTCAAATGGGCAACGCAAACATTTTCTCTAAAATCGACCTAAATTCCTATTATCATCAAATAGAACTGGATTATCACTACCTTTTCATACACCTCTGGAATTTTCCGATATAAAGTATTAGTTATGGGCATAACATCCGCGGTCGAAGAAGGGCAACAATTACTGCAACAGATCCTTCAGAATATCCCTAACTGCCGCAATGGGGCAGATGACATTCTAATCTGGGGAAAAGACACAAAAGAACATAACGAAACCCTAGATATTGTATTACGCACATTGAAAGAAAACAACCTCACAATTGCACAGCAATGCACTTTGATCCAAAACTACAAACATCAGTCATAGTGGATGGCAGTCCCTTGGCACTAGGAGCAATACTTTTTTAAAACAAACACGGCATACTCATCCCCGTTAGCTATGCATCCAGGACTCTAACTGAAGTCGAACGCCAGTACTGTCAATTAGAGAAAGAAGCTCTAGCAATCGTATGCGCCTGCGAAAAATTTCAGTTTTATCTTTATGGAAAGAACTTTCTTATAACGACCGACTATCAAGCGTTAACAACTATTTTTAATCCTAAAGGTAACCCCTCCGCACAAATTTTGCGATGGATTTTACGTCTACAACAATGATTACGTAATAAAACATTAATGGTAAAGATAACCCAACGGACATACTCTCTCGGCAACTTATGAAATATCAAAAGATAGTCTCACCTGAAGAAGAGATAGCCGAAAGATTTATCAACACGGTTGTAGCTAACAGTATTCCAAAAAGCAATCACTGGGGGAATCTCAACGGGATCCAACCATCACAACAGTGAAAAATGCAATACAACAAAACGACTGAACAAATAAGCTAACGGAACCCTTTAAACACGCGAAGAATGAACTGACTACAAACGAAGCATAGTTATATGCGGGGCCAGAATCATCATACCCCAAAACTTACAGAAACGGATCCTAAAACTGGCACATAAGACACATGGGGATAATGGAGACAAAACTCTTACTCACAACGTAGGTTTGTGGGCCCGAAATAGACAAAGACATAGAGGCTGGCATTAGTCTATGTATCCCATGCACAACACTAGACCCGAAGAAAAACCACTGTCCGGTGCATATGGCCAAAATGAAAGGCCCCTGGGAAATACTCTACATAGACATCTGTGGGCCTTTCCCCAGTGGAGATTATATCATCGGAATAATCGATGCAGGATCGAGATGGCGTGAGGCATTTGTTACCAAATCTACCAGGGCATATATAATTATATCTACAATCCAAAAGTTTTTCTACACACATGGTATCCCAGCGGTAATCTTTTACAGATAACCGACCACAGTTCAGGTCCTCTGAGTTAAGTCAGTTCTGTAAAGAATGAGGTATAAAACACCAAAGGGTAACACCTTATCATCATAATGGAGAGATTGAGCGGTTATTCGCAACCGTGCTAAAAGCCATTCAGGCGATTAACACAGAAGGAAAGGAACCAGAGAAAACATTTAGGAAAATTCCTAATGTATTACTGAAATATTCCACATGCCATGACTGGAGAGACCCTTGCTAAACTACTTATGGGTAGGGAAGTGAACATAAACATACCAAGATTACAAAAGAGGCCTGAAAACCAAACTTGGAGAACTGCACGGCAAAAGGACCAAATGCAAAAAAACACATTACAAACTCGCACAGATCAAAAAAAAAAATCAAACTGACTAATATAGAACCGGGAAATATCATATTACTTTGACAAAGCAAACATAACAAGCTAACACGAGTTTACCATTCAACACCACGGGGAGTTAAAGAACGTAGGGGTGATTCCACTGTTATAACAGGGGAAACAAACATTTTAAAACACACATCGCAAATGAAAAGAAACCCCACGGACAGGACTCGCCAACAACTAAGGGATGACAACTTCCCCTTCAACGACAACCTTGGGAGGGGGGGGGGCAGAAAGAAATAGAACATGAGAGAGAAAGCGAGGAGAAGGAAGAAGTGGATATTCCTGTAGCCCTCAAACGAACAAAATGCCACATAAGAAAACCTAAAGGCATGCAAGCAGCAGTTCGGAAGAAGAGGAAAGTAATTTAATTTCAGGGAGAGGGCAAATGTGATGTCTGCTATATAGTATGAATAGTACCCATTCAGTCGAATGAGGAACTCTTCAGTGAGAGGAAGAAAGAGACAGTAAAGACCTTACCACACACTTTACTAATACATTAATATCATTAACTACAGAAAATATACCCAAAACATCCCCCTCTGTACACAAAATAAACCATGGTTTGATGATGAATGTAGGAAAGCTATAAGGAAACACTGAACAGCTCTAAGAAAATTTAAAAACAACCCAACAAAAGAAAACCTAAATACCTTTAAGAACTGTAAGGCCCAAACCCAACAAACATTTGAAGAAGCTAAAAGAAAAACATGGCAAAACCATGTATCGAAAATGAACATCACTATGGAAATTAAAACTGTATGAGACATGGTGAAACAAATATCAGGAAAAACTATACACCACTTGTAATGTAAAAAGAAGACACGAATAGAAAAACCTTTTCTAAGGCTTTATTCAATTAATTCAAAACTACAATGCCAACAAGGCAAGAGGCCAAGAACATATATATGGAAAAAGAAGAGAACGCATTTAAATTAAAAAGTCACGTGGACAAGAAAACCAAGTAATTTTACTTTAACGGAAATATATGCAAGTGCACGTAATCCATCTCGTAATCCCAAGGTGCTGAGTTCAATCCTGGGCAAATGCAGCTGAAGAAAAATAATATACATAACATAACATAACATAACATTCTCCCCCACTTGTAACAGAGATTGTTATCAGAAAGTTTTATAAATCCAGACGCTGGACTGGTTTGCGAATCCTGCTAGACCGGCGGGGAAGTAGTTCACTATCAGAAGCACCATATCTCTGGCAAGGTTGATTCTCTGAATTCTGATTCACTAATTCATTTTCTGTATAACTTTCCTTAGGTGAAGGAGTATTCGTGGAACTTGTATCAGGCAAAGGGCCCATGTCAGGTAGAACGTTTTCAGCAGAATCTTGAGATCGACCCGAGCGTGGAAAACGTGCTAAATGTCTTAGTGCTACTGAATCTTCTCGGCCATCATGATATCGTATTCTTGCATGTGTAGGGTTAGCCTCGAGGAGTTCCACTACCTCAACGATCGGGTCATATTTACTCCTGTTACCAAATCGCTTTAATAACACCTCCCCAGGCTCACAGAGCCAAACAGGTAATGCAGTGCCAGTGGAAGAGCGCCTTTTAAAATTGAACATGCGTTCGTGAGGCGTAGCATTTGTGGAGGTGCATAGTAGAGAGCGAATAGTTTGTAAAACATCCTGTAGAACATCCTGCCAAGCGCTAATGGGTAACCGTTTTGATCCCAAAGCTAATAAGATGGTGTTCCAAATAATGCCGTTATAGCGCTCACATTGGCTGTTACCTCTTGGGTTATACGCAGTAGTGTTACTGGATCCAATTCCAAGTCGCAGCAAGAATTGTTTGAATTCCTCCGACATAAACGAAGTTCCTCGATCGGAATGGATGAATGAGGGAAGTCCAAAAATAGAAAAAATATTCACCAGGCACTGAATCGCGGTTTGAGAGGAGCAATCACGACAAGGGAAAGCAAACGGAAATCGACTGTATTCATCGACGACTGTAAATATGTAACGGCAACCTGATGAAGATGCCGGGATAGGTCCTTTGTAATCGACAGAAAGACGCTGGAATGGAGCAGTAGAACGGATAAGAATATTATTAGTAGAAGTAAAGAATTGGGGTTTTATTTTGGCGCAAGTAGTACATTGAGATGTCATACGTCGGATTTCATCAAGTGAATATGGCAAATTTTGTGACCTTACAAAATGCCAAAAGCGTTGTACTCCAGGATGTATTAAGGAATCATGAATTGATTTTAGTTCCTCCAAGGAAGAAACAGCAGCACTACATACTCTGGATAATGTGTCAGCGACAATATTTTCATTCCCGGGACGGTGTTTTATATCATATGAAAAGGGAAGAAGTTCCATTTTCCACCGTATAATTTTATCGTTTTTAATTTTTCCACGATTAGCAGGTTTAAACACAAAAGATACGGCTTGTTGATCAGTAATAATAGTAAAATGTTTCCCAACAATGAGATCTCTCCATTTACGAACACATTCGACTATGGCATATGCTTCTTTTTCGACTATATGAAGTCGCATTTCAGAGAGGTTTAACGACCGAGAAAAGAATGCTACAGGTCTCCCAGCTTGTAAAAGAGTGCCTCCGATAGCCTTTTCTGAGGCATCGGTTTCAATAATAAACGGCAATTCATCATCAATAACTTTTACGGATGATTCAGCAATGTCTTTCTTGAGTTTTTCGAAAGAATTTACAACTATAGGAGGCATAGGGAATTGTTTATTTTCGACCAGTGGACGAATTTTGTATGAATACTTAGGTATCCATTTCGCATAGTAAGCAAACATACCAAGACACCTTTTTAACGATTTTGAATCGGAAGGGGGAGGCATTTGCAAAAGAGGTCTCAAACGCTCTGGATCAGGTTGAAGAGTTCCGTTACAAATTTGGTATCCAAGCACGTTAATAGAACAAAGTGAAAACTTTGATTTTTCCCGGTTTATTTCGAGGTTGTATGTCGAGGCAGCTTTTAAGAAATACTCCAAATTGACGTCATGCTCCTCCTGGGTTTTACCGCAAATAGTTATATCATCTATATACGAGAAGGTTCCAGGTAATTTGTTATCAGAAATGAAAGAATTCATAAATCGTTGAAAGGCAGAAACCCCGTTTGTGACCCCCATGGGTATTCGTTTAAATTGGTACAGACGGTTTCCAGCCTGAAAGGCCGTATAGGGGCGATCTTCAGGGCAAATTTCAATCTGATAGTATGCTTTGGACAAGTCAATTATACTAAAGATACGATACTGGGCTATTTGGTCAACGAGATCCCCAATTCGTGGCAAGGGGTATGCATCAAGTAAGGTGAAACGGTTAATAGTTTGGGAGAAATCGACTACTAATCGTTTCTTTTTATTAGTTGACGAAGTCACAACAATTTGAGCGCGCCACGGAGAGTAACTTGGTTCAATTATATCATCCTCAAGCATTTGTAGAATTTCTTTTTCAATGAATCGAGAGTCCTCCGCACGGTAATTTCGGGACCCAGTAGCAATAGGTTTGCAATCACGGGTCAAGTTTCGGAACAATTTAACGGGTGCACAACTGATTTTGGTTAAAGCGCAGATTTTTAGAATATCCTGAGACCCTCCAAAAGAAATAGTGATACTCCGGTGTAGTTTTAAGAAGGGCACTCCGAGTATAATATCCATACAGGAATCAGGAAGTACTGTGAAGTCAATTTCTTTATATTCGTAACCATTGAAGATAACGTCCTCAGTACAATATTCAGATAGCTTGAGGGAAATGGCCGATGATGCCATGGAAATTACGGAATTCCGTTTAGAAGTAGACAGTTTCATTGTTTTAACAATACGAGCACTGATAAAGTTATCAGAACTGCCGGTGTCTATGAGAGCAGTTAATCGTTTACCCTTTAATTTTACAATTTTAGTAATAGGAGGTTTGGTGGACTGCCTGAGCGGGCCTTAGCATGCAAATTCCTAGCGGGACTCCCGACAGGAGCGAAGCAACTACTACGAGCTAGCTCAAGTGCAGATTCGCTGCCCCTTAATGACCTAGTAGATCGGGCCAGGACTGTAATGAAGAATTACTCCGAAATGAGGGAACCAGTAATTGCTGCTGCTCAGTCCACACCGAATAATAAGAAACCGTATCAAGGACCCGGTCCACGTGGTGGAATCGTATGCTACAGATGCAATGGACAGGGCCACATCGCAAGGAACTGCCGGCAACAAGCAATGGTTGTTCGCTGCTACCGGTGTAAGGAAGCTGGCCATATAGCTCAAGACTGTCCGGGAAACGGAACCGGGGACAAGGTGTCAGCGTCGACCTCTTCCCCACGCAGAAATTAAATGAGACGCTGCCGATCATCCCGATATATATCAACGAAACACTGTGCTCAGCACTCCTCGATTCCGGGTGCTCCCGCACTATCGTATGTGCAGATCTCTGCCACATTTGGAGAAAGAAGAACGTCAGAGTGACTACCATCAGTGGAGAGACGCGCACATGTTGCGGCGTGGGCAATGTAACTATACGGACGAAAAATGGAAGCTCCGCTAACCTAGAGGCGCTGGTAGTGCTCGAAAAACCCCTGAGTTTTGACCTGCTCCTAGGATATGATGCCATCAGAGCCCTTGGTGGTGTTCATATAACGGTGACAGGGGCGGTACATTTTCAGGAGAAAGCCCCAGTGTGTGCTGCGCTAAGGATCGACCAACCAGACTTCAGCGTCGAATTTGACGAGCAAAAGAGGGTTTGGACTGCCTCATGGAAGTGGTCGAAAAACAGTGAACCAGCCAAACTGCAGAATGGAATAACTGAATACCATGTGCCCGACCACATGAGGCCCGCGTACGAAGAGGAACTTCGCAAATGGATCGAGGATGGCTGGCTGATTCCCTACCCATACAAAAAACTTGGACCTCCTAAGGGTCTGATCCCATTAATGGCGGTCAATCAGCACAACAAAGCCAAAGTCAGGCCGGTAATGGATTACCGAGAACTGAACTCGCATGTCGATGCGTTTACAGCTGATGCTGACGTATGTGCTAGCAAACTACGAGAGTGGCGCCAGCTGGGTTCTAATGTGTCCCTGTTGGATCTGAGAAGGGCATATCTGCAGGTCCGAGTTAACGAGACAATGTGGCCGTTTCAGACGGTAGTGTTTGCCGGTAGAAGGTATTGTCTCACAAGACTGGGCTTTGGGCTGAACGTTGCGCCCCAAATAATGAAGACGATTGTCAATGCTGCATTGTCACAGGATAAGACCGTAAAAGAAGGGACATCAGCATACCTTGACGACATATACGTGGATGAAGACATTGTGCCGTCATCACGTGTGAGGGCCAAGCTAGCCGAACTTGGACTGATGTGTAAGGATCCAGAACGCTTGGAGGATGGCGCTCGTGTCTTAGGGTTGAGCGTTCAACAGGAGCGAGGGACCTTGAAGTGGAGGCGCGGAACTGCACTTCCTGAAGTGCCCCATGTCCTTACGAGGCGGGCTATATTTTCCCTGTGTGGAAAACTGGTGGGACACCTACCAGTAGGTGGATGGACTCGGGCCGCGACAGCCATCATGAAGAGGAGGGCAAGTGCAGTTACCAAATGTTGGGATGACGAGACGGTGGACAATTTGTTGCTGCGCATGGTGAAGGAGACCATCACAAGAGTCGAGCAGGAGGACCCCGCTAAAGGAGATTGGTGCGTCCAGGGAGACAGGCTAAATGTGTGGGTGGATGCGAGCTCCCTCGCGATCGGGGCGCTATTGGAGATGAACGGGTCCGTGATTGAGGACGCCTGCTGGTTGCGACCAATGGATGATGCTGCTCACATCAACCTGGCGGAGTTGGATGCGGTAACAAAAGGAATAAACTTGGCACTCCAGTGGAAAGTCAAAGAATTATGCATACACACAGATTCGCTGTGCGTATACCACTGGATACTTGACACACTAACAGGCAAAGCGAGAGTGCGCACCAAGGCGGCTACCGAAATGCTAATCAGACGACGGTTGGAGACAATAAGGAAGTTGGTGGAAGAGTACGACCTATCGGTGAATGCGGTGCTTGTCACTTCAACCTGCAATCTTGCCGATAGACTTACCCGTGTGCCCCAGAGATGGTTCGACGCAATGAAGAAAGAAGCCGAACCAGGGTCTTTATGTGCTGCCTCTGTTGAGGAGACGGATAAAATCAAGAAGGTACACCATGACAGTGGACACCCCGGAGTGAGACGGACGTATTATTTTGTACGCTTAACCAACCCGTCAGTGTCCAAAAGCAAAGTAGAAGCAGTGGTCAAGGAATGCCAAATATGCCAGTCAATCGACCCTGCTCCCACCAAATGGCAGAAAGGTCGGCTGGAAGTCGACGAGAATTGGAGCCGACTGGGCATGGACATAACCCATTATGGTGGTCAGCACTTCCTCACACTGATCGATTGCGGACCAACGAGGTTTGCGATCTGGCGATTATTAACAAGACAGGACTCGGCTAGTGTCATTCGTCAATTAGAGTCCATATTTTATGAACGGGGGCCACCTGAAGAGATTCTCACTGACAACGACACAGCCTTTTGCGGCGGAGAATTCAGGCGTTTCGTAGACGAGTGGGGGATCCGGCTTAGACACAGGTGTGCATATGTACCGAGTGTCAACGGTATAGCGGAGCGGTGCCACCGAAGTGTGAAGAGGATAGCAGCAAGGAAGCAATGTACGATTGCAGAGGCAGTATATAGATACAATACGACACCAAAGAATGACGCGACTGCTGAAAGTGCACCTGCTAATGCGATACATTGCTATCGAGTGCGTGTTAAGGGCATTGACGCCTGCCTGCCTAATCAGAAGAGGACGCAGGGACGGTACAAGTTGGGGGACACCGTCTGGGTAAGGCCTCCCAGTAACCGATGTACGACCAGTTTCGGAAGAGGACGGATCACCGGCATAATTAGTGAGCAGGCTGTGCTGGTTGATGGTACTCCACGGCATGTGAAGGATGTCCGGCCCGCCCTTGATACAAACCAAATATCGAACAGCGAAAGTGATGAATCATCCAATGATGAAATGTGGATCCGACCTATGCCCCATTGCCGTGATGACATGGCTGAGAACCTCAGCACAGATGGCGATAGTTCCAGCGCCACTTCTGAAAGCCCCAATGACGATGGAGCCCAGCTTGATGGAAGGACTGCTGGCAACGTTGATGGCGACAGATCTGTTACCCCTCCTGAGAGCTCTGATGAAGATGAAGAAGTCCAGCTAATCCCCCTCCGTAGGAGTGCCCGTAACAAACGACCGCGGCCGCCATGCCGCATGTGTGATCTTGAGACCAGAGGGGAGTGTAAAGTCGAACAGAATGAAGGAAAAAAGCGACCACGTGTCTGCGCGTGTTGTCTTACCTGCTGGGATGATCGCGGGGAGGGCGGAAATTAGATTAATGGCGGCTGTGGTTTTTTGTACTATTATTGAGCGATGACGTCAGGCCTCACGTGACTGTTTTTCTGACCACCGATTGGCTGATGATGAACACTTGGACAATAAAAGGAGTATGTTCGGAAGATCAAGTGAGTGTGTATCAACTGCATCAGTGAGATTAGACGTCCGACGTTCGTTGTGTTAATCAACTGCCGTAGTTGCGTAGTTGCGAAACAAATACAATCATAAACACTTTTCAGCAATTCAACAGCATGTTCGAATCCAGAACACCAGAACACCACTAAAATACCTAATACAAAAGCTACAAACAAGACTGAAATAGCAAACCCTCTGGCAGAAATCTTTGAATAAAAACCCCATCTTCCAAAAATACTAACAATGAATTTAAAAAAATCAATAAAAAAAAAAGAAAAGAAACCAATCAATTTCCAAACAAAAATTCGTCAAGACTACAATCAGTCCTTCACAATTAACAAACTAAATGCTTCCGTAGCAAAATCTCATAACACAGCCATCGATCTTGATGAATTCCTGAGAAACCTATCCAAAAATATTAAGAGAATATCTACTGTTCATCTATAATCATATATGGTGCCCCTATACTATAGAAACGGGCTATTATAAATATATATATATGGTGATAGAGATACAGAAGGAGAATAAATTTTAGAATTTGGTTTTTCCATGGACGACATGGTTGCAAATTCGGTTTTTAAAAAAAGGGAAAGCCATCTTTTAATGTATGAATCTGGAACAGCAAATACTCTAGTGGATTATCTGTTGGTAAAAAAAAAAGACAGACAGCTCTTAAGTGATGTGAAAGTAATACCTGGTGAAGAAATTGACTTTAGTTCAAGCTCATGAGTTAAAGAGAAAGTTTATCACCAAGAGAAAGGTGTGGATGTTGAATGAATAAAACATGAAACACGAGTTTGAAGATCGAATGAATGAGTGTTTGGAGGAACAGAGGAAAAAGTCAAAGGCTATTTATACTGTTGAAAGTAACCGACTGGACCTGTGGGGCTTCCAAGACATGGGGTTACATGGTGGTGGAATTAGGAAGCTGAGAAGTGTATCAAAGACAAGTGGAAACGATGTGGCGAGTGGAGAAATGTTTAATGATATGTATCTGATGGCAACAGCAAGAAGAACAAAGCCAAGTTGGAGGCTGAGCAAGCTAGGTTTCCAGATGCAGAGATGACCAGAAGAATCGAGTATTCAAAGACACATACAGTGAGAGAGAGCAAGAGAAATACATAGCTAAGTAAGAGATGGGTGATTTATTCAGTTAATTTATGGATAATTAGAAGAATTAAAATGTTTTTCTGTTTCAAACTTTCAGCAATACATATCGACCAGAAAACTGTTTGGATAATCGCAGATTTGAGGGTAGTTCTATTAAAATAGTCATATCTTAAAAACTAAAGCACTTTAAGTGCTCAAAATACCATCATTTTGTTAGGAAATGAATATCCTTTCAGGTGCATTCATGAATAATAATATACATTATATATTTTTAAGAGTTTTGCAAATAAAGGCAAAAAAATGTTAACGCTATTTTCGGCAATTTACGTCAAAATTTTTTTTAACCCCCCCCTTCGTTTAAAAGTCTCGTACCATTGCTGTATGTGGAATTTCGTCCTAAAATTTGGAGACTAATCAGGTAAAGTATCACTTTTAATGTTTGTCGGTGTACGAAGTAATTCGGCTCATTCATTTTTTTTTAATTTTAAAAATAAGACTTCAACTCGCCGTCGGTCGAACATTTTTGAAAAATACATTTCCGTCGCCCAATTAGTAAGTAAATCAACTATTTTACTTTTTTATGCATTAAAATTATAATTGTATATATGTGTTCTCTTTTGGTAGTCCTGATATTTAATTACCCTATCCGGAAAAAAAAGGCGTTTTCTATTTATAGTTTGAAAAACATTGTAGCAGCAGCAGTAATAGCAGTTATAAACACAAGGCGATTTTTGTTTATTTTCATTCTAGAACGAATTTGAAATTTTTTTAAATATGAATATAAAAAATGTTGTTACATTTTTCGTACCCAACTAGTAAATAAATTAATCTTTTATCTTTTTTTATGCATTAAAATTATAATTGTATGTTGTTTTGTCTTTCCATAGTAGTAATTTTAAATTACCTTATCCGAAAAAAATAGTGTCCATTTTTTGAGCGAAAGTCAACAATGGCTGCTAGTATTGCTGATATAACATCAGCAGCAGCTAACTAGTCTTGTAAAGCTTTGTAAAAAAAGACAAAAATATTTTTGTGCTTAAAAAAGTTAATCCTATTTGGTTCTTTTATAAAAAATACTTTAAAAATACTGGTTTTCACTCAACTTTCGAACTTCTAGTAGTAATGACTTTCTAGTAGCCTATTTAAAAAAAAAATTAAGATTCTACTTTTTTAGGCGATTACGTGTAAACACCCTTAAAGTCTTGGCGAAAAAAAGAAAAAACAAAAAATAATTTAGAATTTAGAGTGGGGGATCAGTTTCGCATATAAATTTAATGTAAAATGATCTCCGATTTCCCGGCCATTCTTGCCTTTTAGTGAAATTTATAAAATAAATAATTACTCTACCATTAACTCTAGGTACGACTAACAAGCCCACCTCCTAAAAATGCCTTCCTGAACGTATCGTACCATTAACATTAAATATGAGTGGCAAGCCACCCCCTAAAAAACTCCCTTAACCCTAACACTAAGTCCGAATGGCAACCTCCATCCAAAACAAAACCCCTTCCTTAACCTTATCAATAACCCTAAGTCCGAGTAGGAAGCCCTAATCCTACAAAAAAGCCCATTAAAACCAAACATAATCGTCTAAAAAAAAAAAATTAAAAAAAAAATAAAAAAATAAAAAAGCAGACCCCCATAAAAAAAAACCCACAGGATTTATTTGCCATAGATAAAAATTCATTAATGCCCTAAAACGCTAGAATGGCGCGGAAATGGTGAATTATTCTACATTAAATATATGTGAAACTAATCCCCCACTCGAAATTCTAAATGAATTGTTTTTTTTTCTTTCTGCTAAGTTTTCAGGGTGTTCACACTTAATTGCCCCTAGCCCTACCACTAACCTGAAGTTCAAGTGGTAAGCCCCCCCCCCCCTCCTCCCACAAAGACCCTCATAATCCTTTAAAAAAGAAAAAAAACAAGAAAAACGCACAGGATTTATCTCCATAGAAAAAATAATTAACTGTCCTAAAACGCTAGAATGGCCTTGAAATGGGGGATTATTTTATGTGAAACTGATCCCCTACTCTAAATTCTAAAATAATTGTTTTTGTTTCTTTCTTTCTGCCAAGTTTTTCAGGGTGTTAACATGTAATTGTCTAAATAAAAAAAGTAGAATCTCATATTTTGGGGAGGTAAGGGGTGAGTTAGCGGAAAGTGTTAATCTACAATAATGCCAAAGAAATCTTGCAATATATTCATTTTGAAACAGTCCTAGTATTAGATTTTAGTTTCTTGTACATAAAATGTATTACAATTCAACTTTGAGTTTTCTAACTTCTTTCTTTTAATGGATACATGGTATTTTTTAAGTATTGCAGCATATTTATGTGCACTTAGTGCAGATTACTTGGAAACCATTAATTTCTGGAGATTTTCAGTGGCACATTTTGATTCCTTGTACAAAAATACATTTATATGGTAAATTTCATTGCTTAATCTTGTATTTTAACAAAGATATAACATTTTTACTGAAAAATTAGTGTAAAAAATGTGACGAAACGCATATGGTCTTAAAGAGGGGAAAATATCCCATCGTGTGAGGCACAAAAATAGTCATAACTTCCTTATTTTTAGTTAGATTTAAAAAATTTAAAAAGATTATTTCTTAGATCATCAAGCTCTTTCTATATATGCCATTATTGAGATATTTTAAGCAATTTAAATTTTTTCATGTGTATTGCTACCATTCATTTCTGTTCCAAAAGTTAATCGTTTAATAGTTCCTCTCTGGGGTTCAGAATAATACATATGGAGTTACTGACACTGAGCAAATCTCTGGTAAAACTCACACGATTATGTCTGTTAACCCTTCAGCTCGGATTCATGGGGTTGACTTTAATATTCAAAATGTTGAGTGGCTGGTCCACTCAAACAAGACTGATGATGAAGAGTGGTTTTGTCAGTTGAAGTGATGTGTGGTGCTATTTGGGAGTTTTAAGGGACGAATATAAAAAATGAATTGAATAAAAATGCTTCTGTATAGATCAACAAATAATATTTATTATATATTTACAACTGAAGAATAATTACTTTATAATTAAGACATATTAATTGAAGTTGCTATGCAACATGTGTCCAATCTCAAATCTCTTCAAAATCTTTGAGATAGGGGAGACAACTTTTATTTAGTTATTTTCTCTTTTAATTAGTATTTGTTATTTTTAGGTGGTATCCAGCCACCTAACACCTCCCCTTTGAGCTTTGTGTATTAATGTTTTTTGTTGTGGCCTGCCCTGCATTCGATTTGTATGATTTTGGATGTGAACTGACCTCCTTGGTAATATCTTCAGTTGAGTCTTAGCTTGTTTCTTCTGTATGACTGGAGTGCTTTGCTGAGGCAAATCAAATGTATCCAATAGTATCTCCAATGGAAAAGTATAATTTTCTGTGTTTTGCATGTTGGTTTCTGTGAGATATGAGTCATAACCGATTCGTATGTTGAACCCAAACAGAAGACTGCACACTGATGTCATAAATAATATTCCCGCTTTGGCGCAAGATGTATTGATGTGCATCTAAGGAATTGTTCAATCCAGTGGAATAATCAGCACATATTTTCACTCTTCCATTCGCTTTTTAACAACAACAACAGTGGGATCTACCTATGCAGAGTAATTGATTGGTTGTAGTACTGCTTTTTGTAAACGTGCCAACTCCAAGTTGCCTTTGATTTGTTGCAAAATCCTAAATTATCCTGAAAAACAGTGTTAAATGTAGCCTTGAGTATTTCTGTGAATTGTTTTTCAATATCAGAAATAGAAGAAAGATTTAAGTGTTAAAAACACGCTTGAGAGGAATATCGAAAAGATTAAAATCCTCTCTCCAGTCTAAACCAACCAAATTTAAATCAAAATTATCAGAGATAGCATGTTCCTGAAAATTTTGTTTCTTTAAAGAACACATTTTCATTTAACTCATCCTTCAACTATATAATGTGTTTCTGTTAACGCCAGTTTCCAAATATGTTTCCATGTGGAGTGTGAGATGAGGGTGATATCCGAAGCTGTGTCAAACTGAAAATAAACTGAGCTACTGTAATAAATTTTCTGCAAGATTTTGAATGTTGCAGACACAGAATTTGAATTTGATTTCTTCCAGCCTTTTTTTTTTCTTGAATATCTTTGAATGACCTGTGTGCCTGTTAGAAGTGTTGCCAAAATCCTTTTTATCCATAATTGAAGTATTCTTGAATGGACAAAAGCGTGGATTTCCTTGTAGGAGGTTTATTAGCCGTTGCTTAGACATTGTTGTGAATAGATTATGGGATTGTTGGATAGTGTCGCGTTTACGGCTTAAACGTTAGACATTTTGCTTTTCTGAGGATTACAAAATC
Source organism: Sepiola atlantica (assembly GCA_963556195.1). NCBI lineage: Eukaryota > Metazoa > Mollusca > Cephalopoda > Sepiida > Sepiolidae > Sepiola > Sepiola atlantica. Next base: position 34,881,941 of record OY744534.1, read on the forward strand.
CTTCTTTATATCCGTAATTGAAGCATTCCTGACATTTATACCATCATCGTATCACATTTAAGGCTTAATAAACATAGGCATTCCATAGTGAGAGCTTTGATTGTGACGTTTTTATCCAGGTTCAGTATTGAAAGTAAATGTGTACAAATATCCGAATCCTATGTAGATTGAAATCCTGCAATGAATATCAGACATTTAAACTGATCCTCTATGAGGGATTTCATTTGAAATCTTTCACATTCACACTTTAAATGACTAGAAGTAATATGGTCGTCAGCATCGTTTTTTGTCAGTTTGAGACGATTATAGCGAATATTTAAAAGTGATTACTGAGCGCTAAAAATGTCTGTCAGCTGTTCCACTGTTTCAGCAAAGCTTAAATCTTTTGCTTTCTTTGGAAGAATAAAATTAATGTAACGAGTATGTTTTCTCAGTAATATTCTTCCAATCGTCATCCTTATAGAAAACTCAGTTAAGAAAGTGCTTTTCCAATGTGAACACCATGCAGTTGTAAAGGTAATTCCCTGAGTTTCGTCATAGACAAATGCTTTAATGTTTTCAGATAAGCATCTACAAAATCATTAATTATTCTGGTGTGGTTAGCACTTTGCGTTTTCAGTGTCAGTTATGTAAATTGTTGATTCAAATCAGTTAAAATCCTGAGATGAGATTCCTCAAATAACGTTTTTTAATTCATCAAAATCTTTTCTTGAAAAATCACATCCTTTCTTTTATGGTTTTTTTTTCATATCTGTTTTTATTGTTTTGTTTTTTTATTAATATTCGTCCATGGAAAGTGGTTTGTTTTGTTTATCTCATCCTCTCGTTGCCAGTTGATGTGATGTGTGGTTGTATTTGTGAGATGTGGGACGAATATAAAGAATGAATTAAATAAAAATGCTTCTGTATGAACCAACAAATAATATTTATTACATATTTACAACTGAAGAAGAATTACTTTATAATTAAGACATATTAATTGAAGTTGCTGTGCGACATGTGTCCAATCCCAAATGTCAGCTGGCTGGAATGCATGTGACATAGCTCTCCTCAAAACTCTTTGAGCCAAGGGAGACAACTTTTGGATACAAAGTTATTTTCTCTTTTAATTATTATTTTTAGGTGGTATGTAGCCACCTAACAGTGGTGAAATGAGGATTCTGAGAAGTGTATCAAAACGATGTAGTGAGTCGATAAATGTTTAGTGAATAAGGATATGTATGTGATGGCCACAGAGCAATCTACAAAGCCAAGTTAGAGGTTGAGGAAGCTAGGTTTCCAGATTCAGAGATGACCAGAAGAATGAAGTATTTAGGATAGCTAAAAAATGGCAAGGGCATATACAGTGAGAGAGGGCATACATAGCTAAGTAAGAGATTGGTAACTTGTTCAGTTAATTTATGGATAATTAGAAGAATTAAAATGTTTTTCTGTTTTCAAACTTTCATTCATTTATGCCCCAAAAGTTAATCGTTTAATAGTTCCTCTCTGGGGTTCAGAAGAATAATCTTGAACCTCGTTACCTAAAAATATGTGGGATGAGAACATATGGATTTACTGTCATTGAGTAAATCTCTGATAAAATTGAAAAGGTCCTGTCTGTTAAACATTCTGCTGGCTATCATGTTTGGGGTTGACTTTAATATTCACAATGTTGAGGAGCTAGTCCACTCTAAAAAGACTGATCATGAAGGGAATTTTGTCGTGACTGTTCCTTTTCATATAAGCTTATTGAAATTGTTGACAATCCCACACACGTACCCAATGCTAATGGATATTTTGCAAGCCTTCTTGGTCTTTTACTGACAATTTACCCCAAACCGTTTGCATCTACTGTCCTGTCTCCTCTGGGATCCTGCAATCACTCAATCAAATCGAACTTCAGATAGACCTCTGTGTCCCGTTCTCTCTTCAGATAGACCTCTATGTCCCTTTTCATCGAATAGTTGATCAATACTTAAGGGCTAATTGGGACAGCTTCAGATCTTTCATATCTAAAATTTACCTGGAATCCATTTTCTTAAAGAACGTGTCCTGGGTCACATCCAATATATCTTTAATAGATGGTATTAAGACATGGTCATCCCTACTACAGGCCAGACAATCGTGCAACAGGGGTCTTTTACTGGGGGCCATGTGAATTTTCTTAAATATTCGATATAGAAGTTGCAAACAAAGGTAAAATTCCTATGTGAGATTAGTTTGATGTTTTTATGTGTTTTACATACCAAATAATAAGAACCACAATAAGTTAATTGATAAATTTTACAATTATTGACAAATTCCTATAAATGAATAAACAAAGGCAGATGCATATTTCAATGAAGAATTTTTATTTCAATGTTGGATTTTTTTTAGAGAATTTTTACTTATGTCAAAAGATCATTACTTGTATATTGTGGTTAAAAAGAAACAAAGGATCCACACCAGTTGATGATATCAAGCAGAGAAACAGTTTGTTCAAATGTGATATGTGTTTTACTAACCAAAAACTTAAACTGTCCTCATTGTGATTGTTTTCAACACAACATTTTGGCTATAGTCTTCATTTCACATCATAAAATAATCCAAAAATAAAGTTCGAACTAAAATTTCAGCATCCAAACTTCTAGTGTAGTCGATTAATCTAAGCAAACAAATTCACTGAAATGGAAGATGGAATTAGAAAAAATAAACAGATTCACTGAAATGGAAGATGAAATGTTATAATACAATGTCCATAGATTAAATAGAAGGTTTAATTACAAATCTATAGGTTATCCTATAAAATGGACAGGGTTCACAGCAATGAGTTACGATAACCAGAATGTTGTGGCAAAACAAGGAGGACACTACTTACAAAAATTTCTAAGGAAAGTTCTTCACCTCAAAATTTGAAAGTAGTAATTAAAACTTCTTATTTTAATGTCTCACTAATGACTTGTTATCATCAAGAATCCACCCTAAAGAGTGTTCTTTCTTTTTGCGGTATAGAAAAGAGAAAAAGCACTCCCCGGATCCCCATGCTCTACCATAAAAGAAAAACTCAAAAACTGAAAAAATCATTTTATTCTTCAAAAAGTCTGTACACAATGGTATTGCAGAAACAGTGAGTCCTGTCTTTCTAATGATCAATTACCTTTTCTAACTGATTAAAAAGCACAAACAACAAACTCCTGTATTTAAAAAGAAAGTGAGTTTACCTTTTACAATAAATTAGAAAAAAAGCTTTGACATAAATATTCGCACCATATCACAGAATCAACGAGTCCTTTGTTTTTAATGATCAATTATTTTTCACTGATCATAAAGCAAAACAACAAACATTTTTACTGATGAAAATTTAGAAATAAAAGCTTCAAAATCCATATTTATACTATACTGCAAAATGAACAAACAGATTAATTCAATAAGAAAACTATTTTGACTTCAACATGTATTTTACACCAGGCTCTTTCAGAAATAATTAGTTCCTTTGTTCTTACAGATCAATAATTATTTATAATTGATCAGACTGCTAAAATTTCAAGATAATTTCAAAACCTTTAGTGCTGGTTCTTTACTTGGGAGACTGAAACAAACAATAATTCTTGAAAAATATATTTGATAATATAATTCCATGCACTCTCTTTGTATTGAAATGATACATTTCAGACACCAACATGGACATTTTTGTTAAAGAATTTCTGCAAACCTTTGATTTGACAGCATTGACCATTATGAAACAGAAAAACACCCACTGAACAGTGGTATCCAGTGGAACTTTTAAATCACCACGATCTATTTCTTTCAAAAAACTTCCATACTCATGATAATAAAAAGCGGTATCATTTTCTCCTCTGTGAGACAATCTTTTTGTGTGATATATCCTGCTGCTATATAAAAAAGCGACATTTTAATATCTTTGGGGATACCAGTTTCTAGGTCTGGCAGGTGATCAACTGTTTGGCATGCCAATTCATCCAACAGATATCCGCATTTTGAGCAAGTATGGCCTGGATCATGGCTATACTCTCTAACATCAACTTTCAACTGAATAAGTAATTTTGTTTTATGAATATGGAATTTCTGAATAACATTTTGTACAATAATAAAATAAGTACCACCAAAACCTTGTCTCAATTTACAAAATTCAGTTTCAAGATAGTCAGTGGTAAATTCTCCAAGAATGACAAAATTGAACCCACTGTCAAGTAAATGTCTGCAAACATCAATTAAACCATTACATGTATGCTCGATAGCCATACTAGTGTCTCTTGTTAAGGATTTTATTCTCTTTCCTTGCTTTCCTCTCATTTGTTTTGCCATACTTCCAAAATTTGCAAGAAATGTCAAATTTCCATCATTTCGATCTGATAATACTCTTTTCAGTGGATTATTTGTCTTGACACTTCCATAAATATCTTTTACACTCACTATTTTCCAAAATTTCAAAACTTCTTCAATGAAAGTAACAGTTTCTTTTGTAATAATGGATGAGTTTTCATTGCAGTTACAGTCTCATCACAAAACACTTTCAAACAGTGGGAAACTTTTTGTCTCTCAACTGGTTTTGGAAGAACCGCTACTTCTGTTAATTTTGATAACTTAACAAATTGATTTTTTTCATGCGCAAAAAGTTGTTTCACTATTTCCCATTTTGCTGTCATTTCTTTACCATCAGAATAAAACAGCAATTCTGAACAGGCCTCAGTTATCCAGTTATTGTGAATACTTTTAAATATATGTACATAATCGAAAAGCAAGTACATACCATTTTTAGTAACCTAAGGCTTATTTTCAACGGTATCAAATTTCTTGAATAAAGCTTGATTAGTCCGATTATTGTCACAAATAATTGCAATTACATGACCTTTAGAATGATCGACTAAATCAATAACATTTCAAACATTCTGAAACAAAAATTCTGAGTTTAGTTTGGCAACTGGGATCATCTTAATCAAAAACTTTGGTCCACCATGTAAACATTTGATCATAATACCCAATACAGTTTTTGCTAATGCCTCTTCAGAATCTTTGACACCACCAAATATGTTTCCCCCTTGGTATTGTAAACTCACTTTAACATAAACTTCATCAACTAGGATGATACATTTTTCTGTTTATTTGACATTTACTAAACACACCACCAAAAAAATTCAGATCATCTACCTTCGAAACTTTTGAGGTCATATTCACTAGTGTTTTCATGCTGGGTAATTTGTAATGATCTCAAAGTTTGTTATAAAGAGACCGAGATGTGGCAAAATATTTGAATGCTCGGACAAGTATTTCCGACTCGTAAACTTTTTGCCAACTATTCGTGGTGACATAACTTCAATATGTTGTCTCAAAACCTGTTTCTCTTGTTCAATTTTCAAGTTACTAAGGTAACGAATTGCTTCCTCAATTTGAGACCAATGTTGAAACTTAGTTATTCTGTTTTTCAACAGGGAAGAAATGTGTGTGAGTATACTTGCATGGTAACATTCAAACGTTAAGTTTTCAAAGATTTTAATCAAAAACATCGGAATACTTCCAGTAAAAAAATGACAAGACTGGATGAACTGTTGATCGTTAGATTTGTAGCAGGTAACTGCTGGTACAAAATCATGATGCTCAATATCAGCACACAAATTAGTAAAATTATCAATTCTATCTTTATCTAAGAAATGGGCAAACTCATCATTTTGTACACTTCGCACAGAAGCGGAACTTTTTTTGTTGTCCTTGGTTTTGGTAAAGGACTTGGTATCACACTTGATGGCAAATTATTAAATATTGATGGCGGATCTTTGGGTCGTGCTTTTCCCATAACAAATACAGTTTCATAACCAGGTGGAAAATGCCTTTCACAAACAACAGTGTCTGAGTGGTTAGGAGTGTTAGCTCTTAGTATTACCTTTAACCATCTTTCTCTCTCATCTTGATCTTTAGGGAGACGACACACTCGGACCTTATTTTGCTCATTATAATTGCCTTGACAGGCTGTCACACAACACTTTTTTACCATTTTGAGAAATATTTAACAAATTATTTTAAACTAAAAAAAAAGGAAAAGTTATGTGTCGTCAATGAACAGAGCTGTTTACATGTAAATAAAACGTTTAAAACATGTGTAATATATTTCCTAAGAATATAGAAAAAATTTGAAATTAATAATGTAAGATTTATTGACAAATTCTCAAAGACGATACTTTTTTTAAACTTAAAAAAAGGAAAAGTTATGTGTCGTCAATGAACAGAGCTGTTTACATGTAAATTAAACAAAATTAAATTCTGACTTTTAACAGTATACTCACAAACTTATAATCCAAATGTAAATAATGATAAAATAACAGAACCTCAGCTGAAATAAATTTGATGAGTTAAAATTTATTTTGGGAATGAAGTTTTCTTGGAGCAGTAAAAACGAAGTGCTACCAGCTAAAAGTTTATCTGGTGACTGACTGCTGACTGCCCCCCCCCCCCCCCCCAGTTAAACAGTCAGACGTGCGTTTCGCCGGCCTGTTATGGGTATGGCCATGTATTAAGAGCTTTATAAAAATAGTCCAACAGAGACCACACAGTCTGTCATAGTACACTCATGAATGTGCCGCCACCATTGCTCACTGAAACAACTTTAAATTGCTTTGAATGAAATAGATGCTCTGAAATCAAAGCCTCCCTTAAAGCTGCCAACAATCGCTGCAAAATGGTTATAGAAAACACAAAAGAGTCCTTTGGCAAATCATTTAAATCTAGAGTGGCCGATCAGAGGCTAGGTTCTCATGAATTTTGGAGAATAACAAACAGGGCGCTGAACAGATGTGAGACCCTTATCCCTACCATCATTAATGGACTAGAGATGATCTCTTCAGCATCTGATAAAATTTTACAAAGAACTTTGCAGCAAATTTCACCCTTTGTGATCAGGGCCATCTACCTCCAGAATTCCTCCATGACTATAAATACCCTAAGCTACATCTGTATATTTGTCTGGGTTATTGCCAAACCTATCAAGAAGCTTGATGCCAGCAAGGCAACATTCCAGTCATAGCGTTTAAGAAACTGCGATTGGAAATAGCTGCTATCCTTACAAACTATTCAATCGTTTCTTAAAGGAGAAATGCTGCCCAGTATTTAAAAATACTGGAGATCGATCTTTTGCATCTCAGCACAGACCGATCAGTCTCCTGTGCATCATGTTTGAATCTGTGATAAATCAAGAAGTTTTAACTACGTCAGCAAAAACAATCTACTTAGTGACAAGAAATATGGATTTCCTCCTTCAAGATCAACAGCTGACATGCTGATTTGAATATAGAACACAACCAGTGAATCTATTAATGGGGGCTTCGTTTCTAGGGCTCTTGATATATCAAAGGCGTTCGATAGGGTTTGGCACAAAGGTTTGATTTACAAGCTTGTTAGCTATGGAATATCTGAAAATGTCCTCTTAACCATCAAATCCTTTTTCTGTGATAGGTCTAGAAAAGTAGTTGTTGATGGGTAGATAATTTCAATGCTGACATGCTTCAAGGATCAATTCTGAGACCAACCCTCTTCCTGATCTTCATAAATGATCTTTCAAATCATATTCTGCGATCATTTGTTGACATCTCTGCAGACAACACAACCATCTATTGCAGCATTTTGAAGAGCATTGATGATCAAGATCTTTCCTTTTCCAACCTGGAGCATGTGGTGCAATGGGGGAAAAAGTTTTTTAACACTTCTAAAACCAGACTTATTTCCTTTCACCATGAATGCTTGGATCCTAGTTTTGCCCCAGTTAAAATGAATGGCTTTCTCCTTGACGAAGCCCCATTGCTTTGATAAGCTCCTAGGACTGACTTTCACTTCAGAGCTTAAATGGAAGACTTACATTAAATATGTAGCTTAGGACACTAGAAAAATAGTTAGAAAGTACCTTGCTCCTGATGCAGTCCTCTACCTTTATAAGAGTCCGATATGTCATAAGATGGAGTATTGCTGCCACATCTGGGGAGGTGTCATTCAGAGCACCCTTTCTTGCTTCACAGTCTAGTAGATTATCTCTTCTCTTCAGCCTCTTTCTCATAGAAGAGGCATTACTGGTCTGTCTCTACTCTATCATTATTTTCATGGTAGATGCTCAACTAAGTTCCAATCTCTAACATTCACAGCAAGAACTCATCTAGCTGCAAAGAACTTTCCTTTCGCTCTCTGTGTACCTAAAACTAAACAGAACTTCCATGAATAATGTTTATTTCCTAGAACTTCCAATCTGTGGAACGCATTAACACACTGACTAGAACATGGTCGTTTTCAAGTCCAATGTTAACAAATGTTGAATTGTTAAATAATCAAATTTTGCCCATTTCACCCATTGTTTCCAATCCTCTCATGGTGTTGTTTATTGTCCAACTGACAATCTCATTAACCCTTATCCTCGAGTGGCCTTTAGACCTTGATAAGTGGTGACCTATTAGTATGAAAGAAATGATAGCAATTATAGAAACTTATTTTGGGATAATGTAAGTAATTTTTCTTTTCTAGCACCTATCACAATTTTGTGATGATTTTTATGACTACTCAAGGGTGTTTGATTAAAAGCATCAACAGATTCTTTTATCCTTCAACAAGTTGCCTATTTCCTTCTTCCTACAGAATATTTTTTTTTTTATTATCTTTCCACTCTTTACTCTCATGTTGACACCTTATCTCTATTCTGCCCTGATAACGAACTTTTAAGTGGACTCAGATAAAAACTTAACTAAGCATGACCAACCAGATTACTGATGAAATGTTTGCAAATATCTTTTTTGATTTGTGAACTGTCAAGTTTAAGAGCACCACCATGATGTTTTTTTTGGATTGAGTAATTTGTGCCAGTCAGCTTATATGCTCTTCCAACTCACACTTGCCATTCATATATAATAGACGCATAATATATATTTGGGATGATAAATGTGTCTTAGTTTAACAAATCCCTAATGCCAACAATCCCTAATGCCAACTCATTTTCAGCTCCAATCTTAGAAATCTTTTACTTCAATTTGTAATAAGTTATATATATATATATATATATATATATATATATGTGGTAAAGTACATAAGTCATGAAAATGAAATGCTGTGGTAGACAAAATGTTTGCAAAAAGACAAACGGAAAACAGGTTAGAATGCAGGAGAAAAACAAAAAACAAGAGATTTGACCGGTATCGTTCTCTTGTTTTTTTGTTTTGCTATATAGCTGTAGCTATATATATATATATATATATATATATATATATATATATATATTTATTTATTTATTCTGGTACAGAAAAATTAGTACAACATTCGTACCGTCGGTTTCAAGCACGGAAGGTCTTACCCATCCGGCTCTCTTCAGCTTCTGTTGTCATCTGTTTTGGAAATGTGAGGTCACATGACACTCTTGTTGGGACGCGTTATTTGCTCAGTGTGTTGTTTGTGTTTGTTTAAATTTGAATTTAGTGTAATAATCTTTTTATTTTTTACCCCCCTTTTTTATTCCCTTTAATCTTGAATTCTCTTTCTTCTCCCGTGTTTTAAATCTTAACGGTCTTATTACACTAAATTCAAATTTAAACAAACACAAACAACACACTGAGCAAATAACGCGTCCCAACAAGAGTGACCTCACATTTCCAAAACAGATGACAACAGAAGCTGAAGAGAGCCGGATGGGTAAGACCTTCCGTGCTTGAAACCGACGGTACGAATGTTGTACTAATTTTTCTGTACCAGAATAAATAAATAAATATTATGCTCTTAATTTTTAACTTTGATTCTTAATTAATCGAGCACTCTGCTGGGATTTTTCCTACCATTCTACAAAGAATTTATATATATATATATATATATTTGTGCATAAATACACATGAAGATATTTTCAAACTTTTGACTTAAAGGTCACCCCAGCTTTGTTCCATCAGATTATGGACACTATGTTGGCGGGTTTTGAGTTTGCTATCACCTATTTAGACGATATTCTAGTCAAAAGCAAGAACGTTCACGAACACAAAACACATCAGAGCTATGTTCAAACGACTAGAAGTCGGTTTCAAATTAAGTCCTGAGAAGGGTCAATTCTTCATGGAAAGAATTAAATACCTATGATAAGTGATAGACAGTGAAGGCAGGAAACCAGACCCACAGTGACCGATGCTATTAAAAATATGCCTGCACCCGACACAGTTGCAAAACTACAATTGTTTCTTGGGTTGGCCCAATATTATGAGATCTACATTCCAAAAATGTACGATTTAAGAACACGCCCATAACGAATTATTAAGGAAAGACAAAAAATGGATATGTTCAAAAGATTGCTTTCCAGAAAATAAAAAGTCTGCTCTCAGATTTAGCCTTAGATCCTGTGAAAGAAATGCTCCTTGCGACTGATGCTAGTGAATACAAAATGGTTGCTGCACTGCTACACAAATATGAAGATGATACTAATCGCGCACGCTTTGAGGACTCTTCTACTGACTGAGAAAAATTGTAGTCAGATCGAGAAAGAGACATTATCGATTGTGTTCGGGTTAAAAAATACCATCGCTACCATGATAGATCATTTATACTTCAAACAGACCATAAACCGTTAGTAACTATATTTGGATCAAAAAAGGTATTCCTACCCACACTGCTAACCGTTTACAGCGATGAGGTGTAACCTTACTGAATTATCATTTTAGGATGGAATACATCACATCGAAAAAACATGAGCATGTAGATGGACTGTCAAGATTAATCCCCAAAAATGAAGAAATTTTTGAAGAGACGCTTATAGCAGCACTAAAAGAAGAAAAAACACTATCAGAGAATTACCTGTAACATTGGAACAAATAAAAAAGGAAGCCGAAAAAGATGATTTTATATTAAAAATAAAGAACCAGATGAGATTGAAGATAGAAAGAAAAAGGGAACCCAGATTTCACCTTTCTCAATATGCGACAACACTTTAATGTACGCAGATAGAATTGTAATGCGTCAATCTCTACGTAAAATTATGCTACATATCGGTCATCCTGAAATCACTAATGCTACGTATACTGGACAGGAATGAACAAGGAAATAGAAAGTTTTGTAAGACTATGTCGAGGTTGTCAATTGGCTGCAAGGGCGCCTCCAGTCAAAACAGAACCCTTGGCCAAAAATGGATTTGCTGTGGGCATATCTACATATAGACTATACTGGACCGATTAATGGATATTATTACTTGATCTTGGTGGACTCCTTCTCGAAATGGCCTGAAGTATTCAAGTGCAAGCATCCTACATCTAGGAACACCATCAGTGCATTAGATGAAATTTTCAGTCTTTTCGGGGGTCCCCGGCGACAATGGTACGGCGTGCACAGGAAAATAATTTAAGGATTTCTGTACTTCCTTGGACATTGAACACATTACTACACCAGTATAACAGACTAGATCGAACGGTCAAGCCAAAAAATTTGTTGACACTTTTAAGCGTGCCTTACAAAAAAATAAATATATAGACACGGAAGACAAAACTATCCAGAAATTTTTAGCAATTTATAGGGTGACTCCAAATGGAAACAGCGACTCGAAGTCGTCCCCTGCGGAACTTATGTTCGCAAGGAAAATACGATCGATTTTCGATAGATTGATACCCTATCCAAAGAAAAAAGTTGAAAAAAAGGAAGAAAATGTCAACATAAGAAGATACTCTCCAGGAGATAAAGTATATTTCAAAAATTTGCAAAGTGGAAAAAGTTATTGGATGAATGTTACAATTCAGAAAATGATTGGCAAAGGGGTCTACACCATAAAAAGTCAGAAATTTGTGTGTAAAAGACACATTAACCAAATTAGACCATGATATGCTGAAAATAATGAAAAAAGAAGTCCCAATGGAGATTCTACATGATGCGTTTGACATGCCACTACCCAATATTGTACATGAACCTATGTATACATCTACTAGACAAGCCCTACAAGCTGAACAAAATTTGTCTTCGCCCCAAACTGGAAAGGGTCCAATTCCATTAGTCTGGAATAAAAGAAAGAGCACATGTGAAAGAAAACCAGTGGAGCGCTTCAGCCCGGATTTTAAAAATGAATAAATATTAGAAGCAGAAAATTCAAGGGAGATTTTCAGCTTGGGGGCGGGGGTGATGGGATACCGGACTTCGATCAGTCACTAAATAAGTGAACTAGTCTGGACAATAAATACGACTACGAACAGTAGTATGGACATTCGATTGTATTCTGTTAAATCTATTGGATTACCTCTAGTTACTATTATTTGTACAAGATATATACGTTGGAATAAGACCTTTATATTCTGGTTATTTTGTTATTTATAACTACTTACTAAGTTATATCACTGATTAATGTTTTTCTTGGGCACATTCACTTAATATTTGCCTTTCAAGATCCACATTGGATTTAAGTATCACAAAAACTAGTTATTTGCTTACTAAAACCGTTTCTCATTTCCTAAACTGAAAATTCCTCTAGTAAGAGATATAAAAATGTTTAAATTATCGAAAGAAATACAAAGTTACAGCTTCATACCGTATTACGAGGAGGAGGGGGCAGGTTCAGTGTCTGTCACCTGAGGCTCCTTCGGTTGTATGGGTAAGGAATGCTTATTCAAAAGAGAATTTTTCAAAAGAAAAATATTTGCAATACATGTACTGAATTGCAATTTATAAATAGTTTAAAACATTACTTTAACAAGAATTAGTTGTAATTTTATAGGAATTTGGTTCAATTCATAATATAATGACCAAACGATAGAGTAATAATTAAATTTAACATTTAAAATACTATTTTTTAAAAATGTACTAAAAAAAAGAAATGAATAATTTGGTCAAAAATCAAATCAAACCCAAAAGCATAATTTACAAAATGCATAATAAAAATGAAAGTAAAAGACTCCGGACAATGCCCGGTAGGTAGAACTAGTGTTTAATAAAGTTTAACATTATTTATTTTATAAAATTTTGTATGGCAGTCAAATTATTGTTGTCTTCAAAATGTCCTTGTTTTTGGATAGCTGCATTGCTCCACATTAAAAACCAAGTTAAACGTACAAATTAAAAGTTTCTTGCTTCTTATTTTAGACACATCCACACATCTCTGTAAGCGTGTCAGCCTGTCACGTTTCTATTCGAACTAGCATGTTCATCGCCGAACAGATTGAATGGACACATCCTTGTTTTAACACATGATGTGTACTTATTATTAGAAAACACATCACTTGAACAAATGGTTTATTTCCTTCCAGAAGTTTTTTTTACTGCCAACTTCCATTTTGCTATTTTGCATAAACCATTTTCCATGCTTATTTTGCTTATCAGAGATACCATTCATTGGAGAAATATTATTGTATTTGGACATTTTCATTTCTTTGTTAGAAATGAAGAAATTTTCCTTTCCTGAAATATTTTCTCACCTAATCTTTCATTTGACATTTCTTCACTTTTTTAAGAGATGATCTTTCTTTAAAACAATTGCTAACTCGAAATTTTTACGGCAACCGTTTTTTTAGGGGGGGGGGGGGGGTAGGTTCCCCCCACCCCCTAACTAATCAATGCTTGCAAAAACATTTAAGTACTTGGTACATGTTTAATATGTTATTTTTATTCTCTGAAAAAAAAAAAAATCAACTTCTAGTCGAATGGGCCCCTTACTTTTGGAAATTTAAAAATGGTAACATAAATAAAATATTGCTCGTCAAGAATTTTTTTTTGCTTTAAATGTTTTCTTAATTTATTACGGATACGGTAGTAAAAACGAATAGGTTATTTTGCCGGAACCGGCAGAATAACGACCCCCTCGTTATTTTGCCGGTCCCTGCATAATAGCGATGGGGCTGTTATTTTGCCGGTTCAGGTTTATTTAACCTAACTGTTACAGTTACAGTGAAGATTTCACGAGTCAACTTAACTGCCGGCTTATTTTTATTTACATTTTTCCAATAAAAAAAAGAAATAATTAAAACTTCTGACTATTTTTAAAAATTAAATAAATAATTTATACAGCGATTTTCGCCGCGACTTACGAAAAAAATAAGTTTTATTTCACCATAGACTAAGTAACTACGATGAATTTTTATGTCCATTTAAATGCATTTACGTATTGTTTTATTGTAAAAAAAATACACCTTATGGTTTTAAGTACAAATAATTCGCTTTGAACCCCGTTTATAGCTACTTCTGTTAATATAACTCTCTACCGGATTACCTCACAATGTTTGTTTGTAAAACAATTCAACTTTGCATTAAAATTTGTCGTTACATGTAGCAGTTGAAATTATTGACAATTACTACTGTTGTTATTTTATCGCAAGAAAAACATTCAATTTAATGGTTAATTTAGTGAAATGATGAGTGTTGTAAAGGTCATGATTGGCATAAATACGAAACTAACATAAAGGGAAGTAATCAGGTATTGACTATATACGAAAGTACGTATATAAGACGGCAGTGATATCTGGACGAGCGAAGAGTAAACGTCTCTACTTCCTACCGGATCCCTGTTAAACGCAAACCACTCGGCGTATTCTTAATTTAGTATGTCCTATGTAATTTAGGATATAACAGTGGCGAACGAGGATATTTTTTTTTTCTCTTAACAGAGATAAATTACCGTACTATTCAAGGATTTTTTTTTTTTAAGAAAATTTGCAAGGACGGCAAGAAAAAAAAAAAAAAAGTCGATACGTGCAAATTTTACTACCGAAAGTAGTGAAAAGTACGGATTTCTTCGGTAAGAACTAACGGGAAAGTAAAAAAAAAAAATTGTACTCGAAACAATTTTAAGGTAAAGTGAACTTTATCTGTATGTTGACGAAAAAATATTTCGGAAGCACAAGCTGAATTCGAAACCTGCACCGTGAGATCACGAATTTCGAAAGAAAAAAGTATGCTTACGATTTTCTTTTCTTTAAACAATTCAGAAATTATTTTATATTTTTTTTTTCTCTCTCCCAAGTGCAGACGTATTTTTGTGAAAAATAATTGTTCATTGCTTTGTCTAAAGTAATTGAAACTATTTGTTGTGCGAATTTTGGAAACGTTTTATTGTCTGAAATTATTTTGTGAAAAAGTTTATCTGGTAAAAGACTGTTGCTACATTGTATAAACTTTGTGAAACATTTATTTTTGCAAAAATTATGTTGCTAATTTACGAAAACGCATATTGACGAACTTTTTGTGAAATTATTGTTGTAAACTTTGGAAAGATATTTTGTACTGTAATTAAGCTAAAATGGAGCAATTTGCTGAGTTGACGAAGGCTTTAACTCTAAGTATACAGCAACAACAACAGCTACAACAGCAACAGCAACAACAGCTACTGCAGCAGCAAGAATGGACACAAAAAACTTTAGAGGCACAACAAGAGCAAACAAAAATACTTCAACGCCAAATGTTAACGCAACAAAAGAATTTTGAAAAATTAATTCAAACATCGACAGATGGGAAGAAAACTAATTTTTCTGCAGAGGGTATTTCAAATTCCTTGTCAGAATTTCACTACTCTCCCGATACTGGTGTTACATTTCCAGCATACTATAGAAGGTACGAAACAGTTTTTACAAAAAGATGTTCGGACTGGACCGACGAAGAAAAAGTTACGCTGTTACTACAAAAACTGGGGACGGACGAAAACACCAAGTATGCTAATTTAATTTTACCCAAAAAAACGGAGGAAGTGAATTTTGAAGAGACAATTAATACTTTATCTAGAATATTTGATAAAAGAGACAGCCTTTTTCATTCTAGATATATATGTTTAAATTTACAGAAGTCGGAATCCAAAGACTATTTAGAATATGCATGTACTGTAAATTGCTTATGTGAATCATTTAAATTAAATGAAATTTCGGCAGATTTATTTAAATGTTTAATCTTTGTACAAGGACTCACAGCTCCAAGGGACAAAGATGTCAGATCCCGGATCCTGACAATTATGGAGTCGGACCCGAATGTAACTTTACAAAAAGTAATCGAGGAGTGTCAACGTCTCATTAATATCAAAAGAGACAACACCCGCATTGAAGAAAAAAGCGTTTCCAAGATACAACATGTAAAAAGGCAAAGGACCTCTAGAACATACAAGACCCAGGAACAAAAGACTCCCAGAATGTACAAGGACCAAAGTTGTGAATGCTGCGGAAGTACAAGACACACCAAAAAGATCTGCTGGTTTAGGAATAGGATATGTTACGAATGTGGATTCAAAGGCCACAAGGGAACATATTGTAACCAGAAGAAAAAACGAAGGACCGACAAAGTTAATACGCTTCGCACAAGGAAAGAGAAAAGCTGCGAAAGGCGTAAATATGTCGATGTAAAGATAAATGGACATACTGTAACATTACTCCTGGATAGTGGTGCGGAGATTAGCATCATAGATGAAGATATCTGGAGAAGGATCGGTCGACCTGAACTAAGAGAAACCAGCAAGATGGCGAAGAGTGTGTGCGGCAAAAGGTTGGAATTCAAAGGAGAACTGAGGTGCAATGTGTCATTTGGTGGTCAAACACACAAGTCCAAAGTGTACGTAGTACCAGGAAGGAACACACGTCTATTTGGAGTGGATTGGATTGTTCTGTTCAACTTATGGTAACGACCGGTTAATTCTTTTTGTAATAGGTTGACCACAGAGAAATCAAACCAAATAGAAGGCTTCATGGACGATTTAAATGCAGAATATAGAGCTGTATTGTGAATGCTTTTATTCAAACATGTACAAGGTCTGCTACACTGGCATGTATATATATATATATATATATAATGATAAAAATCTAGAATGCTAGCCGGCCAATGACCAGGTAACCTGGCTGGGCAGTGACAAAGTTTGCCAGCAATAAAATAAAAATTGTCCTGGGCCGATTAAATACAACCAAAGAGATGCTATATGGCCACTTAGCAAATAGGTGTCAACACAAATTTGAACATTGCAAAAGGTTTGATAAACATAAGTGAACTCCAGAATGTCAGATTACCCGGTCATAAAGTCTTTGAAATTAATGGAATCATTTACACGCACACACACATATATATATATGGTGGGTGTCTGAGAGGCTTGGGTGTGGATCTTCAAGTTGCCAGACTTTTACAGACCATACCACACACACAACACACACATATATATATACGCACATACACGTGTACATATATATATACATACGCGTGTGTATATGTATATACATACACACATACACATGTGTATATATATATAGAAATACATACACATGTGTATGTACATACACATATGTATATATATAGAAATACATACACATGTGTATATACATACACATATGTATATATATAGAAATACATATACATGTGTATATACATATACCTATGTATATACATATATGTACACACATATATATACACATACGTACACACACATATACATGTACATACACATATACATACACACAAATATATACATTCATATATACACACATTTCAGCAGTAAACAAATTTTTTACATATTTATTTCCGTATATTCCAAGAATTCCACATCAACCAAGGTTTCCTTTAACAATTTCAGTGGAATACTAAACTTTGGATTATTTATTTGTGAAAAAATGTAAAATATATATTTTGACAAATTAGACACTATGTCATCAAGTGTTGGGGTCGCTGGTCCTGTCTTGGATGACTCTTTTTTGGCTATCCTAATCTTAGAGAAAAATCATTTCAGTCAGCACAATACTCGAGTGGCCATCTACTTTAAATATCCCTAAAATGTTGATAAATTTAATTTTATTCATAACTCTAAATCTACACTGATTCTATGTGTCATTATTAAGTCAAGTGTGAGATATTTGGAAAACCTTCAAAAGATATCAGATATAATTATGGATTTTTGGGGTTGCTATTTGAGAGATAGTTTAGCAGTCCTAAGTATTAAAATTTTTCATAGATTGAAAATTCATTCAATTAATTTCAGAGCACTAAGTTTAAAAAATTTGAAACATTTATTATTTCAGTGGGGATATACTGAGACGCGGTGACTGCCTGGAAAGAGCTAAGGCGCCTGTAATAAAAACAAAAGTCCCCCCCCCCCCGGAGGGTTTAATACTCAACTATGAAGTCTTTGAGAGGTGCCATATAGCCACTTACCAAATAGGTGTCAACACAAATTTGAACATTTCAAAAATCCATCAATCTTCATTCTATTTCGTAAGGTAAATAATTAATAAACAAAAAAAATGTATTGGGGGTGGGATACATGCTAATTGTTAATATGGAAGACTATTCTGTTTATAAGTGACTACGATTGAGTTACGTGAGCCAAAATGCTGGCGCCGGGGGGCTGGGCGGCGGTGGGCAAAAATCCATCAATCTTTATTCTATTTCGTACGGTAAATAATTAATAACCAAAAAAAATGTATTGGGGTGGGATATATGCTAATTGTTAATACTGAAGACTATTCTGTTTATAGTGTATAAGTCACTTATAAGTGACTACGATTGAGTCCCGTGAGCCAAAATGCTGGCGCCGAGGGCTAGGTGGCGGTGGGCAAAAATCCATCAATCTTCATTCTATTTCGTAAGGTAAATAATTAATAAACAAAAAAAAATGTATTGGGGGTGGGATACATGCTAATTGTTAATACGGAAGACTATTCTGTTTATAAGTGACTACGATTGAGTTACGTGAGCCAAAATGCTGGCGGTAGGCGGCGGTGGGTAAAAGTGCTGCCGAAATCCGACTCAAGAATCTAATATTTTCGTTCATTTTATTAATTTTTACTTTTAAATGTTTTTTCGTATTAAAAGCAGATATTTCTTTTATATTCAAAAAAATTAAAATAACCGACAGAATAACAACTGATTATGACGATGAAAATAAATTGTTATTAAGTATTTGTCCTTATTGATTTCATTACCCTTTCTTTCACAAGACGATAACAGTTAGGTTAAAAAAAACATAAGCCGGCAGAATAACGAACCCTCGTTATTCTGCCGGTCCCAAAACATTATTATAAAATATATTTGGTTCATTATTCTAACAAATGTTAGCAAAATTGACAACTCAAAATGTTTTATTATCGAAAGTTGAGTTCTTAAAAAAAGGCAACCTGATAAATGAAATGGCTGAAGTTGTTACAAAATTTAGATTTCGGAAAATTTCGTTTTTCATCTTCAAATTGCGGTCCATTTTTACAAAAATATGAGATCCATTCTACGAATGCGCAGAAGTGATACAAAAATAGTTATCGTTCTTGGCTATTTCGTTCATATAAAAGTGGGTCAATCAAGAACCGTTTTTTGATGTCTGCTATGTGGTCTATCCGTGAAAGGAAAGTTTCTTGAAAAGATAAAAAATCTGTGATTTCTCCAAACTGCGAACTGCCAACTGCCTTCTGCCCATCTCTCGTTCTCCACTTCACTCAGCTCACTGAGCATTCGCGCTCTTCACAAAAGAGTACAGTTTTTATGCTGCTTTTTGCCCCACCTATGCAAATTGACTGTTAACCAGAGCCATCTAGCGTTCAAATTCTCCAAACAGCCAATTTGCAAAGGGGGACAACTCTGCTAACCACAGAGAGTTAATGAATTAACATTGTTGTTTTCATTTTCCACTACATGCCCCCGTGATCTTAAAATCACATCTCACCTCGTATAGTCTGCCATCCAGACCGGTTGTCTCCTCTCACGATTAGAGCGTCGCGGGGGTTCTTCCAATGGGGGCTCACCGGCTTCTTCCTCAGCATGTCCATTTGATGGCAGAGAGACACGACGTATGTCAAGCACGTGTCGCGGCATCCCGTCAACACTCACATTGTTTACAGACTTTCATCGTCCCCAACGTGTAGTGCATAGAGCTCCCGGTGGCTTGACCCACACTTCTTCACCAACTGTGATGGATCCTTGTCCCTCTTCACTCATGTTCGTTCTAGCAAGAGGATGACGGCACTCATACCGAAAGACTGACTGATGCGGCACTGACTCTTCATCTTGACCACTCTTTGGAGACATGTTGTACCAAAATACCGCCTCTTCTGGTGAGATTCGGCCTCTCTCTGCAACAGCCTTTATGGTTCGGTGATGCCTTTCGACAATCCCATTTCCTCCCGGTCGATACGCAGCCCGAAAAAATTGCCGGATTCCCCACCTGGCACACAGCTCTGCAAAGTCTTCAGAGCGGAAGGCGGCACCATTATCCAGTAATATCTCCTCCACTGGCCCCCTCTCCAAAAACACCGCCTCCATGGCTCTGCAGATTTCACTCGCGGTTTCCGCTTTCAACTTACGCCAGATTGCCACTCTCCCAGGTCCACAGTCGACCATTGACAGGAATATATCGTTCCTATAATGCGTGACGTCAATGGTCAGCCGTTTCCAAGTTTCAGTCACCTGTAATTCCCCTCTCTCGTGCCTGGATGGGGCAGGGTCAATTGATTGACACTCTCTGCATTGTTCCACCACCTCTTTAACCGCCTCCTTTATCACACTCGGGTTCACCTTTCTTGCAAGAAAAAGTGTCCTCTCTTTCTCAAAGTGGTGCATTTCATGCAGCTCTCTCGCTTCTTCACTAACGGCGCACACAGACGCGGCATCCTTTTCTTGAAGCCAGGCCTTCTTTACTCGGGTCAGGGCATCTGCTCTGTTCTTTTGAGTTGGGACAAGCGTAACCGACACTCTCAGTCCAAACTCGCGAATCAAGTCTCCCAAAATCCCGAGCCTACGCTTGATCAGCATCTCAGCTGCTCCCTTGGTCCTTACTCTCCTGTCTCCTGAGACTTCTGACTGGATCCAGGAGGCCACTGTGGCTGAGTCCGTTTTCAACTCTGCATTTTTCAAGCCCCACTTTAGAGCCAGGTTCACTCCCTTTGCTGCAGCCTCGAGCTCTGCAACATTTATGTGGGCATGGTCATTCCTTTTGCGTAGCCAAGCGGCATCCTCCACTGTTGCTCCTCCAATTTTAAGCAGCACACCGAGAGCCAGAGTGCTAGCATCACACCAGATCACGCCTTCTTTGCCCCGTTCGACACTCCATTTTCCTTTGACGGGGTCTTCCTTAACCTCCTCCACCACCTCGCGTATCAACTGCACAACATCCTCGGTCACTGTGTCATCCCAGCGCCCGCCTTCGGTCCGCCTTTTTATATAGCTGCATGCTACTCTGAGCCACCCGCAAATGGGGTAATGGCCAACCAGCTTCCTACATATGGAGAACAGCTCTCTCTTAGTCAGTCCGTCTGAGATATCGGGCACCTCATTACCCCATCCGAACATCAACGTCCCCTCCTTATTCCTTTGCAGCTTTAGTCCTAGGGCCGTGCCATTTTCTAGTGGCTCAGGTGGCTTCGCAATCAACCCATATCTTCCAACGTGATTGCTAACACTTTCCGCGGACAGATTTCCTTCCTCGACAAAGATGTCATCAATATATGAGCTTGTGGCCCTCTCCACCTCTTTATTTTTCCCCAGCACTGTTTTCAAAATTGCAGTCATAATTTTGGGTGCAGAACTGAGCCCAAAACCCAACCTTGTCAAGCAAAAGGTCTGACCCTTGAACTTAACCAGCTGGTACCACCATAGCCTCTCGTCTATGTGTATCTGGAGGTAGGCTGATTTTAGGTCCACAATCTTGCTTGCCCGCTCCATCTTCCTCCACTCTCGCATTACTTCCTCGCAAACATCGATACCGTCCCCTGTGTGGCAAGCAATATGCTGGTTTAGCTCTCTGTAGTCCAATACTGGCCTAACCTTCCCTTTGGTGGGCTGGACTACTGCCATGAGTGGTAGGACTCCGTCTGCTTCCCCGAACCATGGTACAAGGATACCTTCCTCAATTCACCTCGCTATCTCTTTCTCAAATTCAGCCCTTGTGTCACCATTCAGAGTACTTTCGTAGCACCCAACTTGATTTTTTAGTATTGGCTGCTCTGAAACCCAACGCCATTCCACCGTCCACTTATCTCCATCAAAACTGGCCTGAAAGTCTTTGTCTTTGATTTGGCACGGTTCCGCCTTCTTGGGTTTAACACTCTCCATCCCTGCCAATCCGACTGGGCGCTCGCATCCAAATGTGATCATGCCCATGCTAAACATAGCACCCCCTAGTCGATCGATGACATCCAGGCCCAACACAACATCAACAACAAGCCGCTCCATCACAATTGCCCTCACCTCAAGTTCGGTCTCTCTGACTATTATTCTCACAGTGCACATTCCTCGGCACATCACCTCACGGTCATCAACCGCCCTCACACTGGTCGTTCCATGCCAAGATTTAGCAACATCCGTTGTCACCAACGTGGTCGTGCAGCCGGTATCAACCAGGGCTTTGGCTCTCTTCCCGTTTGCGGTGATCTCCACCTGTGGTAATGCAGTCCTATGCGCCGTCACTTGATAAGGGGGGTAGCCACTGGCGCTATGGCACCCCTCTAATCGTTTTCCCTGTACCTTGCAGGTTCGGCTGATATGCCCAGTTTGTCCACAACGGAAACAGGTTATGCCAGGCTTAGGTTCTCGGCAGTCCCGTACAAAATGAGGCCCCTGGCATCGAAAACATTTCACTGGGGCTTTTCCAGGTGACCGCCCCCACGAGAGATTCTCTTTAACTGCGGACTTCCCTCCCATCAGGCTTACACTCGCGGTTGCCCCCAACTGATGACTCTTCTTTGTCAGCACCCTGGCATGGGTCAGCACTTCATCCATGTTCATGCTCTCGATCATTGTCAGTCTCTGCAGCTCTCTGGACACACTATCAGGAAGACCAGTCACAAACGTCATTTTCACCGTTTTTTCAAGGCTCCTCCCTGCATGACCCGCCAGTCCCGCTAGCCTCCGGATCTCCGTCGCAAAGACATCTACTGGCTCCCCTGTCCATGTGATCCTGCGCATTTTGCTATAGGTGTCGAAAACGCTTTCTGCGAAAGCGGTCTTTAGTCTTGCCTCTATCAAATCTGCATCGTCTTGTTCAGCGTCATTCATTTCCAGGTAGACCGAAAGTGCATTTCCTTCCAAATATAATGGAATCAAGGTTGCCACATCTTCAATTTTCTGCAATCTTGCGACCATCTTCAATTTAGACAGCCATCGCACTACGTCTCCATCACCAGCGTACGCCTTCAATACGTCACTGCTTGATCTGATTCTGTCACCCATCCTGTTATGTAGGTAGGCTGCCGGAAATAGCTTGTGGTCTATCCGTGAAAGGAAAGTTTCTTGAAAAGATAAAAAATCTGTGATTTCTGCGAACTGCCAACTGCCTTCTGCCCATCTCTCGTTCTCCACTTCACTCAGCTCACTGAGCATTCGCGCTCTTCACAAAAGAGTACAGTTTTTATGCTGCTTTTTGCCCCATCTATGCAAATTGACTGTTAACCAGAGCCATCTAGCGTTCAAATTCTCCAAACAGCCAATTTGCAAAGGGGGACAACTCTGCTAACCACAGAGAGTTAATGAATTAACATTGTTGTTTTCATTTTCCACTACATGCTAAGCACACGACATTGATCATCCCTATATCATACAGATTGTGAGTCTATTCATTAACTTGTTTGAAGACACCGAGAAGGAAAATATAGATTATAGACGACCCGCGACCCAAGAGATCATTGGTATTCGATAGGTACATGCAAAAATGGCGACTGCTTGCACTGACTCTCGTTCTTAAAAGTGTCTTTTCTTAATTTTTTAAAGCAGTTTTCGTTTAACTTTTGATTGTGTTTGAAAGATAAAAGCCTAATGTTATTATATAAAAGAAAACAAATGTATATTTACGTTTGAAAAAAAAATTAGAATTAAAAATGTTGTCAAAAATCCTATAAACGTCAAAAATGAAAGTTCATCGTTAGTAGAAATTATTCAATTTTTTAAATTCTTTTTTTCGTTAACTCCCTGGGTCACAAATGTGTAAATGTTTGGTTTATTTTCAAGATTATAAACAAGAAATTCTTGCGCTGATGATGACACGTTTCTCTATGAAAGAGAAATATAATTATGTCGCATTTTTTATTTTTCCAAAAACTCTAATCATTAAAATCACATGAAATATTTTTTGCAATTATATTATTTTTTTGGTGAAAATATTGATTAAACAATGCTTTATTCAATAATAATATCGCTAATTCAAAGAATTAATTTTTCTTTGAGTCATAGTGATTTTATTAACACGGTATTTACTGGCCTTTTTCGTAATATATACGAAATATTTTGAAAACAATTTTTATTTGTTAACGATGCTTTATTTACATAAGCAACATTTAAAAAATCATGCATTTTTTTTAATTAATATATAAAAATATAACTTTAGTAAAGGTGTATTTTGTTTTAAAAAAAAAAAATAATGGTTTCATTATATTCCGTGATTGTTGATTAATAAATATGGAAAATTTCAGTAAAATTGGTTGATTTCCTGAATTTTAGTGTATTTTTAAGTGAAGGGGGGGGGGGGGGGTCAAAATGTTTTTTCATTTTGGGAATCGGCCATTGATTTTGCACGTACCTATTCGAATATGAAACAGGAACCCCATTTAAAGAAATATTTTTCAAAATAAAAGTCAGACAAAATTCTTTTAAACGTAATTTGGTACTGTTCCAGATGACGCGCCTAATTTCCGTGACTTCGCGTCGACAACGTACGGGCAGGTCGCGGAAGCGTCCGAGCGCTGACGGAATAATAATATTTTTTCTTTTTTATCTTATAAAAATATTGACAAAATTATACCCCCCCCCCCCCAAAAAAACATTATTTTTACAAAAAAAAAAAATGATTTTAATCTATGTATTTTTTCTTTGAATTTATTCGTCTTATATTAGCGTCTGCCAGTCTTCCAGTTAGAGCTTGGCAGTTTGAATGTAGGGCTGGGATATCGTTAAGAACGGAAACCCTAACCCTAACGGGAGCCCTAACCCTAACGGGAGCCCTAACCCTAACCATAAACCCTAACCCTAAAAAGAAAAACAGCGAAACAAATGAAAAAGAAAACATTGACAACCCGCCCCCCCCCCCCTTCCCCCCCCCCCCCCCAAAAAAAAAACAAACAAATTTCTTTCTACACATTTGATTGAAAATTTTTGTTCGGTTTTTATCTTTTTTATCTATGTATTTTTCTTTGAATTTATTCGTCTTATATTATCATCTGCAAGCCTTCTATTAACGCTTGGCAACTCTCGGACGCTTCCGCGACCTGCCCGATTGTTGTCGACGCGAAGTCACGGAAATTACGCGCGTCATCTGGAACAGTACCCGTAATTCAATAAAGAAATGTAATTCTGTTTTAGGCGATTACATCATTTGAAACCTTCACACTAGGGCAACGTTTTGGCGAATGGGCATAACAGGGGTATAAGCTGGCTTCCGATGGAAAATGGTTGAAGAAAGTGTCTACGGATGCCTGAAAGTGATACAACAATTTTTTTTTCATATTAATTTCAGACTTTTCTTTCATCATATTATAATAATTAACATAATACAGACTATTTGAAAAATAATTTATTTGCATAGCAATAGTCAATTTGTAAACAACGTCCTTTTCTGATGAAGTTATGGCGGATTTTACTCATTTATCACATTTGAAGGGATAATTTTGCTAATTTTTAGTCAAACGTGGGATTTATTTATTTTTAATTCAGTGTCTTATGACTTTAATTTAATAATTATCTTTGAAATAGTTCCCAAAAATTTATATTTATCTTTTAAGGGATTTTTACAAGTAATTTTTTCAAAGTTCAAAATTCATTGAATTTTTGGGGTTTTTGACCGTTGTAATTACATATTTTATTATAATTTATTTTTCACACGTAAATATGCAGTTTTTTTCGTTTAAAGATTAAGTTTAGGCTTTTATCTTTCAAACACAATCAAAGTTTACACGGAAACTAATTAAATAATTAATGATAAGCGCTTTTTAATAAGCATAGTCCGTACAAAAAGGTGCCATTTTTGCACGTACCTACAATACATATAGGGAAAACATTTAGAAGTTTGTCAAATTAAAAACGAAATTATATCTACACTAAAAAGTATCCCCACCCTAAAATAATGAGATTCTACGATTATGTGTGAACACATTAAAAAAACTAAAAAACAAACAAGTATTTTAGAATTAAGAGTAGGGAGTTAGTTGCGCATATAAATGTAACGCAGGTCATTCTAACTTCTTAAGGCAATTAACTACATTTTTTACTGCTAACCCTAAGTCCAACCGGCAAAGTTATAAAACTACAAGTAATCGCTTTAGTTTTCGTATTACTGCCCAGACTTAGGGTTAGTAGTAGGAAAGAGGCATTTTTTTAATGACTTTTAACAATGACATATTTTATACGAAAGCTTGATCAAGAATATTAACATTGCCAAGATTTAAAACAAACAAAATAAGTTACATGTCCTTAAAACACTGTCTAATCGAAAAGGGGTGATCATTTTATGTTAAATTTATATGCGAAACTGATTTTTTGGTGTGTGGACAAAAGCCTATCGGACATAAGCCCACCGGACAAAAACTCACCAAAATAAGTCAAAATAAGTCAAACACGTCAAAATAAATTAATTTTTAAAAATTAAAAAAAATATTTTTATATTTAATTTTTTTACAATTATCAATAACTCTTTTCTGCAATTCTTTTTTCGTGACAAATATTTTAAAAATTTCATGTTTAAACGTATTTCCGGTACTTTATATATACTGCATTTATTTTACAGATTACATCATAAAAAACATGTACCCTTTTTACTACTAACCCTAAGTCCGGTGGTAAAACGAAAAACACATTAAAAAAAATTATATATTACTCATCTTTTGCGGAAAGAAAAAACAATTATTTTAGATTGAAATTGGGGGATCAGTTTTGCATATAATTTTAACATGAAATGATCCCCCATTTTCGGGCCATTCTAACTTTTTAGGGCATTAACCATTTTTTTTTGCAATGAGAGATAAATTCTATGCATTGTTTTTCACCGGTAAAAATGGCACAAGTTAATAAATAGGAAAAGATGGTACAAGAGAAAAATATAGATACGTAAAGGGAAAAAATTAAAGTACCCCCCCCCCCCCCCATAAAAAAAAATGAGATTCTAACTTTTCTATGCGATGACGTGTGAACACTGAAAAAAAGAACTCAATTATTCTTTAAATTTAGAGTAGGGAATTAGTTGCACATATAAATTTAACATAAAATGATCCCCCTTTCCGGGCCATTCTAACTTTTTTACCACTAACACTAAGTCCGATCGGCAAAGTCGTAAAACCACACGTAATCGCTTTAAAAAGTAGAAACCACCCTGCCCGAAAAACAATGCATAGAATTTATATCCCATTGCAAAAGAAAAATGATTCACTGCCCTAAAAAGTTAGAATGGTCCGGAAATGGTTAAAATTATATGCAAAACTGATCCCCCAATTTCGATCTTACATAATTGTTGTGTTTTCTTCCTGCGAAAGATGGGTAATACTATACATAGTTTTTTTTAAAATGTATTTTTCGTTTTACCACACGGACTAGGGTTAGTAGTAAAAACGGTGCGTCATTTTATTATGATGCTATCTTTAAAATAATGCAGTATTTACAAAGTACCGGAAAAATGTTTTAAAATGAAATGTAAAAAGTTTTCTCAAGAAAATAAAATTACAGACAAAAACTTATTGATTATTGTAAAAATAATAAATATAAAAAAATTTTTTTTTTAATTTTAATAATTAATTTATTTTTACGTTGGTGGAAAAGTCCGGGTTTGACTTATTTTGGTGGGCTTTTGTCCGGTGGGCTTTTATCCTACCACCGATTTTTTGTTGTTTTGGAGGGGGGGTGGGGTGAATTAACATAGGGTGCAGAGCTCTAATAATACTTTATTTTCTTTCACAACAAAAAGTTATAATTGCTAATTTGCAAAAAAAATAGAAACAAAAGAAAACAAGCACCGATAATTTTATAAGAATGTAGTATTTACAAAGTGTAAAAGTGAAATGTTTAAAAATGAAATAAAACATTTTTGTCATGGAAAAAAAAAATACTGATAAGCTTTTATTAATAATTATAAAAAATGAAATATAAAACTTTTTTTTTTTAATTTTTAAAAATTAATTAATTTTTTTTGTTTGAATTATTTTGGTGGGCTTTTGAGATTCTACTTTTTTGTGAACACCATGAAAAAAGAAAATTATTTAAGAATTTAGAGTGGAGGATTAGTTTTACACATAAATTTAACATAAAACGAGCTCCCATTTCCGAAACATTCTAGCGTTTTAGAGCATTAACCCCAAAAAAATGTTAGTTTTCTCTGGAAGATAAATTCTCTGCGTTTATTTTTTGGGGGGAAGGCTAACTTATGCATGCTTTTACAACCTTGTCAGTCAGTGGTAAATGTTTTTTGTGAACATCCCTAAAAAGTTAAAATGACCTGAAAATGATGATCATTTTACGTTAAATTTATATACGAAACTGATCTCCCACTCCAATTTCTAAAATAAGTTTTGTTTTCTTTCCAACAAGTTTTTTAAGATGTTCGCATGTAATCACCTAAAAAAAGTAGAATCTCATTTTTGGGAGGTGGGGGTGATTTTACTGAGGATGTTAACCTATAAATTTGCCATTATTATTATTAGTAGTAGTATTACTATTATTATCTGTATCTTGATTTTCTTTTTACAGTAAAACACATCAATCTACTACATACATTTTGGCTAAGATCACAGTGTAGTAGCTATTCCTATGGATACTATACCCTATAAACCAGTATCGTCTTGGCCTTTGAGCCTTGATTCCGTCGGTCTGTGGGTTTGTCCTGTGAAGTTCTAGGAGGTCCACCCTCCCAGACTTTGCCTTCTCACCCTTTGAGAAGGGGTTAGTTTATTGTTAATCGCCTGAGGCGCCCCTACCGGGGAATACTGATGGGGCTGCCCAGGCATTTTTTGAGGGTCATAAGTGTTCTTCCTCTAGGGTGCTGACTTATCTAATCCCACTTTCCGACCTTGTGTCACATTTTACTCTGTGGGAGGTAGATAAATACCTACTACATATCTATTATATTTACAATAGCAATAACTGCCCAAATCTTTAATTAGGATAAAAATATGAACATTCGTAATAGTTAACAACCCCCCCCCCCCGGCTCTCCACATTTTAAGAATGGTTTTCTAAATAGTAACATTATTATTTAGAAACTCATTCGTAACATATGGAGGGGCTTTGCTAATTATTCTG
Organism: Sepiola atlantica; assembly: GCA_963556195.1. Lineage (NCBI taxonomy): Eukaryota > Metazoa > Mollusca > Cephalopoda > Sepiida > Sepiolidae > Sepiola > Sepiola atlantica. The sequence continues at coordinate 34,911,041 of OY744534.1, forward strand.
TTCATACAACCGTCTTATTTTTCATACCAATCGTCGACCATTTTCAATTGTTTATGAAAAAATTCAAATAGTATTTTGTCAACTAACTATGAACTAATGCAAATCGGCTTTGTTTTAAAAGAGAAATTCATTTTTAGTTATCTCATAATTTTCAATCAATTACGAGGAAAACATGTGAGGAAAAATATTTAAAAAGTTCTATTCGTGTAATATCCCCCCCCCCCCCCCCCCGTATTTTTTTTACATTTGCAAAAATATATGTGGACATTACACGTTGGTTTAACAGTAATCTGAAAATCTTAAAAAACAAATCTCTAATTAAATATTTAGAAATTAAAAAGAAATCAAAATCAGGAATTTAGAACAGAATCGGTAATTGTATCTGAATCGTGAAAAATTTTGGAATCTTCCCATCACTAATATTTACAGAACTTATAGAGATAGGAATTGTTAATGTAGTTATAATGAAAATTATGTAAAACCATTATTACTCAAAAGTTCAGTTTCTTGGTTCTTAAATGAACCAAGAAACTGGACTTTTGAGTAATAATGGTTTTATATGGATTTTCATGGATCACCCATTCAATTTCCGTGTTGACCGATGAAAATGTTAGATGTGAAAATGCACCTACAGAAACGAAAATCGTCTTTATTTTGTTTTATTTTATGTAAAATTTTCAAAGTTAAATGTTGCCGATAATATTTACAATTACATTGTCGGTTTCTTCTCTATCCTCTGATGAAAAGAATTTATCTTTGAAAATCCATGGATTAAGGATTTGAAACTCCTTGCTCTGAACTTCTGATGTTCTAATAAATATTGTATCTTTACAATTTTTATTCTCATCTTTTATCTCTAGAAATATATATATATATATATATATATATTTCTTTCTTGATAATAATCATTTGTTTTTTTTATCCACTCTTCCCCCTCCCATAGTTAGAACAATATTAGTAAAGTAATAAACGTTTTCTATCTTTCTTAAAAATATTTTCTTTTTGCTTTTCATTTTATAGGTGCCAGTATTCAGAAGGTGACTGCTACTCCAGAGGCAAGTCCTGGCCATGTAAAATCTTTCAAGGAAAAAACGGCTATGGTCCGAGCGGCTAGGCAATTATTGTCAGCTATCACTCGAGTGTTGTTGTTAGCAGACAAAGTTGTGGTCAAGCAGCTGCTGGCAGCCAAAGATCGCGTAAGTATTGTATTCAAAACCTATTATTATTGCAATGAATTTGTAAGAAACGGGGGGGGGGGGTAAATTATTTTTCAAAATTGTCTGAGTTCATATCTGCTGATCAGCATATCTTATAATCCCACTCACCCATCACCATAACCCAGCCTCCCTTTGTCTGTGTACCACATATCAGACCTATGTAGTTTCAAGTGTTTATCAGAATTGTCCTTCTAGATGACTTGCCCTATCAATGCTTCAGAGTCTAGTCTGTCACCTATCGCTGGAGTGGATTCATTCCTTTTCTGAGGCTATTAGTGGAAGTGATGCAGTATCCCGACAGAATTTGAACACTGTACAATGAAAAAAAGCCAGAGAGTATAATATTGTGAAAATGGGAACAACCAAGATAAGATAAAGTATCAGAAACATGTAAATAAGATAAACCTTTCATTGTATGTATTAAACAGGGTGAGTTGTTGTTTTGTATTTATAGAAGTTTAAGATTGTGACTGTGGTCAGTTTATCATGAATAAAGGAAGACCTCTTGTATCATTAAAAATAATTTACACTTATAACATGTAATATAAAAACATGTGGAAGTTTGAATGAAAAGTATTTTACCTAATATTATGATAAACAATTAATCATAATAATTTTATTGCCGGTAGGGAAATGATTTTTAAAGATTTTTTTAATGGTGTAGGTGGGTAAACCAAAATATCTCCACTGTAACAGTATTTTTAGCCGAAATAAGTATTTTCAGGAAAAGAACAAACCGAAAAAACATATTTCTGCCAATAGCATAGAGAAAGAAAAAATCCTGAAAAAATAGACTCATCCAGATCAAATATCGATATGTCAGACTGATTGCTATTTTGATCTGACTTTAAAAATCCGACAGGGTAAATTTGAGATGCCAGCGAGAAAGGACATGTTGGTTTATGAACAGTAACCAATTGACAGAATGTAGATCCTTTTCAACTCTTCCTTCTAAGTTCTGAATACAAAATGGCTCAACTACTTTTTATTTCCCTCCATGCTTAAATTTCTCACTACATTCAGGGGGTGTTGTACAAGTTTTGTATTCTAATAATGTTTTATAAAAGAATATTCATATAAATTTGCTAGCATAGTACCTGTAAAATAACTAAATAGATTACTTACATATGAATGAGTTATACAAAACCTGATAGTATGTACATGACCACGTGGTAGTGTAGTGATTGCTGGTGAGATCTTTGGGCTCATTGTACCATGTTCTGTTGGAACTATTGTGTTCTTTTCCACCTATACCTTGTCGAAAAAAAAAATCATCGGTAACAAAGAGTGAAGCTAGCTGAAGAGTGAGGTTGCGAAAAAAATAAAAACTTCCTTCGCGACCCTCTCCTTAGGTCTAATAACGTGTGTAGTTAGGTAACAAATTGACGAATGACGCTCTTCAGCAGTGAGGAAGGTTTTTATAATAACTGAACACCACCCCCCCACTGCTATAAATTCTCTGCGACAATCGTCCTTCTTCTTAGATGTTGAAGAACGTCCTCAGTCGCCAGCAGCCACTCTCTGGTAAGTCACCGCTCCTCCTATTTTCCACATTCTCCCCTCCCCCCCCCAAAAAAATAGAAATAAAAAAAAAAATGAAAAAAAAAAAAAATGATAAAAAAACTTTGCGGGACAGACAGGTGCTAGGCCTTAGTCGGGGGCCACCTGGAGGTAACAGTGGTTCAGGGTACCCTCATTCTGTCCCTTAGCCGGAGCTCCGCTGTCGGTTGTAGTTTTCGTCATACCCAGGACTATGAAATTATTGATCAGGAAGAAGACTCGGTCTTCCCCTCCGTCTTCTTCGAGGTGCACAATCACAGCAGTACCACTTCTGTCTTGCAGGTGGAGCTATTTCAATGCCAACACACTCAAAGTGGTACCACTCATCACAAGAATCGCAGCATATCATGTCATGAATCCCTTGAGGTCTATTACAAGTAGGACACAACCAGATTGTGTCATCTCTTTCCTGAGATGAGCCTGAGGGTTCTGGGTTTCGGCTGCTGCCTGAAGCAACAGGCACAGAAGGATCAGCATGATTAGGATCACACCCCTCAGGGTCCTCAGAAGATTGCGAAATCTCCATCGGGTACAGATGTTTTAGGGAGTGGACCTTCACATGACCATCACCCTGTTTGACACGAGCCGTTCTCACTACCCCATCGTGTCCTGGGAAGACCTCCAGTATAGTTCCCAACATCCAAAAGGGTCGTGGTTTTAGAGGGCTATTGACCAGTACTACATCATTCCTTTGAATATGGTTCTGGAATGGTATCTGGGATCTTCCTGGAGACCTTCCTCTAAGATCAAGGAGGTACTCATTGTACCAAAGTTCCCTAAACCTTGTCAACCATTGGTTCCGCAGTTCAATTGTCTCAATCAACCTTTGCCGGCTGGGAGGAACGAAAGAAGAGAGATCATCTCTTTTCAGATACAGTAACAAGCCTGGGCTCTTGTTAGGTGTTAAAAACATATTCGGTGTGATCACTGTCAGTTGCCTTTCAGAGGACTCTTGATAAGTGAGGGGTCGGTTGTTTACGGCCCTCTGAATATCAGAGACAATAGTCAGGAAGGTATAATAATCGACCTTACCCCTACCAATAACCTTGTAGAGGCAGGTTTTTAAAGTCTTGACGTTACGTTACCAAGCTCCCCCAACCCAAGGGGAAAACAAAGGAATTGTTTTCCACTTAATATTACAGGACCCAAACTTGTCTTGATAGTCCTGAAGGAGAAGAACACGGCTAAACAGTCTTCCACTGCCCAGAAAGGTCTTTGCATTATCACTAAGAATAGATTCCGGAACACCATGCACATTAGTGAATCGGACCAGGGCCTGAAAAAAAGACAAGATGCTCATATCAGGAACAACTTCGATATGTACTGCCCTTACACTTAAGCAAGTGAACAGTAACAGGTACATTTTCCTCTCCGTGTTCCCTTCCTTCACCCAAAAATGTCCCGTGAAGTCAACTCCAGTATTCCTATAAGGCACCTCGAATTCGACACGAGGGAGTAGTAGGCTGGCTACATTATCTGGCAGTACAGGTCTAGAATTATATTTCTTGCACTTGGTACATGACGTTAAGGCACCCTTGACTGCCTGTCTTCCCTGAGGAACCCAATAGCCACAACGCCTTAACTCAGCCAAAGTTGACTCTACACCGAGATGTGAACACTTGTTATGGCAGTCCAAGATGAGAAGTCGGGTAAAATGATGGTTTTTGCCCAGCAGCAGGGGATTTTTGACTTCATAAGAAAAATGAGGCGCCCTGTCCAGACGTCCACTTGAGCGGATCAGCCTCTCCTGATCCAGAAAGAGATCAAGCGCACGGACACGATTGGGTGCAGACTTTCCAATGGGATCCTGGAGGTAATCCAACTCTCTAGCAAATTCCTGCTGCTGGGAGATTTTTACCAAATAAAGTGCAGCTTTCTTGTCATAATCTTCCTCCCTTTTCCTTGTCAAGCCAATGAATCGGAACACCAAGGAGGTTACTCTTAACAAGCGAACAAATGTTGAGTACCTCTGCAAAGAGACTATAGAAGGACACTCCTCCGTCGTAACCACGGTGAAATTTGCCAAGGAACGGGCGATCTGCTGGCACTGATCATCAAGGCAGGGTAAGTCCTGCTCTGGCCATGGGAAGACACTGCTACGCAACCAAGAGGGACCGTGATACCAAAATTCGAGGTTGCACTTGAACTTCTTTAAGGTTAATCCTCTAGGTCTGCAGGATTCTCAGTGGTTGAGACATACCTGAAGGTTGGTTTGATGCCATACCTGGTATCTAAAGCAAGGCTCATCTGCAAAATATCCTTAAGCCTATTCCTCGCAAAAATACTTTTGCTTGCCATGGTTTGTGACAAAATCCACGACAGCACTACTTGGGCGTCCGTTGCTACACACACCCTGGAAGGAGGGACGCCCTTGCATCCATTCAAGATGGTTGGCAGACACTTCAGGGCAAGAAAAACAGCCATCAATTCCAACGTGGGTAACGTCTTATCTTTTACCGGTGCAACCTTAGCCTTGGCAAAAATCAAGGCAGATCGCTGGTCCTGCACATAGTAGGCAGCAAATCCATATGCTTCTTTTGAGGCATCACAAAATATATATAATTCTCCAGATCGGCTCCCATTGTGGGCCTGTCTGCTGAAATGTATATTACTCAATCCTGAGAGATCCTCCGCAAGGCTCTTCCACGATGATTGAAATTCAAGAGGGACTTGATCATCCCAGTCAAACCCTTGCTTCCATAACTCTCCCACCAAAACCCGACTTCTTATGGTCACCGGCAGACAAAGGGACAAAGGATCAAACACCCTTGCTGACTCAGAAAGGATCCGTCTTTTGGTCGATGCACTTGAATCGCATCTAACGGGGGCAATGCACACCTTCTCTGAAAGAGGATCGTATCTGTACTAGAGCACCATCTCCCATATGGCCTCATGAGCACTCAACGTACCGTCGTTTCTCATCTCCTCCCTAAGGCTGTCACAGTTGGAGCTGCATGACTGCACTACAAATCTGCCCTCTTTCAGACGCTTCCTGATCTGTGAATAAAGTCCTGCAAGCTTCACAGGGTCAGACTCAGTCACCACCAGATTGTCAACATAAAATTTGTCCTCCATCGCTGCTCGACATTCGTCTAGGGGGTACTGGGCCGCATGAAACCTCAGGATACTACCCAGTATAAAGGGGCTGGAGGTGAACCCAAATATCAGGGTCGAATAGCGGAAACATCGAAGACGGTCACCATCCTTAACAAAAAAACAAAACCTGTTTCTGTCTGCCTCAAGGGCAAGACGAACCATCAAGAACGCCTTCCTGATATCCACGAGCAAAACAAAATCATTCGATCTGAATGACATCAATAAGTCCAACATATTCACACCAGAGTAAGCAGCCTCGTTAAGCAAAGTCGAGCCACCCGCCTTCAGGCTACAGTTAAATACCGGCCTGATCTTAGTAGTTGCTGCCGGATCCGCCTTAAAAATGGGTCGATGAGGTATCCAAATATAATCCCCAAATCTTTGTGGGGCTACGTGTATTTCCTCAATGATACCCTCCTCCTTCTGCTGGATGAACACCTTCAGATACTCCTGGTACAACCCCTTCTTCTCCAGGCTCCTGACAACACGATCCAGAATGTGCAAAGCAATTGCATGATTTGAAGGAACCTGAGCCAGTTTGTCCAAATACCAGGGCAACTCGACATGATATTTTCCATCCCTGAAGGTGATGGACCTCTGGAACTGCTGGATCTGATCACGATCATAGCCTGAAATCTCTTCTGCATCATGAATCCCCAATGACTCAATGCTGAACATTCTCTCTAATCCTCTCTCCACATTGCTGAAGGGAAAGACATCCACCAAGGGATCTACATAGGTTGAATCAGTCTCCAGAACAAAGCAAACATGAGTTGATTCCACCTCGGGTGTATGTTCCATTACCGAATTGAACAAAAGAGCCTCCCCTTGAACCGAAGAATGGTCTATGGAAAAAAAAGAGTCTATCTCACCAAAGGGGATGAGATCAGCAGGGATAGAGAAAGCCCGACCCTGCAGACAAGGAACCAACTGCAAGGGACCCAAATGCTGCACTAGATCAAGTCCCATAATTCCCTCTATAGAGACCAAATCAGTACCAGATTCAAATTGCCCAGCCAAAGAACATCCGTTCTGCTTAAACTCCTCCAACAATAAGCTCCAACCCTTCAGACGAAGAGACAAGTCTAATGTGTCGGCAACCAGCACTGGAAAGTGCCCAGTATAGCTGGACCCTAAATTAACCTCCAGCACCACCTCCTTTAACTTCCGCTCGCATTCTCCAAGAAGGGTAGTCAGCTTCAAGCGACAATCCAATCCATCAGAAACCACAGATCCCAAGGAGTGCAAGATGTCACCAGACAAATAAGTTCGGCCACTGCCAGTATCCAATAGACAATTCACTGAAATAGTCTTCCCTCCTCGACCAAAGGTAACACAAATGACAGGAGGCAGTTTACTGGAATACCCAGAGGGAGGTTGGAAATCAGAAACAACCTGGAAAGAGGCATCTCGGTGTGTAGTGGATCCTCTGGATTTAGAAAAAGTTACACGTGGATTACTTCGATTAATCCCTAGGGAAGGGCCAGGCACGCCACCGCAGCCGCCTTTAATTTGCAGGCGTTTAATTGCCTCACTGGTGTCTCGCTATAAGACAGACAGAGATGGAATTCTACTTCCGCATAATAGAATCAACTCTCCTTTCAACTCTCTTGGAAATTTCAAGAACAGAAGTTTGGCCATTAGTCGGGCTCCTGCCGAATCATCTTCAGAGAAGTCGCAAGAAAGTGAGTGGGCCAACTCTTCCAAGATCGAAGCAGTCCTGCTAATGAAACCCCCAAGATCAGCATAAGAACTCGATGATATCCTGGAAAATCTTGTCAATGATGTCATTTACATCTAAATATTCCTTTTTTAATACAGAGAGTGCCTGCTGATAATTTGCATTGACACAACTCAAGTGATTAATCAACAGCAGAGGTCTCTCAGACAAGGAGCATTTTAAGAAATTTAATTTCTCCGCATCGTTTGCCATGCCCGCGACACAATTTTCAAATCGGGATAAAAAGTTGTGGAAACTCATTCGGTCATTCTCCATTTCACGACCACTAAACGTGGGTCCCGTGATCTGCACCTGGGGGAGTCTCACTGAAAACGATGAATGAGTTCTATTCAGGGTAGATTCCGACGTATATGTAAAGGACTGTTGGTCCAAATATCCACTGGCCTCTGGCACATGTAGAGAGGAACAGAGATCTTCTAATTCCTTTCGTATAGACATTTGAGAATATAACCAATCCGATTCCATTTGCTCTCTCTCCTCACCAGATGTGCAGGAAATCTGGAGTTTGCAGATGACTATCTCTATTTCATTGATGTACTCCAAAATTTCTCGATGAAATACTGAGAATATAGCAGAAGTAATTTCAGATCCATGGGAAAAACGCAGCCTTCCCTTAATTTTCATCTTCAGAATAGAGATCCTTGTAAGGTGCTGCTCCCTGGAATCTGCCACAGTAGGTGTGTTAGAAGCCTCCATATCTCAACAGGGAAGGTGAACACAAGATTCAATATATCTAACCGTTGTAAAGTTAGACTTTCTTCCTTCAGGAAGTAGTGTCGCGTTTTTATTTTTTTCGCAAAATGTCGAAAAAAAAAATCATCAGTCACAAAGAGTGAAGCTAGCTGAAGAGTGAGGTTGCGAAAAAAATAAAAACTTCCTTCGCGACCCTCTCCTTAGGTCTAATAACGTGTGTAGTTAGGTGACAAATTGACGAATGACGCTCTTCAGCAGTGAGGAAGGTTTTTATAACAACTGACCCCCCCCCCCCCCCCCCCCACTGCTATAAGTTCTCTGCGACAATCGTCCTTCTTCTTAGATGTTTGAAGAACGTCCTCAGTCACCAGCAGCCACTCTCTGGTAAGTCACCGCTCCTCCTATTTTCCACAACCTTTAGGAAAGTTATTAATCCATTTATTCTCCCTTCGGCTCTGGGTGAAATAGTAGGGTAGACTATACTTTCAAGCAGATATTATTTGCCTGTTGAAGAGAATGAGTCTCGTTCCACACAATGCATGATTCATTATAATCAAATAATTCTGTGAACGTTATCTGAGGTTCGTACATCATTCTCAAGACAATGTCCATCAGACTATTATTGCAGATTGATGGTGGATCTAATTTAGATAAATTATTTATAAAGCCTGTTTCAATAAATAACTGTGCTGCTATTCGTTTTTAATTTTAATGCATCATTTGACTTAGTTTTACAACAAAGTAGTGTCAAAATATTTTAGTTTTTAGTTTAAAATCAGTAATAAAATTTTTAAAGTGGGGAGGTTCTAAAATTTTTATCATTTATTTTTGAGTATTTACCACATTTTCAGATTATTAATTTTTAAAAATATTCCTGGAAGTCAGAATGAAAAATATTTTACCTAGTATTATTATAAACAATTAAGAAATAAATAGTTTAATTGAAGAAATAGATAGGGAAATGTAAAATTGTTAAGGGCACATAAACTCATGCTTCTCCATTCTAATAGTATTTTTAGCTGAAATAAGTATTTTCAGGAAAGATTCCTGTTTAATGGTTAGATTATGAGATCTGTTTCCCACATTAATTTAACATAAGTGCATTTATTTGGCCATTTTCATTTACAGTTCAAAATCCTCTCCTTGCATTTACATATGAAATGTGGTCAATGTAATTTAATGTTGCAAATGGGAGCCTTCTCTAAACATTAAACATGTTCTTCAAAATTTCTTTTTATAATCTGAAGAATTGGTGATTACTCTATTAGGAAAACAAATCAGTAATAAAAAAAATGTGATTATTTTCGTAGCTTTTATGTGAATAGATTAAAAATTAATCTTGATAGAATTAGTTATTGAATATATAAATGAATGCAACATTATGCAGATATTTACATATCCATGTTAACGTCAAAATGATTAGGATAGTTTTAAATCCCAAATACCTTGATGTATCTGAATATGGCTTAAATACTATTCTTAAAACGCTTAATCAGTAGTTATTGTACATTTCATTTACTATACATTTTTCAGCGCCTGTTTTAATTAAAAAAAATTTTTTAAATTAAAATTTTTTTTTTATTTATCTACCTCCCACAAGGTAAGATGTGACACAAGGTCGGGAAAGTGGGATTAGATAAGCCAACGCTCGAGAGGTGAGCACTTTAAAAATTGCCTGGGCAGCCCCGTCGGCATTCCCCGTAGGGGTGCCTCAGGCAGTAAGCAATAAACTTACTCCTCCTCAATGAGGGGAGGCAAAGTCTGGGAGGGTGGACCTCCTAGAACTGCATAGGACAGACCCATAGACCGGCGTAAATCAAGCCCCGAAGGCCAAGACAATACCAGTTTATGGGGTAAGCGCCTGTTTTAATAAATAACATTCCTGGGTTATTTTATTTTTAGACTAGTGGAACCCGTACACAGGCATTGCCCAGGAAAATCAACTGAACTCCATATAAATATTTTTACTTGATTTTTTACTTAGCTATAAATATTAATTGTAGTATTCTGTAAGTATTACATTTATAAATAATATTTAAATGTTAGTATTCTTTCATAACTACGAAAGAGCATTCTTGCAGTAACATATTTATGTAGAGGAGAGTAATTCTTTTTAAAGGGCTAAGTAATTGTGTCTATACACAAACTCTGAAAGGAAGGTAATGTTTAGTATGGAAATAAAAGTACATGTCTTGCAGTAACCCTATCACTAACACTAAATCCAAGAAGAAATACAAAAAAAAAGATGAAAATGGTGCATACGCGGTTGCTGTAACAAAAAATTGAAAAGTCAATTTAGTCTAAGGGATTGTAAAAAGTCAAGTTCACTCAAAAATATTCTGATATGTCCCGTTGTCACTCGCTGAATGCATCAAGTGTCAGACAATAAACCATTCCCCTCTCTGAATGGTAGTTAAGACCTTGGGAGGATGGCCTCCGGTTATCTTAGCATTTGTGATGAAGTCTAAATAACACAAAAGCATGTGTTTTTTTATATCCTATATCCGGATATCAATACAATGTGAACCAGGAATCAATTTTTTTTTACTTAAATCATTTGGAAAATGTTAAAGAAAATTTAATAAAAAGAAATGAAAAGTGAAAAGTATGAATAATGTAAGTGTTTGTAAATGAACGATTTTCATATGGACTCTGTGTTTTTTAAGTGCCATCTTTTTAATTTCAAAAAATTATTTTTTTGATGTACTAATGAGTCACCGCTTATCAAGACCCAAAGGTCACTTGAAGATAAGAATTAATGAATTTGTCCGTGAGGGTTGGTAACAATGGTTGAAACTGGGTAGAATTTGATTATTTAAGAGGACAACTCAACATAAATTTGTTAAATTTGTTAACATTGGACTTGAAAATGGCCATGTTGTAGTCAGCTGGGAAGCAGCTCCGCAATATTGTGCTTCACTGATGGGTAGTTCTTGGAAAGAAACTTTGCTTATGGAAGTTCTGTTAAGTTTTAGATACAGAGAGAGAAAGACAAATTATTTACAGTAGTTGTAGCTAGATGAGTTTTTGCTGTGAATGTTTTACAGAGGAAACCATAGATTGGAGCTTAGTCGAGCACCTACCATGAACATAATGATAGAGTAGAGAAAGGCCAACAACCTCTCTTCTGTGAGAAAGCGGCTGTAGTGAAGAGAAGAGGATGTCCCCCACTAGATTATGAAGTCGGTTTTGTACTCTGTCAAGGCAGGAAAGAGTGCTCTAAATGGCACCTTCCTAGATGTGGCAACAGTAGTCAATCTTAGGACGTTTTTTACTCTTATATACATAGAGGATTTCATCAGGGATGAGATACTTTCTGGAGTGGTACGTAGAATGATCTACCCGTTTTTTTCAGCGATATTAGCAACAGATTTAATGTAAGTCTTCCATTTCAGGTCTGAAGTTAAGATCAGCTCGAGAATCTTATCAAAGAAAGGGACTTCCTCAAGGAGAGAGTTATTCATTTCAATTTTTCATTAGTACATTTATAAAAACCTCTTATTTCTAGCACGAGGCCCAATTTGCCAGTTGAGCAGAAAAATGGGTCAAATGTACACCATACCAAACTTTTTGTAAAAAGTTGCCCATTAAAGATACAAGCCTGAAACTTTTATACTTGACTAATTTTAGGATCAGGAATTAAATAAAAAAGTTGTTTTCTTTTTAATATTGGAAGATTTTGTGGAGTTGTTCAGCATTTAAAAAAATAAAAATGGAAATCTGTTATAGAAAAGAAATTAGCGGTCAATTTTTAAACAAAGGCTTCTTATAAATTTCTTGAAGACCTATAACGGTCAGCCAGACTTTGTCAGTGAAATGATTGAAAATCTTGTTCTAGTTATTGGGATTTTTCTTTCATCTGATACAGGTTAAAATAACTTCAACTTTAAAATTTTTTTGGCCAAGAAACTTTTTGTCTTTTGCAAAGATACTTTTTCCATGTTCGATTTTAGTCCCTCATTCTCCAAGAACATGACTTTTCTTCTTAGTTCTTTATTTTCTGCAAGTATTTTGCAATTATATTTTTTCAAATTATAATTTTTCTTGTACGTCTTGCTTTGAATGACATGTGTCTGTCTCTTAACTGATTTATTAAGTTTAGAAAGTTTCTTTAGAAGCCTTGCTCCTGATTTTTTTGAGTTGAACATTTTCCTTGCTTAGGGTAGATATTTTCTAAGAAGCCATTTTATACTTGTTGTTTTGAAATTAACAGCCATGTTGAAGAGCTGATCCTGGGATTCTTTAAGGGATTGTTCAAGTAGTGTCATCATTTTGGCAGCAATGGATGGTTGTTCTGGAGAGGTTAAATTTTTAGGTTTATCCTGAGAAGGACAATCTGGAGTTTTTTCTTGAGATGCTATGCTTGCTCCTGAAATGGAGATATTAAAAACTGTTTATTATCTATATATTAATACGATAGCGTGTGTGTTCGTGTGTTCGTGTGTCACGCTTCCGGCAAAAACTCTGCGCATGCGTGCCGCACCTAGATTTAAAAAAACAGTCAAGTCGCTTTATTTTCAAAATATTTTCAAGTATTTCCCTCTGGCGTAACGGTTAGCGACGTAGTATTTTTGACTTCGGCCCGACTGGTTTATAGTTCGATCCCAACCAACTCTAAGATTTTGTTTCTACATTTTAAGGGGAAGGGGAAAAGAGGTAGGGAGGGGACGACCGGGAAGACACATATTAATACAATAGCGTGTGTGATTTTGTGTGTCATGCTTACATCGAAAGCAACGACCTTCCGAATCTTTGTATGCTACTCACCTGGTTAAAAAGTACTTTTTTGTGTTGCTTTAAACTTTAAACTAATTTTTGTTTTTTATTTTGGCGTTTTTAAGGGCATTGTCTATTTAATTACGTTTTCTTGTTGTAGAGAGGGCCAGTATTATTTTTAAAAAATTTTTGAACGGATGGCATATCAACCTTTTTTAGTAGATATGCGCAGTGTCCATCGTACACGAGTTACCATTTAAAAAAATTATTTCACTCTTATCTAGAAGGGGGGGGCCCATAATAAAGCAAGCGTAACTAACAAATAGAGGGTGCTTTGTTACATTAGGACCCGCGCCAACTTTGACCCCGTCGTTAGAGTTAGGGTCAGTGTGGCAGACGATAACTTCATCAACTTTTTCAGTTTTATTTTCAAGAAATAATAAAAAAAACGAACACAACACAGTGTAAGTAAAAATAAAAATTTTAAAATTAAAAAAATTTCGTGTAATTTACACGGGTCCCGCTAGTTATTATTATTATTTGTTTGTTATGCCTCCTTGGGCATCTCCCCTTTAACTATCTTCGCAATTCAACTGTTTAAAAAAAAAAATTAAACTTTAGTACAGTATCTATATCCAGATCAAATTCTGTTAAATATTTAATTTGATAACTCCCAAAAGTGCCCCCTCTATTTCTCCCTCCTACCACTTTCTCTGAATTCATCTAACCTTATTGTTATATCCTAAATTACATAGGACATACTAAATTAAGAATACGCCGAGTGGTTTGCGTTTAACAGGGATCCGGTAGGAAGTAGAGACGCTTACTCTTCGCTCGTCCAGATATCACTGCCGTCTTATATACATACTTTCGTATATAGTCAATACCTGATTAGTTCCCTTCATGTTAGTTTCGTATTTATGCTAATCATGACCTTTACAACACCTTCCCCTGAAGCTGAAATCTTCCCGATTTTAGCTTTAGTACCGTTTCCTTTTAGGATCAGGGCTTAAACGCCTGATGCTTTTCCTTTTTCTGGTGCTCTTCCTTCTGGTCTGCGTTACCTGCGGTAAGGAATTCTGTCCACCCCGTATGGTATGTTCAGGGGATACATTCATGGTTTCAGGTATACATACTGGCTTTGGTATATCAAATGTATCACATAATGTTTCCATTGGAATTTCTTCTGTATTTTGCGAAATTCTGGGACGGATTTGATTTATGTGTCTTTTACAGACAAAACTTGGGCCTTGAATGGTATAAACCATGTTCCCAATTCTTTTCATAATGAAACCGTCTCCTTTAGAACTTTTCTTCTTCTCAGGTATAAGTCTATCGAAGATAGATCTAATTTTTCTAGCAAACATCAGTTCTGCAGGGGATGAATTAACATTATTATTTGGGTTCGGGGTTACCCTGTAGATTGCTAGAAATGTTTGTATAGTTTGCTCATCTGTGTCCATATTCAGGTTTTTCTTTATTGCCCGTTTAAATGTGTCCACAAATTTTTCTGCCAACCCATTCAACCTAGGATGGTAAACAGGTGTCGTGATATGTTGAATATTCAGCGATTTGCAGAATTCTTTAAATTTGTGACCTGTAAATGCTGTACCATTGTCACTTACTATGATTTTTGGTACACCAAACGGCTAAAGATTTTGTTAAGTGCATTTACAGTGTTCCTTGCAGTTGGATGTCTGGTTTTAAATATCTCTGGCCATTTAGAGAAAGAATCTACTACAATTAAGTAGAAAAAACCATTTAGAGGTCCGACATAATCAATATGTAGACGTGACCAGGGTAGGTCCGTTTTCGGCCATGGAGTCGTTTTTACTGGCGGATCTCGGGCTGCTAACTGACATCCTTTGCATGCTTTTACACAGTTTCCTACTTCTTTGTCCATACCAGGCCAATATACGTATCCTCTAATTAAGGATTTCATTCTTGAAATGCCAGGATGACCTGTATGGAATTCCATTAATATTTTCCTTCGTAATGCCTGTGAAATTACGATTCTATCAGCATACATAAGTACACCTTCACAAATTGAAAAAAATGTAGTTTGTCCTACTTTGTTACTTTTTTCCCTCAGTCCTAATTGAGTTTTCAGTTTCTTTATGAAAATGTCTTTTTCAGCTTCTCTTTTAATCTCTTCAAGGGTTATTGGAAGTTCACGTATCATATTACACATTGAACTTGTACATTCGCTTTCATCTTTAAGAGCAGCAATTACTGTCTCTTCGAAACTTTCGTTTCTGTTTGGAATCAACCTTGATAGTGCATCCGTGTGTCCTAACTTTTTCGATGACACATGCTCCATCTTAAACTGATAATTTAAGAGAGTTACAGCCCATCGCTGTAGTCGATTTGCGGTATGCTTAGGAATGCCTTTCTTTGATCCAAATATCATAATCAAGGGTTTATGGTCTGTTTGCAATGTGAAGGTCTGTCCATGGAGAAATCGATTATACTTTTTGACTCCAAATATTATCGACAGAGCCTCCTTTTCAATCTGGCTATAGTTTTTCTCAGCTGCAACCAAAGTTCTTGATGCATGAGCGATTGCTTTTGTTGTTCCATCTTCATACTTATGGAGTAATGTAGCGCCAACGCCGTAATCACTGGCATCCGTTGCTAGTACTAACTCCTTGTCTGGATCAAAATGCGCTAATGCCAAGTCTGATAGTAGACATTTCTTAATTTTTTGGAAGGCAGATTCACATTTCTTATTCCAACTCCATTTACTACCCTTTTTTAGTAACTCGTTAAGAGGAGCTCTCAAATTATGCACATTAGGTATGTATATCGCGTAATATTGAACCAATCCCAAAAATGATTGTAGCTTCGGTACTGAGTCTGGAGCAGGCATCTTTTCAATTGCTTCGGCCCATTGTGGATCTGGTCTTCGCCCCTTTTTGTCGATTATTTGACCAAGGTATCTGATCCTTTCCATAAAGAAATCGCATTTCTCCGGGCTCAATCTAAAACCAAACTCCTCTATTCTCTTAAATACTTCTCTGACGTGCTTCTTGTGTTCATGCAAATTTCTGCTCTTTATCAGGATATCGTCAAGGTATGCCATTGAAAATTCCAATCCTGCGAGCATCGTATCCATAACCTGTTGAAACAGAGCAGGGGCGACCTTTAATCCGAACGGAAGTCTTTTTAGTTTAAAAATACCCTTATGCGTGTTAATGCACAGGTACTTTGAACATTCGTCATTGACTTTGATTTGCAAGTATGCATCCGAGAGGTCTATTTTGGAAAAAAATTTTCCTCCGTTGGGTTTTGAGAATAGATCTTCTGCCGACGGAAGGGGGTAATTGTGGTCCTGCAAACAGTTATTAAGGCCCGTCGAAAAGTCAGCGCAGACTCTTATTTTGTTATTCTTTTTCTTCACATATACCGTCGGACTTGCCCAATCTGTGTGGTCAACCTTTTCAATGACGTCTAATTGTTGAAGTCTCTCCAACATGAAAAAGGTACATTTCTTTTAGGTTTGAACACTGGGGTGGCATTTTTCTTCACCTCAAATTTTGCTTCTGTTTTCACACAGTATCCAAGTTTTTCGGCAAAAACTTTTGGGAATTCTGCATTTAAATCGTCCATGAAGCCTTCTATTTGGTTTGATTTCTCTGTGGTCAACCTATTACAAAAAGAATTAACCGGTCGTTCCCATAAGTTGAACAGGACAATCCAATCCACTCCAAATAGACGTGTGTTCCTTCCTGGTACTACGTACACTTTGGACTTGTGTGTTTGACCACCAAATGACACATTGCACCTCAGTTCTCCTTTGAATTCCAACCTTTTGCCGCACACACTCTTCGCCATCTTGCTGGTTTCTCTTAGTTCAGGTCGACCGATCCTTCTCCAGATATCTTCATCTATGATGCTAATCTCCGCACCACTATCCAGGAGTAATGTTACAGTATGTCCATTTATCTTTACATCGACATATTTACGCCTTTCGCAGCTTTTCTCTTTCCTTGTGCGAAGCGTATTAACTTTGTCGGTCCTTCGTTTTTTCTTCTGGTTACAATATGTTCCCTTGTGGCCTTTGAATCCACATTCGTAACATATCCTATTCCTGAACCAGCAGATCTTTTTGGTGTGTCTTGTACTTCCGCAGCATTCACAACTTTGGTCCTTGTACATTCTGGGAGTCTTTTGTTCCTGGGTCTTGTATGTTCTAGAGGTCCTTTGCCTTTTTACATGTTGTATCTTGGAAACGCTTTTTTCTTCAATGCGGGTGTTGTCTCTTTTGATATTAATGAGACGTTGACACTCCTCGATTACTTTTTGTAAAGTTACATTCGGGTCCGACTCCATAATTGTCAGGATCCGGGATGTGACATCTTTGTCCCTTGGAGCTGTGAGTCCTTGTACAAAGATTAAACATTTAAATAAATCTGCCGAAATTTCATTTAATTTAAATGATTCACATAAGCAATTTACAGTACATGCATATTCTAAATAGTCTTCGGATTCCGACTTCTGTAAATTTAAACATATATATCTAGAATGAAAAAGGCTGTCTCTTTTATCAAATATTCTAGATAAAGTATTAATTGTCTCTTCAAAATTCACTTCCTCCGTTTTTTGGGTAAAATTAAATTAGCATACTTGGTGTTTTCGTCCGTCCCCAGTTTTTGTAGTAACAGCGTAACTTTTTCTTCGTCGGTCCAGTCCGAACATCTTTTTGTAAAAACTGTTTCGTACCTTCTATAGTATGCTGGAAATGTAACGCCAGTATCGGGAGAGTAGTGAAATTCTGACAAGGAATTTGAAATACCCTCTGCAGAAAAATTAGTTTTCTTCCCATCTGTCGACGTTTGAATTAATTTTTCAAAATTCTTTTGTTGCGTTAACATTTGGCGTTGAAGTATTTTTGTTTGCTCTTGTTGTGCCTCTAAAGTTTTTTGTGTCCATTCTTGCTGCTGTTGTTGCTGCTGTATACTTAGAGTTGACGCCTTCGTCAACTCAGCCAATTGCTCCATTTTAGCTTAATTACAGTACAAAATATCTTTCCAAAGTTTACAACAATAATTTCACAAAAAGTTCGTCAATATGCGTTTTTATAAATTAGCAACATAATTTTTGGCAAAAATAAATGTTTCACAAAGTTTATACAATGTAGCAACAGTCTTTTACCAGGTAAACTTTTTCACAAAATAATTTCAGACAATAAAACGTTTCCAAAATTCGCACAACAAATAGTTTCAATTACTTTAGACAAAGCAATAAACAATTATTTTTCACAAAAATACGGCTGCACTTGGGGGAGAGAAAAAAAAAATATGACAATAATTTCTGAATTGTTTAAAGAAAAAAAAAATCGTAAGCGTACTTTTTTCTTTCGAAATTCGTAATCTTACGGTGCAGGTTACGAATTCAGCTTGTGCTTCTCAAATATTTTTTCGTCAACATACAGATAAAGTTCACTTTACCGTAAAATTGTTTCGAGTACAATTTTTTTTTTTTTACTTTCCCGTTAGTTCTTACCGAAGAAATCCGTACTTTTTAATACTTTAGGTAGCAAAATTCGCACGTGTCGATTTTTTTTTTTTTTTTTTTTTTTCTTTGCCTTCCTTGCAAATTTCCTTAAAAAAAAATCCTTGAATAGTACGGTAATTTATCTCTGTTAAGAGAAAAAAAAAATATCCTCGTTCGCCACTGTTATATCCTAAATTACATAGGACATACTAAATTAAGAATACGCCGAGTGGTTTGCGTTAACAGGGATCCGGTAGGAAGTAGAGACGTTTACTCTTCACTCGTCCAGATATCACTGCCGTCTTATATACGTACTTTCGTATATAGTCAATACCTGATTAGTTCCCTTCATGTTAGTTTCGTATTTATGCTAATCATGACCTTTACAACACTTATCTTAAACTAATCCACGCTATTGCTGTTCTTAATCCGATCTGGCAACTTATTCCAAAAACATATTACTCTGTAAGCAAAAAAATCTAACTGGTTAACAGATCTAGTTTTTGAAAACTGCCTTGACAATAACCATCCAGATCTAGGAGAAATACTAAAAAAATGCCCACCATAGTTTCTAGCTATGGTGGGCATTGATTATCTTGAAAGTCTCAATCATATCACCTCTCATTCTTCTCTCCAGCAAAGTAGTCAATCCCAATTTGTCCAATCTCTCCCTGTAACTAGGGGTGGGATGTAATGGGTGAAAATTTCAGATTCATGCGAGTAGTATCTTTTTGGGTTCATTTATACATAAATAACACTAAACAATCAAACATTTTGAAAATTTTGCAAAATTCAGAAGGTGCAGGCCAAAAATAGCCATTAGGGCTCCACGGGACTCAAAATCCATCATTTTTCGGTGAAAAAGTGGTTTCATGCGACATTGCAGATCCTAAAACATCCTCAAAAGCTATGAATGGATATAGATGGTTAAATCTGATATAGTACTTTAATTTAGGACCATTTTCAGGCTGTGAAAGGGTTTTCATGAATGTAAAATAGCCAAAAACTATTGGCCTGCACCTTCTGAATTTTGCAAAAAAATACTACTCGCATGAATCTGAAATTTTCACCCATTACGTCCCACCCCTACTGTAACTACACTACTTTACTTATTAGTTTGTCACACTTCTTTGTACGCCTTCCAGTTTCAATATTACATTCCAATTTCCATATCTAGTCGCTGGAGCCCATGCCTGGGTGCAGTATTCTATATAAGGTCTTATTATAGCTTTATATATCCATAACACAACATTTGTCTCCCTCGAAATAATATTCCTCACCATCCACTCGATCATTCTATTTGCCCTCGATACAATGGTCAAAATATGATTGCCTTAAATGTATTATCAAACCCCACTCCCAAATCACACTCTCCATCTACTTCTTTGATTTCTCTGTTGTTTAGTACATATTCAACTCCAACATTCCCGGATCCTACATGTAGTACTTTACATTTGTCTAGGTTAAATCCCAATTTCCAAATGTCCTCCCAATATGATAATTTATTTAGATCCATCTGTGTTATTTCCTTTGATAAAGGTCTCACAAGTAGTTTAACATCATCAGCAAACAGTTCTATTGCAGTCTTTCAGTTTTTTATAGCCCTGTTTTTTTTTTACATTCTTTGGAAAGTTTATTTACTATAGCAAAAAAATATTTTTCATTGTTATTTGCAGACAGAAGGTGATTCAGCCACATTATGTTAAACTTAGATGTTTTTTAGTTGAATAATAATAAAGTGGAAGAACTGTCCCATTTGTCAGAGTGATGTGATTAGGAACACTTTTGAATAGTGCTGCATCTTCCAGTTCTTGCAATGAGATTCCGATTTCAATTTCAAAAAGTTCTTCAGCTACAAAATAGGCATCATATGAAGCGTCTAAAAAGATTTTAAATTCAGCTTCTCCTTTGGTAGACAAAATTACTTTAGCTTTCATAAAGGTCCGTTGAATTTATCCAATCAATCTTGGCCTGAAATGAAAAAATTACAATTCTCTTATCAAAGAAGAAATATTAAAGAAATGTCAAAAAAGAATCTCAAAATATTTCATGAATATTTTTTAACAAACTGTTCTATAAACCTGATATCTTGCCTATCTAAATGATTTCCTTGTTTTCATTAGTGCCCATAAAACCATGAAAGTAACAAGTTGAACTCAAAATAGACAAAACCCAAACTTCATCAGGTGACTTAGTATGTTACTACAGGGTCAATAAGTTTAACTTTCATTAATCTTTCAAAACTTTTTCCAAAAAGGTTTCACTAAATTTCTGAATAAATAAAAAGTATTCTAATTGTTATTTTAAAGAAAAAATATCTGAACTTCTGAATAAATAAAAAGTATTCTAATTGTTATTTTAAAGAAAAAATATCTGAACTTCTGAATAAATAAGAAAATTTACCGTTATTTTTTTAGTTTTAACAAAAAAAAAAGTTTTGCTAAACTTCCAAATAAAAAGTATTCTATTTTTACCTATTTACTTTCATCCCCACAAGGGCAGAGTTAGACACAAGGTCAACTTTCAATGTGTAGAAAATTTAGCCCCCCCCCCCCATAAAATGCGTCATTCTAGATTGAGACAAATATTTAAATTGCCTCAGTCTCATTCACTGACCGAGAACAAAAAAGACTAAGTGCAGCATCAGAACAGATACTACACTTTGTCTCTAGCCATTTATTTATAAACAAAAAAGAAAATTTCACTAAGCTTCCGCTAACCCACTGAAAAATTAAAAACAAGTCATTTTTATGGAACCTTTTGCAAAAGAGTTTCGTTAAACTACCAAATAAAAAAGTATTCAAATTGTTTTTATGAACAAAAAATTTGTTGGTGAAAAAACAGAACTAAACGAATTTATCATTAAAATAGTTACATAATTAAAATCTGAACAAATAAAAAATAACTACCGTTGTTTTTAAATTACAAAACAGTTTTTTTCGTTATGAAACTTTTTACAAAAGTTTCGTCAAACTTTGGAATAAAAAGTACCTATTTGAATTGTTTTTATAAACAAAACAAGTTTTGTTAAACTTGTGAACAAGCAAAACCATTATTTTATTTCTTTTTCTGAAACACTTGGTCGCCAAAAGAATAATATTTTCAGAATTTTATTACAAATATATATCTATTAAAAACACAGAATTGTACTAATTATATATATATATATATATATTATTGTTCAAATCTCAATTAGAAAAAATATAATACAAAATATTCAACCACGAAATGTAAAAGTTAAACGAACAGTAAATGAAGAATGTATGGTGGTAACTAAACGGTTTCAACAAAACACAGAATAAGTACTTTACACCAATATTATATAAATAAAATAAGTAAAAAAAAATCAATTTACCTAGAAACTGTGAAATATGCATTACAGCTCGTAGCTTGCTGTTGATTTTCGTCTTGCAGGAGGGAGTTGAATTTCAGTTCGGTGTTCAACTTCACTCGGGAAAATTACAAAAATTTCAAAACACTAGCTCTTTTTATATTCAAGCCGTTCCCAATGTGTAACGATTTTTAAAATTATTTCTGTTGATTATTATTGGGTAAACCCTGCTTTATATAATGATATAAATGACAAGTTTTTTAAAATTAAATTTTTATAATATTTTATTCACTGAAGTTTTCAACTTGGAAATTTTTCATGAAAGTTCATTTAAAATTCTATACTTCACCTACCAAATTGAAGAATAACCTTTCTTTTATAAGATGGAATGATTTTTCAAAGTTGAATAAGCAATATCGTGCATTAAAAAATAGGACTAAAGATTTGTTGATGAAAAAACAGAACTAAACAAATTTATCATTAAAATAGTTACATAATTAAAATCAACCTGCAAAAAAAAACTAATCATCGTACAAGAAAAAAAATGATATCATTAGAAAGAGGAAAGATTAAATTTTATTTACATACTAATTTCATAGATATAACCTGCCGAGATATAGTATGTTACATTTTTCAAAAATTTCACTGTTTTTACCCATTTTCGCAGCATAAATAGGCCAGTTTGGGATACCTAGTAGTAGATATTAGTGTGAGAGTGGATGACTATGTTAGAAGTTTTTGAGCCAGGATAAAATGAAAACAAATGAAACAAACATACTTTTCAAAAATATGCATCAATAATTGGCCTAAATGATTGCTGAAATGGATTTGCATATGCAGATTTTGGATAGAAGGCTATAATCATCAATGAAATAGGGAAAATCACTTGACTTTATATATAAGGTAAGGGAAGAAATAGATGTATGGACGAAAAGCAGAAGAAAGATTTTTCAGCGTATTATCGTATTGCAACACATTTACTGTTGTATCAACTTATGCTGTAATTACTTTTGGTAACAATAACTAATGGATTTTATATTGGACATTTCTATTCTGATGTCACTTCCAAAGCAGACACAATCACGTTTCGATACCTTCTCTATTTCTCTTTTGACCGGCTCTTGTCTGTTGATACTTCAGCACTATCTTCTTTCCTGGTTTTTATATTTTTGTATTTATATAGCCTTTTCATTAAACATCTGCGATGTGATATTGCAGATGACAATGATATGATTTTAGATTTGATCCTGAGATCAAGGTGAAACCACCCACCTGCATAGTTGATCATATTAGTAATGTTGTAATATATATAAGATTTATTAAATATCGTCATTGCATTAGACTCATATGCAAAACATACAAGAAGGCCAAGGTCAATCTAGTTCTTTTGAGTGATTACCTTTATAAATAATTGATATGTAAATAATATATATATATATATATATACTAGAAGTATACCCATCCGTGGCCATCGTAAAGTGAGAAGGCCATTTCACTGAGTCTTGTTTTTCTGCTGATGTCACAGTAGTCGGTACTAAGAAGATAAACAAGACACTTTGAAGAGAATTGTTACACACTGCATGTAGACATATGACGGTGGTTATTTCATCTTTAATCTAATAATTGTTTGGTATTTAAGAAAGGATACTGATGATTTTGTTCACGTCATTTTTAAGGTGTAATTTTGATAGTAATTTTAAAGTAAAACTATAAAAAAAATCGTTTACACTAAAATTCAAGATGGATGACAAACCTGTCTTGATAGGAAAATATTAAATTTAAAAAATACCTGCTTGTTTCTCCTAAAGTTTGAAATATATTTTACACAATAACAAGTTTGCATAACATAAAATGTTTTGCTTGTCCTGAAAAAAAATTCTAATTTAATTTTGAACATATATAAAATTGAACTTTTATGTCTGTGTCGACACCATTTTTAAAAATAATTTGTTAGCAGTAAAATATTATCGACTAGAAATTCCGTTAAAACTTCAAAGTGTAGTATCTGTTCTGATACTACAATTCATCTTTTTTGTCCATGAAAATTTTTTTGAATGAAAAATCCTTCTAGACGAAGACAATTTTCATTTTTGTCCCAATCCAGAAGCCTTTTTTGGGAGCTGGATTTTCCCCAAATTAAAACAAGACTCTTCAGAAGAAAAAGGTTATTACACACCAACACATGGACTGTGGTCATTTCTGTCTGAAATTATTTATTCTTTGAGCTAGTAATTGTTTGGCATTTAGAAAAGGATACCGATGATTTTGTTCATGTCGTTTTCATGGTTGGAAATCTCATTGTGATTTGAAGGTAAAACTATAAAAAAAACATAGATGGTTGACAAACCTGTCTTGATAGAAAAGGCTTAAATAAATAAAAAAAATACTTGTTTTTCTTTAAAATTTGAAATATTTTTTATACTATAACAAGCCTGCATAACATAACATAAAACGTTTTGTTTGTCCTGATACAAAATTAACTTTTATGCTTATCTGTCGACTGTCATAAAATGATATCAACGAGAAATTTGGTTCAAACTTGTTTCTTTTTGTATTAAAAAAACTTTATTTTTTGTGCCAAAACGTTCTTTATGTGTGTGATAAAATTCTAAAACAGTTCAAATATGTTTGGTGCGAAGAAATAAATAATGATTAAAACATTGAATTAAATATATATATTTATAAATAAAATTTAAATTTTCAACACATTAGGAATTTTGACCCCTAGAGTAAATGTGGTATCATGGTGACTAATGATTCTAGCAAAGAGTAGGATAGACAGAGGATGATCAATGGTATTTCACTCCCCATACCTTTGATGGTCTTGTGCCTAATTTGTTTAAAATTTAAATTATATTTTTATATTTTTTGCAATAAAATATTTAAAAGTGTAGTATCTGTTCTGATACTACACTTTGTCTTTTCTGTCTTGGGTCATTAAAGGTGAATGAGAAATTTTTCTAAACTGAGTCAATTTAAATTTTTGTCCCAATCCAGATTGTTTTTTTTGGAAGCTTGATTTTCCGTCACATTAAAAACAGAACTTCTGTCTAACTCCATACTGTCCTCGTGGGGAGGTAAGTAAATAGAAATAGTAAATAAAAATCCATGAAACTAATGTTTATTCACTTTCAGTATAAATCGAATAGTGCTCCTTTCTTTTTTTCTTAAAATACAATTTCTAAAGTTTAATGAATGAGAGTTTTTTTTTAAAGCATTAGCTTTAAAAAAAACAAACTCTCATTCATTATTGACAGTCTGACTATTTGACAGATCTCACTTGCTACCTACTAGCATGACGTCACTTTTCAGTGCACAGGTCTTAGTTTACTTAACAACGACTACGATCCATCCCAGGACAAGTAAAATTAAACAGAATTCTGAACAGAACAGCTGTGCATCACTTTTATGTGTCCTTACGAAGATTAAAATCAAAATATAATGATATTGAACCTTATTCGATTACATGATTTTGATTGAAATTAAGGGAATTTTGCTTAATCGATATCAAATAATTATAGAGCTATTCTGAAATATTTGAATTTTTAAATGGGAGACTGTGCCCATATTATGCCCTCTAAAACATTTTAAAATACTCCAAAGAAACTGAAAATTTGGGGGATATTTTTTAATTGATGTATAGTATCTATTGTTAAAATTTCACAAAAATCGAAGGTATCTGAATTTTCACGAAGAGCTTCCACCCACTTTTTAACCCCTTTGCATGAAACTAAATTAAACTAAATATAACCCACATTACGACCCCTTATGCCTAGTAACTGTGTTCCAAAATTCATAAGGATCGGTTAATTAGTTTAGGAGTGTATACAAATATATAACTTACATATATATATATATATATATATAAGTTATTTATTTGTATACATTCATATATTTGTATGTACAGGATCCACTCCTACACTAATTAACCGATCCTTATGAATTTAGAAGTCCACTTTTTAGTTTGATTTCAAGAAATGATCCTAGTGTGTCTTACCCTCTGATGAGCTGCTCATCTCGGAGTTGGACGCCACAATTCAGCGGTCTTTCCAATAGATGAACACCCTAGTAAGAGAAGGCTAAAATTGTGAGGAGCCCTCCCTGACGAATCTGGAAGGCTTTCTGGGGCAACCTTTCTGGATACGATACTCATCGAACGCCACCTAGAAATGGGAAGGCTAATGCCAGCGATCTTCCTTAAACTTGGAGGGCTGTTTGCAATTCATAGTTTATGTTGTCTTGGAGTTAATCAAGCAGTGCCTTGAAATAAACCGTGTTGATTAAAATGGATAAATCTTTTTGATTAATTTAAAATTATTTAAAATCCTATTTTGTTTTTATTTATTCTTTTGTTTTTGATCTTTTTCTTTTCTATTTTTATTTAATTTGTTCGTTTTTTCCAGGTGTTGGCGAGCCTTGTAAAGTTAGAGCGTGTTTATAGTTTTACGGATTTCATGGAAGCATTTAGTCATTTTGGTAATGAGATGGTACGACTTGCACAAATCACTGGAGAAAGACAAAATGTAAGTTCCACTTTAGTTATCATCAGGCAAAAATGGATTTAATGGAATTCATTTTGGTTAAGGATTAGATTTAAACTCTTGAATAAAATGGCTATTTTCTTTTTTAAAACAAAAGACATGTTTTGTATAAGTCTGTCAAGGAAGATTTTAGTCTTTCCATGTGCTGTCACAAGTACTTATTTTTTTTTTTAGTCGGTGTTTCAATGTTTTTATTTCCATTTGTCCTGACACTTTCAGCAATTTCAATCACCATTTTCAAGGAATTATGTTAATAACATAATATAATTGTAAGAATCACTAATGTTTTTATGAAATCTGTTGCCTAATACTGCCAAGACATTATTATTATTTTACTCACTAGGAGTTTTCACACAGGTTATTATCAGTGATTGCTCACCGACAATAACCAATGTTATTCCCTCGGACTCTGAGTGACAATAAGTCTTCTCAGATTTCTAGCCCTCTCCACCTCTTTTGATAACCATTGTAAATTATTTTGCATTATCACAACAGCTGTTTACCATTGATTTCTTGCTAGCAATGGCCATTGGTCTTCTTCTGGAATTTAAGTGGCAGTAAGCCTCCCCAAGGTTCCAGTACACTCCACACTCTTTCAATGTAGGTTTAGTTGGTGCACTCTCTCCTCAGTATTTTTTATCCTTCTTTATGACCATTTTGTGTGGTATCAGCCGAGGCTGGTGCCACCACATGTGTGTGTGGGTGGGTCTATTCATTTATTTATTTTATTTTTTATTTTTTAAATTATTTTTTTCATTTATCAGTGGCTGGTAAGTGTTTGTGGGTTGGTTTTCGCATTCAAGAATTTTTCTTAATATTTCAGCATCTTATCTAAATTGTATTTGAGATGTGCTTTTAATGTTTCAGAAGTTAATGGAAAAAGTAAGACTAATAATAAATATTTGGTGTTTGTTGTAAGATAAATAGCCATGAAACTTTTTAAAATATTTGCAAGTCATATGTTAGTAAACGTGATAGGTAATGTCTATCCATATTGTAAACAACCAGTGAAGCAAAACTTATGTATCTTACTAAATAAATGATCCCGGTGTAATTGGTGATGACCGTAGTACATATTAATTAGAGAGTGAAAACAACCTTTTCTTAAGAAGACGAAAAAACTGAAATATCGATCTGGACTAAATGGCTAAATCGGTTAATGTGATGAAAAATGAAAATGTTTGTTTTTCATGACACTGAACAATTTAGGGCAAAAACAAATTACAAAACAGTTTTTTATGTAACCTTTTTTTATTAAGCTATTCCATGAAATAGAAACATTAAAACCACAAATCAAACATGCATTACATAAATTCAACAGCTAAAACACATTACACCTATTTTACACATGTTGTGTCTTCATACCTTACATACAGCCTTATCCTTAGTCCAGAGAGTTTTGTATGGGTTGTCCGGAAGAGATGCTGTATGCTGATGATTTAATACTTGCTTTGAAACAATGGAAGGTCTACTCAAGTTAAAGACTTGGAGGAATGCTATGAAAAATAAAGGTATGAGAGTAAAAGTGATGATTAGTGGTTGTGGTGTTAGAAAGCCTCCAGAAAGAGGTAAGTTCTCCTGCTCGGTGTGTGAAACAATAGTCTGATGCAATTCAATATTTGGATGCCGAAGCTATTGAGTTTGTTCAGAAGTTTTGTTACCTTGCTTATTACTAACCAGCAGTGTTACCACTGTCGACCAAGAGAAGAGTCTATCAGACAAGCGTACACAGTGCCATAAAGTGAAACCTGGCCAATGAGGGTTGAGGACATGGAGAGAAATCATATGAGAATGATACAATGGATGTGTGATATGACCGTTAAAAACAGGCTTAGATCTGATGACCTCAGAGGTAGATATGTACAGAACAAATCAAAATCTCATCAAATTTATTACTAAAAAATAACAAAATGCAACAAGCCATGTAAAAGCACAGTTTAAGGTGTGTATGTCTATATATTGTCTGAATGTTTGTCCAATGAGACTTGGATATGGTAGGCATCATCACTACCTCCTCTGGTAGGCTGTTCCATGGAGCAGACAAAAATGCCGATTGTACATCATTCGCCGAGTGACATTGGGGTGAAAACTCCTCAACAGGTATATTTAAATTCCTGTTAATGATGTTTTGTCCCCTCAATTGGATAATCCAAAAATTAACAGCCATGGTGCATTCAGTGCTGTTTTAGACGTCTGCAGGCTGATCACGGCTTTTGGAAGCCTGTTTCATGGTGCAGTGACCTGAACCAAAAAAGAGCCTTCAACCAGCCAAAACTGTCTCAAGTATCAAGTACAAATTCTCTGTGGAGCTGGTATGAAGAATAGGTTACAAGACATATTGTAGTTGCATGATGCCATATTCCAGATTGGGTCACACTAGAGATATGTATAGTGGTAGAAAGATGTTGGCTGTCACAGTGGCAAACGAACAGTAAATGAGAAAGAACACACCGCGGGCCTTATTTGCCACCTAAATGCATTGGGCAATGAGAGTAAAGGAGGAATAAACTACAAAACCCAAGTCTTTGGACTGTGTCACCTCATTCCCTAAATTGAAGGTTTTCAAGGGAGAGACAGATAGAAAGAGAAACAGAGAGAGAGAGGGATAGGGGGGGGGGCATGCTACATGTGGTGTTCTTTCTTTCTTTTAGATTTGTTAAAAGCAAATCTGTGACACATTTAATATTCATATCAGTTTAATTTTTACTGATGGAAAATATTGGCAACTTCATTATTTTAAATATTTAACAATTTTATGAATTAGATAATGTTTTTTTTGTTGTTTTTCATGTTCATTGACACAAATTTCTGGATAACTGTGCTTTGTCAAGAGAGAGAGACACATAGACACAGAGGCAAAGACAGAGATAGGGGTGGCCATACTACGTGTGACACATCACTTAGAGTGATGGAGGGAGAGAAAGAAAGGGTGACACTATTGAAACAGAATTTTTATTTAAACAAATGATTTAAGCATGATTTCAATTTCTTAGCATGCATTTCTTCTCACCCATTTAAATTTTCTGTTAATAGTTTGAAAGGAATTGTGAAGCATTTAAACCATTTCTCTCTCTCTCTCTCTCTCTCTCTTTCGTCCCTTCTCTCTCTAAATATATATATATATATATTAAATTATTGATACCTACAGACGCTAGTGTTTCAAGCTTATTGCTCTCATCAGTGCAGGAAAGTAACAATTTCAGACGGTCAGTAGGCGCGAAACTGGTTCACTGAGTCAGTCTAGAATCTACAAGCAGTCGCCATATCCACTAGGCCACCGGAAACTGTCACATAATTAAGGGAAATTAAGATCTATATGTACCTAGAAGCGAGCACAGATAAAAAACTAGTCGAGAGTGTTCGACGGACGTATTCGTAACTTTGCATTATAAAGAAATTTCTAAGCAAAACCTAGGCCAGATTATAGATACTAATTGAGTTCCCAGACGTGTGTGTGTGTATATATATATATATATATATATATATATATATATATAAAGTGCAGATTAGTCGTCCGAGGCTATAGCAATGCGATGTGGTTGCCGTAAGATGGAAAAGTGAAAAAAAATAAACGCAGGGAGAAAGTGAAACTCAAAACGATTTATTAATAATTTCACGAAAACTGATTAAATACCAAATAGTAAATACTGTCCGGTAAGTAACCGTTAGGCAAAGGGATAAGATTACCCTTTGCCTAACGGTTACTTACCGGACAGTATTTACTATTTGGTATTTAATCAGTTTTCGTGAAATTATTAATAAATCGTTTTGAGTTTCACTTTCTCCCTGCGTTTATTTCTTTTCACTTTTCCATCTTACGGCAACCACATCGCATTGCTATAGCCTCGGACGACTAATCTGCACTTACATTTACCAGCAATGCTTCAAGCAAACTACAATCTCCTTTTATATATATATATATATATATATATATATATATATATATATATAAAAATGTGTGTGTGTATATAAATATTTTTTTTTCCATTTTACTTCAGTTGAAGTTCTCAGAAATCAAGGGCCCCCTTTCCTGGGGCTAACACTTGATCTCTATACATACATAGATATTTGAATATTCTATTAAAATTCTCTTTTATCTCTCAAACGTTGAGTTAGTAAAAAAGTTAAGAACATTATTTTTCCTCTTCCCAATTGACCAGTTAACTATGTTATAGTATTTTTTTTTTTGCGGTCGCTTTGTCTTAACAGATTCCAGGACAAGAATCCATCTAGTATGGTGGAGTATCCAGCTATGTGCTGTTACTTGAAGTAACATTATTTGGAGAAGGTGCCCAATTCCTCATATGAGCAAGTATATAGCCATGCAGAAGGGATCTTATTTGGGCTTGGAATACTATGTTATTTTGAATATTTGGTCAGGGTTTACTTGTAAGGTGATGTATCCTCCTGTCAGGTTATCTTGAAAAACCCTTGTACAGAGAGACTGAAGACACTTGAGGATGGTGTCTAGTAAGTAATTCAAACTCTATGTGTATGTATGTATGCATATAAACTACTGACATCTAATACAGCATAACACACAGGTTTCTATTAGATCATCGAAGTTAAGCTACATTGAGCCTCGTCAGTACTGAATCTGTGACAATTGGGAAAATCAGGTGCTGCTAATCCCGGCATTGTTTCCAGTCTTCCCGGATTTCTACTTTCCACTGAAATTAAGCAATACCGCTTCAGAAGAGGTGATGCTGGAGATTGTGCAACCCTTGCTTCACAATATACTTTTTATGCAGGTGGTATCCATTGTCTCTCGAGACTGAATGGAGGCCTGAGTAGCTGAACTACTGATAATCTGACCCTTGAAAATAATTCCATATTGATTTGCAGGAGAGTGCCAACAGTTTTGAGTAGAATCTACATTAATTTCATGCAGATCAAACTGTCTAACAATTCTTTGCATTTACCCCCCCCCCCCTTCCAATTTCAACTCGTGATGTAAAGCAAGAGATTTTAGTTGTCCTTGGCAATCAATGGAGCCTGCTCTGATGTTTGGTTTCACAACCCTCCAGGATTTATTCCATTTCAGCTTGCCTCATGACTTGACATACAATACAAGGTTGATTAGACATGTTTTCATCTCACCCCCCCTCTCCTTGATGCAATCATTTCTGAATCCTCTGCATCTATTCCTATGTTAATTATGCAATCCATGCTGAGTGAATGCGGCCACTTCTCTAACCCGATCTGCCATTTCAAAAGAATTCCATTCTCTCTTCTCCTTCTGACTAAAAATAGAGGAATGCAGACATTTTCAACTGATTTAATGGAATTATATAATAAATGCAAAAGTGTTGTCTGTCTTGAAACATTACCAGTTCCTATTGGATCTTGATTAAATTTTACACACATATTGTAGAAGCAGAGCAAATATTGTAGAAGCAGAGCAAATATTGTTAAAAAATATAAACTCTTGATTAGATAAAAACTTCTTATTTCAGCCAAGTAGAAGTGCGGAAATTATGCACCTCTGCAATATTTAAAAAAAAAAAAGAGCTGTTTCCATATTTCATGCTTAGCTTTGGGTGCTGATCAAATTCATATATAAACAGGGATGTGAGTTCTCCATGTTTTAGCAGACTTCCACTTTTTGTAATTAAGAAACAGTGGAATCCCGCTTTTTTTAATTGAGAAAAGACAGAATTTAAGTATCTGCTTTTTTTTCTTTTGTTTTTTCTTAGTAAGGAAAGCCTTATTTTGGCCTTGGCCTGATTTTATTTCTCTTTCTTCCTCTATCTTATTTCATCTTTCTTTTCCTGTTTTTCTCTCTCTTCCTCTTTCTATTTCCTTTTTTGCCATACTTCAAACGATTCAGGATGAGGAGGGTAATGATATAGAAGATTTACGTTTCATGAAAGAATTACTTCCGGTCTCTTTTACCCCACATATGCACTTGAGATCTTTCTCTTAATGTTTTTTTCCTGTTTATTTCTTGGACCAAACATATTTTTAAATGAGATAAGTTACTACAGTTTGAAACGCCGTTGAAATGATACACTTTGAAATTTTAGAAACCAGACAACTTGACATGAGATTTTGTCAAATAAATGAAATATTTATTAAATCTTTATTTTTTTTTATTACACACACGCGTTCCAGCATGCTTCACTACAAATCAGACATTTAAAAAAAAACAAAAAAAAAAACAGTCTCTTCAATAACACCAGAAGATCGTCGAACTTCGGCTATGCCGTAAGACTTCGACCATGAAAAAAAGAAAAAAAGGAAAATATTGTCTGTATTATAAAACAGAAAATTTGGATTAAAAAAAAGAAAGATTTAATAAATATTTCATTTATTTGACAATCTTGTGTCAAGTCGTCTGGTTTCTAAAATTTCAAAATTTATCATTTCAACAGCGTTTCAAACTGTAATAATACTTATCTCATTATTACACACGCGCATTCCAGCACGCTTCACTACAGATCGGACATGTAAAAAAAAGCAGTCTCTTCGATAAAAGCAGAAGATCGTTGATCTTCGACTACGCCGTAAGATTTCGACCATGAAAAAAAGAAGAAAAATAAAAATATTGTCTGTATTACCATGAATCAGGTTTTATAAAACCGAAAATTTGGATTAAAAAAAAGAAGATTTAATAAATATTTCATTTATTTGACAAAATATCGGATCAAGTTGTCTGGTTTCTGAAATTTCAATATTTTTAAATGTTTTAAACTTTTATTACACATACAAAATAAATTGTGAACATTTTTCTATAAACGGCTAATTTTAACGAATTTAAAAGCAAAAATGAAGATAAAACATATATCAGTTGATACCATTAGTATGAAAAATAAAGGTATTGTAGATTAACACCTTTTGCTGCCTCCCATCCCCACAAAAAGAAATCAAATTCTACTTCTTTTAGGTGATTATGTGTTAACATCCTGAAAAACTTGAAGGATAAAAACAAACAATTATTTTAAAATTTAGAGTTGGTGATCAGTTTCGCATATGAATTTAATATAAAATGATCCGCCATTTCAGGGCTATTTTAGCGTTTTATGGCAGTAAATAATTTTGTTTTCTATTGTGCATTTTGTTTTTATGGGGGGAAGTGGTCTAGAACAGGATATTATAGGATTTTATGCAAATAAAATTAATAAAGCCCAGAAAATTAATAACACAACTACTCTTGGCACTAAATGTAATTGCTTAAACAGTACCTCTTACTGTTAGAAAATAACTGCATACAGGATAATGTTGTATACAAGTGTATAATTGAGCAAAGTATTAATTCAAATAATAGGAATAATAATGTCTCCAACAATGATAAGAGTAACATCGATGTAACAAATAATATTGATAGAAACAATGATATAAACTTCAATAGTATAAAAATCACCAACTAGGTGTCACGGAAGGATTTCGAAACATAAACATACATTCAATAATCTGGATCTTTCAAATTTTACTTTTTTGTCTAGCCATATATGGGATCTTAAAAATAAAAATATTCTGTATAACATTAAATTGTTTAAAGCAAAAGCTTATAAACCTTTAGATCGATTTTGCAGGTTATACTTAGAGAAACCATTATCCATAATTAAACATGCTGATAATCTATTAAACAAATACAAAATTCTCTCTAATTGTATGTTAAGATACAACCATTATAAGGACCAATAGGTCCCCATTTGCATATTTTCATTAAACTATTAAACAATATACACCACAAGGAATGGGATAGTAATTTGAACATTCTTCTAAATTATTTTATAACTTTCCTTACAAATCTCTTTTTTGCTAATTGCCTCAGTCGAGAAGGAGTTCTCATTCCCTGACCGAGAACAGAAAATATGATGTATAGTTTTAGAATAGATTACATATGTTTTTATTAATACAAATAGGTCACAGTTAGTTTTTTATGTCAACTACGTTTGTCTTCACTAAACTAGGAAATAACATTGTCGTCATATATTACATTTGTAGTTAAAGTCTTTCAGTGAGTTATACAAATATTTTATTTAATAAATTAATTTAAATATTTATACCAGCTTTTTAATGAAAATACACTTGGGAAATTCATCAAATTTATGACCTATTTGCATTAACACAATTTGAAAGCCATTATTTATTGATAAATTCTATTTTAATCACGTAAATTACTTACAGTGAAACATCGGCTTTATTATATAGATTAATTGCTTTAATGCAAATAGTTTACAAATGGGAAAATGGTAAAGAGAAAAAAATGTTTTTGACGAATATCCCAAGTGTTATTTGCTTTAAAAAAATTTGTCTGTAATGCTAATTTGTTTTATGAAATTTGTGGATAAAATTGTATACATGCAGAGGTTGTTTTTCTTAAACATGGCCTTAGGCTTAGGTTGTTTAAAAAAAAGATACACCCTTCTTTTCTATTTCAGCCAGGACTCGGGTCCTTCTAGTATATAATACAGTCAATGTTTTTCCTTTTGCTTATTATTGAATTAGGCCCTAAACATATCTGCTTATACATTTGGTTAAATATGTTTTGAGGGTTACTTTATATATAGGAATTTAGGAATAAGGTTTGAGGCTAAGTTAATATAAAAATTGAATTCGATTAGTTCATTCTAGCATAAATTTCGGTTGGATTATCTCCACTTAGCTTCAAGATTTCTATTAGTGATGATTAGTTTCGTCCGCGTTTCACAACACTTATATTTGAAAAACTCAAAAAAGATAAGTAGTAATTTCGTTAATATGAAACAGTGTTTTTTTGTTCTTTCTGCATTCCTTCACTATTCAGGTTGTTAATTTTTCTGTAGAAATTAAGCAACGTTTTATTAAAGTAAGATCTATTATAGAACGTTATTAAATTACTCATTATTTTTAAAATTGAATCCATCCTTAAAAAAAAAAATTTTTTTTTACTTTTATGGACTTCAATTATTTTAACCTTAAAACAGGTTAAAATAATTGAAGTCCATAAAAGTAAAAAAAAATATATTGAAAAAAAAGATTTATGAACTTTCTTGTTTTTATGTTTGTAATCATTGAGCAATTCCATTGAAGATTGCCTGTAAAAAAGATTTGTTGCCAGTTGAACTGATAATAAATTTCTGTAACATATGTAGACAAGGATAAATATTGTTGGTGTTAAATTTTTTGGAGCCTGATTACAAATTATTAATTACATCATAAATTTTGTATTCTACTGAGTTATATATACATATATGTATATATAGTTAAATAAGAGCGAAAATAAGCAAAAATATTGTTAGATAGTTAACAAATTTATTCTCATATTTTCTTAAAATGCAACAAAGTAGAGGATCAATCCAGAAGTGTCCTTTAAATCTAGACTTTTCAAAGAAAAAATGTTCTTCTCTTCAGAAGGTGAAGCCAGTTTTGTAAAGATAAAAGACTCTATTGACAATATTGAGCATTATTTTATCGTATTCGGAACTTTTCATGATACCATCGAAATTATATTTATAAAATAAATTTTATAATACTCATATATCTTATATATTAAGTAGACTGTTTTTTTCTCCTGTAACTTTGGTGAGAGTAAGAAAATAACCACATGCATTACAGACTAAACTGATCCGCTCGGCAATCTACTCGGTTCCCCCTGTGTGTTACTACAAAAATAAAGTTACTACAAATACATTCTCTAATTAATACATTTGAACCATAAAAACATACTCGCACAAAAATAACTTACAAAGAGGAGGTAGCTTGCCCTTTTACCTATTCTAATTTGTCTACTAATCCTTCCACTCATGACACCGTGTGATTTCTTTACATAGGCTAACCTTTCACACATCACCAGTAAATTACAGAATAACTGAATAGTATTTTTCATTTTTACTCCATTACAATACAAAAACATAATTTAAAATGAACACACAGACAAGCATAATCAATTTTGACAAAATGGTGACAATAATAAATACATCGTAAGTTTTTCTTTCATGTTTTTAAAAGATCACTTTAGACTAATGATTATTTACTCTGTCCAAATATTTATTCTAATGCTTTATTTTTACACTAACAGACACTACCTTCGTAATTGTGAAATAACTTCAATCAAACAATTAACTAAACCACAACATTCCATCTATAATTTGGGGCATTAATACTGTATGTACCAGAACAACGGCATCAGAATTTATGATTGTACACTCTTCTTAAAATAACTTCTTCATTAACTTGACCCATTTTCATTAATTTCATAATTTTATTTCATTTCTATTTAAATACGATATAATATTAGTTTTTTTTTATATTCACAATCTTACGTAAGAATATCAGATTAACAGATTTAATATTCTACGCATTACGTCTTCTTTTTCATTACTTTTTCAAGATCTATTCCTGAATTTGCTAGAATTAAAAACGAACACATTCCCACTTTCCACATAGCATCATTCTTTCAACCATAAGCACACGTACATAAGTATTTTCAGTGTTTTAAAATGATTGATAATTGCATATACCGTACACATAATATCCTATGAATACATTTTTCCATTAACAGACGCTAAATTCGTAATTGTTAATTAATAGATTAATAGATTAATCAATACCTTCAAACCATACGTATTAGAACTATTGAGCGACAATAGCATTTGTCATTGTACACTTTTCTTAATAGAAATTAAACACGAGGTCAATAAAAAAAATTATTGGAGTTTGTCTTTTACTATTCATACTTGACTAAATTAGTATTTATTGACCAACACAACAGAATTGATTTCATTTTCATGCTACATATTTTAAAAATATAATTTAGGTGAGTAAAATAGTAATTATTTGCCACATTTATTTGCTACATTACAAATATTATCCAATAATTAAATTCATTCTTTTTTTTACATTTCCTTATTTCCTTTGTACTTTTAACACAATATATGGATCAGATCAAAATTGATTTCATTTCTTTTACATCATACGTGTCTAATATAAAAATTATTTTTGTTACACGTGGCACATTTTCATTCACTTAATAATTGCTGTCACTTATACTTAATACGATATAATAATGGTTTTTGTTTTCTTTAAACACAAAATATTTTTTACATGGGCCACTTTCATTTATTTAATAATCTTATTTTACTTCTAATTAAATACAATAAAACATTCATACTTGACTAAATTAGTATTTATTGATCAACACAGCAGAATTGATTTCATGTTCACGCTACATATGATATACACACATCTTACTTTTCTAAAATATCATTTACGTGACTAAAATAGTAATTCTTTACTACCTTCATTTGTTACATTAATATCCATTGTCCAATAATTCAATACATTCTGTTTTTTTAACATTTACTTTGTACTTTTAATACAATATATGGATCAGATCAAAAGTAATTTAATTTCTTTTACATCCTACGTGACTATAATTGAAATTATTTTCGTTACACGTGGCACATCTTCATTCATTTAATAATTGCTGTCACTTATACTTAAATACGATATAATAATTGTTTTTTTTCTTTCAACACAATATATTTTTTTTACATGGACTACTTTCATTTATTACTAATCTTATTTCAATTCTAATTAAATTTAAAAAATATTTTTAAAGATATTTCACCCCAAACAAGGCAGGTTGCCACTGTAGATGTAAGGGGCTACTGAGAATTAGGGAGTAGGTTTTGGGTGTCATCCTAAGTTGGGAACTGTGCAGCGAGATGTCTGTTTACATTAGTTTTAAACCTCTGCATGTCAGTACCGTCAGGGAAACAGGGAGTAGGGAGGGAGTTCCAGAGGCCGGCAGCATGAGGAAAGAAGCTGCTAGAGTAGAAGACTCTCTGTCATCTGGGGACCTTCACAGTGAATGGATGGGACCTAGCTGATTGTCGGGTTGTTCTAGTGTATTTGCGTTGAGGGGGCAGTAGAGCAGCTAATTCATCGGAGAACAATCAATTGAAGTATTTGTAAAGCAAGCACAAGGATGCAATATTGCAGCGATGGAACAGGGGCTGGAGCGTGAAGGACCTATTAAGTTGGCGACTGTTTTATGGACTTTGTCTAAGAGGCAGAGACTAGTGGATGATGCACCAGCCCAGATGTGACAACAATACCCTATACATGGAGGATGGTGGCTTTGTAGAGATACAGGATAATGTCAGGTGTAAGGAGTTTACTAGCACGGTAGAGGGAGCCCACTTTCTTTGCAGCAGCTTTGGCAATGTCTTTGTTCCAATTCATGTTACCTGTGAATGTTAGGCCGAGTAGTTTGAATGTTGAACTCTCAGGTAGGGTGTTATTTGCCATGGCAATCGGTGGTTGAAGAGGTTTCTTGTAGTTATTAAAGGAATGGAGCTTTGTCTTTGCGGCATTAAAAGTTACCAACAATTTCTGCCCCCAATCCACTACAGCCTGGAGGTCACTTTCTAAGGATTCAGCCATTGCTTCGGATATGTACGCGTCCGTTTTGCCCACATGACGAGTGTAGAGCGTGGTGTCGTCAGCAAATATACCTATCTCAGACTCGATGTCATCAGGGAGGTCGTTTATGAAAATCAGGAACAATAAATGTACAAGGATGGATCCCTGGTGTACACCTGAATTCATGTCATGTTGCTTAGATGAACAGCCATCAAGGACAACCTGGATCTTTATTTTGATTAGGAAGGATCTAATTATATTAAATATTGGTCCAGTAATACCGTATGAGTGAATTTTTAGGAGGAGCTCCTTATGCCATACCTTGTCAAAGGCCTTGGATATATCAAGCGCTACTGTCCTAGCTTCACCTGCCTTATCCAGTGTATGATACATGCGTTCAGAGATGACCGTTAAGATATCCACAGTAGATTGTGCTTGTCTAAATCCATACTGGCAGTCAGAAAAAAGCTTAGCATTAACTAGGTGCCGGACTATCGCTAGATTGATTAAGGATTCAAAGATTTTAGCAAAGATCGTGAGTAGACTGATTGGGCAATAGTTCTGAGGATCTGTTCTATCTCCAGAATTCTTGAAGACTGATACCACAGAGGCAATTTTCCAGCTATCAGGGAAGCAAGATTCAGCAAGGCATTTGTTGTAGAGTTTATTACCAGTATAAGATCAGGCCCACAAACTTTCAAGGTTTTTTATGATGACCCTGACCTGAGATGGGGTGATGACCAGGTTTTCAAATGTGGCTTCAGTCCGCAATGTAAATTTAGGGAGATGGTGGTATGCTGAGTCCAAAGTAGAGTTTAAGGCGAAACGCTGGGCAACTAGTTCAGCCTTATCAGCTGCCGTGCAAACGACATCATTGTGGTTTGATAGTGGGCAAATCGTTGATTGTCCATTGTTCATCACACTTTGTGACTGAATGCGTTTTTTTGGTTATCTCTGTATACCTTCTCTTTGCTTCATCTATCACTGCCTTACAATTATTTCTTGATTCTATAAATTTCTGTCTATTTGCAGTTGACTTATGGCGGGCGAACTTTCGGAATGCTTACTGCCTAATGGCAGTTGCACATTTCGAGGTGAACCATTGAGGGGAGTGGAGTTTGCTGAAGAATTTTCGCATGGGGACATAGGCTTCAATGCCTGCTTTGACCCATTCGGTTAACTCATTTGCACACTGATCAGCAGGAAGTGAGAAGGTTTCACTCCATGTGGTGTCGTTGATGTGATCTCTGATGGACTCAAAATCAGCCTGCTCGTAGTATCTCGTTGTTTTGAGCAACGGCTCATCAGCTTTTGAACGAGTTTTTAGGGTGATAGCAATCATAACCACAACATGATCAACGTTTCTGAGCAGGCCATGGGCTTCAGTCACACAAGCCTTGGGCAGTGAGGTCAGGAACAGGTCTAGAAGTGAGGCTTGTTGGTCTACTCGATCAGGGAGGCGGGTCGGAAAAGCGACAGTCTGTGAGAGGGAGTGAGCTAAGGAGAAATTATACGTAGAGTTACCGGCTGTGTCAGTAAGGCTGGAGAATCCCAGCCAGTCACGGTGGTGTGCATTAAAATTCCCAAATACATGTATCTGGGCATTTGAGTCGAGTGAGAGTGCTCTATCTATGCTTTCAGAAACAGAGTTTAGCAGACTCCTGGGTCGAAAGTGAACAGTATAAGAAATATAAGTAACTAATGCTGTGATGTGAAGTCAATCTAAAGCACATGTAGGCTTGGTCATCTGATTCTAACCTATGTTCTCTAGTCAGGGAGAGGGTGTTCCGAACATAAACTCCTAGCCCGGGCATATGTTTGTCAGTCTTTATGGTAGAGAGGGAGGTAGTCAGTCATGTCAAAGTGGTGAGAGGATGTTGAGGATTGAACGTTCATTTCACTTAGTGCTAGGATATCCGGGGTGTTTTTCAGGAGAAAAGTTTCTACATCGTTGATGTTGGTTCTAAGTCCCCGAATATTAGTGAATGTGAGCCTCAAAGGCGGAGGCGAAGATGTTTTTTGTTGGGTGTCTGGTTTAGGCTTGATTTTTTTTATTTTGCAATGACATGTTTGTTTTTTGATAGAGTGGGGTGGACAAAGTCAGTTCTTGTTAGGTGCCGATAAGCTCACACAACTAGTCCATTAGTCGTGACTTGGTCCATGGGGATTGTGTCATCAGGAAAGCCCACCAAGGATTACTGTAGGGTCCCTTTCCATATTAGAGATGGCACGTACCCACGATATTATACAACTGATGATAGAGCAGACGTTCTTAGTGCTACCTAAGAGTTTGGGCTCCTGTCCTGTCAGTCGGAAACAGCAGCCAGACAAGCTGTCAAACCTGTACCCTCAACTTGTCAGAAGAAGAGCGACCCAGACCAGTCATGTAAGACTTAGTGATGAAAGAACATTCCCCAATTTGCCCAGATAGAGAGATAGTCAGGAAACAAGGCTTGGAACTGGGTGCCTTTGAGGCGTTCCAGCGCTGGTACCTCTGTGCCTGACTAATAGACAGAAGGAATGCAAAGGCCGGGCGATAGGCAGAGCCCATCTACTCCTTAAGCAATTTTAGGTTTGGAAACTGAATATTTTGTTCGAGATTCCAGCTCTAGGAAGGTTGTCGATCAGGGCTAATGAGGCCCCCCCTCCCCAACGGTTTTCTGCCAAGACGTAAGTGGTTAGTAGAAAGGTTTATTATCAGAGTTTTCCTTCTCTTAGTTGGATGGCCTGACAAGGTCTACGGGTCCAACACACCGAGAGGGGATAGCCTGCACTCGTGTACTAGTCGGTTATATCTGTGCCCCCGCAGGTATGATAGGATAAGTCTAGCCACCGCCTTCTAGAGAACATGAAGGACTAAAGATAGGTTCTGCTCTCACTCTATCATAAGCAAAATTCATTGTGGGGACATTTCAATGGCCATTATAGTGTGTGGGAGGGTTTAATCTACTTTTGTGTAGGTCCGACAAGTGGGCACTTAGCTATGATGTTATAGTGTAAAAGGCAATTTAGTAGTTGCGTTACAGATCGACCTACCTGGGTAAAAAATTGTTTAACTAAAAAGTAGTCATCGCAATGTTAATATATGGATTATTTAAGACAGAGACAGTTCAGAAATAAGAAATTAAGAACTTAGCTTTTGTTTTGTTTTGTTTTTTTATTTTGCCTATAAGCTTTAGTTTCATAGCAGTCTCCATTCCCGGTCAATGGCAGATATAAATATGTCTCAACTCTTTAGGCTAACGTCAGGCTAGTGCGTTTAGATACGACTTCGCCTTCTTTTCTAACTACATTTGATTGTAGATTCCTTCCCCCTTTTTTTTCTCTTTCAACTTCGAACGCGTTGACCCATCTAAAACCTCGCAGAATATTAGCAAGAAAAAAAAGACAGACAAATAAAGAATTGTGCACAAGCAAAAGAAGCAAAAACCTGTAAAAAAATATTGTTTAACTAAGAAGTAGTCATCGCAACGTTATACATGGACTATTTAATGCAGAGACAGTTCAGCAATAAGAAATTAAGAACTGAGCTTTTTTCTTCTTTTTTTTTTTAAATTTGTCTATAAGCTTTAGTTTCATTGCGGTTTCCATTCCTGGTCGGTGGCAGATATAAATATGGTAAATATTTAAATAAATACGATATAATAATTGTTTTTATGGGACTTTTAAAACAATATATATATATATATATATATAATCAGAATTTATTTGGTTTACATGCTCTATACGATAACTTTTAGTCAGTTACAATTAATGACAATATAATAATTGCTTTCTTTTGGAACTTTTCACATACTTTATATTTATCTTACGTAACTAAAATGGTAGTTATTTTCGTTACACATGGCCCATTTTCATTCATTTTATAATTTTTTAACAGTTCTAATTAAATACAAGATAATATTCGTTTTTGGGGGAGACTTTTCAGACATCAATATATATATATATATATATAAGAATTTATTTCATTTTCATGCTCTCATTATTTATCTTTTCAATTACGATTCTTTCCACACAGAAAACAAGAGAAATATGCTTTCAAAAAAAAATTCTATTTGTTGTACTACAAGAACAGTTGGCTCTTGAAAGAGAACTCGACAAACAGAAAATAATAAGCAGTCTCAAGAAGAGTATTTGGATGCTTCCTTCCACAAAACGGAAAGTCAAGCTTTGGAGTTGCAGGAACAAGATCATCTTGCCGCAGATACATATGAGGTGGAACAGTCTAGGCGTACTGAGACAAACAAAAATTTACATATTCTGGTACAACAAAGCAGACATGCTACATTTGAAGCCATGCAGGTTACAACTGTTGCTCAAGCCAGTTTCTGGTGGCATGAAGCCGAAATTATGATGTTGCATGTAATTATCACGTACGCAGAGACATCCAAATAAGCACCATGAATAACAGAACAATGTGTACAAAATGTAAGGCTAAAAATGGATTAGGGAATCAGCAGGCATGTGTTGTTCTGGTGGCAAAGTTATTCTTCTAGATTTAGATACACCCCCGGAACCATTAAAATCCCTTATTGATAACACTTTGCATTATTCAATACATTTCTTGAACAACATTCGGAGTTATAACCAGTTCTTCAGTATGACCAGCTTTGGCGCTGAACAAATATGTGAAAGAGGCTATATGCCTATATTTAAAGTTTGTGACCAGATTTGTCATAGAGTGGGTTCCTTACTTCACATCGAAGGTGAAATTCCACAGTTTCTGCAAATATATTTTACGGGTGATGAACAGCAAGAAGCGGCGATTAGATATAACTATTTCTCAAACACTAAATTAGATATTGTTCTTGCATTGCAAAGCATGCTTCACAGAGAAAATGTATATATCCAACAATTTAAGATGTCTATGGAACATACTGGATGTGATGACTTGAAAGTGCTGACAAAACTCCTAGATGAGAACATGAAAGACGTTTCAATGTTCCTGAGGCACGTGAAGTTTCTGTTGCAATAGTTGGTCAGGAGTTCCATCATCGGGACATCATTTTGCATCTCTGAAACAAACAACTTTAGCACATCTCTGAAACAAATCGGGCATATGATGCTTTACAGTACCTAATCATTCATTGGGCAGATCAGAAAGGGTATCATTTCACAGTTCGGAAAACAAATCCTCATGCCATTCAATTAGTAGTAGAAAAAAAAATTTCTTGTAATGATTTCTATGCGTATAAGATTATGGTTCGTGAAGGAAGTTTTAACATGCTGCTTAAATGTCGGAAGTTATTCCAACAATATATAGTTGATATGTATGCCAAAATAGAGCATGAGAGGCTTATTTACATTAAGGGAGCTAAAAGTTGCTAATTACATTCACTTGAGGGGCTCACTAAGTATCGATGGAAATACTAAAAATGTTGGCCAGCTGACAATCCTACCAGCAACATTTACTGGGGGATCTCGCTATATGCATAAACGCACTCAAGATGCGATAGTGTATGTGAGAAAACATGGAACTGCAGATTTTTTAATAACTTTTACCTGCAATCTGAAATGGCCTGAGGTTGTGAATGAACTCCTTCCAAATCAACAACCTCATGA
The DNA here is from genome assembly GCA_963556195.1 of Sepiola atlantica. Taxonomy (NCBI): domain Eukaryota; kingdom Metazoa; phylum Mollusca; class Cephalopoda; order Sepiida; family Sepiolidae; genus Sepiola; species Sepiola atlantica. The sequence goes on from OY744534.1 coordinate 34,955,348, forward strand.
TCGTCATGACCTTATAGCAAGAGTTTTTCATCTCAAGCTAATCCAACTCCTAACGAAAGGAAACATTTTTGGAGTTGTAGTAGCACACGTGTACACTGTTGAGTGGCAGAAAAGAAAATTGCCACATGTTCATTGTCTGGTTTCGCTTGAAAAAAGTTGACATCCTCTGACATAGACTCAGTTATCAGTGCGGAAATTCCAGATCCAGTGGCAGATCCTGTTTTACATAATATTATTAGGCACCACATGATTCATGGATCATGTGGAAACATAAACAGATGTTCACCATGTCTCAAAGATGGACACTGCAGTAAGAGATATCTCAGACACTTCTTGAATAAAACTCAGTCGGATACAAATGGCTACCCACAATATCAATAATTATCCCCTGTAGCTGGAAGTTTTGAGACGACAGTTACCCTACCTGGCAATGTAACAGTTTCTGTAGACAACAGATGGGTTGTACCACATAATAAACTTCTTTGTAAGATTTTTGTATGCACATATCAATGTTGAATATTGTAACAGTGTGAAATAATTAAATACATTTGTAAATATGTAAATAAAGGTAGTGATCAAGCTATCTTCACAATTGAAAGTAGTGTTCATGATGAAGTTAAGAGATATGAAACGGGACGTTACGTATCAACCAATAAAGCCATTTGGAGAATACTTAACTGTTACATACATGTACATCATTTCCCAGTTATTCACCTTTCAGTCCATCTAGAAAATGGACAGCGAATATACTTTACTGAAAGTACTGCAGCAGATAGTTACAAATCCACCTTCAACCACTCTAACGGCTTTCTTCAAATTGTGTCAAACAGATTTTTTGCACGTACACTTTTGTACTCTGAAGTTCCACTTTATTATACCTGGGACACTAAAACTGGGACACTAAAACTAAGGTCTTCAAGCAACAATTACAGGGTAAGCCGGTTCCAGGCTATCTGTGCGTTAAAAAAAAACAGAAGTTTGGGGCAGGGTATACACCGTGCATCCAAATCAATTTGAATGCTTATGTTTTAGAATGCTTCTACACCATGTTAGAGGTCCACAGAGCTTTAATGACCTAAAAACGATCAATGGTCAAGTTATGACTACATTCAGGGATGCATGTAGTGTACATGGACTACTTGAGGATGATAACCACTGGAAGCATCTATATTTGAATCTGCAGACAATTTGAGACATTTATTTGCCATCATGTTGACTACATGTGCAATGTCTCATCCAAGCGTTTTAGGGCAGTTGATCAATTTTTATTCTATGGGAGATTAATCCTGTGCGTTTTTCTTGTCTTTTGGGGGAGGGGGATCTCCTTTTGTGTTTTTGCTTTTTTTTTTATACGATTATGTGTAGTTTGAGAGGGTCTTTGTGGGAGAGGCTTGCCACTTGGACTTTGGGTTAGTGTGAACACCCTGAAAACTTAGCAGAAAGAAAAAAAAACAATCATTTAGAATTTAGAGTGGGGGATTAGTTTCACATAAATTTAATGTAAAATAATTCACCATTTCCGGGCCATTCTAGCGTTTTAGGGTAGTTAATTTTTTTCTATAGGAGATAAATCATGTGCAGTTTTCTTAATAGGGGTCTACATTTAAAAAAAAAAATTTTTAGACCATTATATGTGGTTTTAATGGACTTTTTGTAGGGTTAGTGATAAGATTAAGGAAGGGTTTTTGTTTGGGATAGAGGTTGTCATTCGGACTTAGTGTTAGGGTAAAGGGAGTTTTTTTAGAGAGTGGCTTGTTACTCAGACACTTTCAAGAGAAGTGGTAGAGTAATTATTTACTTTATATCAAGTTTTTAGCTTGAAAAATATTTTTAAAATTGCACTAAAAGGCAAGAATGGCCGGGAAATGGGAGATCATTTTACGTTAAATTTATATACAAAATAATTTAAAATTATTTTTTTTGTCTTTTTTCCGCCAAATCACCTAAAAAAGTAGAATCTTATTTATTTTTTAAAATTGGTGACTAGAAAGTCATTATTACTGGAATTCAATTTCAAAAGTTGAGTATATTTGAAAACCAGTATTTCTTGAAGGAGCCACTGTTTTATAAAAAAAACAAACCACATTAACATTAAAAGAAAGACAAAAATACTTTTTGTGCTTAAAAGCACAAAAACTATTTTTTTAATTTTTTTTTTCAAAATAAGTCCATAAACGAAGTTTACAAATATAACTGTTTATAACCAGCTGCTGCTTGCTATATCAGCATAATAGTTACTTTGTTCACTTTTGCTGAAAACAAGACAATATCTTTTTTCGGATAGGATAATTCAAAATTACTACTACCGAAATTACAATTATAATTTTAATATATAAAAAGAGTAAAAAAAGATTTATTTACTAGTTGGTGTACGAAAAAAAATTTTTTTTTAAATGTCTGATACACGTCATGTTGAAGTTTTATTTTTAAGATTACAAAAAAGATAATGGAAATTGATATTTTTCCTGATTGTTTTCCAAATTTCATGAAGAAATTCCCCATAGAATTGTGGTACATTTTTAAAATAGTGACGTAAATGGCTGAAACTGGCGTTAACATTTTTATGACTTTATTTACTGAAAACTCTTCAAATATATGATGTAGATTATTATTTATTAATGCATGTGAAAGGATATTCATTTCTGAACAGAATGGTGGTATTTTGAGGACTTAAAATATGACTAGTTTAGTAGAACTACCTTGAAGTTTGTGATTATCCAAACCGTTTTATAGCCGGGTATTGCGAGTCCAATGGCACATAAAAAAGCATTCAAGGCTCTAGATAAAACATTGCTTGATCTCAAGAGATGTGATGTGATGGATGGCATAACACTTTTATTATCAGGTGACTTCCGACAAACACTTTCTATTGTTACACGTGGAAGTCCTGCTGACGAGCTCAATGCTTGCATTAAATTGTTATATTTGTGGAAGTACATCAAGACTAACGTTATTTACAAACATGCGTGTACATCTTAACAGTGACCCAATGGCTGATGAGTTTGCCTCCCTACTTCTAAAAATAGGTGATGGCAAGCTTCCAACAACCAACCATGGCAAGATTGTTATTACTCCAGATATTAGATCAATTGTTTTATCACTCACTGAACGTAGCGGCAAATTTTACCCAAATATAGCCAAAAATTATGCGCATCCTGAATGGTTAACAGAGAGAGCAATTCTAGCTCCTAAAAATGACATGGTACATGTCATCAATCAACAACTGCTTGATGAAATTCCAGGTGATGAACAAACTTTCACTTCTCTAGATTCTATTCTCGATGACGACCAGGCTGTACAATACCCTACAGAATTTTTAAATTCATTAGAATTGCCTGGTATGCCAACACTCAAATTAAAGCTGAAAGCTGGATGCCCGATTATGTTACTCCGGAATCCAAGGCTATGCAATGGCACGAGACTGTGTTAAACACATGTGATAGAAGCTGTAATACTTACTGGTGTGGCAAAAGGCAAACTGATATTCCTTCCAAGAATACCATTATTCTGTCAGATTCTGCAATTGAATTAAAAAGGTTTCAGTTCTCAGTTAAATTGTGTTTTGCCATGACAATTAACAAGTCCTAAGGACAATCATTGGCAATGGTTGGTCTGAACTTGACTTCACCTTCAATGGGCAGTTTTATGTAGGATGTTCAAGGGTAGGCTCCCCACATTGTCTATACATATTGGCACCAGAAGGTAAAACATCAAACATTGTGTATCCAAGAGCTTTGTACAAATAACTTTTACGAATGTGGAATGAGGCGAAGAAAACTATAAAGTAGGGACCTGTTGGAACATAAATATTTACAGGGACAATGTTTTTTGGGTGTTTCACAACCTAAACTCACCAAATTATTTTGACTCTAATTAATTGTATAGAAAAAAGTCTTAAGATGTAAATTGTGATGCTGTAAGCAAACACAACAATGCCTATTTTAATTACCTAAATTACTTACAGTGAAATGATTTCTTTTCTGAATCTATTTAATTTATAAATTAAAATCAGTCTGTTATATTTTTCCAGGGCAATGCCGGGACACGGGTCCTGCTAGTGTGTATATATATATATATATATATATTAAATAAATTCCTTTAAATTCACACAAAAGTTGAGGTAGTAGCTCAATCCATTTTATATATATTTTTTGGAAATATTATTTTAATTAAGATGAATTAATGCCAGACATTTTGAAAGAAAGTAAGAATTTTTTTTAATTGTCTTAATATACCAATTTTGATATTTACCTACAGTAAGATATAATTAAAAAGAATACCCGTTGGTCTCTGAAAAAAGGGACAAATAAGCTTAATGAACAATTTTGAATGTTAACGGTTGTGTTTGTTTTTGTTTTTTTTGCTTAATTTTGGTTGAAAAAAATTGATGATGAAGATTTTTTGAAAATAATTTAAATTTTGCTATCAAGGAAATATATATTTTAAAATGAGCTGAAATAATTGTGTTTTAAACAAATTTGGAACATCTACTAAATTTTTATGTTATATATATATATATATATATATTATATATATATATATATATATATATATATACACATAGTAATTCAGGTAAAGTTTGTATCAAAATTCTGTTAGAGACTACATCAAGGCCTGTATATAATTGGAAATCTAAAATTTCCAATACAGTTTTAAAAGTCGACACACACAGCTATCATTATTAACTGCTCTTGAAAAAAAGTCAAACATTTTACAATGTGTGCACCAAATTTTAAACAAAAAAAAACATGAAAGAAACAAGCTTTGAATACTCTCCAAAAACCATCCTAATGCCCAGCCAAAACAATTAGTTATAAAAATGATTCAAGAACTTAAATTAGATGTGTTAACAGTTTGGAAAATAAACAATCAATTCCAAGATAAACTAAACAAAGACAATCAACTGCTCTTAACAGGTAGAATCAGTAAATGCATATTAGTTAATATTAACTCCAAATTATTGAGTATACTAAATTTTAAATTGTAGAAAAACACCAACACTACTATAAAATAGTTTGTCATTAACAAAAATGTGAACTTTCACACAGTTTGACATAAAAAAAAAATTGGTGCTTGTTTACTGTAAGGCTGAAAAAAAAATTATCTTTAATTTTAGGAGAGTCAAATAAGGGGGAAATAACTCTAGTTTCAACCATGCTTTATTTTAAAATGGATTTTACTATTGTAATTATTCTAAAATAAAGTTTAAACGATATATACGTAAAAGGATAATTTAGGAATAAAACAATCACAATGCATTCGGCACCAATGAAAAATAAAATGATTTTGAAAAGTAAATTATCACAGAAGAAAAAGGAAAGAATAGAAAAATATGTAAATGGAAGGGAAAAAACATGAAACAAGGGAAATAAAGTTTTTGAAATAAATGGCAGTTTTACACTGGGTAAAATTCAGCAATTTGTTTGAAAACAGTTGCCAGTGCAGTGTCCTTTCTGAATTTCTGTTTCCACATGAATTCAGCTTGGTACGATTCCACCATTTGCATGTGGATGCCACATTCAATTTTGTTCCTTTTCTTCGCCTCATTCCACATTCGTTCTACATGGTTGGTTATGGCACCTGTTAGTGGATCAACAAAATTGTATTTGTGATTCACACGCAAATGATGGAATTCTTCAGCATCTAGGCGATCATACGCTCACCAACCATCAGACACAATCGTCGTACCAGGTCTCACATATTTTTTTATTAAAGGAATTAACGTTGCTGCATCTCTCGCTAGCACGGTTACCAAAAAATGCACCTGAAATTTGTGCGCTTGCAAGAAGTCTATTAGTTAGGCATTATCTCTGGTTAAATATAAAATATCTTGCAAGTTCAGAGTGTTAAAATCCATTTTAAGATAAAGCGTGGTTGAGACTTGAAACTAGAGTTATCTCCCCCTTATTTGACTCTCCTAAAATTAAAGATAAAAATGTTTTTTCAGCCCTACAGTAAACAAGCACCAAAATTTCTACATGCATTAAATTTTGTCAAACAGTATATAGATATTCCTGCAAATGACATAAACAATGCATTGCAGTAAATCAGTAACAAAAGTGTATGGGTGAAGAAAGGTCAAAACACAAACTTTGATGTTAAGATGGTAGGAATTCTTATAACCAACTCTCCACAATAGTTAGCAAAGAAAATGTCAGAATCTACAGAGATGACGGCCTAATTAGTTTCTACAGCACAGCCGGTAGGGTAGCAGACAACAAAAAACAAATAAACAAAACCCTAAGAAAACCTAGGCTTCCATAGAGAAATAAAAAATAAACTTAAACAAAAGTAAATTTCCTGAATATATATTTAAACTTAAACAACAAAACCCACAACCCTACATAAAAACTATAACACCTCGTTATAGATTAGCAAAGATTCACACCATCTAGCCACGGTTTTCAAGCAAATTATTAAATCAGTAGAACACAGAATATCCTGCAATTCCAACAACATAGACATAGTTAATCAGTAAATAATAGAGTACCAAACTGCCCTAAAAAATAAAGAAAAAAAATAGAACAAAAAAGAAAAATAGACAAATCAAAATCAAATATAAATTTATCAGATTAATTGCTATCGATGACAAACTCTAAAATTCTGACAAGATAGTTTTATATATTAAATATAGTAATTCACAGACTATTTTGCTGTATCACAGCTATTCAGCTTCTTCAAGATCAGGTAAATTTGAAGGTTGTTTCCATACCACAATGTCCTTCTCATCCAGGGAATGGCAGATACTCAAGCCATTTTCATGGTGAAGATGAGGTGGTCTAAACAAATGCATGTGAAACAAATGCAATGTTGACAGAAAGATAAGATTACAATTATATACTCCCAGGATAATGACACAATCCACTCATCCCATAGCTCACAATGATCCAGTTCCGTCACTTTTCAGACACCTATAACGATCTCAAAATAACAAAATCAATATTCTTTTGCAGAAGTGCAAACCCCTATGTAGATAATCCAAAAAACTTTATTAAGGAATTGGATATCCATTTAGTTAAATAAAATCTAGCTTTAAGTTAATAGTGTTGTCTTTTAACGAAGAGTGAAGAACATATTCAACCTCTCAAAATAAATTAGATGTGGGGAGTCTGCTGAAAAAGTCTGACTGTAAAATTGCTGATTCCTGACTTCAACGTCCTACCTCTTAGGTAGCGAGTCTGAGGGGAAAGATCTGACTCCCAACTCTGGAGTAGATTTTAAAACATCCAACTCCTTACTTCCGCTTTGAACCCACAACTCTACTTCAGCAGGTGCAAATTTAATTGACTACCTTGAAGATGTAAAAGTAGGTGGGCCACATTGTTTTACAATCAGTGAATAACTTAGATTATACCTTATACCTGCCATCTACTATTTTGCATCTTTCCAGAGTATTGTTGAAAAAACCTCCGCCTTACTGTGATGAGCTTGTTGGTACAAACAATTAACACAAACCTTTTTTCTGTTGTGATCATTAAATGTTTGTTTTTTTGTTTTATGAGTAAAACAATGATTAAAAGTAAACACTCTAAAAGCTCATGCTGATGTCAAGAAAGTTTGCTATTTGGCCTATAGAACACACATTGAAAGGTTTACATAACTGTTGGCCATTTTGTAATCTAGGGTGTTTTTGGATAAAATGTCAAATAAAAATAGGTTCGTCTGATCATAGATTTTATGTTCTCATGCTGAAAATTTTTATTCATGTTACATAAAGAGTTCGATGATATTTATTGCTTACTTTAATTGGATTTTCAGCACTCGTCATCAAGACTCCATGAAAAGAAATATTATACAATTTATATTGAAGGACATAAATATTATATAAGTTGCAGTAAAGAACATCAATGTTATACAATTTACAATGAAAAACACAAATATGATACAATTTAAAATGAACAACAATTTTCTGTGAAGAATATAAATATTATAAACTTAACAGTAAAGAACATAAATATTAGACAATCTACAGTTAAGAACATAAATATTATACAATTTACGATAGATAATATAAGTATTATACAATTTACAAAAGAGAACATATATATTATACAATTAACAGTCAAGGAGACAAATATTATACAATTTACAGTGAACAACGTAAATATACAATTTACGATAACGAACAAAAGTATTATACAATTTACAATAGAAAACATAAATATACAATTTACAATGAAGATTATAAATATATAATTTATAGTGAAAAAGATAAATATCATACAATATATACTGTAGAACATAAATATTATACCATTTACATAACATAAATATCATACAATTAACAATAAAAACCATACATATAATACGATTTACAGTAAAGAATATAAATTTGATACAATTTACAGTGAAGAACATAAATTTTATACAATTTACAGTGAAGAACATAAATGTTATACAATTTACAGTGAAGAACATAAATTTTATGCAATTTACAGTGAAGAACATAAATTTTATGCAATTTACAGTGAAGAACATAAATTTTATGCAATTTACAGTGAAGAACATAAATTTTATGCAATTTACAGTGAAGAACATAAGTATTACACAATTTACAATAAAGAACATAAATTACAATCAATTACAGTGAAGAACAAAAATATACAATTCACAATGCATAACATAATATACAATTAGATGCCAACTTTAATTGAATTTTCAGAATGCGTTATTGAGACTTCATTAAAAAAAAATTCTACGATTTACATTGAAAGACATAAATATTATATAAGTTACAGTAAAGAACATCAATATTATACAATTTACAGTAAAGAACATCAATATTATACAATTTACAGTAAAGAACATAAATATTATACAATTTACAGTAAAGAACATAAATATTATATAATTTACAGTAAAGAACATAAATATTATACAATTTACAGTAAAGACCATAAATATAACACAATTTACAGTAAAGAACATAAATATAACACAATTTAAAGTAAAAAACATAAATATAACACAATTTACAGTAAAGAACATAAATATAACACAATTTACAGTAAAGAACATAAATATAACACAATTTACAGTAAAGAACATAAATATTATACAATTTACAGTAAAGAACATAAATATAACACAATCTACAGTAAAGAACATAAATATAACACAATCTACAGTAAAGAACATAAATATCATACAATTTACAGTAAAGAACATAAATATCATACAATTTACAGTAAAGAACATAAATATAACAATCTACAGTAAAGAACATAAATATATCACAATCTACAGTAAAGAACATAAATATATCACAATCTACAGTAAAGAACATAAATATATCACAATCTACAGTAAAGAACATAAATATATCACAATCTACAGTAAAGAACATAAATATATCACAATCTACAGTAAAGAACATAAATATATCACAATCTACAGTAAAGAACATAAATATAACACAATCTACAGTAAAGAACACGCATAGTATATACTTTACTGTGAAGAAGATAAATATACAATTTACAATTAAGAACATAAATATTATACAACTTTCTGTTAAAAGCATAAATATCATACTGTTTACTGTCAAAGAATAAATATTAAACAATTAATAGTGCAATAATAAATATTATAGAATTAACAGTAAAAACATAATATCATACAATTTACAGTGAAAAACATAAATTGTATAAAATTTACAATAGAGAACATCAATATTTAAAAATTTACAGTGAAGGGCAAAAATATTATATGATTTACAGTAATAAACGGAAATATTATACAATTTCAATGCATGACATAAATATTATACAATTTACAATTAAATACAATTTACAGAAAAACACATAAATATTATACAATTTACAGTAATAAACGTAAATATACAATTTCCAATGAAAAACAAATATCATACAATTCACAATTAAAAACAAATATTACACAATGTACAATAATAACATAAATATTTTACAATTACAGTCGAAAACAAAACTATTATACAATTTCCAATGCATAACATAAATATTATACAATGTTCTGTGAAGAACATAAATATTATACAATGTTCTGCGAAGAACATAAATATTATACAATGTTCTGTGAAGAACATAAATATTATACAATGTTCTGTGAAGAACATAAATATTATACAATGTTCTGTGAAGAACATAAATATTATACAATGTTCTGTGTAGAACATAAATATTATACAATGTTCTGTGTAGAACATAAATATTATACAATGTTCTGTGAAGAACATAAATATTATACAATGTTCTGTGAAGAACATAAATATTATACAATGTTCTGTGAAGAACATAAATATTATACAATGTTCTGTGAAGAACATAAATATTATACAATGTTCTGTGAAGAACATAAATATTGTACAATGTTCTGTGAAGAACATAAATATTATACAATGTTCTGTGAAGAACATAAATATTATACAATGTTCTGTGAAGAACATAAATATTATACAATGTTCTGTGAAGAACATAAATATTATACAATGTTCTGTGAAGAACATAAATATTATACAATGTTCTGTGAAGAACATAAATATTATACAATGTTCTGTGAAGAACATAAATATTATACAATGTTCTGTGAAGAACATAAATATTATACAATGTTCTGTGAAGAACATAAATATTATACAATGTTCTGTGAAGAACATAAATATTATACAATGTTCTGTGAAGAACATAAATATTATACAATGTTCTGTGAAGAACATAAATATTATACAATGTTCTGTGAAGAACATAAATATTATACAATGTTCTGTGAAGAACATAAATATTATACAATGTTCTGTGAAGAACATAAATATTGTACAATGTTCTGTGAAGAACATAAATATTATACAATGTTCTGTGAAGAACATAAATATTATACAATGTTCTGTGAAGAACATAAATATTATACAATGTTCTGTGAAGAACATAAATATTATACAATGTTCTGTGAAGAACATAAATATTGTACAATGTTCTGTGAAGAACATAAATATTATACAATGTTCTGTGAAGAACATAAATATTATACAATGTTCTGTGAAGAACATAAATATTATACAATGTTCTGTGAAGAACATAAATATTATACAATGTTCTGTGAAGAACATAAATATTATACAATGTTCTGTGAAGAACATAAATATTATACAATGTTCTGTGAAGAACATAAATATTATACAATGTTCTGTGAAGAACATAAATATTATACAATGTTCTGTGAAGAACATAAATATTATACAATGTTCTGTGAAGAACATAAATATTATACAATGTTCTGTGAAGAACATAAATATTATACAATGTTCTGTGAAGAACATACGTATACAATTTATTATGAAGAATAAATATTATACTAGTTACAGTGAAAAACAAATGTTATACAATTTACATTGAAAAACAAATGTTATACAATTTACATTGAAAAACATCAATGTCATACAATTTACATTGAAAAACATGAACGTTATACAATTTACATTGAAAAACATGAATGTCATACAATTTACATTGAAAAACATGAATGTTATACAATTTACATTGGAAAACATGAATGTTATACAATTTACATTGGAAAACATCAATGTTATACAATTTACATTGAAAAACATCAATGTTATACAATTTACATTGAAAAACATGAATGTTATACAATTTACATTGAAAAACATGAATGTTATACAATTTACATTGAAAAACATGAATGTTATACAATTTACATTGAAAAACATCAATGTTATACAATTTACATTGAAAAACATCAATGTTATACAATTTACATTGAAAAACATCAATGTTATACAATTTACATTGAAAGACATCAATGTTATACAATTTACATTGAAAAACATCAATGTTATACAATTTACATTGAAAAACATCAATGTTATACAATTTACATTGAAAAACATGAATGTTATACAATTTACATTGAAAAACATCAATGTTATACAATTTACATTGAAAAACATCAATGTTATACAATTTACATTGAAAAACATCAATGTTATACAATTTACATTGAAAAACATCAATGTTATACAATTTACATTGAAAAACATGAATGTTATACAATTTACATTGAAAAACATGAATGTTATACAATTTACATTGAACAACATGAATGTTATACAATTTACATTGAACAACATGAATGTTATACAATTTACATTGAAAAACATGAATGTTATACAATTTACATTGAAAAACATGAATGTTATACAATTTACATTGAAAAACATGAATGTTATACAATTTACATTGAAAAACATGAATGTTATACAATTTACATTGAAAAACATCAATGTTATACAATTTACGTAGAAAAACCTAAATGTTATACAATTTACATAGAAAAACCTAAATGTTATACAATTTACAATGAAGAACATAAATGTTATATGATTTGCAGTGAAAAACAAATATTATACAATTTACAATACAAAACATATGTATAATACAATATATATAATACAATTTACATAGAATACATAACATAAATATTATACAATTTACAATGAAAATCATAATATTATACCATTTACAATTAAGAACATTAATATCATACAATTTACAATGAAAAACATAAATATTATATAATTTATAGTGAAGAACATATATTATACCATTTATAGTGAAGAACATAAGTATTATATAATTTACAGTGAAGAACAGGCATTTTTTGTAGGCCAGAGTGCTCATCTTCTAGTGCGCTGACTTTTCAATCCCACTTTCTGACCTTTTGTCACATATTACTGCTGTGGGATGGAGATAAATAAAAAATAAAAAAAATAAAAATAAATAAAATTGAATTGTTGAGGTTATTTACAAAATTTTCAAGAAATTTCTAAGACCATTCTGAAAATTGAAATCCTATTGAACGTTTTGTGGTCATTTACACACTAGTGATGTTAATAAAGGTAATTCTACTTCAGCTATGGGTAACATTTTAAAAGAACTAGTGTTCAGTTAAACATATACAATAAATCGTTAACAAAAAATATAGTCTTGGCATTAAATAGCCACAAAAAGACTGTAAAACATTAAACTAAACCAAACCTTATTATTATAGTAGTATCTTGCGAATAAAGAGGGTGAGAAAATACATCAGATGACACTATTGTAAATCAGTTTTTTCTAGTTGACATACAAGAATATGCCATTCTCTAAGAGAGCAATAATAATAATATATAGTGGACCATTCTAAGTAAAAATCCTTGATTAAAAAAAAAAAAACTTAAAATTTTTTTCTGTATAAGTATTCCTTAATTTTTATAATAAAGTCTAGTGATTTTTCCCCTATTTCATTGATGATTATAGGTTTCTAACCAAAATCTGCATATGCGGATCTGCTTCTGTAGCCATTTAGGCCTATACTTTATGCATGATTTCAAAAATATGCATTCATTACATTCACTTTCTGTAATTATTACATTTTTTCCAACTTGATAGTTTCTTACACAGACGAAGTTGGAGGGATTTACACTCTCATGCTCAGAACTACTACCACTGCTACCCACTTACACTGGGGAGTCTTTTTTTTTATCTCCCTCCCACAGCAGTAAAATATGACATAAGGTCGGAAAGTGGAATTGGAAAGCCAGCGCCCTAGAAGAACACTCTGGCCTACAAAAAATGCCTGTGCAGCCGCGCTGGCATTCCCCGCTAAGAGTGCCTTAGCAATAAACTAACCCCTTCTCAAAGGGTGAGAAGTTAAAGCTTGAGAGGGTGAACCTCCTAGAACTGCACATGACTATTAAGTCTGTACCGTTCACTGAGTGTCAAGACACAAGCCAGTGCCACCTGTTAAAGTCTCTTCTTTATATATTCACAACAACAACAATCACAACAAAGGCGCCCTCTGGGCCGGATGAAAAACTTCACCCAAGGGCCGTAACTTAATACATTACATCCTTCCATTCTTAGATGGATCAATAAACATAGTCTCTTAACTTAAATGGAGCTCTCCTTACACACTCAGATCTCCGAGGAATAGGCGATGCTTTCTGTCCGAAGTCTATAGGTTCCACCTCAGCTTCTTACTAATTCTGGTACTCCTTCATCCTTGGTAGACTCCCTTGTACTGGATGTCACCGTGTCATCTGCAGCATTATTCATATCAGTCACATCCTCCTCTGGGACCAGGATTGTCCTTTTAATGATCTGGTCTGAATGTTTCCGTGTAACTCCTCTCTCGGTCTCTACCTCAAAATTGACATTACCCAACTGCCTCGTAATGATGCCCTCCAGCCACCGTTGACCAGGGCCAAAATTCCTCACAAGGACTGGATCATTCACCCAATGACTTCGGCACAGTGTCATGATTTTAGTACCCTTCTCAATTTTGTAGTTGTACACCCTGCTCTTAAACTTGTTTGGCTGTAACAGATGAAAGACTGTTCTTAATTGTTGCTTGAACAGAAATTCAGCTGGAGAACCCCCAGTTACTGTGTGTGGGGCTGTCCTGTAGTTAAAAAGGAATCTGTTGACTTTTGTTTCAAGAGATGTTTTCGTGTCTTTGTCCATCCTCTTCATTGTTTCCTTGAATTTACGCACACTGCGTTCAGCCTGCCCGTTGGAGGACGGATGATAAGGAGCCGTGAATATGTGTTTAACCCCATTTGCCTCTAAAAACCTGAATTCATCACTCGAGAAACAAAGGCCGTTGTCACTCACAACCAGCAGAGACAAACCATGAGTCGCAAAGATTCCCCTCAACTTCTCAATGGTAGCTGCAGCAGTGGATGTCTTCATTATGCAAACCTCCATCCATTTGGAGTAGGCATCAACCACTATTAAGAACATGTGTCCCAAAACTGGACCAGCATAGTCTATGTGAATCCATTCCCAGGGCTGACTTGGATATTCCCAACAATGAATCAGAGTTCTGTTGGGCTGTTTCTGATTTAGCACACAACTTTCACACCCCTTGGCGGCCCACTCAATATCTTCATCCAGTTTTGGCCATCATGCATAGCTTCTAGCTAATGCTTTCATCCTCACAATGCCTACATGAGTCTGGTGTAGTTGCTGCAGAACTTTTCTTCTCAACAGGAGTAATAATAATCCTGCTTCCCCACAGTAACACGCCATCTTCACAGGTCAGTTCCTTCCGTTTATTAAAATAGGGCTTTAATAGTTCACTCAAACTGACCCCATTCCAGCCATTCATTGTGAATTTGTATACTCGGATCTTTTCTAGTCTCTGCTCTCACAACTTCAACCTTCACTGGAGCTTCCACAAGGTCCATCATAAATATTTCATTAGTGGATTTAGATATATCTTTTTCCTGAGCCTCCAGTGGAAGACGACTCAAACAGTCCGCATTACTATTGAGGGCTCCTGTTTGATATTCTAGTTTGTAATTATAGGCAGCCAAGAATAGAAGCCAACGCTGTACCCGGGCAGCTATTATAGCAGGAATTGGCTTGTTCTCTGCAAATAGACCCAACAACGGTTTGTGATCGGTGAACATCGTGAAAGGGTTTCCAAACAGATATTGATGTAACCTCTTCACTGCAAAAACCAGGGCTAGCCCTTCCTTTTCAATGTGTGCATAATTCTGTTCAGCATTCGGGAGATGTAACATATTAGCTTTTCACTGCTATCTTCCATCCTATGAGCCAACACAGCTCCCAAGCCATAAAGAGAAGCATCCATTTGAACAAGTGTGGGCTTGGACGGGTCAAAATGAGTCAGAAGTGGTGCTGTACACAGCATTTTCTTTGTCTCTTCAAAAGCTTTTTGTTGGCAGGCTTCCCACTTCCAAACTGTGCCTTTCCTCATTAGACTGTGCAGTGGCTCAAGTCGTGTGGACAAATTTGGTAAATGGCTGCGATTATAATTTACTGCCCCAAGATAGGCTTTCAACTCTGTAACATTCCTGGGTGTGGGGGCTCTTGCCATCGCAGCCCCTTTCTCTGGTAGAGGAGCTGTATCATCCTTGCTAACCTTGAACCCTAGATAGGTTATTTCCCCAAGAAGGAATTTGCACTTGCTTCTTTTCAATTTGAGCCCAGCTATGCTCAGAGTATGAAATACTCTGTCTAGGTTCTTTAAGTGGCTGTTATCATCGGGACCTGAAATTAGTATATCGTCCACTCGTACCTTGCAATCGTTTGTCCATCTCCTGTTGAAAAATGCTTGTAGCACTGTGAACCCCGAACTGTAACCTTGTGGGTTGGTACAACCCCCTATGTGTGTTTACAGTTAACAATTCCTGGGTACCTTCCTCCAATTTCAGCTGCTGATAGGCGTGGCTTAAATCCAGTTTACTGAATTTTTCACCCCGCTCAGTGTGGCAAATATATCTTCGGTTCGAGGAATAGGGTAGCTAACACATGGAGCTGCTGCATTGATGGTTTGCTTATAGTCCCCACATATTCGGATCCCCTCATTGTTACTTTTAACAACGGGCACTATGGGTGCAGCCCATCTAGAGTATTCTACTCTTTTGTAAATGCCTTGGTTTTCTAGGCGGTCTAACTCCTTCTCCACCCCTTCTCTCAAAGCATAAGGTACAGGCCTGGCTCGACAAAATTTGGGCTTGGCTTCTTTATCAAAGAATGTTGAAAGTCCCTCAGGCATCTCATTTCTCCATTAAATAAGGCATCATATTTTGTAAGTAATTTTTTAAGCCTCGATGGGTTCTCCCTTGTTAAACAAAACAACCGTTTCCAGTCCAGTTTTAACTTCTTCATTCAATCTCTACCTAGTAGTGTTGGTATTTCTCCTTTCACAACCAGTAGTGGCA
This sequence comes from Sepiola atlantica, assembly GCA_963556195.1. Classification (NCBI taxonomy): domain Eukaryota; kingdom Metazoa; phylum Mollusca; class Cephalopoda; order Sepiida; family Sepiolidae; genus Sepiola; species Sepiola atlantica. The sequence continues at coordinate 34,972,077 of OY744534.1, forward strand.
AACAGTTCACTTGTCCCCTGAGGTTTAAAGTGCCCATCAACACCATTTTTTTTTTCTTTATGCTTCTAAGAACTCCGAACACATCTAATGAGTGTGTTTATTTTTATTTATTTATTTTTTTAAAACTTCCTGCTCATTGTTTGTGTTAATCTTTCAAATCCCTTCCTTGCATTGTCTTCTACTACTTCGTCGCCAATTATTAAGTCTGTACCGTTCACTGAGTGTCAAGACACAAGCCAGTGCCACCTGTTAAAGTCTCTTCTTTATATATTCACAACAACAATAACAATCACAACAATGGCGCTCTCTGGGCTGGATGAAAAACTTCACCCGAGGGCCGTAACTTGATACATTACAAGGACAATCCCTAAGACCGGCGGAATCAAAGCACGGATGCCAAGACAGTACCGGTCTAAGGGGTGTAGCATCCAGTGAACAAATACTGCATTTCAATTTATGCCAAAAGGCTGAGAAAAAGTCTTCTTCATAGGAATACTATCCCTTCATAGCACTGTTATTATTTCATTTTTTCTACCTTACTATTGTCGATTACCTACTCTACATTTTTAACCTAAATGCAGAACACTCCCTCTAACTACACATTCTTTTCTTTAGGACGTTTTGGTAGGCTATTCCAAAGACCTTCTTTTACATTCTCCATTTAAGAAAAAATTTACCAGATTAGCAGAATGGCCTGATAGTTTATTAGCAGTCGCTTCTATTATTCTTACTTTTTAATGTTTATTTACTTTTGATACATTTCAGATTAACGTTTTCTAAACCATAGAATTTCCATGGTCATGCTGGATACATTATGTTCTTTTTATTTTCTAATACAAAACCCGTTTTCAGAGGTTTACAAATACATTGGTTAAATAACCATTTCATTTATTTGAAGTCATAGCGGTTTCATTCTCAAAATAGGATATTACATTCCGAACAGTAAGCGGTCATTGCAGTCAATACCACACTTTCTCACCAAATATTTTCTGGCTTCTTTCAAACATAAGCATTCATAATTTCTTTTTTTTATTATTACTTTTTTTTTTCAGTCTGATAAATAATTCCCACAAAATATAAATTCTTTAACAAACTTTTGACTCCAGTTACATTTAACAAATTATTTGACTTTTTCAACTTTCTTAAACCCGAATGATTCTAAATTGTTAAAACCTTTGCTTTATAACTGGTGATTTCTCTAATTCATTCATTTTCTTTCTATTCTGTCTTTACCATGTTTGCTTAACATGTTATCATGGAAATGCTAACTGATTTACACACCCTTTACATAATTTCACTGTATTCTTGATATCTCGATCCATGTTCATCCAGTATACGTAACTACGCATAAGGCTCTACATCCGTGATATGCCTGGATGCCCAACATGAAATTCTCACAGAATACGTTTTTTTTAATGTCACCGGAATGACTACTCGATCATTGTACATTACTACATCGTCGCAGATGGGATGTGCTTCCGGAATTTTTGGGTACTTTTCAGTTATGCCCATTTTATTTTTTTTCATATAAAATCATCGTTCATCGCCTTTGTCTTTATCTTTGCTAGTGTCAATGGAAGTTTCTTCATGATAACAATGTGTTTTTCACCTCAACTTCTGTTCATAGAGAGGCGATTACAGTGTCCTCAATTGGTATCAATCTAGACAGGCCATCTGCATGACTGATCTTTGAAAGTGGGAGATACTCCATCTTGTAGTTATAGTTTACGAGAATGATTCACCATTTTTGTAATCTGTTAGCCGTATGTATAGGCAAACCCTTCTTCGAGCTATAAATTCTTAATAAAGGTTTATGGTCAGTTTGTAATATAAATCTTCTTGTGTGCACGAAACTGAAACTTTGTTACTGAAAAAATGATGGCCAGCACTTCTTTTTCTATTTGTGAATAACTTTTCTCGGTTGGTAGAAGTATGCGAGAAGCATGCACTACTGGCTTCAGCGAACTGTCATCCATCCTATGCCGTATGAACTTTCATCAGAAACTACGATGATCTCGCGTTCTGGTTAAAAATAAATCGGACATCCACCAGACTGTTACTTCTTGTGTGATACAGCGCGATTATGAGGTGTTCAACTAGAAAATCCAGTTTTTCTTTAATAATTTGTTTAAAGGCGCTCGTAGGTTGTGCATTTATAGTAATTCGCTAACCCAAGGAAACTCTTCAAAGACGATATATTTTCTGGTGCTGGCATACTCTTTATAGCAATTCTACTTGATTTTTTCTTCTGATGCGGACGGAACATTTTACTTCTTTTTGAAAATTGGTTGTATATCTGGTTTCAACTCAAATTTAGCAATCGTTTTATTGCATCTGCCTAGTCCACCAGAGAAACACTTATCTAAAGTTCTCTTTCAATTTTTTCTTTAATTTATCCACAGAATCTTTAATTTTTACATTCTGGCAAAAAGAATTTATCGGTAAATCCCACAGCTTAAACCTCTCCATCCAGTTTGTGCCTAATAAATTATTCGAACTATTCATCACAAATACTTTTAGTTTCAAGGTTTTTCCTTGAAATGTGAGCTCGCCTTTGAATTTGATTTGCTCCCAAATTACGCTTTTTTCTTTTGCCGATTTTCCTCCATGGGTGAAGATTAATAATTGATAAATCGGACCCCATAGCACATTACTACAGGCAGATTGAAAGTGTGCCTCTTAAGAAAGTATTCATTCTTGTTGATTTTATTTTTACTGTGAAACTCACAAGAATAAGTGGAAACTAATATTTTCTATGTATTAAAGATTGTTGTTTTAATGTTTGCAGGACCTTAAGAGTGACAAACAACGTGCTCAAATGGGTGCTGCCAGGGCTGTTCTAGAGAAAGCCACAATGATGCTGCTGACATCCTCAAAGGTAAATAAAATTGCCTTTTTTCCATTATTTTAGTTCTTTTATTTTTACTAGATTGAAATACACTTCAGTGGAAGTGACTGTATTCCCACGATGATGTGGGATAGCAGTTTAGGGACTACTTATCCTGATCGGATACCCTGGAGAAAGATTTATGATGTGTAAGCAGAAAAATTACAAAAACAGCTAAATGTTTATAATATTCGTTCTACTATGGGAATTAGTTCCTTATAAAAGTGTAGTGACCTGAAGAAGAAGTTTTCTCCGAACTCCAACTTCAAATGTAGGAGATGCCTTGGGCAAGCATACCCTATTGACGGCCATCCTCACAAAGAAATGGTACTAGATGACAATACTCTTTCTGCTACCTAGGAGATATGCAGGTGGTGGATGTGAACTCAGTATAACTACAATGTGCAAAATTTCATGAGCTGTCGCCTCTGATAACATTGTGAGTTGTCCTCTTCTACATCTGGGATATGTTGTATAGCAGCTATTTCAGAAGAGTCATGTTATATGGCAACAGATGCTGGGCCTTCACTCAGTCCTCTCTCGCCGTACTGGAGTACAATTACAGATCCATGATTAGATGGATTTGTAATGTAAAATCTAACCAAACCCAACACATTAGTTCAGTGTATTTGCTGAAAGCACTACATTAGCCCAGGTTATCCTAAAGACCAGCTGGTAGGGTCATCCTATATAAACTGTTGCAGAAGCATAGATGTCTTGAATCAGAGCAAGGTTGGCCGGCTATGGAAAACTTAGAAGCAAGTGAGTGTACAATATTGTACAGAGTTGAATTAGGAAACAGTTGACCCGCTGGAGAGTGAGCTTGCAAAATATCAAAAAATGTCTGACTCCTGGACAAGGGAAAAGTGATGTTGAATAAATAGAGAGATATTAGAAACAAAATCACAAATATATATTTCCAATGCAATGACTGATAAATAATTTTTTTTTACCCGATTTAAAATTATTTTTGATCAAGGTTTTCTTGTTTTGCTTTAAATGTTTTAACATTTTCGTTGTACTTATGTTTTAAATACTACAATTTTTGATCAATTAAATATGTAATGTCAAATGACAATTCTGCATACAATAGAAGCAATTTTGTTTTCATAGAATGTTTTCAAATTTATAATTTTAAAATTTAAGGAATTTAAAGATGTGGCAATAGAAATAGATTCATCACTTGTTATAAAATATGAAGGAATCTGAATTCTTGTGTGTTTTGTCCGTTATTGGTGCCTTGATTGTTTCATTTTATTTCTGCATATCTTTCAGACTTGTTTACGCCACCCTGACTGTCATGCCTCAAAACAAAACCGTGCTGGGGTCTTTGCACAGATGAGGCGGGCATTGGACATGATTCAACAGATTGTTACAAATGGAGTCGCATATAGCGACAGCCTCTCTCCAACTGTAAATGGAGACTCTGGTATTGGTCTAGCTACAGCTCAACCAACAGCAAGTCGAGTGCTCAAAGATTTTGATGTAAGTTAGCTTAATTGTTTGCATTTGTTGTCGCAGTGGGGTTGGTTGAAGACAATAATGAAGGAGTTTGAATTTGAGAAAAATAAACAGTGTGTTGTGCTGAGTCATGTTAAATCTTGGCTTCTACCTTCTGACAGTTGTAACAAATTAGTTGAACTGTCATGTTAAGACTAGAATTACAAATGAAAAACGTTTTTCTAAGAAAAGGTCACAAACTTAACTATCTTTTACATATCAGCAATTTGACTAAGGTTTGGGAAGAACATGTCCATGTCATGTGTTTTTGATATTGCAGCCTACTGATGGTAATAAAGATATATAATTGAAAATATGTTTTATATTAAATTAAATTATTAAATACTATCTATATTTACCTGCCGTTGCCCGAGTTGAGTTTTCAGTTTCAGTAAATATTCAAGTAAATTACCCTTTAGCATTTTTCAAATCGTATATGATTTATGTATAAAAAAATTGCTTCGTGGGTCACACTCAGTATATAAAGATAATTATTAACTTTTTCTTTTTTATGAGATCAGTGGAGTAGCAGACTTCGGCATTATATATACAATTGCTTATGAATAGGCGCTTTGATTAGACTTACACACATATCCTGTTTTCTTTGGTTTTTATTTTACATTCTATTTAATAGCTTTTGCATAATAACAAAATTTTGCTTCCTGGACAACACTGGTCGCATTTTACAGCTGATTTTGATTTTCGCAGCCTTACAAACATAGCCTAGTGATTTGGAATTAAAAGCAGATGATAATAATTTTTAATTTTTTGAATAACAGATAATACTTCACACAATCATTTTTTCCCTTCTGAACCGTCTGCCTACCAACTGGCAGTTCCACTGTCTGTTGTCATGGTGACAAAAATGTTACAGCTGTTTATTAAGACCTAAGATTAAGACTATTTCTTTTTTTTGTCTTCTATTTCATATTCAGACTTTGATGAATTTTTTAAATAACTTTTATACTTTTAAATTTCGGCAAACTGAGTTGTTCTAATTTATGAGGGAGTGCAGACGGGTCTGAGCAGAACATTTTTAGGTGAAATTGACTTTTCACGGTCCCAGTACAGCCACTGTGTGCACAGTTTCTGTCTTTTTATTTATTTTGTTTTTACTTATATTGCCAACCGGAGTTACAGTTACTGTTAGGATACAAAGAAACACAATACTTTTGTGTTACTTCGAATGCATTGCAACTTGCTAAAGTAATGGTGGGGAGAATTCTCCAAGGCATTGCCAACTCCTTTAGGAGAGAAGATGGTTTTCTTGTTTGTCATCTGCAGCACTCTCATCCATTATTGCGGGTTGACAGAAACAACCAGAATATTTTCGTGTAACATTGACTTTTATTGGTCCCTTAGATTATTGACTTTTAACAGTTCTATTACTCCCACTGGACATGCACTGTTTTTGTCTGTCATTCGAATTTAGGGATGCTAAAAGAACAATCTCACAATAATCAAATCTTGTTGGATCTTTAATGCTAATTCATGTACTAAAATTTTTTATGAAAGAAATGTCTCAGGAAAATCGAATGTACGAGTAAAATAGCAATTGGTCTTTAATAAATTGTTTATAAGTTGTTAGATTACATCATTACACAACATAGAAACTAATTTACTTTTTATTCACTTAATTTTGGAATTTTCTTTTTTAATCTGAAACTAAAATATATGCTTGTATATATTATATTCAAATGTTGGTAAAACTACTTTTAAAGATCATTTACATTAGAAGTGAGAAAATAAGAGCAATCAATGAGTGATTGAAATTTGTTGAAGAAAGAAAAATGACAGCTTCGGTGGTGAGGAATCGGAATCAAAAGTCAGTATCTTTCACAGGAGTCTGAGACTGTTTTTTTTAACTGACATTAGTTGGATTACTTTAAACTGATTCCTCATTTCTTCGCTATGTTGTCTGTTTTTTTTTTTTTTGTAAACTGGACATCAGCATTTTGTCACCTTAGATAAGTAGGAGTCAATATTTTTTGTCAGAATTGGGTTTTTCAGCTGACTCCCCATCTCTGGAAAGCTTAATATAACTTATCACACAGATTGTTGGAAAAGAGACTAAAGATCAACTTTGAATAAGTAAGGTAGCATTGCATGTATCGATCATGAAGTTGGACTCTGTAAAATGATTAATATTTTGGTGCAAAAGATTTGTCTACAAAAGAGAGTGAGTGCATCATTGCATGCATAATAAGAAAAGAAAATCAATCATAACATTTCCCTCTGTGTATGCAACAGTAAATAACATTTTTCCCTTTTGTGTGTATCTTTTAGTTACAAAAAATGAAAAGAAATCTAAAGATATATTCACTTATTTTATTAACTTGATTACTTTTGAAGATTTGCAAATCTTCTACATTTGAAGTCATTGTGATCAGATTATCGCTGCATTCTTTTTTTTTTACCAGAAAACAGAATACTTACTATATTTATTCCTGCAAATACAGATCTTATATCCTTAGTCATAAAGAAAGTTATTTTAATATCTGCTGCTTTTTTTCTTTTTATAAAATCTCTATATTCACACTGACTGACATTTACATATCTCCCTCCTCATAAATTTGTATTTAATTAAAAACAAAAACTCTAATTACTATCGATTAAAGATTAAAATTTTACATATAAAATGCTGATTTAAAAAAAAAACTTTTTTAATTTTTAGGTTAGATTTTTCAGTTTGCTATTAATTTTAACATAACATCTCGCTCGCTTCAGATCTTTCTTTTTCAACAAAATGTAGTCCAGTTGTGTGTTAGCACCTTCAGAGTTGAGATTGCTGTCTTTCTTCAGGAATCATGAGTTATTGACCACCCAATGACTGATTTGACGTTAAATCAACAAGACAGACATAGATTTTTTTTAATTTGCTGCACTTATAAATCTTCATGATACAAATTGAATGGCACCAATTACCTCTTAAAGTTGAGAAGTTCTTAAGTTATGGCTTTTTTCACTTTTGTCAAAAATATGAATTTTCGATGTTATTGACAAAGTTTAAAATTTAATATTTCCAGTGATTTTGCACCCTAAAAGCTTTTTTACATATCATTTTAAGTGCTTTGATGAATCTAAAATGTACCATATATATTTTTTATCTTAGAAGTCAAATAAGGCAAGTTAATCCTCATTAATAAAAATGATTTAAAAAAAAAATTGTCCAAAATAATTTCCCCGTCTTATGTCATGCTATTTACAAAGTTTCCCCCCACCATAGATTCATGGTGGGGAAAACTGTGTAGAAAACATTTTGAGGCAGAATTAATGGCTAATCTAATCTCTGGGTTTTCACTGGATGCTGATCTCATCAGCCCACGTCTGGCCCTACCGTTCATGTCAGTGTCAGTCTATGAATCTCTGGTTACACTACTATTTGAACTATTGAAGACTTTCATGTTTTTCTGACATTTGCAGCAGTTTGAGATCTCTATGCTTGATGTGGCCAATGGGTGTTTATCTGCATCTCATATGACTTTCACCGCTATATTGAGCAGTAACTGTACATTAAAAGGCCATGCCTAGCATCTGGCATCCCACGTGACCCCTATACAGCCTAGGGCTATTGTAAGGGATAGCTGTCTGGATACCAGAGCATTTCCACATGCTGGCAGGTCGTGCATACCCTAGACTTTAAAGGGTTCTCACCCCGAGCGCATAACTGTATTATTGTATCTGCTACTACTGACCATGGGTCAGGTTTTCCAGGAGGTAGGACGAGGACCTGTGTTGTGTACTTGCAGAGGTAACCTATATCAGTACATACTACAATGTCTAGAGACAATTAATATTGGGCCAAGGTGTAACTGGGCGCGTAGTGCAATTAAGCATGACAACTAAGGTAACTACTACCGAGGGGATACTTCCCTCCCCCCTCCAATATGAATATAAAAAAACATTTATCACCAAAGTTTAATTTAATTCTAGCAGAAAATTAAAAAATGAGACCCATGGAAAGTTATACTAGAATAGAACTTGTTCTGTTAAAAATAAAGAAAACTGTTACATTTTTCAATAAATTAATCAAGCTACATTTTTATTTAAAAAAAAGAATGAACCATTTATATCACCAGTTTTTTCTCGGATGTTTAATGAAATTTATTTTTTTGATGTGATTGAAAAGAAGGTGAAAATGTATTGCCCTGTACAGGGATTGAACTCATAACCTTCATATTATGAGATTTTTGTATCTAATACAACACCACCCCTTTATTTCACTCCTACCACTTCTCCTCCCAGGCACCCTTCATTGCCACCTGTTACATCATGAAGTGTAGTGATAGTGATGGTCAAACACACACATCTCATCATTATTGTTATTGATTTTTTGAAAAAGTTACAATGGATATTTTAAATAGTTTTAGATGCATCCATCCTTTAGTCTGTCATGCTTAAGTTTGAAATAAAATTTCATTACTCAACATGCAGATTGAATGGTTTAATTTTTGTTTTGTATTTGCTTAATCTCTTCTATTTTGTCTGAAGAAGTGCGGGAATGCAAAATGACATCTGCTAGCAAGTGTACATATTCTGTGATGACAGCTACTCACTTCCTTTTTCTGACCAGTTATTTTGGCTGTGTTATTCTTTCATCATCATAGCAATGCCAAGAATAGATGTTCTGTTTAGATTCAATACACAAATAGATAATAATTCTCATCCCCGTCCATCTCTCTCTCTTTCTCTTCATCTCTCTCTTTCTCTTCATCTCTCTCTTTCTCTTCATCTTTCTCTTTCTCTTCATCTCTCTCTTTCTCTCTGTGATAAGAAGATATACAAAATGTCACAAGATAAATATAGGAGGTAAATGATCTTTAAGCTTGCTTGTATATATATATATATATATATATATATATATATATGAAATAAGTATTTTATTTAAAAACTATACAGTACAGTATCTGTTTGGTGCACCAGAGTTTCATCGATCCAACATGCTGGTTCTGGGGGAGAAACCATCTTGTATTGTCAGACCGAATCTTCAGCACTGTTAAACAAAGACTTCAAGAAAAATGGGAGAAAATACACAATTCATAGGTTCAAAACATGCAGTGCCCGCTTTTTGTGTTCCCCATAACAGATAATCCACGTTCGTAAAGAGCTGCTTGTTATTGTTTAAGGGGGATTTTTTAAGATGTGTTTTGTATCTATTTTATTTTTATTTTATTTAAAAGGCGTTTTTATTATTGTTTATTGTTTGTTTAGGAGGGATATTTATATGTATTGTATTTCTTTTTTTAACGATTTATGGACTGGCTCGGCTATGTATTGTCAAAAACTGGTGTATAATGACAATAGGATCCTTCCGAAATATCACTGCAGGCTAAAAGAGTAATTTTAAGAAATATTTCAAAACATGATCCTTATGTTGATCTAGTTAGTTAATCCAGGAATTGGGTATCTTATACAATGAAGAAGAGATATAATAACGTGTTCAAATGGCTGATTTAAGGGTGTCGGAGTGTTTTGGAAGGGGGTTGTGGTGGTCTTTTATGTTAGCGTTTGTTCTTCCTTATATATATTCTAGTAGAATACCCGTTCCAGGACGGGTATTAACAATAAATATATCATTAGTTTAAAATTTAAATTTTTTTCCGGGGGGGGGGGGGGGGAATGGTATAGATTATTAAAAATAATAATGTGCCCACGGTACATACCCTGTTACCTAGAATTCCTAAGTTCAATAGTTTAGGATTTTACCAAGCACATACATATTATTGACGCTCACGCACGCATCAATCCTTTTTAAAAATGTTTACTTAATATAACTCAAAATTTGATATAGAGCAATTTATTTCTCTATTAAATTTTCTGTATCAACTGATTTTAAAAGTTTTTTGAGGGCGGATGCAAGTTTAAGTGGCGCATCCACTAAATGGTAAAGTTTACAAAAAAAATAATCTGCCCATGTTACTCACCAGATTGCTGAGAATATATATTCCAAAATTCATAATGATCGAAAAAAAAAAAAGAAGAAAAAAATTTTATATATATGCACCTCCTAAAAGTTAACTTTTACAAAAAAAATTAATATTACTCACCATATTTTTTTAAGAATATATAGTCCAAAATTCATGATGATTCATTCATTAGTTTAGGAGATTACTCTGTGTGTGTGTGTGATATATATAAATATATATATATATATATATATATATATATATATATATATATATATATAATAAACATATAAACAAGTCTCTGGCCTACCCATGGGTTCCAGTCTCTCCGGCCTCCTCGCCATTTCCTACATGAACAGACTGGAACAACAAGCACTTAGCACCTGCCATTCCCATATTTTCTTCTCGAGATACGTTGACGACATTTTGATCCTCACTTCATCCCGAGAAGAAGCTACCTCTATCTTTAATACACTTAATAACACTGACCCCCACATTAAATTTACCATCGAACATCCCAACACCTCAGGCTCTCTCTCACTTCTAGACTTTAAACTCAGCATTAATGACGACGGATCTCTCCACACCACTTTCTATAGAAAACCCGCCTGCAGGAACCTCTTCATCCACTACAAATCCGCACTACCCCTCAAATCCAAAATTAGTTACGCACAAACCGAAATCACCCGCATACAGGACAAATGCTCTTCTACTTCCGATAAAACAACACACACCGAAGCCTTCCACCAAACCCTATTAACCAACGGTTTTCCCCTAACTACCATATCCAGCCTTAACAACACCAGAAGACGTAGACACCACGCTCTCACCAACACTTGCTTCCTTAAACTCCCCTTCTTTAGCGACCGTATCACTTCCGCTATCAGCAATGCCATACGTAGTGAGAACCTTAACATACAACTTTCTCACACAGGCACTTCTCTCCGACAACATTTATCCAAAAAAAAGTCACTACACCCCAGACCCCTGCGCTCTAGCTAGTTGCCCCATCCCCAACTCTGGCCTCTGCCTCCGCACCTATACAGTATACAACCTACAATGCGCTAAGTGTCAAAAGTTCTACATCGGTAGTACTGTTAGGCCTCTACACCAACGCATTAAAGAGCATCTAAACACCCACATCTCTTCCTTCCACAAACACTTAATATCATGTGGCAACACACATCGCTCTATTAGTGTCCGCATCCTCAACTCCGTCCGCAATATAGGTCAGCTTCGAATTTCGGAAGCTATTCTAATCTCTAAATTTCGTCCAACCCTGAATAACAGATTCGAGTTGTCTTCCCCTTTCATCCTCTGATTCTTACATTCTCACACTCCCACCCCCAACTTACTTGCCTTTGTCTCCTCTTTATTTGCCATCGCCATCCACCCCACATTTTTGCTTGCCTTTGTCTCCTCTGTATTTGCCAGCGCCACCCACCCCACATTTTTACATGTCACATATTATAATTATGGAATGGAATGATATGCACTTTATTTACATATATTTAGGCCTTGTGTATGTGTATGCATATATACATGTATGTGAATATGGGTGTATTCTCATGTGTGTGTATGTGTATGCTCAATAAAATAAAATAATAATTAAAAAAAAAAAATTAAAATAAATAAAAAAGAAATTATAATAATAAAAGAATAAATTAAATATATGAATAGATCATAATAACAAAGGAAAATTAAATAATAAAAAAATAAAAAAAAATAAATCAATAAATAGAATAAATTTATATAAATTTAGTTCTAGGAGTATTATACCCTTGGAATACTCTTAAATTAACTTATGATAAAAAGGTAAATAAATATGTATTTAGATATTTACACTTTATGTATGTATATGTGTGTATGTATTTTTTTATCCCTAATTCCCCCCCCCCTTCCCCAACGTTTCTTCTTATTCCCCCCCCCCCCCCCCCCCCCCGTTCCAACGATTCCTTCCTACCCTTTGGCATTGATCCATTCCACAATTCAAATTCCTTCTAAAATTTCAAATCTCATTTCTAAATATAGTTTTCCTTAGTTATCCCCCTTTGATGGCACATATTATAATACGGCCCACACTTAAATTTAGATTTAGAGTTGAATAAAGAAAAAGAGAAAAAAATTAATTAATAAATCATACAAAATAAAATTTAAGAAAATTATAATAATTAGTATATAAATAAACAAATGTTTATAATATTTTAACTTTAGTTGAATAATTGTTTAATTAAATTTTGACATTTTCTGCGTTCCTTCTTCCAATTGTCTGCTGCGGTGTTTCAATGGTTTGACACCGGTTTTTCCCGTTTTTTCGACCCTCTCAGTCTTTTATTGTTGTCTTTTGAAAATGAAAGTTTTTCTTTCGAAAATTTAAGATTACCCTTTGCCGAACTTTTATTTACCAAACAGTTTTTACTATTCTGGTATTTATTCAGTTTTTCGTAAAATTATTAATAAATCGTTTTGAGTTTCACTTTCTCTCTTCGTTTATTTCTTTTCACTTTCCATCTTACAGCAACTACATCGCATTGCTACAGCCTCGGACGACTAATCTATATATATCTATATATATATATATATATATATATATATATATATATATATATAACTTAGGCATGTAATTTGGGGTTATACTGATGCAACAGGTTATCTGTATACTTGGGCTATTATCTTCTTGTTTTTATATAAGGTTTCTTAAAAAAATCTGTGTAATGTTATTTTACTTTATCTTGTTTTGTTTAATGTTTATTTTTTATATGCATATTATTTATATTTTGTTTTTATAGTTTATATATTTTTTAATATAATTTTGTTTATATTTTATTTTGGGTGTTTGTGGGAGTGTAGTGTGTTTATGGAATTGCTTAGTGGAGATATATGGTGGTATTGTATTTGGATATGTGTGTGGAAAGGGTATATAAATTATTTAAATAGAACGAATGGATGTGTCTTATATTTTCCATACCTCAGAGTGTGTCATAATTCAGTTTATGGGGGTGTCAGGGAGAATTATGTTGGTTATTTTCTAGAATAGTAGCTCCAACAAATAATTTTTTTAGTACTATATCCACTAAGTATAATTCAGTTCTAAGTGACAGTCATCTGAAGGTTGAAAGTTCAATCCTCAGTGCGGGCGATACGAAGAATTGCGAATTACTGAAGACTTCTTCCCAGTCATGGCAGATGGAACGAGAGCATGCTACCCCCATGGATTAAATAATGGGTTCCGTTCGAAATTCCGTCCAGATTCCTGAGTTCGACAGAAAGATTCCCGAGTTCGACAAAGTACACCTGAAGAAGGTCAGAGGTTACATCGGCCGAAACGTTGTGATAAAAACACCCAAGATGAGAACAGTAGTCCGAATATACCAAATTCTATGAATTATAAACCCTCATCTCAAAAATTCCGAAGCATATAATTGCATATCTTTATATCTTTATTGTTAGAGTTGCGATGAATGGGAAGAATGAATGAGTCGAGGGTTTAGGAATTGACGGGAGACAAAACCTTGATTGATCTCTAGCCAGTCGCTTTCTGCCATATCAAAAATTGATACAGTTAAATAACATTTTTGGACACCAATGCCTCCCTCCAATTGCATATTGCTTATTTAGCAAATGGCTGTATTTCTTTCCAGGTGGCCTCTTTGTTTTTGTTGTAGCCACCAAATGTAATTCTTCCATTTATACAGGTGGCATTCTTGTTTTGCAATATGTACTGGATGTAATTTTTCAGCTTATACAGTTGGTATATCTGTCGGATGTTATGTTTATTTCACTCCCAGTGTGATTTTGCCGACAAATATCCAATGCTTCCAGGAATTACCTCCTTCTTTCATAGGGGTGTTGGCTTATTACCTATTTCCTGAGTGCCGTCATTTGTGATGGAATGTTGATGGAACTATACAGATTAATTTTGTACTACATCCAGAGAGCCCCTTTTTGGGGGAACTTGATTTTCTGCATTAAAAACCGACCTTGTATTTATCTTTGCCTTTCTAAACAAATTTTAATTGTATGTACAAAGATTCTACATGAGAATAGTAATTAGAATTAGAAAAAGGTTACACATATTAGAGGCTCTTTACATAAGAAGTAAACGACCTAAGATCAATCAGGTTTCTTTTGAAAATGGTGTTCTCATATTGAAATGCATTCATTAATACATTTCAAAAGTTAGCACTACCAGTGTATAGAACAATTATTGCGACAATTTACACAATCTTAGATAACAATTTTATGAGAATAAACTAAACAATTTTATTTGACTAAAATCTGGAACAACCATCAAATTCAAACTAAACTGTTTCCTGTATTGTACTTTTATTTTACCTTTTTTTTTAAAAAGAACAACATTTTCCTTTACTTACATACCCTGAGGATGATTCTTCTTATTGTAAATAATTTTTGTTCTTTAGTTGATAATTTTAACCCTGAATCCAAAAGACTTGTGCGATAGAATGAAAGTGTCAATAAAGAAAATTTGTCAATTTTGTTTACTCAAACTTCATAACAACTAGTTGTACTGGTCCGGTGTTCTTTGGCTTTTGTTTTTGTTTTACTTTTTTTCTTCTTTTAAATCACATAAATACTCTCGGGTTTGTTTTTTAACTCTTAAATTTATTTTTAAAAAAACTAGCTGTCATGACCAAGCGTTGCCTGGGATTTTTTTTCTTTAATTTTTTAATTTATTTTTATTTAACTAAATTACGAAGCTGTTGATGAAGTAAAACTAAGCTAATCCCAATCATCAACAGAACATTATAGTTTTTGTTTTCAGAATAGAATAATCAATATTTGCAATCCAAACAATAGGAAATCTCACCAATATTGATGATTTCATGAATTTATAACCAACACCAATATAAAATATTTATTATATTTACATGATGACCGTACCAAATTGTCAATACATTATGGGTAATCGACAGGAAAAATATGAGCTGTAAAATATATAATAATCTAATATTTATCAGGTAGGTAAAGAAAATAATATGTTGATGTTTGTAGAGAGTAAATATTACTAAAGTTGGCCATGGCTACAGAAATAAACTTTGATAAGCTTCAATAATTAGAATAAAGAAGCAATGGTCAAGTATCAAAGTAGCATTTAATTTTTAGCAGAGCTACCCAGCATTGCCGGTTGGAGGGATAAGAAATAAGTGTGTGTAACATACGTAATTAAAATAAACATCACAATGTCATTTTTGCCTTAGGCTTCTACTGTAAACAAGCCATGGAAAAAACACAACCTAAAACAAGATGTGGAATAAATGTACACACAGTTGTCAAATATGTTCCCTCTTGTGGTATAACTGGTAACCAGCGAGTTAATATTTATTGCACTAAATTACTTACTGTTATGGTGCCGTACCTATGACGAACATTTGAACTCGTCCATTCTCAATAAATACTGGAAGCATCTGCTTCTCACTTGTTGCACAACCCCAGTCTACACTGGCAGTCACTACTGACGTACTACTTCTCTTGTTCCTCTGTTTTACCTAAACCCTGTGTCCGTGTTCTCATTTCAGCCCCTAAACAGGGCCATAACACTTACAAATGTTATCCATAAAAAAGACTTCTTCTTATAGCCCAATTAAAACTTCTGATCGATCTTCAAATATACTTTCTTCACACCCGAGTTCTCATCAGTCTCATTGTATCACACTTTTTAATGATAATATAATAACTACCTTTTAAACAAAAATGATCCCCCCCCCCTCAAAAATATTTAATTCATTTTATTTATTTTCATGATAATAATAAATACTTTAAAAAGAAGAAAAAAACCTGTTGTTAGTATTGTTTTTTGGAGCAAACAGTGTTATGTGAATATGTTTGCTGAAAAAAGAGGTAGTTTTGTTTAGCAATCTCTATATAAATAAAATTATATTATGTTTACTGAAAATTAAAAAAAATAAAAGCAGTACATTAGTTACAAAATAATAATGCATTCTGTAAATAGCTAAATAGGTCATTATTGAAAATATTCCTTTAAGGAATCCACTTTAAATTAGCCAATTAAAACACTGATAATATTATTTACTAATGTTGAATATCGAAAAAATTGACTATTATTAAATTTGTACCTGATGATTTGGAACTATGGGAGCGTTAGATACTCTGATTCTCTCTACTATATTAGCAATCAAAACAAAAACTGTTTATCGGATTAAATATGAAATTCAATGAAATCGATTGGAAATGAATTTTTTTATTTTTCAAAACCATGAAAAATGTTTAGTATGTAGTTTGTATTTAAAAAGTTATTAAAGTCAAAGGTACAGGGGAAACACTGGCTCTATTTTATGTATAAGATATCAATTAGAAAAAAAATCTGTAATCAGTTTTATTTAAATAATTGTAAGTGTAAAAATATTTTACTTCTCCCCCCTGAATACTAATTATTTGCATATTCACTTGATATTTATAAACGACAAATTTCTCGATATGTTTATATTTAAATAAATGATCCAAATAAAAATAATATATAAGTACATAAAAATAATAGCATTAAGACCGATTTTTGTTAATTAACCATGAAATTTCTACAAGATCTGCTTGTCACCATAATACTGGCATGTCTAAAAAGAGACGCATAAGCAATATAATGACAGGGAGAATACTGCTCTTGTCATAATCTGGTAGAAACTGCAAACCACCTGGTCATGTGAATATCTTAAAATAATATTACGATCATCAGTGCAGGTATGTGCACACCTAATTATATGGAGTGTGTTGGAGGTTTGACCGGATTTTTTTTTTTTTTTTACTCGTCTTTTGATAGAAAATACTGACTACTTTTTGCTGGTGTGAATGCACTGAACAAAAAGGATATGGAAAGTGCAATAAATGCACACTATGTAAAATGGTTAAGAAATTATGACTATTGAATTATGCTAATTACACTGGTTACTTTCTTGTTTATTGAATAATAGTTATGATGAAGGAAAAAACACTTTGCAGTGCCAGCAATTCCCTTGGTAACCAAAGCCTGAGAGGGCAAAATCAGTTCATTGATACAGATTGGAAGAGTCGACTCTTAAAGAAGGGAGTTAGAAAGACTGTACACTGCAATCAATTAAGACAATGACGTTGTTGTCATAATAATAATAATAATAATAATATTCGGTTTTACATCTGTTTTACAGGCTGGCATGTCTTGGACAGTTTGTAGAAATTGATTTTGGAACTAACTGGATCATATAAAAATTGCCTCAGTCTTAAAATAAATACAAAAAAACTAAAAATGCAGAATAGTTTTAATTTAAAAAAAGTTTTGCGTATTATACATCTGCTTGCAAGTTCAATGGCAAAGTTACAAATACATACTATTATTTACAAGCACACACATTTCTAATTAAAAAAACTTTTTGTTAATAAAAGTAATAGTAAAACTTTTTTCTTTAATAAAAATCTGCGATGAAAAAGTTATTAAAGCGTGTATTGTTCTGCTTATGAATCAAGTGGAAAAAAGTTAAAAAATCTGGTATTACTGAAAAAAAGTCTCCTTTTGGTCAGTGATCATTTTGGAGTGCTTGAAATCCATATGATCCAACTAACCTATCTCTGGCCAACTCTTTAATTATCTCTCTTTCTCTCAAGTCCATCCTTATCACTTCCTCCCATGTTTTCCCTGGCTTTCCCTTGTCAACTGATCCTGCTACCTCAATTTTTCTACATCTACTAACTGAAGAACTCTCATCCATTCTTTCAACTTGATCATACCATCAACATCCTCTGCACACATCTACCTACACTGTCCAGATTTAATTTTCCTCTGTGGTTATCAGAACTAAGCCTGTCTGTAAGACTAACATTATGTATCCATCGTATCATTCTCACATCATTTTTATCCATGCAATGCATGTCCTCAATCCACACTGGTCAAGTTTCACTTCCATACATCATCACAATGTGTACACATGTTTGATAGACTCTTTCCTTGGTCAACAGTAGTACTGCCATGCTAATTAGTAATGGCAGAAGTTTTCTAAACTTACTCCATTCACTCCTAATTCTTGCAATCATACCATCACCTGCTCCTCCTAGTGCTCTAATGGTTTCTTCAAGGTAACAAAACTTCTCGACAACTTCAATAGCTTCGCCATCCAAATATACTTTCTCCACATCTGAGTTCTCATCCGTCTCCATTGTCTTACATTTCTTGCACACAAACCGGTTATCCTCTCTCAACCTTCCAGTAATTCCACTGCATTTCTTGTGTATACTTGCAAGTACCACAAAAAACTGAGTAGCACCTGATTCTCTTTCCACAAACTGAGGAGGGAAACTTTCCTCTTGCTGGGGCTTTCCAACACTACAACCACTTGGTCTTGGGAACATCCACTGTCAGAGCTTTACATTTCATAGAATTCCTCCAAATCTTTAACTTAACAAGTAGAGCTTCCATTGTTTCACAGGCAAGCACTAAATCATCAGCATAAGCGTACACAACTCCCTGGACAAAGCTTCTAAGACACAAATGAAGAGCAATGACAATGAAACTAACAACACCTTTAAACCTTTAACACTTGTTCTTGCTGAGGGACACTCATATATGAAAGAATAAACTGAGTGAATTTTAATCAGAAAACAATTTATCAGAATCTAATATATAAAGGAGAAACATCTGTGTGTATGTTCGGATGTTTGTATCTCCAGCTAAGGCTCCAAAACTACTCGACAAAGCACTTTAAATTTGGTATCTTCTTAATTGGTATCGCCCCGGTTGTATAATATCTAAAATTTAGGAAAAAATTCTTTGAAGGTCAACTGGACCGGGTTTTGTAAGGTGGGTTTAAACACAGCATTGCCTAGGATAAATAAGTTACCGTTTTTTTTTTATGATGTTGTATACAAGAAAAGGTATTGTTGTTGTCGGGGAGTCATAAAGATAATAATATAGTACTACTACAGTTAAGTGGTATATCTTATGGCAAAAGTGCTCAATACAATAGATAGAGCAGGTGATTTTTTTAAAGATATTTCACCTCAAACAAGGTAGGTTGTCAGTGTAGACGTAAGGAGCTACTGAGAATTAGGGAGTAGGTTTTGGGTGTCATCCTAAGTTGGGAGCTGTGCAGCAAGATGTCTGTTTACGTTAGTTTTAAACCTCTGTATGTCAGTACAGTCGAGGAAATAGGGAGCAGGAAGGGAGTTCCAGAGACTGGCAGCACTAGGAAAGAGGCTGCTGGAGTAGAAGGCTCTCTGGCATCTGGGGACCTTCACAGTGAATGGATGGGACCTAGCTGATTGTCGGGTTGTTCTAGTATATTTGCATTGAGGGGGCACTAGAGCAGCTAGTTCATTGAAGTATTTGTAAAACAAGCACAAGGATGCAACATTGCGGCAATTGGACAGGGGCTAGAGATTGGTGGATAGTGAGGGACATATTAAGTTGGCACCTCTTTTTTTTTAACCTTGTCTAAGAGGGAGAGACTAGTAGATGATGCACCAGCCCAGATGTGACATACATTGGCAGATGGTGGCTTTGTAGAGATACAGGATAATGTTAGGAGTTTACTATCACGGTAGAGGGAGCCCACCTTCTTTGCAGCAGCCTTGGCAATGTCTTCTATGTATTGTTCCAATTCATGTTAACTGTGAATGTTAGGCTGAGTAGTTTGAATGTTGAACTCTCAGGTAGGGTGATATTTGCGATGCCAATCGGTGGTTGAAGATGTTATAATTGTGGTACTAGGACACTGAACGTTACATAAACGTAATTCAGTCACGAATGTAAGAATGTAAAAAGGTTAAAAACCCGATGAAAGGAAAACAACCCGTACTCCATAAAAATGAATAACACATCGTATCACAAATTATAATCATATATTTGTATAAAACAACCAAGACAAATTAACAATTCATAACAAGTATTTATTTTTCAAAAGATCAACTAATATTCTTTCCGCAAAAACGGAGTTCTTTATAAGAGGCTGGTTTTACTTATTCCGAGAAAGTTGATCAGTCAGGATAAGAATTAAAAGTCCAAATATAGCAATTTTCTGGGAAATGAAAATAGGAAAGTCTTTTTCCTTATGTAATTCGAGGAAAACAAATGAGAAATCCTTCTCCTCCCACGGGAGATCGAGATATGAAGGTACATGTGTTAAAATCGCGGGGAACGATTGAATGAGATCATTTAACACGACGATATATAACAATATGAAAGTTCAATTTTGGGACAAATTAATATGGTATTTTTTTTTTCTTGTCCTTACGTCGTAAACACATACCTTTTTGGTTTGACGGTGGAGGGAAGGATATTTTAACAGAATTTTAGATTCTGTGGTCCGTTCTTAACGAGCTGTTTTTAGGGTCCCGAGATATACGCAATCTCGACTTCGGAGAGGTAATATGATTGATTGGTCTGTCGTAGTCAATTTTGTTGGACCAGGTTTTTTCTTTTGGTGTCCAGTAGACAGCAGTATTAAACGTTGCTGTATTTCTTAGCCGTTAATTTTCAAATTCCACTTTTCCTATTTTTGATTTTGTGTGCGGGGATAAATTGTTCGATATGACAGCTGGGTGAGCTGCCAATCTCCTAGACGTCCGCTTTCAACACTGCTCGACGACCTTCTCCCCGAGTTTCTTCTCGGCTCGATTTTCCTGCTCTCCTGGCCTCTCCTCTGCATAGCAACAGTATTCTCCCATTTGATTGGTTGAATCCTGCACCCCCGCAAATGCATGGGCTGAATTATGAAAGCCTGTCTGTCGAACTTCTTGTTGATCGCCTTTGACATGGTGTTGCCCGCCTGCACCCCTTTTCCCTATGCATAGGGAAACATGTGCCAACAAGTCCACTGTTCCTTTTTATGCTTTATGGGGCAAAATATGTGGATATAACAAAGAGGTTTCTTGTAGTTATTGAAGGAAAGGAGCTTTGTCTTTGTGGCATTAAAAGTTACTAACCATTTCTGCCTCCAATCCACTACAGCCTGGAGGTCACTTTCTAAGGATTCAACCATTGCCTCAGATATGTGTGTGTCCGTTTTGCCCACATGACAAGAGTAAAGTGTAGTGTCATCAGCAAATATACCTATCTCAGACTCGATGTCATCAGGGAGGTCATTTATGAAAATTAGAGAACAATAAAAGTCCAAAGATGGATCCCTGGGGTACACCTGCATTTGTGTCATGAACAGCCATCGAGGACAACCTGGATCTTTCTTTTGGTTAAGAAGCATTTAGTTATATTAAATATTCGTCCAGTAATACCATATGAGTGAATTTTTAGAAGGAGCCCCTTATGCCATACCTTGTGAAAGGCCTTGGATATATCAAGCGCTACTGCCCTAGCTTCACCTGCCTTGTCCAGTGTGTGATATATGCGTTCAGAGATGACCGTTAAGATATCCACAGTAGATCGTGCTTGTCTAAATTCATACTGGCGGTCAGAAAGAAGTTTAGCATTAACTAAGTACCAAACTATTGCTAGATTGATTAAGGAGTCAAAGATTTTACCAAAGATCGGGAGTAGACTGATTGGGCGATAGTTCTGGGGATCGGTTCTATCCCCAGAAGACTGGTTCCACAGAGGCAATTTTCCAGCTATCAGGGAAGCAAGATTCAGCAAGGCATTTGTTGTAGAGTTTAGAGAGGACAAGGGCCAGTTCTGCAGAGCATTTCTTTATTACTATTACCAGTATAAGATCAGGCCCACAAGCTTTGGAGGTGTCGAGGTTTTTTATGATGACCCTGACCTGAGATGGGGTGGTGACCAGGTTTTCAAGTGTGGCTTCAGTCCACAATGGTAATTTAGGGAGATGGTGGTATGCTGAGTCCAAAGTGGAGTTTATGGCGAAACGCTGGGCAAGTAGTTCAGCCTTATCAGTTGCTGTGCAAACGACATCATTGTGGTTTGATAGCAGGGGAATCGTTGATTGTCCATTGTTCACCACACTATTATAGATTTTTCAAAAATCGCGAGTGCCTAGTTTCTGTGACTGAATGTGTTTTTTGGTTATCTCTGTATACCTTCTCTTTGCTTCACCTATCACTGCCTTACAATTATTTCTTGATTCTATAAATTTCTGTCTAATCGCAGTTAATTTCTGGAATGCTTGCTGTCTCTCAGCAATAGCAGCTGCACATTTCGAGGTGAACCATTGAGGGGAGTGGAGTTTGCTGAAGAATTTTCGCATGGGGACATAGGCTTCAATGCCTGCTTTGACCCATTCGGTTAACTCATTGGCACACTGGTCAGCATGGAGTGAGAAGGTTTCAGTCCATGGGGTGTCGCTGATGTGATCTCTGATGGACTCAAAATCAGCCTGCTCGTAGTATCTCGTTGTTTTGAGCAACGGCTCATCAGCTTTTGAACGAGTTTTTAAGGTGATAGCAATCATAACCACAACATGATCAGCTTCCCGAGCGAGCTATGGACTTCAGTCACACAAGCCTTGGGCAGTGAGGTCAAGAACAGGTCTAGAAGTGAGGCTTGCTGGTCTACTTGATCGGGGATGCAGGTGGGGAAAGCAACAGTCTGTGAGAGGGAGTGAGCCAAGGAGAAATTATACGTAGAGTTACCGGCTGCGTCAGTAAAGCTGGAGAATCCTAGCCAGTCACGGTGATGTGCATTAAAATTCCCAAATACATGTAATTGGGCATTTGAGTTGCGTGAGAGTGCTCTATCTATGCTTTCAGAAACAGAGTTTAGCAGACTCCTGGGTCGAAAGTGAACGGTATAAGAAATATAAGTAACTAATGCTGTGATGTAAAGTCAATCTAAAGCACATGTAGGCTTTGTCATCTGATTCTAACCTACTTTCTCTAGTCAGGGGGATAGTTCCGAACATAAACTCCTAGCCCGTACATATGTTTGTCAGAGTCTTTATGGTAGGGAGGGAGGTAGTCAGTCATGTCAAAGTGGTGAGAGGAGGTTGAGAATTGAAGGTTCGTTTCACTTAGGGCTATGATATCCAGGGTGTTTTTCAGGAGAAAAGTTTCTACATCGTTGATGTTGGTTCTAAGTCCCCAGATATTAGTGAATGTGAGCCTCAAAGGCAGAGGCGAAGATGTTTTTTGTTGGGTGTCTGGTTTAGGCTTGATTTTTTTTATTTTGCAATAACATGTTTATTTTTTGATAGAGTGGGGTGGACAAAGTGGGTTCTTGTTAGGTGCCAATAAGCTCACACAACCAGCCCATTAGTCACAACCTGGTCCATGTGGGTTATCGCCCTGGGAAAGCCTACCAAGTATTACTGTAGGGTCCCTTTCCATGCGCAACATAGCATGTACAGCTACCCACAGTATTATACAACTGATGATGGAGCAGCTGTTCTTAGCACTACCTAAGAGTTTGGGCTCCTGTCCTGTCTGTCAGAAACAGCAGTCAGACAAGCTGTCTAACCTCAACCTGACGGAACAAGAATGACCCAGACCGGTCATGTAAGTCTTAGTGACAAAAAACATTCCCCAATTTGCCCAGATAGAGAGAAAGAGAGACGGTGTTCATTGTCCTTGTCAAGAAACAAGGCAAGGCACTGGGTGCCTTTGAGGCATTCCAGCGCTGGTACCTCTATGCCTGGTTCATAGTAGGAGTGCAAAGGCCGGGCAATAGGCAGAGCCCATTTACTCCTTAAACAATTTTAGGTTTGCAAACCGGATATTTAGTTTGAGATTCCAGCTCTAGGAAGGTTGTCGATCAGAACTAATGAGGCCTCCCTCCCCAACGGTTTGCTGCCAAGACATAAGTGGTTAGTAGCAAGGTTTTATTATCAAGAATTTTCCTTCTCTTAGTTGGATTGCCTGACAAGGTCCATGGGTCCAACACACCGAGAGGTGATAGCCTAGTCCGGTATTTCCGTGCCCCCGCAGGTATGATAAAAAAAAACTCAATATATATATATATATGTGTGTGTGTGTGTATATATGTAGATAGAATAAGTTTAGCCACCACCTTCCATGAGCAAAATTTATTTTGAAGACATTTCACCAGCCATTAAGGTGGGTGGTAGGGTTTAATCTGTTTTTATGTAGGTCCGACAAAAGGGCACTTAGTTATAACGTTACAGTATAAAGTGCAATTTAGTAGTTGCGTTACAGGAAAAAAATATCGTTTAACTAAGAAGTAGTCATTGCAACGTTCATACATGGATTATTTAAGACAGAGACAGTTCAGAAATAAAAAATTAAGAACTTAGCTTCTTTTTTTTGCTCTTTTTTTAAAACAGCGTTGCCCGGGATAAAGAACTTTACTGATATTTTATGATGTTGTATACAAGAAAATGTATTGCTGTTGTATGGGAGTCATAAAAATAATAATATAGTATTACTACTGTTAAGTTGTATATCTTATGGAAAAAGTGCTCAATACAATAGATGGAGTAGGTGTTGTCCGGAGCAATAAATTTGTCATTATCATCATTATTTCTTTTCATATTTTGATTTTTACCGTACTATTTTACCGTACTATTGCTGTGAAGGCCTCTTAACTATCATTACAGTAGTCTATTTAGTAATGAGGGGGGGGGGGGTAAACAATTTAGTTATACTCGGCTGTATCCTGGAGCAAGAAAAATGTCATTATCAACATCACTTCTTTTCAAATTTGATTTTAACTACTTTTGACAGTGCTTTGAAGGTCTTTTTAGTAACATCACAGTAATATATATATGTGTAAGTCAGAATCTTTTGTTCAACTCGGCATTGTCCAGGAGCAATAAATATAAGATTACAGTATTACCTTGGAAACAAATAGCCCCGGAAAATGAATTACATAATAATTATTTTTTTCAACACATTAAAACAAGAGATATATCCAAAGCCTTTGACAAGGTCTGGCATAAAAGTCTTCTACTAAAAATTAATTCATATGGTATTACTGGACGAATTATTAGATAATAATTAGATCCTTCCCATCCAAAAGAAAGATCCAGGTTGTCCTTGATGGCCATTCATCCAAATTATGATATAAATGCAGGTGTACCCCAGGGATTGATCCTTAGACCATTATTGTTCCTGATTTTCATAAACGACCTCCCTGATGACATTGTGTCAGAAATGGGTATATTTGCTGACGATAACATGCTCTACTCTCGTCATGTGGATAAAACGGATGTCACATATCCAAGGATATTGCTGAATCCTTAGAAAGTGACCTCCAGTCTGTAGTGGTATGGGGTCATAAATGGATTGTAACATTTAATACTGCTAAGACAAAGTTTTTTTCCTTCAACAACTATAAGAAACCGCTTTAACCACCAATTGCCATCGCAAATAATACCCTACCTGAGAGTTCAACGTTCAAACTCCTCAGCCTAACATTCACAGTTAACATATTTTTTCACAAACTTTAAAAAACTTAAACAAAAATTATTTAAATTTTCAAACTCAGAGTAAAAGAATAGTCTAATGAAATGTAAACACAAAAAATAGTTATTGATATGAAAGTGTTTTCTATTTTTGGGAAGGGAATGCGAACTCACTATGCGGCTATAGAGAAATTAAGTAAACATATCTGGGTTATAATTTTTTATTTACTATCTTGCTTTTTTTTTTTTGAACGCCTTAGGGTTATCTAGTTACAATAATACATGTCTAACCTTATTGATATCTTTTGTCTTTTTTATTTGATTTTTTCCAAGAATGTTTATAAATTTAATTTACTCTATTTCTTTCAGGACTTATGCGAATTAACTCGAGTAACCTTAATTGAACCGAGTACTCAGGATAAACTGAACAGTGCCTTAGAAATGGTTGTTGAGACGAGCCAGGACTTTACGGATTCTGCATACACATCTCATGAGAATCGGGAACATATTCTCGACTTGTGTGATCAACTTCGAGCTCAACTCGGCAATCTTGTTAATGTTGGTACCAGTCTTGTAAGTAATTTCTATTTTTTTCTTTGACTCATTTTTAAATATCACATTTTTAATCTGATTTTCTTTCAATTTAAAATAACATTTTTTCTAATTCTAACTAAAAAATTGTCTATGCCAAAAGCTCATTTTTCAAACCTAATTTTAAGTGAGAGAATGGAAATGAGCATGTGAAAACTATATTACATCATTATTCTAAAAAAGCTGTAAATTTAGTAGACTAAACTCAGGCCATTACATCAGACCAGACTGTCCCATTTGTCAAACCAAACTCTATCCTATTTGTTAGGCCAGATGATTATGTAACATTACACTGATTATTACTATAAAAATGCATAACGTTGGTATAAAAAACAAATTAGCTAGACATATTTGCAAAATATTTTTCATTTAATATATAAAGTCAGTACATCATTGCTTGATAACTTTCATAACAAAATCAATATGTATATATATAAATATTTTTCATTAGTGACATAGGGCACATATTGATCCATGTTGTTTGAGAACAAAATTTTACTTTCAAACGATTTGTTTGATTTTTTATATATAATCTTGATCAGAATCTGAAATTGATGGAGATTTAGAGGAATGGGGAGAAGAACTCATTGTTTAAGTTGTGTGTATTTTTCCGGCAACTCAGATCACTGTGTTTCGATATTTAGTAAGAGACATATTTTTCATTGCACTATATAGTCTGGAGGAACATAATTTCAAAATACATTTTTTCTTTCATCCATAACAAATAATACTATAACAAATATAATATTTGCCAATAATTATCAAATAGCTTTCATGAAATGATAATAGAGCCAGCAATCTAGGAGGAAGAAGACATCCTCTATAATCAGTATCCTCACATCTTATTCTATTCATTTCTTTAAAGATAAAAGAATGTGGTTGAGAGAGAGAGATGGGGTCAACCAAGATATATTTGTCTTGGTTCGACCATACATTAGAAGACCTCATATATAAATTATTTCTCGTGCCCCAATGTATAAATAGTTCCCTAACAGTTCACTAGGACTTCAGGATAAGTAAAATAAAGAAATAATTCAAAGGTATCGTACTTGAAGAATTTTGAAAGGACTAAACATTTAAACTGTCTTATTGTTTGGCTTGTATTTCATTCGTCATCGCAAGGTCTTATTTAAATGTACCAACACATTGGTCACAACAATGCAATAAAAACTCTGTTAAAAATTTCGAAATAATTGTTCATTGCATGTTTATTCTATTTGTTAAACTCAGGCGAGTAGAATATCGACCCTAACCTCTTCATCATATAAAATCTGTGGTGGGGGGAAGGTCTTTAACTGGGGTACACAAGCATTTATTTATGAAAATCAGATTGTTTTTAGTTACGGATGGCCCTCATCAACTACTAGCAGGGCTACCTGGCATTGCCCGGGATCATAAAAAACAAAATAGAAAAAATTAAATAGTGTGTGTAACATCTTTATATTAAAACTTCTATCTCTCTCTTTCTCTCTAGCAGTCTCTTTATCTTTCTCTCTTTCCCTCCCCTTCATTTTCGCATCCCAATGTTCTTTTTCTCCTTTGCCCAGCCCATTCCTTTCTCCTGTAAAAATAAAGAATAATAATGTAATTCATTTACCAGAGCTTTCCCTTTTAAATGTAGGACTTTAATCTTACATTTATTGCTACTGAACAACACCGAGTATAACAAAACACAATGAAATTCTTGATTGTGTTCCCCTATCCGCTTTCACAATAATATGAAGAGAAATTATGTTGATAATGAGAATAGTCCAAAAAGATTCAAATGTAAATTACAATTTACATTTATTGTGGCCGGACAACTCTAAGTAGAACAAAAGATTATGTTACCACTTCACCCTCGCTTAACAAATATAATACAGTAATGTTAATAATTACACTTTTAGGACAGGAAGAGATTAGCTAGGAAAATGAATGACAATAAAAATCGCTGGCTGATCCAGCATACCCCAGGAAGAAGTTATGGTTACCAAATACAACACTTTCGACATACAGCTACCTCAAGAAGCCTCAGAATAGCGTCAATCCAAAAAGGAAATGATACTGTGACTCCTAAGGAGGTAAGGCTTGGGAAGGGGTGTTATGGTACCTTACCTATACAGACTACTTGAACTCTTACACTCACCTTAAATACTGGGAGCATCTGCTTCTCAGTGTTGAAACCACACCAGTCTATACTGGCAGTCAAGACTGACGTACAACCATTCTTGTTCTCTGTTGTATTATACTTTTTTCAATATACTTGTTTTCTCTAAACTCTGAAGTCGCATTAAATAAAATATAAAAATGCATTTATGTGCTCGTGGGGTATTTTGTTTAATAAAATAAGCTTCTAATATCTGAAGCCAAATAGACGTATGATGTAACCCTGTCATTTTCTATCTTGTTTCTATTCATATTCATGTACCTCTCCCCATTTTTAAAATCTTATTGTAGGACCAAAAGGATAATATGTCTTCCTCAAATCAGGAACTTGAAACTGCCATTATGAAAACAATTGAAGCCTCTAAAAATCTACACAAACAGGTAAGACTCTTGTTTTAAACCAGAAACAAGCTCTGCTGCTATGAGATCTAAATCTCAAGTTACATTTTCCCTTGTAGTAAAAGGGAAAAGGACAATGAGTATCTGTCATTTGAAATGAGCAAAATATTGTTAGTTACATTTTGTGCCTTGTCTAGTCTTCACTCTACTTCCTTCTCTTCTGAACTATTGCCAATCTTCTTATTTTTCTAAAAGCAAAAGAAAACGATTATTTTCAGCCGTCTTTTTCCTTGGGAATTGTACTCTCCCTCCTCCTTTCCATAAGCTAACACTTTCTACGGATCTTAGTTCCTCCAGCCATCTGTCTCGACTTTCTCACTGTCTTATCACACATATATATTATGTCACTCCCACTATGGCACATTACATAACATTAAATTCTCAACGGTCTAGTATTGGCGTGAACCTGCATTTGTGTGCATCCTCTACACAGGCAGTGATTGTCCACTCATCTTTGTCAAAATTAATTTCTCGATTTTGTCACTGGCCATAGTGTGGTCAATCATGTGGTTTTGGTCACTGCTGTAACAAAAGGATTTTCCTTCCAAAGAAGATCACAACTCACGTTTAAAACAAGCAACAACGTTTTATTTTGAGTTTACAATGATACCCGGTTTTTCCACCGAAATACAGATTATAAATTTGTAAAAATGGACAAACATATCTCCCAACCGAACACAAACAGTCCATCAGCTTAATGCCCATCAGTCTCTGAGATCCACAGAAACCCAACTAACTCCCCTTGCCCATCCTGCAAGAATGTGTATAAGTATCACTTGGACTACATTGCGAGGCCACTCATAATTTATCAGCTGTTAATCTATGGACATAACTGACTGACCATGGGGTCCACAATTTGGTATGAACATTACTTTTGCCAAGTCTCAAGTGGCTCACAATCACAGCATGGAAACTTGTATCCAAGAAGACATTACTATTTCAAAGACGCCTGTCCATCTCTTAGCTAAACATTTTCCAATTGCAGGCCTGCTATCTGTAGCACGCATATATACACCCGACTAAACATGAACATGCAGCATTGCGCATGTTTGCATTGGATTGACTTTGTTATTTGTAACCTGAATCACTGTCCTGAACTCTGGGGTGGGCAAGACCAGACAATGTTTCACACTGTCTCTCATTGTGGTCTGATCCAAAGGGTTGATATCAGTCATGTTGCATGCAGTCAAACTTATTAATCACACCCATTTCTCCAACAATCCCATCGATAATGCGGTTAATGATGATTGCTTCCATATTTAGCATCTCATTGCCATCCCATCCTATCTATTTGCAAACTTGGGAGTCAATAAAGTAGCTGATATCAAATATCAACAAGACCTTCCGCTTTTACTCCATCTACTAAAACTTCTATTATTGGCCAAGATTGGTACCACACCCTTGTTCTGTTGAAAAGGTAGTGTAAAAGCTCCCCCTTCTTTGTTTCCCTGAGGACGACTCTTTACAACTTTAACTAGGTGCAATTCCCAACATCTAAAGCATTGAACACTCTATGATCTCATTTGTTAATTGTTTTCTTTAGGTTCCATAGTTTGTGCAGCCCCAGCTGCAAGACTTGACTTTGGGAAACCAGGAGGTTTCCCAAAGTCAAGTCTTGCAGCTGGTATCATTTTGCTGAGATCTATTTGTTGTAGTGCCAAGGATGCAGCGTCTGGAAAGCCTGTTATGACAGCTAGTTTTCCAGTTTGATCTAGTCCCCTCCCTCAATATCCTGCCAGTCCCGTCAACCTATTGATATTATTGTCATCCACATCCACAAATTCCCCAGCCCATTTCGCTCTCTTGAGCCTTTCAATGCTTCGAAGGAATCTTCAACCTGATCTCAATCATGTCTTCATCCAACTGATCCTCATTACTCATTTTAAGATAGAAAGCAAGTACAACTCTTTGCCAAAAACGTGAAAAGAAACTAGCAAGGTCTGGCCAATTTTAAAGCTTGAAGACGAACTTCACCTTCTTTATTCATGTAACTATTTCTCCTTTCCACTAAAGGGTTGTATCACGTCTTCACTCCAATCACACTATTCCAGATTTCATGATGCTGAAATAGATTATCGTCCAAAATAAATAGGTTATATTTCATGTATTTTCTTTCTCTTTGTTTTTTCTTTGTTTTTTTTCTCTCTCCTGACTGTTATTCATTCTCTTCTTAGCCATCACCAATCTTTTTAACTCTTCTTCTTCTTAGCCATCACCAATCTTTTTAACTCTTCTTCTTCTTAACCATCACCAATTTTTTTAACTCTTCTTCTTCTTAACCATCACCAATTTTTTTAACTCTTCTTCTTAACCATCACCAATTTTCTTAACTCTTCTTCTTCTTAACCGTCACCAATCTTTTTAAGTTTTCTTCTTCTTAACCATCACCAATCTTTTTAACTCTTCTTCTTAACCATCACCAATTTTTTAAACCCTTCTTCTTTTTCTTAACCATCACCAATCTTTTTAAGTTTTCTTCTTCTTAACCATTACCAATCTTTTTAACTCTTCTTCTTCACTATTGCCAATCTTTTTAACTCTTCTTCTTTTTCTTAACCATCACCAATTTTTGTAACTCTTCTTCTTCTTCTTAACCATCACCGATCTTTTTAACTCTTCTTCTTAACCATCACTAATTTTTTTAACTCTTCTTCTTCTTAACCATCACCAATCTTTTTAAGTTTTCTTCTTCTTAACCATCACCAATCTTTTTAAGTTTTCTTCTTCTTAACCATCACCAATCTTTTTAACTCTTTTTCTTCACTTCACATAGATGACCACCCGGGCAGGTTTATTGCATCCATAGCACTCCTCCGTGGTAATGGTACTTCCTCCTCAGACGATTTGTCTGCAGAAGTGTCATCTGTTGCATACGCGTTGTTTATCTCAAGGGGATCACCACCAGCTTCATTGATGGTGATCATTCTTGCTATTTGGGTTGAAGGTTCGCCGTCACTCCCACTCACCAAAGTATCCAGAATGGGACGCAGGTCCCTTATAAGGTGGGGCATCCCATCGACAAGGACGTTCTGTAGACTGATCACATCCGTAATGCATCCACATGCATCATCCAATTGAGCTCTTCATCCAGACACTATCGTCCGCATTGTATCTAATCTGCTGCTTGGGGTTTTCTGGAGGAAGTGTATCGATACCCTTCAGTCGGATGTGGTAGCGATGAATCAGGTTGGCAGGGGCAGTCAGCGGCAACACCTCATCCTTCAGGGTGACATTGTACCAATAGACTGCTTCCATTATAGTGCACTGTTTCCTCGCTGCAATCCACTTTTTGCTTCGATGACATCGCTCCACAATGCCATTACTGAAGGGGACATGTGCACAACGAAAATGCAATCATACTCCCAGTTCACTTAGAAAGTCTCTGAGTACCTTGCTGCGAGGTGCTGTGTCATTGTCAACGAGTATTTTAATCGGCGCTCCACACTCGCAGAATAGGCCTTCCCAGTGGCTGATTATGCTTGCTGCATCTTGTCGTCTAAGATAACGCCAAATTGAAAACCACGTGGGCCCACAGTCAATGAGCGACAGATAGTGTCTGCCTTGGTAGTTGGTTACATCCATTCCAACTCGAAACCAAGTGTTGCTAACATCCAATCTCCTCCTCGGCCAACGCGTAAGTGGTGGGTCAGTTGACTGGCACTTGTTACAATTTTTTACCACAGCCCTCACTGACGCTTTAGAAACTGTGGGATCAACCTGCCTGACAAAGTACAGTGTCCACCGTATGCCAAGGTGTGAATGGATCTTATCTGTCATGCTTGCTTGACAACACAGCACTTGCACAATCCGGAGGTTCAACCGTCTTCTTGATAAGATCAAGCTATCGCTCGGTTATGTTCGAGCCTCACCAAGATTGCATCTACAGACAGTTCATACTCTCTGACCAGGCTTGCGAGTGCATTAATCCGCTGCTGCTTTGGTGCGCACCCTGGCCTTCCCTGTGAGGGTATCTGTGATCCATTTGTGCACACAGGCAGTCATTGTGAAGATGCAAGAAAGTCGTTTTCCACATAAATATCATGTTTACACCATTTAGCACAAGCATCAAGCTCCGCCAAGTTTATGTGCTGCATAGCCCTTTCCTTTCGTAACAAGTTCGCATTCTCCACAATAGCTTCATCGTGCTCCAGTGATACTCTGATAGCTAGATAGCTTGCATCAACCCAAACGTCAAGCTCAGGACCATTTGCACAGGGTCTTCTTGGTGCACTCTTGCGGTGACTTCTTTTATCATTGTTGTTAGAGGAATATAAGTCACCTTGTCATTCCAACCCTCTGTGTTGTCTGTTGCTCTCTTCATAATGAATGCTGCAGCCACCCTGAGCCATTTAATCACTGGGAAGTGCCCGACAAGCTTGCCACAAAATGAGAACACATTGTGACTAGTAAGAACACGCGGCACGCTTAGAACCTCATTCCCTTGTTCATATATCGGCATGTCGCTCTCTTCCCGAACTGCTAAGCCAAGCACTCGCGCATTGTTCTGCAGCTGTTCCGGTTCTTTGCTCACCAGTCCAAAGTTAGCCAAATGTCTAACCCTAGTTGCAGAAGAAGATATCTTCATTGATGAAAACATTGTCAATGTATGTCGAAGTTGCTTGCCGGATAGCATCATCTTTTGAGAATGTAGCCTAAGAATAGCTCGCATGATGGATGGTGCCACATTTAGTCCAAGCAGTACATCTTTCCTTCTAAAATAACAGTTTTGTATGGCCACAAGGATTTGTGTATACACACTTGTAAATAGGCCCTTCAGAGATCAAGCAACGATACATTGGAGCCTTTCTTTCTCCACTCTGTTAACTTTTGCACACAGATGTTGGCATGTGCGTCGACGTATCCATTCAACTCATGAAAATTTAACACTGGGCACTAGAGTTGGGCGGTTTTGAAATTTTGGTTTCGGTATCGGTTTCGGTTTTTTTCCCTTAAAACCTCGGTTTACGGTTCGGTTTTTCGTTTTTTTTGAAAAAAAATTTTTTTACTATGGAAGCTCTTCATTCTCTTGTGTGATCATTAGTTATTATTCAACGTTTAGTTTAATTATGCCACTGTTTCGATAATTTTGTGACTGAATCATTCTCCATGATATGAATCATATAAGTTTTAAGGTGTTGACTGTTGTAATC
Source organism: Sepiola atlantica (assembly GCA_963556195.1). Taxonomy (NCBI): domain Eukaryota; kingdom Metazoa; phylum Mollusca; class Cephalopoda; order Sepiida; family Sepiolidae; genus Sepiola; species Sepiola atlantica. The sequence goes on from OY744534.1 coordinate 35,005,921, forward strand.
ACAGTTCTGATACCTTTTCAACAGTTAACTCATTAAAACAGTGACCAAAGATTCATGAAAGATTTCTGAAGAATAAAACTGAGTTTGAATATACATTCTATCTAATTCTTTAACCCATCAGAAGCTAAAATATAACTCAGAAATGCAAGAAATTAAAAAACGAAAATTTATTTAAACAAACAAAATAATTTTACAAATAAAATTAAGCAAAAATGATGATGAAAATGAAATATTGTCAAAATTATTTGACAGATAAAAATTTTAATTTTTTAATAGGTGAAAATGTTTGCAAGACTTTGTGTCTTGTCGCGTAAAATAAACACACCATATACTTCTCGAATTGCCGGTGTTGACTGTTGGGATGTCTGTCATTTTGTGTGCTCGAAGTTCTGTCAACTGGTGCGTGTTGGGGGTTAATATTTGTTTTTAAGACAGGGTAATAAAACTTTATAGACATGCGTAAAAGACTAGTAGTACACCCGAAAACCGCGCCAAAGGAAAAGGAAGGATGGTTAAAAAAAAGTAGAGATTATTAATTCACCTAAAGTCATTTTTTAAGCTTTAAGGTAATTTTAGTTATAGAATTAATGACTTGGATTAAAGTTTAATAATTAAACTTTCGAATAAATTGTCAACTCTAAATAAATACCATATTAACAATTTAGTAAAATATAAATCGTTGCATAGTCTACTTTTTGAATAACCCATTTTTGGGAGAGAAAACGGTATAGTTGAGAGATAGTTCTCTAGAAATGACAATTTATGTATGAAGTGGCTTTTCAAAAGTAAACAATGAAATGCCTAATGTTTAAAATAATTTTAAAAATCCGAATAAAGTGATACTAGCATTGGCAACTACTTTTTTTCTTTTTAAATGTTTATACTCGCTCACTACTTTTCGTTTATTTACTTTTACAAGTATTTTTTAAAAATTTCATTTTAATAACTTATTTTTTTAGATAACTCTGAAACAAACAAATAATTATTTTACAATTTTGAGTTGAATCAAATAGATTTTCGACATCATACGGAACGCGTTTGATTTTTTCTTTTTCATTTGAAAATAGTTTATGCTAAAAATACGATGTCATGTCTGTCGTATTTCTCTTTTTTTCATTTGAAAATTCAAAATGTTAATGATAAACAAACTGTAAACAAAGATTTCTTCCTACAAGTAGCAATACACATGAAAAAATTTAAATTGCTTAAAATATCTCAATAATAGCATATATAGAAAGAGCTTGATGATCTAAGAAAGAATCTTTTTAAATTTTTTAAATCTGACTAAAAATAAGGAAGTTATGACTATTTTTGTGCCTCACACAATTGGATATTTTCCCCTCTTTAAGACCATATGTGTTTCGTCACATTTTTTACACTAATTTTTCAGTAAAAATGTTATATCTTTGTTAAAACACAAGATTAAGCAATGAAATTTACCATATAAGTGTATTTTTGTACAAGGAATCAGAATATGCCACTGAAAATCTCCAGAAATTAATGGTTTCCAAGTAATCTGCACTAAGTGCACATAAATATGCTGCAATACCTTAAAAATACCATGAATCCATTAAAAGAAAGAAGTTAGAAAACTCAAAGTTGAATTGTAATACATTTTATGTACAAGAAACTAAAATCTAATACTAGGACTGTTTAAAAATGAATATATTGCAAGATTTCTTTAGCATTATTGTAGATTTACACCTTCTGCTAACTCACCCCCTTACCTCCCCAAAATATGAGATTCTACTTTTTTTATTTAGGCAATTACATGTTAACACCCTGAAAAACTTGGCAGAAAGAAACAAAAACAATTATTTTAGAATTTAAAGTGGGGATCAGTTTCACATAAAATAATCCCCCATTTCAAGGCCATTCTAGCGTTTTAGGATAGTTAATTATTTTTTCTATGGGAGATAAATCTTGTGCGTTTTTCTTGTTTTGTTTTTTTTTTCTTTTTTTTTAGACGATTATGAGGGTCTTTGTGGGAGGAGAGGGGCTTACCACTTGAACTTCAGGTTAGTGGTAGGGCTAGGGGCAATTAAGTGTGAACACCCTGAAAACTTAGCAGAAAGAAAAAAAAAACAATTCATTTAGAATTTCGAGTGGGGGATTAGTTTCACATATATTTAATGTAGAATAATTCACAATTTCCGGGCCATTCTAGCGTTTTAGGGCATTCATTGTTTTCTATGGCAAATAAATCCTGTGCGTTTTTTTTATGGGCGTTTGCTTTTTTTTTTTTTTTTTTTTAGACGATTATGTGTGGTTTTAATGGGCTTTTTTGTAGGATTAGGGCTTCCTACTCGGACTTAGCATTAGTGATAAGGTTAAGGAAGGGGTTTTGTTTTGGATGGAGGTTGCCATTCGGACTTAGTGTTAGGGTTAAGGGAGTTTTTTAGGGGTGGCTTGCCACTCATATTTAAGGTTAATGGTACGATACGTTCAAGAAGGCATTTTTAGGAGGTGGGCTTGTTAGTCGTACCTAGAGTTAATGGTAGAGTAATTATTTATTTTATAAATTTCACTAAAAGGCAAGAATGGCCGGGAAATCGGAGATCATTTTACATTAAATTTATATGCGAAACTGATCCCCCACTCTAAATTCTAAACTATTTTTTGTTTTCTTTTTTTCGCCAAGACTTTAAGATGTAATCGCCTAAAAAAGTAGAATCTTAATTTTTTTTTTAAATTGGCGACTAGAAAGTCATTACTACTAGAAGTTCGAAAGTTGAGTGAAAACCAGTATTTTTTAAAGTATTTTTTATAAAAGAACCAAATAGGATTAACTTTTTTAAGCACAAAAAGTATTTTTTATCTTACTTTTAAAGACGAATTTTACAAAGTTTTACAAGACGCTGCTGCTGATTGATTGTTATATCAGCAATACTAGCAGCCATTGTTGACTTTCGCTCAAAAAAAGGACAATATTTTTTAGGATAAGATAATTTAAAATTACTATTACCGAAAGACAAAACAACATACAATTATAATTTTAATGCATAAAAAAAGATGAAAGATTAATTTATTTACTAGTTGGGTACGAAAAATGTAAGGATATTCATTTCCTAACAAAATGATGGTATTTTGAGCTCTTAAAGTGCTTTAGTTTTTAAGATATGACTATTTTAATAGAACTACCCTCAAATATGTGATTATCCAAACAGTTTTCTGGTCGATGTGTATTGCTAAGTACATTAAATGTTTTTATCATATATTTGTTCAATCTGTCCTCTTACTAATATAACATTTTTTTGGTAATATTCAATTTTATTCAAATCGGAAAATCTTTTCAACCGTGTTTCCTTGTATATGGTGGCTTACTGTAGTAAAAACACAATACCGAACGGTTACGGTTTTAAAAAAAAAAACCGATTCGGTATGGAGACGAAACCGAAAAACCGCAGTTTTTCGGTAAAACCGCCCATCTCTACTGGGCACACCATCGACTTATTCTGTTGAAATACGGCTATTAATGGAATCAGGCATTTTGGGGACCTAGTTCCTCCTCAGGATAGGGAAGCAGCCATTCATTGTTCAGCCACATTTCCAGCTCATGGCAATACTCTTGCCGAACTTGAGCGGACATGGGATACTCAGGCACCTTATTCTTAAGTTCACTGGGTGGTTGACTGCCTGACAATTTCCACGACGCTGTCCAAGCCCTGGTCTGCTCATTGAACTTGCCACTGAAATCTGGTTCCTCGATTCTAATCGCGGCGCAGGCACATGGCTTCATCCTTCAGAAGATAGCATAACCGGACTGATTTATGCAGACTCCACCCAGCATCTTAATGACATCCATTCCAATTAGCATGTTGAAACCTAACAGCAGACTGTCCATGACTAGAACATCAACTTTTACGTGGTTTACGTTATGTATTGCCAATGTGATAGTCCTGACACCACTACTGCAGGGAATTTCACCATCGACTGTTAGGACGTCCGATGTCTGCTGACTCCAAGGATCGCACACTGATTCAGTTACAAAGGACCGAGAACATCCAGAATCCACCAGTGCTATGCGCTTTTTGCCATTAACAACAGCTTTAATCACAGGGAACACCTCTTTTTATTTAAATGGGGAGGAGTGGTGCTGACATCTTTCCGTTTCCCATACAGTTTTTCACAATGTTCTCTGTTGGTTGCAGAGATAACGCATAGCCGATCTTTATCTCCGGTTTGTAAATCTGCTGCGCTGAATTCAATCTCTAGCCAGATAGTTCAGGCCCCCGCATCTGAAACAGTTGAAATCACTCTGACTAGTTTTGTGAAGATTCGGCATATGCCAGGCCTGCTTAGGTTGCACTGCAGCGGCTAAATGTTTGTCCCTGGTGTCCATCAATATGGCACAAGCTCTTTCAAGTATCTATCTTAACATTAGCATTTCCGATGGACGATCGAAGAAGTTATTTGACATGACTCGCTAATCCATTGATAAAGGCACTCTTTATCAAACATTCTGGCGGCATTCACCTACCAGCCGTGCTAGCCGTTGCAAGTCTGTTCAGAATTCGTCTGTAGTCTCTCCTAGACGAAGAAAGCGAGTGATAAATTGTTCGAAAGCTGCAAACGAATCCGTTCCGTCGGCTTTTACAAGAGTGCGTTTGATCTCTTCGACGTCATCTCGTAGCTCTTTCGATAGCTGTTGATACGTTTTCTGAGCAGTGCTTTTCAACTGTAGTGACAGAACTCGCTCTATCTTGGTTATCGCACAAAGTTTACACATTAATTCCAAGTCTTCCAACCATTCTACTATTGGTACACCAATCGCTGTGCTGCATCAGCCAAATGTCAAATTACCTGGGCGCCATAGTTATAATAGGGCCGAAATAGCTTCTAATATATCCGTCAGTGAAAATAAAAATAAAAAAACAAGGGTTTTAAAGGCGATCCAACGTTCAACCACTCTGCACTCCTCTCTGATCTTTCCCAACATCAACTCAACTCTTCAATCCAAAAAGTACAGTTTTTGTACTAATAAACCCATTACCTACGCAAATTGACTACCAACCAGAGCCATTTAGCTTTAGAGACTCCAAACAGCCAATCTGCAAAGGGAGATAACTCAATTAACAGATATTGTTATTTTGGGAGCCTTAAATCTATTCTCCCAAAATTCATGCTTTACTTAAGCGTCTAGTCTTGCTTGCAAACACAGCACGCTACCCACTACCTCTTTGAATGACGAACCGCAGCTGGCTCAATGTCAGCAGTCTGGGGGTTCTCCCTTTCAACCTCGTTACAAGTGTGCATTTATATATTTATATGTTCGGCTTTAACTTTTTAACATTACTAATTTTGTACATTTTATTATTCATATATTGTTTTCTTAAAACGTCTTTAAGAAAACATGACTTCTAACAAACCCTTAAAAACCATTTAAACTTTTAATCATTAACTTTTTATTTAGAATATATTCTTTGTAGAACTTAAAAAACAATTTCAGAAGTCTCTCAATTTTTTAAGTTCTTAATTAGTATTTTCATCACTGTTTTTTATTTTCTTCTTTATCAAGTATGAAGTACTCCATTGACAATAAATCTGGTTAATTATTCCAATTCAACCAAATTTCTTTTTATTCCAAATATGATTTCCTCTTGAGAATTAGTGGATAATGTAATCTCTATCAACAAAACAAGATGAAAAACGTCAGTCATTAACCCCTTTCACTTAATTAAATTATTGTAGAACTTCTTGATTAGCTGTCAGTGTGGGTTTAGTTCATACTTGAATTATCCAAGTTAATCAAAAACCTACCATTAACACAAAAGTGGAAACTATTTTTGGAAACTATTCTGTGTTATAGAAGTAATTGGATTCCTACTAATGATGCCAATTGTTAAACCTTAATGATTATCAGAGAAAAAACAAAGCTATTTACTAGAATCCTTAGACCTTTTCGTTGTTTGTTACTTTTGTTACTCAAGCAGGAAAAGGAAAAAAGAGAAATGACATCAATAACGAATGCTAAACAAATGCATTGTTCACTTTTAAAAGCTGTGTTTTTGTTATTTCTGTAAGATAGTGTTCAATCTTTTTGATGAAGTTTAATGAAAGTGTAATACACATTTTTAAGATTTTGGTTAAAGGCCATCTTGAAAATCATTTTTGTTCAGTCAGCTTTTGATGTTATATTGTAAAAACACAAGATAGACACTTTTAAACTGCTTTCTTTTCTTTGAATGGAGCCAAGATGAAAAACCAAAGATAATTTGCATCTGAATCACATGATAAAATATTAATATTGTTGTGGCTTCCAGAGATTCATAGCACCCCCTCTCCTTGTATACACATTTTTAAGTTTCATTTGAATAACTTTGACTTAGACAGGAAAATAGAGATAGATTTGACATTTCTTTTCAACTGCAAATAGAACTTTGTGAATATATCTGACAAATAGGCAGTGTCATCTTTCATGTTTTATGATCATCACAGAACTCAAAGTTATTCTTGGAAAAACTTCTACAACTGTATTAAACCCTTTCAAAGGTTTCAATAACTTCCTCTTTGACAACCCTCTAACTTCTGTGTGTAGCAATACACGTTCAAATGCTTTTCATCATTATCAATGCAAAGCTTTCGAAATAGTCTATAATTGAGAGAATATGCTTTAATTTTATTTACCTTTGTGATAACAGTATTCATTGATTCGTAAAGTCTACCACTTAGGGCTTTTTTGCTACCAGATACGGCATGTGCATTATAAAATGCACTGTAAGAACACTTGGTGCAGTTTTTTTTTCAATAAACTGATGCAACAACTATGATGACAATCTATTATCGAAGGTGATCCATCAGTTGCACATGCAAGCATATTAGAAATTGGACTGTTTTTGCTCTTTGAAAAATTTCTCATCAACATTAAATACTGATTCTCCTTTAGTGACTGTTTTAAGTTGTCTTATAAATTTCTCATCAATATTAAATACTGATTCTCCTTTAGTGACTGTTTTAAGTTGTCTTATAAATTTCTCATCAATATTAAATACTGATTCTCCTTTAGTGACTGTTTTAAGTTGTCTTATAAATTTCTCATCAATATTAAATACTGATTCTCCTTTAGTGACTGTTTTAAGTTGTCTTATAAATTTCTCATCAATATTAAATACTGATTCTCCTTTAGTGACTGTTTTAAGTTGTCTTATAAATTTCTCATCAATATTAAATACTGATTCTCCTTTAGTGACTGTTTTAAGTTGTCTTATAAATTTCTCATCAATATTAAATACTGATTCTCCTTTAGTGACTGTTTTAAGTTGTCTTATAAATTTCTCATCAATATTAAATACTGATTCTCCTTTAGTGACTGTTTTAAGTTGTCTTATAAATTTCTCATCAATATTAAATACTGATTCTCCTTTAGTGACTGTTTTAAGTTGTCTTATAAATTTCTCATCAATATTAAATACTGATTCTCCTTTAGTGACTGTTTTAAGTTGTCTTATAAATTTCTCATCAATATTAAATACTGATTCTCCTTTAGTGACTGTTTTAAGTTGTCTTATAAATTTCTCATCAATATTAAATACTGATTCTCCTTTAGTGACTGTTTTAAGTTGTCTTATAAATTTCTCATCAATATTAAATACTGATTCTCCTTTAGTGACTGTTTTAAGTTGTCTTATAAATTTCTCATCAATATTAAATACTGATTCTCCTTTAGTGACTGTTTTAAGTTGTCTTATAAATTTCTCATCAATATTAAATACTGATTCTCCTTTAGTGACTGTTTTAAGTTGTCTTATAAATTTCTCATCAATATTAAATACTGATTCTCCTTTAGTGACTGTTTTAAGTTGTCTTATAAATTTCTCATCAATATTAAATACTGATTCTCCTTTAGTGACTGTTTTAAGTTGTCTTATAAATTTCTCATCAATATTAAATACTGATTCTCCTTTAGTGACTGTTTTAAGTTGTCTTAAAAATAACAGCTCTTGAACCAACTGTTCACTTTTAATAAAATGAACAGAAGCATAAAGCAGAGATTCAAAGATTAATTTCCTGGTAGAATGGACTCATCTAATTAAAAGCGAAGTTCTGTTGTGGCAAGAATGTTGCACAATATTCCTTCAATCTTTTCAGCCATTTTATCTACTCTTTTATGAACCTAGTCATTACTGAAAGGGATTGTTTTTATAATTTCATCAGGTGTCCAACTCATGCCAGTATGAAAAACAGACCTTAAATCAAATATGATGATGATGATGATGACTTATGGTGTGCAGTACCTCTATCATTTCAGGCATGGAAGCTGTCAGGTGATTGTTGTGAAGTACTAGCAAACATATTTCCAATAGTTGTTCATTTCTGGAACTTTTCTCGAAATAATTGAAAATATGCTATATCTTGGTCTGCTTTATCAGAGTGCATTTTTGTTAAATATTCCAAAAGTCTGGAAGGTTTTATGGCTTCGTTAGAAAACACTTTCTCACTCAGCAGACACATATGTTACTTTTGGCTGTGTGTTGCTTCTACAAATCCGTATTTCGAATATTCCACACTATACAGCTTCCTACACTTCTGTGGTGTTGCTTCTTTTTTTCTAGAAAAAATAACATTTAATATATACAAATATGCACTATATAAAGGTGCAGTTAAGCTTATGTGGGTGTGTCTGTGGGGAAGGGTGTTCATGAAATAGTATAAATATATGTAAACAGTGGTGTTACTACCAGGCTGATGTTGGGTTTTGTGTGTGGGGTCTTGCTTGGCAAGCAAAATTGTTGAAAAGGAGAAAAAGACAATGTTCCATATCATGTCTAGTGTTTTTCACTCCAGTTTCCTTTTTAGAAAAGTCTGCGATACAGAAATAAAATAATTATGATCAGTATATATATATATATATATATATATATTTAAATATTTTCTTTGTAGTACAAAACTTTATAATGGCTAGAAAAAGACAATATTTATTAATCATGATGAATTAAGAATTAAAAAGATGAAAGGGCAGCTGACTGGTTTCGTACCTTGCTCAACAGAGCCAAATATCGAGGTATCGTGTAAAAAAATATAATAAAGATACTATGAGAATTATAGTGAGGGAAAGAGGTAAAAAAAAAAAAAAAAAGAAAGTTCAATCAAATAGATTGCAAAGAGAAGGTCTCAAGAACTTAATATAGATTGTTTCTAGGATCTTGAGATGGTAGAGAGAGTGTGACTTACTAAGAATGGAGAATAAGTCGACACTGAAATTAGAGGCACAGGTGCGGTTATTTATGAGATGTTCGGCTATCAACGAACCATAAGTATTATGTAAAACGTCCATTGGTGAATAATTTGCATTGCAAATTTTTTTTTATTTATTTTATTTTTTTTTTTTTTAACATGATTCACCCCAAACAAGGCAGGCCGCCACTGTAAACGTAAGGGGCTACTGAGAAAAAAGAAAAGGGGAGAAGGTTTGGGGGTTTAGCTTAAATTGGGATCTGAGCAGCGAGATGTCTGTTTACATTAGTGGGCACGTGTTGTTTGACCCGGATGTCTAATCTTTGTGACGTCATCCAAACGTAGTGCATACTGCAACTACATTTAAATAAATAAATAATAGAATTATTGTGATGTGGGGGAAGGACATCTTTTCGAATAGAATCAAGATCGGTCAGGAGGAAAAAATTGAACTTTTGTTTTGTGGGACAAAATGAGTCCCAACGAGTGTAAAGACCAGTAAAGGTAGGTTTCCGATATACTGACATCAAGAAACCAGAGGAAGCTTTATTAACCAATACATCAAGAAATGGGAGTGAGGAATTGGCTTCCTTATCAATGATGAATTTAAGATCTGGATGAATATTGTTAAGGGACGTAAAAAAAAACGTCCACTTCCGTTTCATTGTTGAACAGACAAAAGGTGTCGTCAACATAACAAAAGTAAATATCTGGTCTATTTGGACCAGATAGGAGATCTTCTTCATGGAAACCAACAAAAATATTGGCCAATGCTGGCCCTAAGGGAGAGCCCATATATATATATATATATATATTTGAAACTATTTTTGAAACCAGTAAAATGCAGAGACTTTTTTTTTTTAAATAAACATATTTATTTAAAGTTCAAATTTTCGATTCACACAGGAATCTTCATCAGGATAATAGACAATATTTTTTTTCTTCCCTTTTTTTTTTAAACGACATGGTGTCGCTTGATCTTGTGCTTCAGTTGTTAACAAAGCTTGTTGTGTAATAATGTCCACAAGTGGTGTGTGTCCTCTGGTTGCACGTTATAAGTATTAGTAAAATAGTTCCACTGTATAAAATGCATTTAAATTTTGTAATTTTACGAGCTTCATTAACAACTGAAGCACAAGATCAAGCGACACCATGTTGTTTAAAAAAAAAAAAAGGAAGAAGAAAAAATATTGTCTATTATCCTGTTGAAGATTTCTGTGTGAATCAAAAATTTGAATTTTAAATAAATAATGTTTATTTAAAAAAAAAAGTATCTGCATTTTACTGGTTTCAAAAACCATTTCAAATTACAAAATTTAAATGCATTCTATACAGTGGAACTATTTTACTAGTATATATATATATATATATATATATATATAAGATAAATGAAAGAAGAGGGATAAACATGTACGAATGACAAATCTATTTCAACTTTGATTGTTCAATGCAAGGTGTACTCGATAAAAACATGTTTATTCTTTCTTTAAGCCAAGGCTTTTCAAAGATTTAAATCCTATCATCAGAGGAATTACATAGATGGATAAGTTGGCAGTGGAAAAGCCAAAATTCAAAATTTGAAAAAATATTAAGTAATGGAGAGTGTGCGTGTAAAAAAAAATGCGGGGTCTGTTCAGTTGGTGAATGTCCGTTGATAAAATGTCCGGTAAAAGAAGATTTAAAGATGTAAAAAAGGGGTTTTGTGAAGGCAGAGTTGAAAATGTTCAAAAATGAAGTAAATCCAATAGAAAGATGTTTTGTTCAATAGTAGGTGGAACGCACTTATTCAGAAGTCATTTTCAGAATTTGGGCCATTTTAAAATACTTCCGTGGACCGAGAATGAGAGTAGTTTTGCAGAAGTTGAGATTGAACTGTGTATATTAAACGCAGGCAGTCGGGAATTTAAGTAGTGACTTCGATCGAGTTTAAGAAAAGTGACAGCTTTGGTTAGAGACAAGGCCAAATGAGGAAGGGGGGGGGAGGGATAAATATAAGAGATAAAAAGGGTTGGTGATAGGGTTAGTTAAATGAACTATGGCTGATGCTGGGAGAAGAGAAGGGGAAGGGATTGTTTGGTTACTGCTTATTGTTAGTAAGCAATAAAACCAGTGCGAGTTGGGGTGAGGTTATCATAAGCTAAAAACAGAAGTGAATTCAGGTCAGTAAGTAAATATTTCTGAAAGGGGGCCGGGTCTCGTAATTAAAACTGATTTTTAAACGAACTTATATATAATTCAGAAAGTTTAAAAGGGTTCCAATTGGAAATTAGGGTTCAAATGAATGGAAATCTGGAATTCACGTGTTTAATATGTAATAATTCGGACAAAAACTAGTATTTCAGAGTTTGATGTATAAAGACTTTAAAGAATTCCCAGTTAGTTAAATATTCAATGCATGACTAAATAAGAAACTTTAATGTATAACTGAAGTTAGGATTGGGAACAGCGTTAGGCTGCTTGCAACAATTGATTTCTAGTACAAGGATTATGGGGTAGGATTAGGTTGAATTTTGTAACCTAAGTGTGTTGAAATTATAAATAGGAGTAACTAGGGAGCATAGTTTAAAGGTGAAAGGTATGGAATCTATGAGAAAAATATTGTCGGTAGAGCGAAGCTATACAGAGTCGATGGATCGAATACAAAGAAGATAAAAAGGCAATAATTGAAAAGAAAAGCAATAGAAATTAGAATGGTGAAGTAAAAGCGGTTAAGGATTAGTGGAGTGGAGGAGAATAATATTAGTTCTCAATTTACATTGTGTTATAGGTTAATATAGTTATTAGGTGTACAGGAGAGTATACGCTATGTTATTGGGATGGTTATTTGTAAGGTTGGAAAAGTTAAGAATTAAAAAATTAACAAATTATAGAATTTAAAAATTAGTCTAATGTTAGAGAGGGGGTTGTTAGCTGGGAGGAGGGGTGTCAGATGGAGTAATGAAATTTATGTATTTAAATTTTCGCTTGTGCCGGCAATTTGAGATAAGTTAATTTTTAGAGTTAATAATATTTTTGCTTTTAGCTGCTGTAGCTATCATGAATGTTTCTAATGTACATAGTTGGCAGAAAGCGGATCCTGGAGTGTAGGATTGAGACCTTTTTAATATTGCCCAATGTAGTGAGTAGGGAATGTTTTTACTGTTAAGGCTTTTTATTAGATTGGATAGAGAGGTACCAGTGGCATTGTTATTATTGTGTTAGAAAGAGTAGATATGGTTTGAGATTCGGGTCTTGATGGGGAAGGCACTTGCCCCAATGTAAGTGTGTATTTTGTATCGGGTTGTTATTATAGTATTTGTGTTATTTATAGTATCGGGAATGTTTTGGGTTTGTATGTTCAAGTTCTGGACCAAAGTTAAGTTGGAATTGTTAGGTGGAGGAGATAAGATAATTTGAGGTGTGAGATCAAGGTTATTGTTAGCTAGTGGGGGTTGTTGGTTAGTGCAAAAGGTGTTATTTAGGGTGTCGTTTGGTACAGGGAGTTATGTATATTGATGTCTGTTCGCATAATGGTGTTTTGGGGAAATTGTTTAACAGTACAAGCATATATGATGTTACTTTGTATGCAACTGCCATTTAACGGGCATCCTCGAGATTTGTGGCAGTTACAATTATTAGTAGGGCGTATAGTAGGTGCTGGTTGCTGGGCAGATTTCATTTTTTTGTTATTAGATGTGATGATAATTTGTGCTATATGCTATATTGGGCATTGTGAAGTAGGAAATTTAAAATAGTGCTGTATTTATGCGAGTGCTTGAATGAGTTATCTAAAATTTTGAAGAATTCCTTAGCCGTATTTGTTTTCACATTGCAATTATAGGATGGATTAAACCAAATACTATTCTTTCTTCTAATTCTTTTATTTTTACTATGTTCTTGAGGGTCAGCTAGTTTGTTAATATTGATAGTTTTTGTGGGTCTATTTATATATGTTTTGGTTTTCTTGGGTAGTGTAGTATTTGTCCGCTGTTTATCCTGTGTTGCCATTTTGTGTGTAATTATATTTAAAGGTTTGTTTTTCTGGATAAAGGGATTATTTTCGTATTTAATTTTATCAGTGTATCCCGAATTAAGTAGTGCGTTATTATAGAAGTTGGAATTTTGTTCGAAGATAGATTTATTAGCAGATAACTTTGAAATTCTATTAGAGACTGAAGGGTCTATTGAATTAATGGTGGATTTTGGGTGGTTAGATAGCTTATGTACGTAGAAGAGGGTTAAATTTGGTTTGTGGTAGGGGCTAAAGGATTCGGAGTTAAGGTCTAATGTTAGGTCAAGGAAGTTAGATATTCTTTTCTCAGGTTCTATAGTGATGGTTAATACAAAGATTTTAAAGAAGTTGTGTAGATTTTTAATGGTATTGTTGTATCGCCTCGATCTCTCTCTAGAAACAAAAAGTGCATCGTCCCTGTATAGCCCACCGTGTAAATGTCCGAAGTCAAATTTTAATTCTCTTAATAAGTACAATCCTACAAGGTCAGTAACCTGGGCAGAGTCCGAAGCTCCCATAGTGATATCAAAATTATTGGGGGTATCCTTCCTAGTCCAGAATTTATTGTCCAATTCTAATAGGGATCTTCTAAGGCTGTGATGTCTGAGTTATTCTTAGCGAAGATTAAAGCTTTGTTTAGTAGGATAGGAGAAATGGACTGATAATAATTGTTTATGTCGAAAGTGATGAAATTCAGGTTTAAATTAGACTTGTCACTGAGGTTTAGGAACCAATTGGTAACCTCATCAAAGGATTACCATAGGGTGTATGAGATTTTTTCTTTAAGTGAGGGATGATTCTAAAAAAAGTTTACTTATAATGCCTAGCTCAGATTTGAATGGGCAGATTAGTCTAATGGATGGGTTTTCTTGAAAATTTCTTTTGTGGTCTTTTAAGGTGCATCTGGGTGTGGCTGGGGTAAAGATTTCTGTGTAATTAAGGATATTTAAAGAGGTTAGTAGGGATTTAGCTTCATTGTTTATGCTATTGAGAATATTATTAGAGGTAGTTTTATAGGATTTGTTCAGTTCTTTGTAGATTAAACTTTTGTAGTCCGTGTATTTCAATTTGTAAAAGTTTTTTGTTTTATCTGCAGGGACAATTATATTAGGGTGTTTCTTAATCTTGTTGATGAATTTATTGATTTTTGTTGATAAAGGGGTTGGAATGTTTGTTTCATTTTTAAAATTTGATATGTCTAATGAGGTTGAATAAATCGTTTTCGAAGTTGTTGAGGTGCTCATTTTGCTTAGGAAAAAATGATGTTTTTAGACCGTACCTGGATGCAGTTAACTTTTCTGATCATTTTAGTTCTCTGGGAGAGTTCATGGGGAGTGTAAATCCATGATGCTTTGGAGGTGAAATATTATTTGTGTCAGTTTGGTAGTTGTTAGATTTGAAGTTTAAGTCATGGTGGAAGGCTTTCCATCTTACTTTGGTAATACATTTTTTCACGGACTGTATGAGCTTGAAAATTTCAGCTTCATTTGAAGGAATGGGTTTGTGTTTTGCTGAGAACAGGAGGAATTCCTTGTTGAACATGTCACAAATATGAGAAAAAGCTCAACTTTGTAAGAGCTTAGAATAAAATATGAAACTAAAAGTATACTTTTAGTAGATAGAACCTATAGTGAAATCGTTTAAGTATACTTTTAGTAGATAGAACCTATAGTGAAATCGTTTAAGCTCAATATGCAAGATAGAGCAATTATAAAGATAAATGAAAGAAGAGGGATAAACATGTATGAATGACAAATCTATTTCAACTTTGATTGTTCAATGCAAGGTGTACTCGATAAAAACATGTTTATTCTTTCTTTAAGCCAAGGCTTTTCAAAGATTTAAATCCTATCATCAGAGGAATTACATAGATGGATAAGTTGGCAGTGGAAAAGCCAAAATTCAAAATTTGTAAAAATATTAAGTAATGGAGAGTTAGAGCGTGGAAAGATTGAAAAAAGGGGTTTCGTGAGACAGCGTTGAAAATGTTCAAAAATGAAGTACATCCAATAGCTTGGTTTAAGGAAAGAATAATAAACATGTTTTACCAAGTACACCTTGCATTGAACAATCGAAGTTGAAATAGATTTGTCATTCGTACATGTTTATCCCTCTTCTTTCATTTATCTTTATAATTTCTCTATCTCGTATATTGAGCTTACACCATTTCACTATAGGTTCTATCCACTAAAAGTATACTTTTAGTTTCATATTTTATTTTATATATATATATATATATATATATATATATATATATATATATATATATATATGCTTCACCACATCCGTGTAGTAAGAGTTACACTTTCAAAATCATGACCTGAACACAGTAATGTATGAACTAAAAGTCAGAAACAATTAAATCAGTAAATTTTCTTATAATAGACTCACCTTTTTTTTTTTTTACATCTTTAGTATATTTTAAAATTCTGAACATTATAAGATTGAACTTAAACTGTAGTGTTTACAAACCTGAGATGAACTTTGGACCATGTAGCTTAGTTGTTTACCAATTCTGAAACTGATCTGACTGGGTGGCAAGACAATGACTACATATGGTAAACTACAGGTTCCCTCTATGTTGTGTATTGACATCAAGCAAACATTCAGGGTTTTGATAAGGACTTTTGACTACCTAATAGAGCTATGCATTCATTTTTAATCATAATGTCACTTTTATTATCCATAAATTGATTATCAGTTCTTCTACTTTAGTGTCTGTCTGATATATTTTTAATTCAGATTTTGTAAAACAAAAGGGGGGGGCTATTGTTAAATGCTCTTAAAACTACACTGTCGATCCCCAACTTTTTGATAAGCAAATTACCGACTAAGTGAGAGGGAAAAATCGTAAGTTTCGTTTAATTTGGCTTAATACATTGCAATTTTAATTTGATTTATTTGATTTTTTGTCAGAAAGAACAATAATAGTAAGACTATGCTGTTTTGTTATTTCGTCAGCCTGCATCTTTATCTCACTGTTGAGATGGGAATATTTTTTTTTTAATTCTAGACTATAGTTTAAATTCGAATTTGTTTGCTTTAAGTAATTAATTAACTTATTGCTGGGGTGGATCACTGATGATTGGTCTAACAATTAAGAAAGGCGACACAGACAAAAAATAACGGCAATGGCAAAGAAGAAGTGACAAATGCAGATGAACTGTGTAAAAGATAGAGATCTTTTTTATTGCACCGAATGTACAAAAAATAATTAAGAAGAAAATAAAACTGGTAGTACTGGAGGATGTCACTGGGAACTGGATAAAAGGAAGAAGTTTGGTGACGTCTCTAAAAACTGGACAGCAAGAAAGGTTTGGTGACAACTCTGGAAACAGGACAGACGAAAAGGTTTGGGCACGTCTTTGGAAACTGGATAGCAGGAAAGGTTTGGTGATGTTTCTGGAAACTGGACAGCAGGAAAGGTTTGGTGACTGCTCTGGAAACTGGATAGCAGGAAAGGTTTGGTGACGGCTGTAGAAACTGGACAGCAGGAAAGGTTTGGTGACGCCACTGGAACCTGGGTAGTAGGAATACGTCACATAGGGTTTGAGGTATAATGCAGGGCCTCAGGTAAGTGAACAAGAGCTGCATCTGCAGAATGTTGTCACCGGGTGCAGGAGAGGCAGTATGTCGACAAGAACTGGAAACGGCTGGACGTCAACATGAATCAGAAAGGCAGAACGTTAACAGGTACAGGATCTGCAGGGGAATGTCAGCAGAAACGAGCTGCAAGAGAACATCGCCAGGTGCAAGAGATGCAGGAAAACACCAGCTGGTGCAGAAATAACGTGAACAGGAGCTGCAGAAAGATGTCAGCTGATGCAGGAAGGAGCAGGAGAATGTTGGCATGTGCGGAAAGGACATCAGCAGGAGGACGTCAGCAGGAACAGGAGATGCAAGAGCAAAGGGCAGATGTTGATGAATGATGGATCGGTTGATAGCTGTTGTAGTTGCTGTGACAATAGTGAAGACGATGATGACATGCCGTCATTGTTGACGAGCTGTAGAAGGAGGTGAGAAGACTGCTGCTTAATTGTTGGCGTCGTCATAGTGAGGAGGAGAGCCTTAATGTTTGTCAAAGATTTGTGGAGTAAGGTGTGGTCAGAAGAAACGGCATCAAGGCAAGGCCCGGAATGAACGACTGAGTGAAGAAACACACCCTATTATATACTGTATTGCCAGCTGCTACTGGTGCAACACTTTGATAAAATCTGACTGGTTGGCTTGAATTATGATGTGCGCAGAAAGAAAGACTGTTAAGGCATTCAAGGGTTAAACATTCGGTTTTTGTTAGGTGTTCCAAGTCGTAAACAAGGTCAGCACACCAAGGTGTTCAAGGATCACATTCGATGCTTTGGTAGGAGTTCAGAGTCATAAACAGTGTCGACACGACAACCATAAACCAAACAACAATGATTTATTATTTTTAATTTTTTAATTATTTCAATTTATATTTACAAAGAAAAGGTAAATACATTAAACTTTCAGCAGTTTCAACGCTAGCAGTTTTTTTACTTTATATTGCAAATATTATTTTTAACTTTTCAATTAAGGCTGTAATTTCATATCAAATTTATTATCAAAAAATAGCAAAGTGCAACAAGCCATGTAAAAAGAGAGTTACAAGATCTATACATGTATATACCATCTGGATATTTTGTCCAAGGCGACTTTAACTCGAAATAAGGTAGGCATCGTCACTACCTCCTGGTAGGCTATTCCACAGAGCAGAAACAGACGGAGAATGCTGCCTTTCTTCAATTGAGACAAAAGCGCCTATGGTAAATCTTTTGCTCGACTCTATGGAGATCACTTAAAAAAGAAAAAAATGTTTTTATTTCTTCCTCCATTTATTTATTGCTGCTTTCTTGTTTCTTATTTGTATATTGGGTTGCTTAAAATGCACATGAAAATATAATTAGGTAGGAAATTCAAAACAAGGAGTACTCCATTTACTATTATTCCTGAATCTAATAAACTATTCTATCAAAACGTCTGTCCTGCGTTTACCGCTTGTATAAAGCAACAACAAAAGTTTGTAGAATGTTTTTCTTTTACCAAATTCATTCATTTTCTGTTTATCAAACATTTTTTGAAAATATAAGTTCACGAAAAGCAAAAATAACTGAATTATTTTTCTTCTTTCACTATCTGTTGTTTTGAATATTATATTTGTAAAGTCCAGGCATCCCTGTAAGTGGTTCTTTTGGTCTGTTAATCTGTCAGTGGTCTGTCATGCCTAAGTTTTAAATAGCATTTTCTTCATCAAGCACATATTGAATGGAAACATCTTAAGAATATATTTGGAAATTGTGAACTAAATATAAATAGATTTTTTATTTTTGTAATTGTTTTTTCAGCTGCAAGACACCACAATGGACCAGGCATCTGAGCTTTTCAAAATCAATGAAGACCATGATCTGCTGAGAGGATTGAAGCTTCATGGTTTGGCTGGATGTCCTGATAAAGTTGATGAACTCTCTGTCAAATTTAGAGAACATGCTGATCAATTAGAAGAGGTAATGTGGACCTTTATTCTTAAAGAAGCGAACATTGCATAAAAGTTGTGTTGCTGTTCATCTCCACTTAGGGTTTCATGGATTTTCTTATTTTATATTGGTGGAAGCCTTCCCAGTGGTCTTGTTCACTCACAAGACTGGAATATCTGCAATAAGTGAAAAACGTTTGAACCCCAAGAATGTTGTGTTAAAGGGTCTGAAAATTATCTAAATTCGTTCTAATTTTTAAAATCTGTGACAGGTGGTCCAGCAGCAAGTGTAGTGGCAATGATAATTTGGTTATCTGGCTTGTGGATTGTGGTTACAAATTTAGTGGGCTTTGAAGCTTCCACTTGATCTCTGTGGCACTCTTTCATGCTGGGTCTGATAATTTGGCATGTAAACTCATGGTAATCCTTCTGTTCCCTATGACGTAAAAGTAAAGATGCAAATGGTCACATTAGTATTACTATGAGGTGGAAGCGACATGCCTCTTATATATACTACAGCTACTGATCATCGTGTTGGTGTTATTATGCTAAATTGCACAATCCTAGCAATGACGTTTTTTTGTCTCAATACAAGCAACCCTATTTCCATACTCATTTGGCAGTTTGGCGACAAGTATGCAACTAATTTTATTAGTCTGTGTCTAATATTGATGCCTGTTATAATCGTAATTTTCAGTATTTAATATTTGTTTATTAGTGCACATTTTTCAGGTCATAATCGATATCCTTCTTTGAATGTTGGAATCTTTATTTAATCCAATTGACCAAAACAATTTCGAACCTTAATTTAATTGACACACTCCATTGTGTTGCATTATATAGTAGTAATCCCTTAGCAGACCTTTACAACTGGATGTCAGGTGGCTCGCTCTCTCTAACCTGCACTTTTTGTCGTTACTGAGACTACTCATCTTCTTAAAAGTATTGGTCATAAAGCCTTGATCTTGGCCAGCCATTATCATTCTCTCCTTATCACGGTGGAGCGATCCTCTTTTGAGCCAGGCTACAGAGTCTTCCTTATGTATATATTCCTGGGATAGTTCATTCTTATAGTTTTATGCAATGGAAGGTCTTGGAGTATTTCTGGCGGCTCTTTTGGGCTATTTCCATGGCAGACTTGTTTGGTGTTTCTGTCTCATTTGTGAGGCAGTCTTGTCCAAAGTTGTTTGACCAGTTTTGTGATGGAAATTATCCTACTGGCTCTTGTTTCTTGGTGTTGATGTACCATAATGTTTGCGTTCTGGGAGCTCATCAGATATTGGCCAGTGTTCAAAATAGTGACTTGATGTTGATGATCAATTTCTGAGAGACCCATACCTCCTGCTCCTCTGGGCAGATACACCCTTGACATACACTAGTATATGAATGAAATAAATTTGATAGCAATGAGTCAATGATATATGCAATGTTTTAAGTGTTTCAAAGGCATTATGAAAACTGATTCACAAATATCTTATTGCTTTTATATATCATATCCTGATATACATGCTTTTGTACATTAACAAGAAAACAACATTGACAATACTAAATATTTTTACCTGTTATATTTTGTTTTAATCAATTCAATATAGTGTATCTGTTGGTAAGGCCTTAATTAGGGAACTTTGGAAAGTTTATCCTTTATTTTCAATTACTTTCATGTCTTTTCTGACTAGGAGTGGTTGTACCAGTGCAGACCCCATCTATTGTTTACAGACTATTTACAAATATATGCACTTACGAGACAAATCAATCTATAAACAATCCGCATACAAAAACTGATTTTTGGCATAAAATAACATAACAAGGGTTGGTATGCTGTAAAATGCAACCAATTTTTATGTTCACTGTGTGAAAATCAATGCAACTTGATGTGAATGCAAGGTTGAATACATAATTAAAAGCAAGGCAACTATGGGAATAAGAAAGTAATTGGATTTGTTTGTAAGATGAGGAAGGAAATGAAAAAACTGGGTTAGTCTGAAGTTGACACTTTTCTTTACATCAAATGTAAGAAAGAGTAATGAGTTCATTTCTAAAAGAATGCGTGATTTATAGCTAATAAGAATATCAGTTTGATTTTGAGAAATTCTCATTTTTGTTCTGTTTTTCCAATTGATTCTCTTGTGTACATTTACACACTAATATTTTTGGAAAAGGTATGAACTAACTCACCCCTTCAGCTGTAAAATAGCAACATGTGTTCAGTTACTCATATACAATGAATCATATACAATAAGAATTTTATTTTTGCATTAAATAACTAAAATTTGATTTGAATGTGTTGTGAAGTTGCTAGTGCACTTTCACTGCTAGCTATACTTAAAGAGAGACTTATATAGTAATCTATTTCTAATTATGCATATCAATTAGCCAGTATCGCCACATCTCCCTAAAACGTATAGGCTTTATGCCTCTAGTGCATCTTGCACTTCTAATGATCGTTTCATTTTTGATATTACTTTGCTCTTCTCTCTCTCCCTTATTTCTTTCTCTGGGAAATTTGGACCTATTTCGCAGTAGACTGTAACCAAGGTCGTCCCCTTTCATACTTTAATCTGATTCCAGATCCTCATTTTGACCTGCTTGATCTTGCAGTGTTTCATCTTCTGTCATTTCTTTCTGTACAGGTTGTTTTAATAACTCAATAACGGAAGGAGTCGTAGCGATTTGTTCATTTTGCTCTTCGTATTCACCATGGGAACTTATTTGGTCTGTATAGAATCAAATTAACACTCACCGGCTCCAATATCATATATCCTATAGGCTAATATTACTTTAATGAAGCCATATTTATATATAGAATTATTCACTCTCAGACTGGCAACCAATCAGAATTCATATAATGGACTTGCCCAACTTGGCATAATGGAGCAGTTCAGCTTATATATAAACTGGCATTTTGGTTACTTGAGGTCTTACTTATCTTGCTGCTCAACTATATAAATATTTCTATAGTCTGCATGAGCCATTATTTTTGCACAATAATTATTTTTGCACGATAAGTTCTGTCTTTTCTGGATTTGATTCTTTGTTCTTTTTGTACCAGATTTTTTCATTTGTAGAATACGACATAGTTAACGGAGCTCTAATTTGTCTTCCCATTAAAGCTGATGGGCTTTCTAATCTCCCTGTGTGTGGTATTGTTCAATAGTTTAAAAGCAGCTTTGGTAGAAAAAACTTCTTTTTTTTTATTTTTGCTGAGAACATGCTTTTAGTCCCATTTTTATAGTCTGCACCATTCTTTCCACCAACCCATTCATATGGCGGTGTCTTATACGATTTACATTCTATTTTTTTCAACCATAAATTAAGACCTTCATCATAAAACTCTGGAGCATTGCCAGATATCAGGGCTTTTGGGATACCCATTCTAGAGAATATGACTCTTAGAATCTGTTTTATGGTAGAACTTTTTTTTTGTCCAGCAGACGGACTACTTCAGGCCAGGCTGAAAAAGAGTCTACTAATATTAATAAGAGTCCCACTCCAAAAATGTACGCATGATCGATATGCACACAACTCAATGGTTTTGTAAAGTATTCTGTGTAAAATTTCTTAATTCTCTACATTTTTTTGCATCTTTTTATACATTCTTCGATATCTCATGAATATTCCGGCCACAGTTTTATTCTTTTTTGTGTGGCCGCTACTCCACAGTGTACACTTTTATCATCAAATTTCTTTGTGTTTCTGAAGGAATTACCAGATCTCCATTACAAATCACTCCATTTTCTATCGTTAATTTATGCCTTATTTCTTTGTAAGGTCTCTCTGCCTTGGAACAATTTCCCCATATATTTTTTCTTATTCTCGATGTTATCCTACTTAGTACTGGATCATGTCTAGTTTCTATAGCCATTCTATCTAAAGATAAAACATCAGTCTCTACCCAATGTAAAAATATATCTTTAAATTCTTCTTCTGTTTTATCTTTTGACTTCTTGTAAAAATCGCAACCTTCATAGTGCATCTACGTGTCCAGTTGAATTTCCTTTGACATATTCTATATCAAAGTCAAAGTTAACTTTATTGCCAACCTTTATATTCTCGATGTAGTAACTTTAGGTAATTATTTTCTTGGATTGAATATAAATTCCAATGCTCTATGATCACTTCTCAAGAGAAATCTTTTTTCCAATTAGAAATTGTCTAGCCCTGGTGGTGCACCATACAATGGCCAATGCTTCTTTTGTCTATGTGTGAATAATTAAATTCAGTGTTCATTAGTCTTCTTGATAAATACATTATCAGATGTCCTTCTTGTGATAATATTCCAGATATCGAATGTTCACTTGCATCTGTAGTTAACGTAATGTCCTTTTTGGGATCACAAGTTTTTACTACTGGTTTCTTTAACATAACTAATTTCAATCTCTCAAAAGTTTTTTGTTGTTTTTCTGACCAAATAAATTCAACATTCTTTTTTCTTAAATTTGCAAACAGTTCAGTCAGGTCTATTTTGGTAAATAATGCCTAAGAAATTGACATATTCCCAAAAAGATTCAAGTTCTTTTTTGTTTGTAGGTATAGATATTTTTAATATTTTTCTATTAAAGCTTGATCTGGTAATATACCTTCTTTTGAAATGGAATACTTTAAAAATGATATATTACTACTATAGTTTACGCATTTTTTCCATTTATGGTCATTCCAACATATCTTAATTTGTTCAAGACGATGTCGGTTTTCTTTTTAAATTCCATTTCATTATTTGCTCCTATGCAAATATTGTCTTGGTAACAAACCATATTTTTTATATCTTCTCCTAAAACCTGTTCGATGGTCTTTTGAAATATGACACTTGCTGTTTTTATTCCATATGGCATTCTTTTCCATTTTAGCAACCCTATTGCCGTGTTTATCATTGTTACTTCTTTGAAATTATCATCTATTGGAATTTGGTGGTATGCCGTTTTCAAATATATTTTTGTAAAACACTCATTCCTGCCAGCACATGTAATGCAACCTCCACATTAAGTATAGGATATGAATCCGAGCAAACTTTGTGGTTTACTCCTATTTTATTATCTCCACATATACGTATGTCTCAGTCTGCCTTTCTCAAAACTACAATGGGTGATGCCCACTTTCTACCCCCAGGTGAAACATGTTCAATAAGGTCCTGTTCAATTAATTTTCATAGTTTTTGCAACAAATGTACTGGTAATATTCATAATAAGAGGGGGTAACATTTTCTTTTAATTTTAAACTAGCTTTGTAGTTTTTTTTAATTTTCCATTTTTTTCCATTTTTATCTCATTAATTAGTTTGCTAGAATTTATTTTAAGCACATCGTTTCCCAGGAGTCCGTGGTTCTTTTTACATTTTGTGACAATTACAGGCATTACCTGAATTTGTCTTTTAACTCTAAATAACCTTCAAATTATCCTAAAGTTTTTATGACCGATCCATTAAATTCGCGGAGTTGTACACTGCTCTTTTGTAAAGTCGACTTTACAATGCGTTCCCAGAAATATTTTGGTATAAGCATTAACTCACTGCCGGTATCTATTTGCATATCCAAATTGACATTGTCAATTTTGACTTTTAATATAATATCTTTTTTCCTTTTGTTCAATTTTTTCAACATTCTTATTTTCATTATTTAATGTAAAGACTTCTCTATTGTTTTCATATTCTTTCGACATTTTTCTTTTTGCTCGAAAATAGTTAATTCTTAAGCAATTTGTACAAGTTTTTTGCAAATGCTGGGTATTTTTCCCTTTTTATTTTGTGTCCATGTCCACAATACCAACATTTTCTTTTTTTTTTAACATGTATGCATCGGCGACTATTTGTTCGCTGAGTTGACTATTATGATCGTTGTATTTCTGTATACTTTATACAGCAACAAGAATTAATTCTTGTTGCTGTATAAAGTCAATACAAGTATTTAAGGACATGTTTTCTATTTGTAGCTGTTCATTATTTTATTCCTTGCACATACTTTCAATTAATCTTAACTGAATTAAATCTTCAATACTCTGTTCTTCTTGTCTGAGTTTTTCAAACTCACAATATCTATTCGCATTTTGTAGACAGTGTAGATATTTGATGATTAGTTCGTTAATTTCTTGCTTCATTGACATAAACTTTGTTCTTTCTGCCGCGACTAATTTTGTCTCAGGTCTCATATTTCTTTTTATGATCTGACTTTTTTTTCCGAAAGTCAGGTCTTCTAGGTTCATGGGATACGCTATAGTTGAGACTTTCATGATTGCCTCGCATCCAGCTGTAGCCAAAAATAAATCTGTTATTTCATTTTCTCCTCCCGTTTCCTTGTTGTCTTAACTTTTTAGTCCTTGCACTCGCAGCAAAGCATCTTATCCATGTGTTCACGAAGTCGGGGGCCTCGAGAGACAATTGGGATCCTATTGGCAACGCCATGGTTGTGAAGTTGTAAATTTATCTAATTAGTTGCTAGTGTAATTTCACTGCTAGCTATACTTAAGGAGAAACTTATATAGTAATCTATTTCTACTTATGCTAATTATGCATATCAATTAGTTAGTATCACCAAGAATGTAAAGAAAGTTTTCCCTTGATTATTTTAAACATTTTGAAGATGATAGAAATATTGGTGAGAGAAAACCAAAAACTGGCTGGATAAATTGGTGGGTTGATGCATTTTTATGCCTGCCCAACATAGTAATGTACATTGAGCTGCACTCTGTCGTGTGTGTGGATGCTGCAAAGGAGGTTTAAGTCCTCACTCAGGGCATCAGTACTGGAGTACCCTTGCTATTAACCAAGATGTGTGGGGATACAGCATCCATCACACTGTCTCTGCCTTTGAGGATGCCTGAAGAGCTCTTTTCTAGGTAACTAGGGAAAGAGAGATGGGGACGGCAATAGAGACCATGCATAGCAGACACTGCCTCTCACTGATTGGTGTTCTTAATTACCAGTTAGCGCTTTGGTGTGAGAGGATTACTTACTGCCCCTGTGTATCACATCTTCTGTCATTTGAATCTTGGTTTGAATAACCTGGCTAAAAAAGAATTAATAAAAAATATATAAAACTAGTTGTACCTATCCAAGAAAAAATGACTGACTGACTTGGTTACTAAGAAATGGATAGTAATTTTGGTGACTTTAATTTTGTAAGACAGGAATTAAAAAAAACAAAAAACTTTAATTAAAAAAATATGAAGTGTTTTAAGATATTTATTTTTGCATAAGTCAAGGGAAATAACTCGTGACATGATTATTTCTTTTTAATGTGTAAGAATATTCAGTGAGTAAGAGAAAACGTTTCTTAATCAGAATAAGTATTTTCAGAAAGAAACTAAGAAATTACTGTGAAATAAAATCTATTAATATCAATAATAAAGCGGAAGGAAGAAACGAAAAAAAAAGTATTGATATGTCAAATGGAATTTTATTTGGGTCTGACTTTGAAAATCCGGCAAGATAACTTTATATGTTAAAAGATAGAAAAATCCCAGTTTTATAAATTATAATTTGTGAAACTGATAACTTTTTTTTAATGTTTATATAGATTTAAAAAAGCATGTCTGCGACCTTGGACAAAACTGGTGCAGGTTCAAACGAAAAATAAAACTATAAAGTCGCCCTTTAAAACAGAATACATGTATGGAGTAAGTGTACACAATCAAAATAACAAATAGATTTAAATATCAAGTGACACAGTCCTCGTGCAAAACAGAAAAATTAGAATTGGTCTCTTTTCTCTCCAACCACAAGAAAAATTGAACATTGGAATCTTCTTTCTCTCTGTTCCACCTTAGCAAGAATAAAGATAAACTTGAGGACACAATCAAAATATGTAAGTTTATCTTTTGTAATACTAAGTAGTGATTCTTTCAGCTGACATGAAGAGACAACATTCAGAGTGTGTAAAAACACTTTTTTTTCTTCACCTTTGTATTAATTTTTTAAATTCTGTTTGTACAAATTAAATTTTTCTGTTAACTAATGTTTTTTTATTAACTATTAGTATTTTTCTGAAATTAAAATAAATTAAACTGCAGTTTGAACATGTCATACATACATATTTGTGTATATGTAAAATTGTGAAGCTCAAATTTTTGTATAGAAAGAGTTCAACTTCACAATGGTTTAGTTTCATTAAAATCAAAGTATGATTAGAACAACAATTTCAGAAATTAAAATAACTTTAAAGGACAACTTTCACATGAAAATATACAGTAATCGTATGTGTATGCTCCATTTTATCACATATCAACCTCTTCCTACTGATATCTTGGAAACAAGAATTCTTTAATTCAGTGGTAAAATATCAAGATAAAATCATATGCAGTCTCCATAAAGTCCTACATTAATTTTAAAATTCAAAATTATACAAATGATGTTGAACTATTAAGTAGACCTAAAGAATGTTGACTACATCTAAGCTGAGTTAGAATCTATTTGAGTCTATTGTTGCATTCACGTGTAAAGTGTATTAACCCACCCCACCTTAGCTATGAGTCACTTCTGCTCAATAAAACATTTTCAGTAGTTATTGTTTTGGTATTAACCGAAAAAGAGTTGATATGCCGTATAAAACAAAGCAATCGATTGTAAAGAGAATTCGAATTTGTAACGGCTGAAAAGATGAGGATATCTCATGTCAATAGAGTTTCTCTCTCTTGTGAGCTTTCAAAATACTCTTTCTCTACTTGCTTCTCTTTTTAATGTTTTAGATTTATTTTTAAAAAACTACAAAGTACATCTTTTCCATGGCTTATGTGTATTTACAAATCTCTTCATACTTTCAATAAAAACACATAAAAAGTAATAATTTCAGCATTAGATGAATCATTAGGGTTGGTATGCTATAAAATCGATAGCAATCTCCCTATGCAGCGATTACAGCAGCTGAAAAGCTAATGCCTCATGTCAAAAACATTTCTTGTCTTCTGTGTAAGAGAGAGAGGGGGGGGGGCTAGAAAAGCTGATGATGTAGCAACGGCAGTAGCTGAAAGCTGTGTAATTCACAACCTAGATCAGCAGACCCATCTAACTGTAAATAATCTCAATCACAGTTTCTCATGCCAAAACGAAAATTCTGATGGAAATGAAGATTATTGTGTTAATTGATTGAATATCTTTTCATTTAACAGGTGTGCAAATTACTCCGTCATATTGCAAACACTGGACCTCTCATCATTACAGCTGAGCACAATGAAGCTGTCATTCGTACCACCTGCCCACTGGTAAGTTTTTTAAAAATCTTTATTTATTTATTTATTTACTGATGCAATGGGCATCACAGTAAGAAAAACTATTCAAACAAGAATATCATTAATTTTGTTTTTTTACTTTTCCATTTTGTAACACGGATAAATCAAGTATGTTCAGATCCTATTCCAAAAATCTCATCCGAAAGCTTATTCCATTCTTTAGATCCAAAACACAAAATTGGTCATTACTAAAAAATATTAACATTCACACTGCAGTAAAGAGATCTTGATATTTATTGGAGTGAGCGATCAAAAAATTATCTAGGTAATAATGCAGGCAAGGGGCAGCTTAGGTTACACATAATGAAAAATAATGATAATACAAAATCTCAAAAGAATTATTTTAAACACAATAAAGAGAAATTGGAAATTACAACATTCCTTTCACCTAACATCAAGGCAAACAATGAACAATGGTAAATAATGTTCATCAAAATGTTTTAACCATAATTTGATTTGGAATTCTGACTAAAATTAGGTAATAATTTCTAGGGTTAACTGGACTGACAATGGGACCATTAGAATCTGGGAGAAAGTGAGCCAAAATTTCTGACGTAAAACAAGTATTATATGAACAAAAAAAACAACAAAAGAGAGATTAGGTCTTGAAGACAAAATCTGATAGACAGAGCCTAGACACACAGGATATGAGTTTACACAAAAGACTGGGTATTGTTCGGTTGTCATGCATATGAAATAAATTTAAAAAAACATTTTTGTACAACTTTTCATTGTTTTATTTTTTCAAAGAGAACCACTTTACAACTAATAAAAAGAAAGTATGAATCTTGTTATCTCCTTTACATCCTCATTGATTTTATAATTCAAGTTTATTAAAATCTTCACCCTATAGTTTTGTATCTGAGTGTATATTTAATTGGATTTAATCAATAAAAATGTACAAAATGGTTAATTACAGGTAAATTTGATTATCACATTTAATGAAAAAAGTACAATTATTAATACAAATAAATATCATCATTAAAATGTATTTTCATCTTTCAAAGAATTCATCTCTAATTTCAAAAAGTAATCAATCTTATTTGCTTTCCTCCCTGCTCCTCTTACACTCACATATTTTTCTTTCTTACTTCCTCACATCTCCCTTTTCTTTCTCATCCTTTCACTTCCCTTCTATCCCTCTTCCCTCCTCCTCTACCTCCTACTGCCTGCCCCCTCTCTTTCTCCTATACCTTGCATCCTCATCTTTCTCCTTCTCCCTCATCATTATTCTCCTTCTCCCTCATTATCTCTGATCTACCTCCTCTCCCAGTCCAATTGTTCCCTGCCCAGTCTCCCTCATTACACTCTCACCCACCTCGTCTTGTTGCACTTTTGCCCTCTCGTCAACCTCCCCCTCTTGTTCCTTAGTTGTCACACTTCTACTCACACTCTCCTCACTCCTTCTGTTAACCGTTTGATTTCTAATTATCTTTCTAATTATTTTTTTCCAAAGATTTTGTATGCTGCACAAACTCTAGCCCAGTATCCAAGCAGTCGGATAGCAGAAGGAAACCTTGATGTATTTTCCAAAACCTGGGAAGCACAAATCAATGAACTTTCTATTTTGGTGAAGGAAGTCAATGATGTCTGTCAAGGGAAAATGGAAAAACAAGTCTATTTGTCTTTGCCTCGACCTGGGGTGAGTCAAAGTTTTCCTCCTTTTTGTTCCATCAGCATTGTACCCAACCACCTTCTTCATGATGGTAGAACATTAATTCAAAACATCACATGTCTCCTATTCGATATTGCTCAACTCTGGATTAGTGAATTTTGCACAAAACTGGATGGATCTAACATTCATTAAAAATTTAGGTTTTGTAAACTGTTCTGAAGATTTAAAAATATTCCTACATATAGCTCTATTGTAATATATGTACTAATAACATTAAGAAAGGTATGAACCCACACTTCTTCCAATTATGAATAAAATAGCCACTTATGTTCAAGTAATCATATACAATGAATTGTTTCTAACAGGAATTGTGTTTCAACATTAAATAATCAAAAAAGGATTGATATAAAGAAATTAAATCTTCATCGTTGTAACATTTATACATGAATAAGTAGTTCATTATTCATTATTTTGCATTCACTAGTAGTTTATTAGTAGTTTATGAAAATCAATTATGTGTTGTTGAAAAGAACTTTGCATTTAGGGTTGGTTAGTAAGAAACTGAAAAAATATTTCCAGACAGACAGTACATCCAGGGATACCAGCTTTCTGTACAGATATATTTATATTTTTATTGCCCAGAATATAAAGAATATTTTTCCCTCTACATAGCGATAGTGAGATTGGCGAAAATGTTTAATTACTTTTGCATTCATCATCTTAGGTATCCAAATACCATCCGCAATTTTTTCTGGTTTTCAACTTTCACCAAGATCTTTGAAAGGAGATTATCTATTAGGGCTTAAATTCCCACTCTCATGAGGTGGAGCTTCCTTGAGACGTTACTTCAACACTTTGCTCAGATCTTATCTTGCCCTTCTGAACTTGGCGTCTATTTGGGCGTTTCTCAACTTTATCAACCATTTTTGGAGTTGCCACTCCAAACTTCTCAAGACAAATGTTATGCACAACAATGCAGAATGTTCTTATCTGCTGGCTCATGGTACCTTTAAGATGATTAGCAAGTGTTGATGAGAGCTTCTCATCAAAGTGTCACCAAGTAGTTCTCTGATTGCCTTTAGGTCACTGGATTCTCGGTCTGCTCTAAATTTCACCTGAGAACTGGTGATCAGCAAAGTGGTTCTGAATATTGTGGGTGTGATCCAAATTTGTAATACCATCATTCACTTTACATTTTCCAATAGGAGTATTACATTGCTAACACCAGCATGCCAATCCTTGCAAGCTGTTGAAATTTCTGCTGCAATCGCATGTTGTAGCCAGATTCAGGTTAGTAATTCTTAAATTTGTCACACCATGGCACCACCAGCATTTTTACCCATGAGACAGAATATTATTTTAAATAGAAAATCCAATGTAATTTTTTGGATTTTTTTTTTTTATTATTTTATTATCTTTAATTTTATAACCTATATCTTAAACATAATTGAATTTGTATAACTTTATTTCACCAAATCTCTGGCCTGCGTTTTTGTTGTGATCTTTAATAACTTAACGTAGGATAAGTGATGTTATGTTGCCCTAATTTAGGCTGTGGACATATTCAAAGATCTCACAAAGTTTTATTTTTATTTTTCAGAAACATGGTACAATGGTGAAATCATTGCGTCCGGTGAAACTGGATGCTGAAGTAAGTAGACACTTAAGATTTGGATAAAGCACATGTGTAAATGTTATTATTTATATGTGTGTGTATATGTATGTATGCATTATGTACACTGCTTTCCTTGGTTATTTATCCATTTGAAATAGAAAATTCACAAAAAGAAAAATGAAAGCCATACATTTGAACCTATGCTTATGAAGATATACAGTTAACAGCTGACATCACTTTATACAGCGCAGCCAATGATGTTTACGATTAAGCAATGGTTGAATTTGTACAGATAACTTACCGCCTTTATGTTGTGAATAATATATGCTTTTATGGATTTCAGTGTTCGGACTGACTTCCACATCTTGGCTGCCATGCTCACAAAGTTTTGGCTGTTCTGCTCTCCGGCCTTCATCATCCTGTATCGAACTCGGTAACTGTCTGTCTGAACTCTCAACCCAATCCCTTTATTGTCACAAGGGTACCATGCTCGGATTCCATTTTTTAAGGGGGGGGGGAGGGCTCTGGGACACACTCATTAATTCTCCGTTGCTTTCAACCTCTGTATATCTCACTTATCTCTTTGAAATCCAACTTCAAAGTGAACGTCCAAAACAACAAATCAACCCTCTTTTATCTCCAACCAGGAGCATCTCATTTACATATCAGGTGGTCACATTGCAGGCATATAAAGAGACAAGGCAGCCATTTTTGTTTCTTTCTTCTTCATTCATTTACTTCCACGACCGACCCATTGAACTATGCACACATGCTAGTTAGGTAAGTCCCGCGTTTCCCTACACTCCCCCCTGATCTCATGATCACACACAGGGCAGGGGGGTGGCCGTCGTTGTCGAGTACTTCTTCGAAGAATCGGGGGCAGCACTTCCTCATTGCCATCTTCCTCATTACCACCGTTATTGCCACCAATCTGTTCCATTATCTCCTCTCGTGGTTCCCTATGCGGTGTTTCACAATCAGGGCATGGGGGCAGTATCCGTCTTTGTCGGGTACTCCTTCGAAGAACCGGAGGCATCACTTCCTCGGTCCCATCTTCCTCAGTATCTGGTTCTGTAGGTAGTGTTTCTACGCTCACCGGTAGGGGTAGTAGGCAGTCAGGATCATCCCTGAACTGTATGTGATCTTCCTCGTTATCCTCAGAATCAGGAGAGGTATAACAGGGGCGGATATCTTTTACATGCCGTGGTACACCATCAATCAACATGGTCTGAGGACTTATGATTTTATCTATTTTTCCTCTGCAAAATTTTTCAGTGCACCTAGCATTTGGGGGTTTCACCCAAACACTGTCTCCCACTTGATATGGTGTATTGACAACGCCAACCTCTGATGGCGTGACATCAATACCTTTTATACGCTGTTCATAGCGGTAAATCCCATTAGCTGGGGCAGTTTCTGGTGTTGCATCGTCTTTTGGTGTCATATTATACCAGTACACCGCTTCTGGAATAGAACACTGTGTCCTGGCCGCAATTCTTTTAATGGTGCGGTGACACCGCTCCGCTATACCGTTACCTTCGGGAAAATATGCGCATCGGTAACGCATTCTAATCCCCCATTCCTGCGTGAATTTCTGAAATTCTTGACATCGAAATGTAGTGGCGTTATCAGTCAGAATTTCAAGCGGGGCACCACGTTCAAAAAAGACAGCTCTCAACTGTCGTATAATGCTAAATGCATCCTGTCGTGTCAACAGGCGCCATATTGTGAAACGTGTCGGTCCACAATCTGTCATGGTCAAAAAGTGCTTGCCCTCATAATGCGTTATGTCCATTCCTACTCGATACCAGTTGTCCTCCACCTCAAGCTTTCCTTTTTGCCATTGGGATGGTGCCGGATCAATTCGCTGACACTCTTCACACGAGCGTATAGCTGCCTTGATTGATGCTCTTGTAGTTGAAGGACACATTCTTCGGACAAAATATGTTGTCCTCCGAATTCCGGGATGTCCACTCTGCTGATGTATCGTACGGATCTGGTCAGGTGTCAATTGATCTGTTACGGTCGCGCATGTCTGTTGTGGAGGATCAGATCCCTGCCTCATTACATCAATCCACCTCTTTGGTACTCTCGTCAGGCTATCAGCCAAATTCTGCATTGACAAAACTAAAGTGATGTCCACCTGCAAGCTGTATTCGTCAACTAGACGCTTTATTATTTCCAGTCTCCTACGTACTAACATCTCACTTGCCGCTCTAGTCTTAACCCGGGCCTTCCCAGTTAAGGTGTCGGTCAACCAGTGGTAAACACACAATGAGTCAGTGTGAAGATGCACAACCTTGGCCTGCCATTGCAATGCAAGATTAAGCCCTTTTAACGTGGCATCGAGCTCTGCCAAATTTATATGCTGGGCATCATTTTTCGGACGAAGCCAGCACGCATCTTCCACGACAGCTCCTAATTGTTCCAACACGACACCTGTAGCCAGTGAACTTGCGTCAACCCATGCATTCACTTCGTTTCCAGATACTTGCCACTCACCCTGGGCAGGATCGTTCCTATGTACTCTGGACAACGTTTCAGCCATCATTTGCCGGAGAGCATTATCATCCACCATGTCATCCCATCCTGTGGTTACTGCAGTTACTCGTCGTTTTAACACTCCTGTTGCCGATCGGAGCCATCCACAAACAGGTAGATGTCCTACTAATTTACCGCAAATAGAAAACACAATGCGTCTTGTCAATACACTGGGTAACTCTGGAATTGCGCTCCCTCGCTTCCATCGCAAAGTATTGCCCTTCTCATAGACCTCTAGCCCTAACACGGGCGCCCCATCCTTTAGGCGCTTAGGGTCTTTGCTTATTAACCCAAACGATTCCAGTTTTGTTCGAACCATATCTGCAGACATTATATCCTCATCAATGTAAATGTCATCAATATAAGCTGAAGCAGCTTTTGCTGTGGTCTCATCCTGCATCAAAACAGTTTTAATAATAGCTGTCATTATTAAGGGTGCTACATTCAGGCCAAAACCTAAACGTGTCAAACAATATCGTTTTCCCTTGATTATCACCGTCTGAAATGGCCATAATGACTCATGGACACGTATCTGCAGGTAGGCTCTCTTCAAATCCAACAGTGCTACATTACTCCCTTTCTGACGCCACTCTCGTAGTCTAGCAGCGCACACATCTGCATTTCCAGTGAAAGCATCAACGTGGTGATTCAATTCTCGGTAATCCATTACGGGTCGAATTTTGTCTTTAGTAGGTTGTTCAACAGCCATGAGCGGAATTAATCCTTTGGGTGGTCCCAGACGTTCCTGTGGGTACGGTATTAACCATCCGTTTTCAATCCATATCTGAAGTTCTTCTTCATATGCGGCCCTATTCTTTGTGGAAACTTCATACTCTGGAATGGTGTTGCACAGTCGATCTGGTGCCTGGCTCATAGTCCATTTCCACTTTGCAGTCCACGCCTTTTCGTTGTCGTCAAACGTAGCACAGAAGTCCTTTTCTTCAATAGACACGGCTGCACAGACTTCTTTCCCTTCTCCAAGCATTACACCTCCAGTCGCTGTGATTATGACGCCTCCTAGTGCTTGTATCGCATCAATTCCAAGCAACATGTCATAGCCAAGGGGTTTTTCTGGCATCACCAGAACATCAACTTTGGCTGTGTCACCCTTCTCAGTACAAATCGTGACTGTCCCTTCACCACAACATGCTCGGGATAAACCATTGATTGTCATAATACCGACTGGTTTCTCCCGCCACAGCCGACAGTAATGTGCACTAACTATAGACCGGGAACACCCCGTGTCTATGAGTGCTGAACACTTCACATCGTCGATTTTAACGCCAATGACCGGTAATCCTGTGTTTATTGGTTGGCAAGGGGCAAGGGTGGCGATAGTACCTTGCCCCCAACCTCGTTTCCCGAACAGTTGCGAGATATGTGCCCAAACTTATTGCAGCGATAGCACTGTACCGTTCTCTGTGCTCGTGGATATACACACCTATCACTTCGGCACTCCTTAGCAAAATGATTGATTTCCCCACATTTATAGCACACTGGGCCTACACGCCTATTACTATCTGGGAGAGAATCTACGTTGCCTCCATGTGGTTCGACTGCTGCATGTTGAATACTAGTTGCTGCTGCAATTGGCTCATGTTCCTTGCAGATGTTTCGAGCTCGGGCTAATAACTCGTCCGTTGTCAATTCATCAATTCGTGACGATGTCCTCAACAGTCTGCTGACCTCCTCAGGTAAGCCTATTAAAAATGCACATCTTAATATCTTATCGCTGACTCCACCAAATGGTACCGACAACTTTCGTAGGTCAGCTAGGTACACGTCAACCATTTCCTTGGCCTGAAGTCGCCGGCTCGTAAACTGTTGCCATGCAACAAACGGATCTGTACCAAATGCTGTATACAGGCCATGTTTGATTGTATCCCAGTCTGGTTCATCCCCGAGTTGCTGGTAGACTGCATAGGCCCCTCCGATTAACCTCAGAGGAATGACTGTGGCTGGTTCTTTAATTCTGCACAGTGTACAGATCTTCTCAGCCTTTTCAACCCATTCAACAACAGACGGTCCTGTGGTAGATCCATCAAACTCAGGTATCAAGCGAAAATCGAATTTGTCCATTTTCTGCCTTTCGAGTCACCGCACACCAAGAGCCGAGATAGCTTATAACTTCCAACCTCTGTATATCTCACTTATCTCTTTGAAATCCAACTTCAAAGTGAACGTCCAAAACAACAAATCAACCCTCTTTTATCTCCAACCAGGAGCATCTCATTTACATATCAGGTGGTCACATTGCAGGCATATAAAGAGACAAGGCAGCCATTTTTGTTTCTTTCTTCTTCATTCATTTACTTCCACGACCGACCCATTGAACTATGCACACATGCTAGTTAGGTAAGTCCCGCGTTTCCCTACAGTTCTGCTGCTGCTTATCGCCGTATTGCTGCTGTCGCTGAATGTTACAGGATTGAACTTAGCACTTCCAGATAACTTGCAACTTTCAAACCAATGGCTTAGACCTCACTAGGACAATTAGGAATCAATTTTTTATACTGTTAAACCTATGTTTGTTATTCAAGGTTTTCTTTCTCCATTAGAGGTCTCCAAATCGTATTCAGCTCTATTCTTGGTTTGCTCAGTAAGTTGTCATGTCCGAGCATGTGAGCGGTTTCCTTAAGTTTCCTCACTTTACAGTGGGACTCACTATTTATTATTTTTACTTCTTCCCAGAGGGGGCGATGGTCACTCTTCTTCTTCCATACATGGTGGGCTATACCCGATTTTTCCGTCTCCCCTCTAGTTACTGCTTTTCGATGTTCTTCCACCCTTACTTTGAGGGGTCGGCATGTTTCACCCTTGTAAACCTTCCTACAACTACATGGGATTGAGTCTATGCAGTTCTTGGTCATGTTCTCCTCTATGGGTGGCTTTACTCGGACTAGGTGTCTTCTGAGTGTTGATTCACTTTTGAATACCGTCCTGATGTTGTAGGGATCACATATCTTTTGGATTTTTTTGGAGAGACCTCCTATATATGGTAGGCAGACCGTTGGAGGTTTTTGGAATTCACTCCTCTTCTCTTCCACTATTATTACCTCTGGTGGATAGTATGCTATCAGGGTAGATGTGAGCATATCAGCCAAGATGAGGAAGTCAGTCCGAACACTGAAATCCATAATGAAAACCCCTCAGAGATACAGACAATAATAATATATGCTTTTGTTTTACAATACAAAACGCTGCTGACTATTTTTGTGTTTTGTGAACATGATTTTTGATGTCTCGTGCAAGTGTCAAAATAATGAGCATTTAGTGATAAGTAACATTTTAAATGAAAACTACTTTTACCCTGTCGGTGGGGGCCACAAATTTGCCGACTGCAACCCTATGCAGAGGGGTACCCCCCCCCCCCGAAAACGGGGCCATCTATTGGCCATGAGTGGCGACCTGTGATGTCTTAGGACAGGATCCTGGTGGCTGAGCAGACGATGGCCTAGTCACTTTGGCATTTACTTACAAGACAGGAGGTCGGAGAGGCATGCCCTAGTATCTATAAGTTCATCCCAACCGTATAATTCAATCTGATTCTTCAAAAAATCAAAACCTTATTTCTCCTTTTTATTTTTATTTTTCTCCCCAAATAGATACTAGAAGGCGATGGCTGAGGGTCAATCACATTGAGAACAAAAAGCAACGTATTCTGGGAGCAACGTATTCTAAGAGCAATGTATTCTAGGAATGTAAATAATTGCTCTACCTATGGAATTATATTTGACAACTTTATTTCAAACAACACAAAACTAGTGGTATGAGTCTGTGGCTTGAAGAATTGTCGGAGTCTTTTCTAGCTTAGGTATGGTTATTTTCAAAGAGTAATGTCTTCTAACAGCAATGTATTATAGGAATATAAATAATTATCCTACCTATAGAATTATATTTGACAACTTTATTCAGCATTAAATAACTCACAGATGGTTGATATGGTGTAAACCAAACCTGAAAACTAATTTTGTTTTTTATTGAAATACTTTGATCTTCTATTGGAGTCGCCACACCAAAATTTGCTGATTTAAAAAATAATGCAGCCTGTTTTTCATAGCGGACCAATTCTAAAGAAGCACCGATTTTTCGTTTCCATCGAATTAAACGATTTAAAAATTTTTTTTTTTAGTGATTGCATGTAAACAGTCTGAAAAAGTTGGCATAAAAATAAATAAAACTGCATTTTAGACTTTAAGTGGGCGATCACTTTTGCGTATAAATTTTACATAAAATGATCACCATTTCCAGACATGATAGCATTTTTAAGTGCATGTAACTATTTTTTTTTAATCTTAACCACTTTATTAATTTCTTGAAGAATTGCTACTGAAAAATTAAATTAAAACATGTTATGAATAAGATAATTTTTTTTTTGTGTTCTTCTTATGGACCTATATTATGAATAAATAGTGCCTATACCTATGCCTCTACCCCCGGCGCTCCACCAGAATTACTGCTCATCTGGCCCAAATCACATGGGTTGAACCAGCTATTCATTTGAAGGCTTCAGTATAGTGGGATCGCCATACCTTTCTATGCTAGCCTCTATGGGCCATGCCTTTTTGTTACTTTTCCATAAGGTAACTCCTGGATCAATGGGAAGCCATGTATTTGTAGTTTCAGTTCCATGACAGATCTATTTTGTTTGTATGTAGGTACAATATCTTGCGTTATGTTGAGCTTTAGTTCGGTCAGCATATTGATATACAGGCGATAAGCACATCACTGACATGCGCACTAAAAGCCTACTGATTTCCCGGGCAAATACAAAGCAGTTTGAGTTGAGACTTCAATGTAAACAGACTTGCATTCTCTCTTTCCCCTCGTCATCATGGTGACGAGGGGTGGGAATAAATTCAAGACTAACTGGAATTATATTACCTCTCTGCTTGCCGACCAAGTAACTCAACTCACATGTTTACATTTCTGTATTCTTGTTCCAGTTAAATAAAAGACATGTTTATATTATTGTAGAGAAAACGTTTGTGTTTTCTGTCAAACTCTGGTGACTTTTTTCTTATTCAAGTCAGATATGTACAGACACAGCCAGCTCAGTAAAATGGCTATCTCCTGCCTCGACACTCTCAACAGACACCATAACCCTACAATATACTTATCTCTTTAAGAAAAAAAATTGGTTATATGTCTTTAAAAACGTTATGTTCAGAAGTGTGCGATTTATATCGCTCGATGGACTGGACGCAGGTGATCATTTTACGTTAAATTTAAGTTGTTTTTTTTCACATAATCAGCATTTGCAATGGCAATCACTTTTCAAGTTGAGAGATTTTTTTTTTTATAGATTTAATTTTAATGTAAGAGTTTAAAGAGGTTAAATTTACAAATACTTTTATGGGGCTAAATTATATGGTACTTTCAAATAGAAAAAGCTATTTAAGGTAGTAAAAAGTTTTTGTTTTTGGCATTATTTTATGTCGTTAATATTAGGTAACATTTGCCATTTATTTATTCCATTATTTCAGGGTACTGATTGTTATGGCAGAAAAATCGATGATAGTTATCTTTTTGCTTTTGTACTTTTTTTCTTCTTTTACTTTTTACTTTTTTTCTTCTTTTACAGATGATTACACTTCATGATTTTTATTTTGCAGTCTTCTTTATTTTACTGAATGAATGGAAAAGAAGTTTGTGTCGCAGGAATACATTTGTTTTTGTTACGAGTAAATAAATGAATTATGTTACAATATTCTTTGATATTCTGAACTTATTTCTAAAATTAAATCTGATTATTTTCTTGTCAGGAACAAGCTAAAATAGCCAAGCTTGGTTTAGAGATGAAGCTGATAACATCAGAGATGGATGCTGAGACTGACAAATGGGAAGAACCAGACAATGACATTGTCAAGCGTGCTAAGAACATGTCTAGCATGGCATTCTCTATGTACTTATTCACACGAGGTGAAGGCCCCCTGAAGACGACGCAAGACCTTTTCACACAGGCAAAATATTTTGCAGATGAAGGAAACAAGTTGTATAAAACTGTTAAAGAATTTGCTGAACTGGTAAAAAATGCTTTCTACTTGTTTAGATTTGTTTAACTTTTATTCACCATAAACAAGGGGCTACCGTGGTAGAGGGCAGATTGAGGGGGGGGGGGGGGCACTACAATTACTTTTAAATTGCTGCATGTTGGTACTGTTGGGGAAGCAGAAATGAAATTCCACAGGTGAGCAATTCAAGGAAAGAAGCTATCAGAGAGGAGAACATCTTCCAGCATCTAAGGACCTCTACAGTAAAGGGGTGGGATTTAGCAGCAAGTCGGATGTGTTAGGTTATTTTCGTTAAGGGAGTACAAATGTTGTAAGTTCATCAGAGCACTTATAAAACAAGCATACGGTTGCACCTCTGCAGCGATGCAACTGGAGCTTGGCAGGCAGTACGGGACCTGTTAGGTTAGAAATTCTTTTTTGTACCCTGTCCAAGATGGAGAGTCTAGTGGTTTGTGCAGCAGCCCAAATGTGCCAATAGTACTCAATGTACGAGCAGATAGGGTTTTGTAGAGATATAGAATACTGGCAAGTGTGAGAAGTTTTTTTAGCCCACTAGGAGGCATCCTAAGTGAGGAGCTGTGAAACGAGGCATTTGTTGGCATTACATTTAAATTTCTGCATGTTGGTACAGTAAAGGAAACAGGGAGCAGGGAGTGAATTTCAAAAGAGTGTGGTTCAAAAAAAGCAGTTATTAGAGTAGAAAGTTTTCCGGTATCTAGGGACTTCTACAGTGAAGGAGTGGGACTTTGTTGCATGTTGAGTTTGTTGGAGATATTTACGTTGAAGTGGTACAAGTGCACTTAGTTCGTCAGATCACATTCTGTGGAAGTACTTGTAAAACAAGCACAGTGATGCAACATTACTGCGATTGGACAGGAGCTGGAGCTTGGTAGATGGTGTGGGACCTATTAGGTTAGAGATTCTTTTTTAGTCCAAGAGAGATGGTGGACCATCCCAGATCTGGCAACAATACTCCATGCATGGCTGAATGGTGGCTTTATACAGATGTAGGATAATGGCAGGTGTGAGAAGTTTTCTAGACTGGGAGAGAGAGAGAGAGAGAGCGAGCTAACCTTCTTTGCAGCAGACTTGGCAGTATCTTCTATGTATTTATTCCAATTCATGTTACCTGTGAATGCTAGACTAAGGAGTTTGAATGTTGACCTCTCGGGCAGTGTGCTATCATTCATAACAATCCATGGTTGGAAAGATTTCTTATAATTGCTAAAGGAAAAGAACGTTGTCTTATTAGCATTAAATGTGACCACCTGTTTTTGGCCCCATTTTCTATGAACTGGATGTCCTTTTTTAAGGATTCAGCTATTGCTTTCGATATGTGTGTGTTCGATTTTGCCGCATGTCGAGAATAGAGCATTGTGTCATCAGTAAATATACCAATCTCGAGCGCAATTGCATCAGGGAGATCATTTATGAAGAAAATCGGGAATAATAAAGGTTGAAGTATCGACCTCTGAGGCACACCTGCATTAATGTATCTGCCATCGAGAACAACCTTGATGACAA
This sequence comes from Sepiola atlantica, assembly GCA_963556195.1. Classification (NCBI taxonomy): domain Eukaryota; kingdom Metazoa; phylum Mollusca; class Cephalopoda; order Sepiida; family Sepiolidae; genus Sepiola; species Sepiola atlantica. The sequence continues at coordinate 35,047,098 of OY744534.1, forward strand.
TACATCCTACCTACGTAAGAAGAATCTGATTGCATTAAATATTCAGTAATACCAAATAATTTTCCTGAAAAGAGCTTCATGCAAGATCTTGTCAAAGACTTTGGATATATCAAGCGCTACCACCCGAGTTTCATCTGCCTTATCCAGTGTATGGTATATGCATTCAGAGATGACCATTAGGATATCTGCATTAGAATAGGATTGCCTAAAACAGTTTAGCATTTCGAGGCAGTGGACTATCGCTAGATTGATTGATTCAAAGATTTTAGCGAAAAGCGGGAGGAGATTTATAGGGATATAATTTTACAGGTCAGTTCTCTCACCAGAGTTCTTGAAAACTGATACAACAGAGGCAATGTTCCAGCTGTCAGGGAAGCAAGATTCGGCAAGGCATTTGTTATTTATGAATATTTTTTAATTCTGAGCAGAGAAAAGTATTCTGAATGATAATCAACAAAAGTTGTTAGAAATTTGTTGTTTTACTTTTTGAGCTTTTATTTTTGTACATACTTCATGTGAAGTGGACCTGAATACCAGACTTATCAAACAATCAGAGAAAATTATTATTTTACTATTGTGACAACTTTTATTATATATTCAGAAATGTTTTTTGAATGTTAATTAATAAACATTTAGGGAGCAAAATGTGCGTTGAAAAGTGAGTGGTTGTTGCTTAGCAATGATTGTAACCAAGGAGTTTGTGTCCCCGAGTGAACACTCACTTATAAAAATTTCATGTTTCCAACTTTCTTTTCGATAACCTCAAAATTATTTGTGTTTAATGGATAAATAATCACAAGAAATAATACTGCGAGCAAGAAATTAAACTCACGACTTTTCAGTCTCAATCAACAATGAAACTCTCTTATTGTCCTAACAGCAGCAATGACTGACTTTTTGACCGGTAATTTCTGGCATATTAAAACTATGACATGAACCACTTTATAATTTCAATGTAACTTATAAAATTCAATTCTCTTAAATTCATCATTTTCTTAATTCCCGATAATTGTTCATATTACTTTTTTTTCCAGGTTCCTACAAGTGGACATAAAGAAGAACTTGAAGTTCACCTTGACCGAATACCTGTTTTCTGTCAACAACTCCTGAAAACATTACGAGCTCCCACGTTTGGCAAGGCAGCCACTTTCAATAAGGTACAGCTGCTTATTTTAATTGTATGTACAGGTGCCTCTGTAAAAGGCCTGTCAGCCATGCAACTAGTGTTATATAAGCAAAGAGCCAAGGGAAATTTCTAATACCCACTTTACCAGCCTCCCTTTACTTACTCAAAAACATACCTGGCTCTCTTGGTTGGCATCTTGATGTCCACACGTGTCGTTCCAGTCCTCCCAGACCAAGGATAATTTGCCAGCTGCAATCAAAAGTTTTTTTCAGGCAGACAACCATAGTTATGTCAATTAATTAATCAACATGTTCTTATGGAAAAAGATGATTTATTTTGCCATGTTCATCTTTGATCTGTAAAGCTTAGAATCATATTGCTTTGTGAAATGGACCTTAAGACATCTTATTTTACATCCAGTTGCTCTGATTTCTCCATTCAGACTGACAGAACCTTGCATTCTCAAATCCCTTGTCATTTAAAAAATGTCATTCAAATTTCCTGCATTTTTATTTGACGTTTCATAAGATTTGTATCTTATGAAACGTGAATACATAAAAAGTATTCCTAGATCACAATCCGTCATATATTATCCAGAAAAATTATACTAAAATCAAATTCTTTGATGTTTAGTTTTTAGGTCAATTTTATTGCCAGGATTAGAACACTATACTGATTATTAGAAAGCATTATTAGAACACCTATCTTAACATGTGAAATTATTTTAAATTAGTTTAAACTAAAATCCTTTTAGTACTTAATTTGTTAAATTAACAGAACAGAAGAAAAAACTTCTTTGTCAAATCAAATTGAAAATTGAAATAGCCAGGATTTGCTCAAATTACGGTAATTTCATAATTTTAATGTTAATCTCCTTTCTGTCAAAAAAAATGTGAGTTATGAATTGTTTTAGAAAAAAATTTAAAATTCTTGAATATAATTTAACAAGTTTCATGTTTTAAAGATTCTAACAAAGGGAAATATTTGTTTATTTTTATATTGTTAATAACTATAAGCTTGGTACAATCTTTCCTTAAATTAAAATACCAAGCCCACTTCCTCTTTTTCATATCAAGGCCCCTACTTCTGTTACCACCAATGGAAGTGTGATACAGAAGTCAGGAAGATACTAGCATATTAATAGTAGAGTTATTAACTTATTTCCATGAATACAATATATTTTTATTTTTGTCCTTTCTTTATACATATACATTTATGGAAATAAGTCAATAATTATTAGTTGTAACATGATTCCTAATAACCGGGATGGTTACTAATTACTATACAATACCAACAAGTTTCTTGTTGAAAATGTTTTCAGTAATTTTTATTTAAGTCCCTCACATCCCTGCCCCTAGCAATCTACTCTGATCGCTAAAAAAATAAGTATAAAGGAAAAAATTTCACTTTTATAATTTACCTCACATTTATATTAACATTTTCATTTCATATTTTAACAAAATCTGAATCCATGGTACAGCACATAAAAAAGATTTTACATTATACAAAATGCGTTTTCTCTCATTCATTATCAGTAATTCAAAATTAGAGAAAACGTTCAGACGAATTTTACCATTAAGTAAATAATGGTAGAAATAAGATTTTAGTTGTTGACATATTGATCATTTTACAATTTCATTTGTTGACATACCGATCATTTTACGATTTCATTTGTTGACATACCGATCATTTTATGATTCCAGTTGTTGACATATTGATCATTTTACGATTCCAGTTGTTGACATATTGATCATTTTACGATTTCAGTTGTTGACATATTGATCATTTTACAATTTCAGTTGTTGACATATTGATCATTTTACGATTTCAGTTGTTGACATATTGATCATTTTACGATTTCAGTTGTTGACATGCCGATCATTATATGATTTCAGTTGTTGACATGCCGATCATTATATGATTTCAGTTGTTGACATGCCGATCATTTTACGATTTCAGTTGTTGACATATTGATCATTTTACGATTTCAGTTGTTGACATGCCGATCATTATATGATTTCAGTTGTTGACATGCCGATCATTATATGATTTCAGTTGTTGACATGCCGATCATTTTACGATTTCAGTTGTTGACATGCCGATCATTATATGATTTTAGTACTATTTTGTACCTCATATAATAAAAAAGGGTCATTCTGGCACAAGAACCAATTTGATGAAATTAGCTTAAAACTGGCCCTGCTGTACCTCAACAGAGGGGTAAAACTGGATCATGATAGCTGAGCAGTCTGCCCACAATTGTTCAAATAGTCTCATGACTTGAAACAAACCACTTTGTCCCATTTAGAGAAGCCTCATCTGATTAATCAGTTTCTGTCAAGCCCTATCCAGTAAATGTCCAAATTACATCTGTGGCAAAAACCTAACTTTTTTGTGTGTTTTCTATCTATAGGTATGAAATGGCGGTGAGTGAGTGTCAATTTCATTGAAAGAATAGCACTAAGACTTATGTTGAAGTGACTATGGGATACTGGGTGCCTGAGATTGGCATGAACTTGGGGTTTTATTATGACTCCAGTGTACCATAAGCAGATCGCCATCTTAATGAGTGAATTTCTAACAGAATTTGGATTTCATGGTGTTGCACTAGACTGATGAAAGCCAACTCAGCTCTTGTTCTGGCAGGTTTGACAGCTTGTCTGGCTGCTGTTAGTACAGGAACCCTAACTCTTAGGTAGCGCTAAGAACGGTTGCTCCATCAACAGTTGTATAATATCGTACGTAACTGTACGTGCCATGTCGCGCATGGAAATGAACCTTACAGTTATCCCCGGTGGGCTTTCCCGAGGCCACAACACCCATGGACCAAGTCACGACTAATGGACTGGTTGTGTGAACTTATTGGCACCAAACAAGCCCCCACTTTGCCTTCCCCACTCTATTCTTAAAACCAAAACGACATTACAAAGTAAAAAAAGTTAAACCTAAACCAGACCCCCATCAAAAAACATATTAGCCTTTGCCCTTGAGGCTAGCATTCACAAATGTCCGGGGACTTAGAACCGAAATCAGTGACGTAGAAACCTTTCTTCTAACAAACTCCCCGGATATTCTAGCACTAAGTGAAACAAACCTTCAATCCTCAATCTCCTCTGATCACTTTGACGTGACTTCCCACTCCACCATAAAGACTGTGACAAACATATGCACAGGCTAGGAGTTTATGTTCAGAACACCTTGATTAAAGAACATGACATGGGCTAGAAAAAGATGATCAAGCCTACATGTGCTTTAGATTAACCCTGCAGCACAGTATTAGTTACTTATATTTCTTATACCGTTCTCTTTCGACCCAGGACTGTAACCCTGTCTCTGAAAGCATAGATATAGCACTCTCACTTTACACGAGTGCCCAAATACATGTATTTGGTGATTTTAATGCACATCATCGTGACTGGCTTGGATTCTCCAGCTATACAGACACAGCTGTTAATTCCACGTATAATTTCTCCATAGCGCACTCCCTCTCACAGACTGTCACGTTCCCGACCCACCTCCCTGATCGTATGGACCATCAAGTCTCACTTCCTGATGTCACTGCTTGAAGCTTCTGTGACGAATGCTCATAGCCCTCTCGGGAACGTTGATATCACCCTAAAATCTTGTTCCAAAACTGAAGAGCTGTTGCTCAAAACGACGAGATACTTCAAGCGGGCTGATTTTGATTCGATCAGAGATCACATCAGAGACGCCCATGGAGTGGAATTTTTTCTTTCCCTGATGATCAATGCGCAAATAAGGCAACTGAATGGCTCAAAGCAGGTATTGATGCACATGTCTCCATGAGAAAATTCTACAGCAACCCCCACTCTCCACAATGGTTCACCTGAAAATATGCAATATGGCCACCATAAGTCTACTATGGATAGACAGATATTTGTAGAGTCAAGAAATAATTGTAAGACTGTTATAGCTGAAGAAAAGAGAAGGTATACAGAGATAACCAGAAAACACATTTAGTCGTTGAAACTAGGTTCTCGCAATTTCTGAAAATCTACAATAGTGTGGTAAACAATGGGCAATCAACAATTTCCCCACTATCCAACCACAATGATGTGTTTGCACCACAACTGACAAAGCTGAACTACTTGCCCAGCGTTTCGCCTTAAACTTCACTTTGGACTCCGCAAACCACTCCCTCTCAAATTTCCTACTGCGGACGGAAGCCACACTCTATGATCTGATAATCACCCTATCTCATGTCGTGGACATCATGAAAAACCTTGACACCTCCAAAGCATGTGGGCCTGATCTTATACCAGTAATAGTAATAAAGAAATGCTCTGCTGAACTGGCCCCTGTCCTCTCCAAACTCTACAACAAATGCCTTGCTGAATCTTGCTTCTCTGATAGCTGGAAAATTGCCTCTGTGGTACCAGTTTTCAAGAATTCTGAAGATAGAACTGACCCGCAGAATTATTGCCCCATCAGTCTACTCTCACGCTTCGCAAAAATCTCTGAATCCTTAATCAATCTAGCAATAGCCCGGCACCTTGTTAATACTAAACTTCTTTCTGACCATCAGTATGGATTTAGGCATCTCCGAACGCATATACCATACACTGGACAAGGCAGGTGAAGCTAGGGCCTTTGACAAGGTCTGGCACAAAGGTCTTCTACTAAAAATTAATTCATATGGTATTACTGAATGAATATTTAATATAATTAGATCCTTCCTATCCAACAGAAAGATCCAGGTTGTTCTCGATGACAACATGACATAAATGCAGGTGCCCCCCCCTGGATCGATCCTTAGACCTTTATTGTTCCTGATTTTCATAAACGACCTCTCTGATAACATTGTGTTTGAGATGGGTATATTTGCTGACGACACTACGCTCTACTCTCGTCATGTGAGTAAAACAGACGCGCACATATCCGATGGCTGAATCCTTAGAAAGTGACCTCCACTCTGTAGTGGAATGAGGTCATAAATGGATGGTAACATTTAATGCTGCTAAGACAAAGCGTCTTTCCTTCAACAACTACAAGAAACCTCTTCAACCACCAATTGCCATGGCAAATAACACCCTACCTGAGAGCCCAACATTCAAACTCCTTGGCCTAACATTCGCAGGTAACATTAATTGGAACAAATACATAGAAGACATTGCCAAGGCTGCTGCAAAGAAGGTGGGCTCCCTCTACCTTGCTAGGAAACTTCTCACACCTGACACTATCCTATACCTCTATAAAGCCACCATCTGGTCATGCATGGAGTATTGTGTCACATCTGGGCTGGTGCAGCATTCACTAGTCTCTCCCTCTTAGACGAGGTCCAAAAAAGAGTCGCCAACTTTATAGGTCCTGCGCTATCCACCAAGCTCCAGCCCCTGTCCTATCGCCACAATATTGGATCCTTTTACATGTTTTACAAGTACGTCAATAGAATGTGCTCTGATGAACTTGATGTTCTAGTGCCCCCTCGGCATAAATACACTCACCCAATCCGACAATCAGCTAAATCCCATCCATTCACTATGGAGGCCCCCAGATGCTTCTAGTTCAGTAGCTTCTTTCCTCATGCTGTTAGTTTTTGGAACTCTCTCCCTGCTCCCTGTTTGTACCGACATGCAGACATTTAAAACTAATGTGAACAAACACTTAGCTGCCCAGCTCCCAATTTATGATGATCACCTAAAATTTCACCCTAATTCTCAGTAGGTCCTTACGTCGACAGTTGCAACTTGCCTTGTTTGGGGTGAACCCAGTTAATATATATATATATATATATATATATATGTGTGTGATTTTATGAAGGCTTTCTTTGTGAGAAGTTGGATTTAGAATTCCCATACTATCATTGGATTGGAATGGTAACTTGTGAGCGGTATCTTGAATGATTTAGTTCTTTTGTTTTCTTGTGGGGGGGGGGGGATTTATTCATCATTGTACAGGCCGACGTGAAAGTGTATTATCGCACATTGTTCCGGTTTTATGGTTTTATTGAATGTATTTGGGACCGATTGTTTGCTTGTTGGCTTGGTGGAAGAAATAATGCACGAGCTACTTTTCTAAGACTTTTCTAGGACTTTCTTTTTTTATCGTTGTTCTTCCTTGCTTTTTAAGTTTGACTTTTATTTTTATTTTTTTCCTCTTCTCTTCTTAAGTGACCTCAACTATTACAATGCCACATTGTGTTTTGTCGGCAGTTGAAACCAGTATTCCAGACATTTAATTTCCCTGATGATCTGCCAAGCAAGTAACTGCTTGGTAGTGAAACACGTGTAGGAAAAAACATTTAATTTGAATAAATAGTATTTGTAAGAAAAAATATCTTTAATGGTGATCATTGGTGTCCTGAAAGGAATGCTTTGGTAAGCCTTCATAAAATCACATATAAATGCTCTGTACTCTGTAATCGAGTATCATCGAGCTTGTTTTTTATTGGAACAACCCCGGTCTTCACTGAATGATCTATTTTATAAGTGAAAAATCTAAATCTATATATATATATATATATATATATATATATATATATATATATATATATATAGTAGAAATTGGTAGTTTGCTAGAAGCATTGCTGGGAGTAATAATAAAAGTTTTAAAAAGGTTGAAGGCAATGCAAAGTTCAGGATCGCTGGAATTTGTATAGAACAAAAACAAAACAAAACCGAAAATAAGTCGGATATAGATCGAAAAGGTTTGTTTATTTTTCAATTTGATATATTTCAGGAGTCTTATCTTCTCCTTGTCAAAAAATAAATAAAAGAAAAATTCCGGATTCCGAGATAATGCCAGGAGCGCTGGGGGGTTAAACCGGAAGTGTTCAGGATAAAGTATTCAGAGGTAAATGAAATAGATCAGAATAAGATCTGGATGAGTGTTGTGTAACTGTTAATAAAATATTATATCTTATATTATTTTTATTTAAAAATCAAGTATAGTATACTATATATATAGTATTTCATGGTACAGTTGAGAAGAATGACTGGAGGCCTTTGGACAAATGTTTGATTTAAGTCAACTATATTTGAAAATACTTACAATAACATTTTGATCCATACCTGAAAATAATAAGATGTGTTAAAAGCTAAATAAATGGATTTTTTTCTCGTTAGAACTGATAAGTATTAAACAAAACAATTAAGATATCTGGTAAAATATATTATCCACATAACATTGAAATAGTGCTTTTAAAGGAAGAAATGGCCACAAATGAAAAGGGAAAAAATACTCTTTCACCAAGACAATGCACCGTCTCAAAAATCAATGGCGATAATAGTAAAACTACATGAATTTCATTTTGAATTGCTTCTGCACCCACCTTATTCTCCAGATCTGGCCCCGAGCGACGACTTACTGTTTGCAAACCTCAAAAGAATGCTCCAGAGAAAGAGATTTAGCTCCATTGAATAAGTGATACTGGAAACTGAGGCATATTTTTGTGCCAAAGCCATTTGTTCTACAAAAAGTCTCCTTCTAGGGTGATACACTATGTTGACGAATAAAGTTGAATTTTGCCGAAAGGTTGTTGATTTATTAGTTAGGCCCGTGACTTATTGAGTGATGTGTTATATTTATATGCTGGTTCCACTTCTGTCTTCGTGGATTTCTACTAGGAGGGGGAGAGTTCATCATTCATTAAAGTACCTGAAACAAAATGGTAGGATGCTCTATCCCCAGCAAAAATAAAAAGATAAGAAAATTGAAGAAAAAAAAAATGGATCAAAAACCTCTGACAGAACAGGAGCAGCAGACAACAAAATAGACTATCAAGTAATGCTTCCATCTGTCGAAAAAAAAATCATAGGTAACCAAGAGTGAAGCTAGCTGAAGAACGATGGTGCAAAAAAATAAAAAACTTCTTTCGCGACCCTCTCCTTAGGTCTAATAACTACTGTAGTGTGGTGACAAATTGACGAGTAACGCTCTTCAGTATTGAGGAAGGTTTATATAACAATTGAACGCCCTCCCCTACTGATATAAATTATCTGCGACAACTGTCCTTCGTCTTAGATGTTGGAAGAACATCCTCAGTCACCAGCAGCCACTTACCAGAGTAAGTCACTGTCCTCCTATTTTCCACACATCTTTACAGCTGAATTACAAGCTATAAAAATGACACTAGAAATGATCAATACACAATTTTCTCAGACTTGTTATCTCACTTAACAGTGATTGAGAGAGGAAAACCAAATCATCCTTACATACATAAAATATCATCTGATGCACTTTGGCAGAGTGGTAGTGTTGGCATGGTTTCATTACCCTGTTAACATTAGGGGAAATCAAAGGGCTGACATCATGCAAAAGAAACAACTAAAATGACAATAACAACTCTTAATTATATAGAGATTACAAAACCAAGATCATGCAATATATGAAAAGAAACTGTCAAACAGTATGGAATATGTTCCAAAACAGTGAATTATATGAACATCAACCAACAGTTGGACTAGAAAACACTGCTGGCTGACCAAAGACACAACATAGTGTTAAACAGAGTCAGAATTGGAGATAGATATCTAACACACACATACTCAAAGCGAAAGTTGCACCGAGGTGAACCTTCTGAGATCTATTAGTCACAGTCAAGCATATTCGAATGGACAGTAAAAAAAATATAAGAATGCGAGCAAAAAATTCTATGACACACCAGACCTCACCATGCTGTTCAAAAATGTACCTTGCAAACAGACTACCCAAAAAACAAAAAACACTCCTATAGAAGATACCAAAATCCCAAAAAGGTTAACTCTAAAAACCAAACCTTTTTTTTAATAAATAACATCATGATGAATACACTCTTCTAAATCATAAGAATATGAAAGAAAATTTATTTCTCTTGAGTGTGAGGCCTGTGGTAATAACCTTCACATTCCTGTGTCTGATCATCATATTTAGTTTAACATCCATTTTACATGCTGTCATATATTGGATGGCTTTTAGAAATTGACTTCCAAACTAACCAGCTCTTTATTTAATTCTCTCAAATCCATCGTTATCACTTCCTCCCATGTTTTCCTTAGTTTTCTTCTGCCCAACTGACCCTGCTATCTCAACTGTTCTACATCTACTAACCGAAGAAATCTCATTAATTCTTTCAACATGATCATACTAACAAAGTCTTCTGTTCTGCACACATCTTCCTATACTGGCAAGATCAAATCGACCTCTGAGCTAATCAGATCGAAGCCTGATTTTAAAACTCATATGTGTCTGTCTAATAGCCTAAAAGTGGTTAAACAACAGGCACACCTCACACATTGGTAGAAGATTTACAAAAAAAAGGTTTAGACACTAATGAAACAGTTAATCTGCCATGAAATCAACTTAACTGAACTTGCGACCAACTTTTAAGTACATCAGTTGATTGGGTTTATAAAACAATGCTGATATTTCTTCAAAGTTTTTTCTATTATTTGTCTTTCATTCACAGGTGGACAGTGCTATCCAAGAGACGAAGAATCTAATGAATGCTGTAGCAAAAGTTGTGACCACCAGTTTTATATGTGCCACAAAAGTAAGAATTCTTTCAGCTGATTTTCTCTTCTGGACTTTTTTTTTTCTTTTTTAAGAAATATTATTGCTTGTTATAAATTATCAACTCCTTTAAGAAAAATCACTTGATTGTTTGCACCTCGAGTTTTAAAATATTTTTTAATCATTTGAATAATATCGATTGGTTTCTATTGCAGCTGAAAGTCAATAATGTCCCAAAAAATGGCCATCGATGACAGAATATTTCTAATTTTGAAACAGGTATTCATGTCACACAAACTAGGACTGTTCTATCACAATCAATATACTTCACATTATCTTAATAGTTTAATAATGTTAAGACGTTTTCTGTTGTTGTTTTTTTTTAATCTGAATAATTTAAAAAGATGAATTTTAAAATAGTTGAATGCTAATAAAATTGCATCCTAAGAAAATCTTTGTTTGATATGACGTTGAGTCAACACAATCAATTTTAACGTAATAAAAAAATGAATCTGATAAAATTTGAATCTGATAAGTAAAGTATAAAATGAATGAAATGTCTATAAAAAATTTAAATATAAAATAAGTTTTCTTTACATATAAAACTTGTTAAAATGTTAATCATTTCCAACATTATTCTCAAAATCTTGCAACGGCTAAAAAAAAACCTGAACAAAAATATCCAACGTAAGATTAAGCACTAAAACTCTCGGGAAAGGTATGAACCCATAATTTAGCCTCCAAAAGAATTGCGTAAAATTGTAATCAATCGTTTACAATAGATATTGTGTTTTGGCATTAATATACAGAAAACGGCTGATTTCTCATTAAACAAATGAAACTCGTATATTCAATGTCTACAAATTGAACGTTTTATTGCTATGTACTCTGACACATGGGAAAATGTTACTTAATACGTGGGAACACTAACTTCAATAGCAGCAATCTGTAGTTGACATGGGACAACAACTTGACTGATGACACAAGATGGACATCACTGCAACATGGATGTGTCTACATGCAACATTTGTGGCTGTTTAGGCCTCAGACAGATAGGACTTTGCAATCGCAGGAAACACTATAAGAGTCTGAATCTCTGGTCGCATTTAAATCTACGCTCATCTGAAATTGATGACAATACACATGTAAATAAACTTTGTAAAATTAAAAGTATATGTTAAAGTATATGTTAAAGTTTGATTTGGTTCATATTTTTCTTCTAAGTTTACAACATTCGCTAAAATTTAATGACGCAGTGAAAGAATTCACTTATGACAGCAAAATCATTTGATAGGATTCACAATTCTCTTTAAATCTTTTACGACAGTTATATAGTTCCTTTCTTAATATTTGGCATTATAACCTTCAAAATTCCATGACAATTTCTGACAACACTCTTGTAAAGAATGTCAGTTCAAAGAAGAACGACTCGACAGAGCGACTTGGCATTTATGCACTAATATGGTTGGGAAAGGTATCAATCCCTCCCCCCCCCCTTCTCAGATATGGGTAAAATAGAAAATTATATTTAATTAAATCGTTAACAATATAATTTTTTTAGCCATTTTGAAATTCTTTATCAAATTATCCAGATGTCATCCATTTCACTAGTTCACAAACACAAATGGCTTCCTTTTTACACGAAGTTGGTGTAAAGATTAGTAGGACTATTATTCTTGTACTTCTCTCACTTTCACTTAATGAATTTCCACTTCTTGTATGTTTCTTATAATTTCCTTATAATTAATACTCTTTTCACTACCTATGCACCTATCTGCGTCCTGCTGTGAAATAATAATAAATGGTGAACCATTTTATTGCGCCGATTCAGAATTGATTTACGCAACATACAACAAGCTAATGAGACTATTAAACTGTTAGGCAACATTTTAAAATTGAAAATTATAAGTTCTTTGAGGAATGAAAAAGAATTATATTTAAACAGATCATCTATATAAGAAGAACATAAGTCAGTTGTGAGACTGCATACCTCTGCCTTACAATATAAGGGTGGGCCAAAGTTTTATCTGAGCCTTACTTCTCTATATTGTATGTAGTATTCCCTAAGTTATGCCATGGAAACATTAATAACTCAAAAACTATTTATTTAATCAGGCTAAAATTTTGCATGGTGTTACTGTAGCATCAGATCCATACATCAAATTTGGAAAAAACGCAAGTTGAAATTCCGTCATTGGCTACAATATGAGCCAAATAGCGAGTCTCTAGTGTAGAACAGAACCAAAGTTATGGCCAAAAGTGAGACTTTCACCTTTTCTTTGACCTAATTATTCCAAAATTAAATCCGTTCTAAGTTAGACCATGACTGATATTTTGACCTAGTTTGGTGATGATTGGTCAAGCGATGTGGATGCTAGGCTGTACACAAACAAGTTTGGTGATAATTGGTCAAGCGATGTAGCTGCTAGGCTGTACACAAACATAGTGACAAACTCGACTGAAAACATAACTTCCACCTTTCAGTGTCAGCTTAGACTGAGGGGAGGGGTCTGTCACATGTTAAAACAAGGCCTTGATAAAAGACAACTTTACTATTAACTTGAAAAATGAATGGAAAAAAATGAACACATTTAATGATGGAACCTATAATTACCTTTGAAATAAAAATGAAATGGCATTGAATATAAAACTTATAATCAACAATTTCTAGATTTGGCATGAGAAAATTTGATTATAATATCAGGAATGTCAACATCACAAATGCATTAATGTTTAATGCTCATGAATGTTATTTTGTCTGTCGTTTGTTCCATTTGTGTTTCTCTGTTCATTCTTGATTCTCTTTTTCCATAAGTGGTCATGATAAACTATGATTTTTCTTGTCTGTTAACAATTAATAGAATTGCAATTCCAAGGAATTTTTTCTCTCAGATCTATGAGTGATACAATGTCAGATTTGAACCAAATCTTAACTGAAACAAGGCTGATCTGATGTTTATTTGCTAGCATAGATCGTTCTCTATTAGCAATTTTACATAATAACTACTGATCGGATCTCCATGAATTTAATTTCACACCATTGATGCTTCCATTCATTTTGTAAATCATTTGAATCGCAATCCAAATCTCTGAATGATTCTTCAACACTTTAATATAACTGAATCACTTCACTTGCACAACATTTGTGCATCACTGCCAATGATATTTACGAAAACAAAAAAAATTGAAACTTGACTCTGATCTAATCAGAAGGTTAGGATTAGGGATGTATTGTTCGAGCATATGGGCTCTAAGCTTTTCACCCTTTGCCTATTAATCATTTGTTCCTTCTGGATTTTTTACTTATTATATAATTTACATTGATTACTAGTAGAAGTTAGCAACATTGTCTCTGTGGCAAATTCAAAACATTTAAATATCTTAAGAAATGTTCTGACCTTATTTGGGTTATGTATGAATGTTATCTGATCAATTATAGTCAAATATACACTAATACTATTGGTAAAGGTATGAACCCACACTATCCTCCTCCATCTATGGGAAAAATATCCATTTGTGTTCAATAATTGTATACAGTGAATCGTTTACAGTAATAGGTATTGTATATGTTTTAATCGGGCCCGCGGGTCACATGTTAAGACTTGCGGTAGTAAAACGACTTTGCATTAAAACGATAAAAGGGAGAAAGAACAGAACACATTTGAATCACAGTTCATAAACATAAAATTAGAAATAAGACACTTGTAAGAATTAACCAAAGGCGAGATTATGCAAACATAACAAGTGTTTATTAAAAAAAAATAAGACAAAATAAAAGTTCTGCTCCGCTCTGGGGAGTTTTTGATATGGGCTGGTTTAGATCAGAGTTATAGAAATTTGCAAATAATGGAAGTTAAAAAATAAGTAATTTGTTTTCTTTTTTTTTTTTTTTTCATAGGGCACATACCTTTTTATAGCCTTTTTTTGTGTTAATTGACACGCTGAGTGGAAGATATTTTTACAGGATTTTAGATCTTGACGTCAGTTCCTTCGTGGAGTTTCGTTAATGTGGCAAGCTTAGGTTATCTTGTAAACCTTGAACTTCCTTGTATACGGGACTATAGCTATCGATTTGAAATGCTGGATCGGCACAAAATCTTGATACGACTTCACCCCTCCGCTCCTGAAATCTGACTGTCTCGTCTTTCGCGGATAGTTTTTTTTAGGTGACAAGATATAGGTAGAAAAGAAATTGTTGCCATTATTTATATGGCCAACTTTGTCGGATAAAATTTTTCCTTATAAATCTATTTTTGTTTTTTGTGTGCGGGGGTATATCTTATTTCGATTTCTGCTTGGTCGGCAGTAAATCTTAGAAACGTCTTGACTCCACCACTGCCGCGAACCCACTCCTCGTGTCTCCTGTTTTTTCGGCTTTCTCCCATCTTTCCCTTCTCCTCTCCTTGCAACAGGCTTTACTCCAATTTGATTGGTTGCCCTTCATCTACCCCCCCCCCCCCCCCCCGCAAACTGCGTGAACTGACTTTATGGCTCTTGGCCTCTCTCTGTCTAGACTACATCCGGTCCCAATTTTTTATGTGTGTTCTCTTTTTGGTGAATTGCACCATAGTTTTTTTTGTAGGAAAACATGTGCCAACAAGTCCCCTATTCTTCTTTTCATGCTTTATCGGGCAAAATATGTGGATATAACATTCGAACATTAAATATTCAAAATGGGTAGATGTGCCATAAAACCAAACCAATTTGCCTCCTGATAAGGGCAGATTAGAACGAGGATCAGTTTAAAATGGGGTTTTCAGCACTCCCTTACATGCAGAGATTCTACCAGCAGAAATAATTTATATGACCTTCGAACATCACAAAAGTGTTGTCAGAAATTGACATTAAATTTTGGTGGTGATAACCCTCTCCCCTTTTTATACAATGAGGGAGGTGCCGTATGGAAAAGAGAGTAACCTTTAGTTTTCAGAGGTGAATAGAAAAAGTAAAAATAATGAGGATCGGATTAACAAGTAAAAATTCAGAAAAAATGATTCAATTTGAACAATAAATTATTTGCTTTAAGAATACAAAATTATTGGCATTTTCATATTCATAAATCTCATAATTTTTTCCCCTAAGAAAAAATAGAAATGTTATTAATCCAATCTCATCAGTTTATGAGATTTCTTGCAGTTTCTGTGGTCGTGTTCTTCCTGTGGTTTTGTTTTTTTCCTATTGTAACTTCCATGTCACTTCTTCTTTAATTTTTTTTTTTAATCATAGTTCACCCCCAAACAAGGCAGCCCGCCACTGTATATGTAAGGGCTACTGAGAATTAGGGAGTAAGTTTTGAGGGTCATCCTAAGTTGTGAGCTGTGCAGCGAGATGTCTGTTTACATTAGTTTTAAATTTCTGCATATCAGTAGAGTCAGGAAAACAGGAAGCAGGGCGGGAGTTCCAAAGGCCTGCAGCACGAGAAAAAAAGCTATTGGAGTAGAAGGTTCTCTGGCATCTGGGGACCTCCACAGTGAATGAATGGGACTTAGCTGATTGTCGGGTTGGACTAGTGTATTTACATCGAGAGGGCAGCAGGTTCAACGGAGCACAATCCATTGAAGTACTTGTTACTGTTCATAGTTTATGCAGGTTCGTTTCCGCATTCAAAGATTTTCTCTAAGATTGCAGCTGTTTTGATCATTGCCATCCTTTGTATGGTCTCAGTGACCTCTTTGATTCCAATTTCTCCCAGTGTTATTTCCGGGGTTTGTTTTTTTTTGACTATTCCTAGTGCTCCTATGATTATTGATATTATATTGACTTTCTTCATGCTCCATATCCTTTTCAGTTCTCTTGCAAGTTCTGTTTATTTGCTTCGTTTTTCCGACTCCTTGATCTTCGCTTTGTGGTCTGCTGGAATGGCAAAATCTACGATTTGGCAGGATTTCTCCTTGTTGACTATTATGCCATCCGGTGCTTGTATGAGTTTATCTGTTTGCACCTACATGTCCCAGATGATTTTCATTTTCCAGTACTGTCTCTAGTTTATGTTTGTACCATTTGTCTGTATGTTCGAAATACAGTCGTTTGCATAGTTCCCAGTGTACTGCTTTCCCCATGCAGCCGTGTCTGTTATTGTATTCTTTTTGTGCTAGTTTGCTGCATTTACTTATGTGATTTACTATTTCGTCGTTTTGTCCACACAATTTGCATCTACTATTTTCCTGGGTTTTATCTATTTTAGCTTTAATGTAGTTTGTCCTAATTGCATTGTTTTGTGCAGTAGAGATTCTGTTTCTCTGTTCAAGTGTCCTTTTCTTAGCCATACCCAGGATTTTTGGTGGATCTCTTCTCTTGTCATTCTTATGAAACGTCCGTGTAGCTGTTTTTCTTCTCACTTTTCTTTTCTTTTTGTTTCTGGTTTTGGTGCTTCCTGATTTGTTCATTGGGATGGTGTTTCTTGCTGCGCTGATCAGCATTTCTGTGTTCTGGGTTATGTATTTCTCCAGCTTTTCTTTGTGTCTTCCACACAGTCTTCTATACTTACCAGTCCTCTTCCTCCTCCTTTTCTTTTCACGTAGAGTCTGTCCATGTCGTCTTTTGGGTATAGTGCGTTGTGCATAGTAATTAATTTTCTAGTCTGCTTATCAAGGTGCCTGAGTTCTTCTTTAGTCCAGCCTATGAATGGTCCAGAATATCTTATTAGTGATACTGCCCAGATATTTATTCCCTTTACTAGATTTCTGACATATAATTTCGTTTCTAAGAGTTTCCTTGTTCTTCTCGTGTATTCTTTTCGAATCTTCTCTTTCATTTCTGTAGATTTGATAGTGTCTGCTTCCAAAACTCCCAAATATTTATAGCTATCCTGTTCGCCTCATCTTCTCTTGATTGGGCAGTTCCATGCCCTCTATTGTCTCCAGTTTTCCCCTTTTCATCTCTAACAGTGCACAATTTTATTATTATCATTATTATTATTATTACTTTTATTCAAGTTTATTATTTTATTAATGTTTTTTTATTTATTATTTTTTATAATTATTTTTAAACTTGTACTTAGTGCAATTGTAAAACTGCAAATTATATTACTGTTTTTTTCAACTTTTTCATTAAGATATGTTTTAAGATAATGTTTCTTGAAATAGTTCTATTAAAAAAATATCTTTTCAATTTAATTAATGGTCAATTTATCTTTTTAATTGTTTAACTATAGGTTCTCATATTTTTGTATTTTTCTCTTGTAAAAAAATTCCTTTTTCTACTGTATGCTTTTTCTGTAGCTGTACTGTAGAAGTCTTTATTTACCCTATGTATGTTCGATTTAATTGCTTTGTTTGCTATTTGAAGTGGATTGTAATTATCATATCCTAACCCTGCCTCAAACTCTCAAATTGCTGTATAACTGAGAATTATCTGCACTCTAGTCTTGATGCTATGTTTTAACTTCGAACTTGGTGTCTATACTCTATACTGATAAAGAGACTTGATATAAATAAAAATCCATATTGTCTCAGAAACGATCGTATACGAAATTGTTGTTCATGTTAAATCTTTGGAACGTATGTAAATGAATATATCATAAATTTATTTACCTCATACATATATATATATATATATTAAATTTTCAACGCATTAGCGATATTTTAAATAGGATGACCACTAGAGTAAATGTGGTATTGTGGTGACTGAAATGATTGCAGCTAAGAGTAAGATAGATTAGAGACTACCCAACAACCTCTACCTTATCACACTTATGATGGTCTAGTGCCATGTTATGTTATATGTTTTTAACAAATAACTTAAAGTGTAGTATCTGTTCTGATACTACACTTTATCTTTTCTGTCTTCGGTCAGTAAAGGAGAAATCCATCTAGACTGAGGCAATTTTAATTTTTCTCCCAATCTAGAGTGCCCCTTCTTGGAGAGCTGCATTAAAAACCGACCGTGTGGAGACAAGTAAATCGGATGCCACGTAATTAATAAAACCCTTAACTAAATCACTCTCCCTCCAATATGATAAGCTACCTTTTTAGGTGATTACGTGTGAACACCCTGAAAAACTTGGCAGAAAGAAGAAAAAAAAAAAAATTTTATAATTTCAGTTTCGTATATAAATTTAATGTAAAATGATCCTTATTTCTTGGCCATTCAAACTTTTTATGGCTGTTCATTAAACTTTTTTTACCACTAACTCTAAGTCTGACTGGAAAGGTCATAAAACCGTATGTAATCGCTTAAAACAGTAGACCCATCCCCCAAAAAACGCACAGAATTTATCTCCCAGAGCAATGTTTTTATTAACTGCACTAAAACGCCTGAATAGCCCAGAAATGGGGGTTCATTTTACGCTAAATTTACATATAAAACTGATCCACCACTTTAAATTCTGAAAGAATTGATTTTTTTCTTCCTGCCAAGCTTTTCAGGGTGTTCACATGTAATCGCATAAAAAAG
The DNA here is from genome assembly GCA_963556195.1 of Sepiola atlantica. NCBI lineage: Eukaryota > Metazoa > Mollusca > Cephalopoda > Sepiida > Sepiolidae > Sepiola > Sepiola atlantica. The sequence goes on from OY744534.1 coordinate 35,066,068, forward strand.
TAGAATCTCATTTTGGTTTAGGGGGTTGGATTTAGCTGCAATAATACTATAATAACAATAATACTTATAAGTTCTCGTATAGTAAAAGACTTAATGAAAAGAATTCAAACTTTCACATTACATTAAAATATAAGTTTAATTATAAAACAAAAATTAATAAAAACATGTTAGTAATTAATTTTTAATTCATAAAACACATTTTAAATTTCTTTAAAATTGTTTCTGAATTTTTGAGATGATAATTTGTATAATTTGGATTCTTCAGACTACTGTTCTCATCTTGTTCACAACGTTTTTGATGATGTAACCTCTGACCTTCTTCAGGTATATCTTGTCAAACTCGGGAATTTGCACAGAATTTCGAACGGAACTCTTTATTTAATCCACAAGGGTAGTATGCTCTCGTTCTGTCAGCCATGACCAAGTAGAAGTCTTCAGTAATTCACAATTCCTAGTATTGCCTGCACTGAGGATTGAACCTTCAACCTTCAGAAGACTGCACCCAGAACTGAATTTTCCTTTAGCCACGAGTCCTTGTGGACAATTTTAATATGAATTTTGGGAGCCTTAAACCTATTCTTGTATTTTAGATGTGCAGTCTTACTATTTATCACTACTTATCACTACATATTACTATACATTACTATATATATATATATATATATATATATATGTATTGAAAAAGGGGTTCACACATCCTTAGAAAAACGTCTTTTGAATTGTATTATAGAATTTTGAAAAACCAAGAAACGTTATTTTAAAAATTTTTATATATTTATTAAATGAATAAAATCATTTTTTTATAAATATATGTCTAAGACTTTCGCTGATATAACAGCCTTGTCAAAGAGTTATTTCCTTTCTTTCTTTTTTCTCTTCATCTTACTGGTATTAAAAATTGCAAGTAAATCTGCTCGTGGTCACAAAAGATTTATCGTCTTTTATTGTTGATGGATTTGAAGAAAGTGAAATTAAAATCTGCGTAACCGCACCTTACACTTCTTCAATTTCACTTTCTTCAAATTTGTCAACAAGAACAAATGATAAATAATCTTTTGTGACCACAAGGAGATTTACTTGCGATTTTTAACACCCGCAAGATGAAGAAGAAAAAAAAGAAAGGAAATAACTCTTTGACAAGGCTGTTATATCAGCGAAAGTCTCAAAAAAATTATTTTATTCATTTAATAAATATATATAAAAAAATAACGTTTCTTGTTTTTTTCAAAATTCTGTAATATATATATATATATATGGTGTCCTTATCTATTATTTATAATTAATGGTTCCCATATTTTATTAAATTCTATACTAGGTCTGCTAAGTAGGTCATTGTCTCCCAACATATGTGCTGCTTCTTTGAGTTGTCTTACTGTCCACCATTCTTTGTCTATTGATTTTTACTTTGTCCTCGTAGAGTAGATGGTTTCTCTTTTCCCTTCATATGTGGTCAGCCACACTTGACTTTTCCATATCTCCATATATCACGGCTTTCCAGTGTTTTTCTAGCCTTACTTTTAGTGGCCGACATGTCTCACCTTTGTATATTTTTCCACACTTACATACACACAGTTCTTAGTCATAACTTTTTCTGTAGAGATTTGACTCGCACAAGATGCTTTTGGAGAGTTGAGTCGCTCTTGGTCCTATCCTGATGTCATATGGATTTCAAAAAAGAAAATTCAAAGAATATGTAATCCATATGACATCAGAATAGTATTCAGGAGCGACTCAACTCAAAGTGACCCTTTAATAAAATTTTATTGGAGCTTGTATAATGATAATAATAATTCGAACTAATAATTGGCTTAAAATCTTGTAAATTGTAAAAAGAATTAAAAAAGGAATCAAGATAGTTAGAAAGGAAGATGCCCAACAAGTTATAAAAGTTCCATTTTTCCCACTTTGGAGTAAGTATTTTTTATTCAGCTCAGTATTTGTTCTCACTGGGTTTTATCTACGATTCTATCTTCAACTTCATTTGAGGATCAAAACCACTACAAAATAATGAATCAGAAACTGTTGACTGGAGCTTATGCCTGGAAGAATGTTTGTCAATCATGAGATGGAAACAAACTGATCATGTGACATTTACTAACATAAAGGCCAGCTTTCCATTACTTTCATGTTTTCGACTATTGTTGTCCTCATCTTAATTGATGTCATGTTTACGCATTTCAGCCATGTTACTTTCCAGCTTTCTTCATGAAATTAGCTTTTGTCTGAAATGCTGTGAACATGACAACAAACAAGAAGACGTGAACAATTGTCTGAAACATCTAAATAATTTAAATAACAATAATACATTATCTAAGAACAACGGACACTACGGAGAGGATCAAAATTTCACTATTATGTGGTGCATGCTTGGCCTAATGGATAGTGCTTTGAACTATGGAATCAGCTATGTTAAGTTCAAATCCTATTGGACCTAATATTAATATATAGATATGAACATGCAATCCTCCTCAAAACTAAGGTTAAATAGCAACTTATGTTCAATTAATTGTATTAAATAACAAAATTGTATTAAATAACAAAATTGTGGAATATTTATGTGAGCTGGACACAAACAGGTCACAAATGGTTTTATGGTTTCCTCAACGGCTAACTTTGTTAATTTAATTACTGGAACAATGTGTGAGTATATTTGTGTGTGTGTGTGTGGTTTAATATCCTGAACAGACATGTTTGAATTGCTCTTTTTTAAAATTTTACTTATTTATATATTTTTACTATTGTCTTTTATTGTAAATCTCTATGACCACAAATCTCTGTTTATTTTCTTAATAACTTTGATAAAAATGTTATTTTTAAATGATTATATTTTGTTGTTCAGAAAATAATGACCCATTTCAAAAACAAATATTCATTCACTGAGCTGGACCCATTTATGAAGCTTTTCTTCAGATAGTCGGACACCATCAAGTGTCTTAGCCATTTCTATGACACGTTGACGTGGATTTTCTTCAACAATTGTTTCAAGTGTTCATTGTCAAGAGTGCATGGCCGTCCTTTACCTTCCTCATATTCAACTACAGAAAATTTTAAACCACTTTGTATAATACATTCCAAAAATAGTAACCGAAATCAACTTTTTAAAAATGAGTTGAAAATCTGCCTGTATTTTCCAAACAAACTAAAAATGTTTGTGAATGCTGATATTTGCTTTTCATATTTCTCTTGTTTTTACAGTATAACATAGACTGTCGATCATCATCAATCCCAGCATATAAATGGCGTGGCAGCTCACAACTTTTGGATGTCCAGGCTAATGGCAACACGGATCATGGAAGTGAATCAGGCAGCAGCAGTACCAACACAGCACCACCCTCCCTACAAAACTCGTACACAGAGGGCCTCTATCGTAGTTCCTCTCTCAACAAGCCTCTATCTTGCATTGGACTCTTAGATTCCTGAAGAGTTGGGTGTTTTCTGGAATTTTCCAAGATGGAATTACAGTAGAATTGACATTGGAAGAAATATTTCTTTTGAGTAGGTTGTGTGGAGTGTAATGCTGACAAGACAAACTTTGTATCAGGAATGAATAAGCAAATTTGAAACAGAAACTGTGTCCAAATCAGTCGTAGAACTCAATTGGTTCTTCACAACTGCTTACAAAGAGGATAAAAGTTCTCAGATTAAATCGTTTTCAACTAAGTTTTTTTTCTTTAGTCATTGCATTCTTTTATGGACTCAGGATTCAAATTATTAAGATAGCTCATCAGGTGGAGGAAATTATAGATGAAAAGTAAGACCAATCTTGTCAAAAAACTTGATTCATTTATTCTATCCATTTTTAGAAGTGGATTAAAATCAATGTATGATTTGTGTAAAGGGAACCTGATACGGCTAATAGTTGTATAACAATTACAAATCCTATTAAGATCCAAAAATCAGCTAAGCACCAAATTACTGCGTAAATCGAATCAGGAGTTAGACATGTTTTGCTTCTTTATATCAAATAGAAATGCAAGATTGAATAATGTGGAAATAAGAAACATTAAAACCAGTCCAAAAAACTAATGCTTTATTATGCGGATGTCATTCTTTTCTAATATATGTCTTCATTAGCAACATCTTCCGAATAATCTAGACAAATATGCATACGGCAACATATACATGCAGCTTACCCCAAATTTGAAAAAATTTGTTTAAGAAAAACATAAAAATATGAGAACTGGATCCTGAAAAAACGACTTAAATCCCACAACTGATCATAACAGAGACGTTTTTGGCTCAGCAGGTGACATAAGAATTTCAAATGAAATAAGAAAAAGATAAGAAAATGCTGAGAATTTATGAAAATGTTGAAATAAAACAAAAATACATTTAAACTCACCACAAAAGTAGATAAGGAAGGAAATAAGCTGTAAAATTCCCTACCAACAAAACATCCAACAGTCTCTTCTGTGATATTGAAATGATTTCAATTTTGTATATGGGAGCTTGTGTTGTTTAAAACAAATTTTTTAGTGTCTAAATTTCTACTGTGCATCTGTATCTGTCTCCCATTGATTACTTTATCTATATCTATCCATCCATCTATCTCGACCTTTTTGTATCTCTGTTTCATTTCGATTATCTGCTTGCTTGTTTATCTGTCTTTTTAAAAGTTAACATTTTTATGTGTGTTCATCACACATGAAAGCCAGCCTTGCAAAGAATCAAATATGCAACCCTTGCTGCTTCTCAGTATTAAGAGTTTTCTTACTCTCACCAGGACATAATCTATTCGATGATATTGTGCAGATTAGCCAGTTGCTGCAAGTTCCACTCTAGAAGAAGTAAATGTAGTGTCAAGTTCTTATTTTACATGCACTTCGAGACTCGTCATAACCAAAGGAACATCACTGAAACCTGTGAAGATGCTACATTAGCGAGATATTAATATTATTTCCTAGTAAATATGATTCGTGATATTAGTATGATAATGTTGATTTTTATACATTTTTAGATAGGTTATGTTTATTGTTTCTCTAACAAAAGAAAAGAAGTCTTAAAAATTCCTCAAATATTTTCTTATTTAAAATAAAAATTCAAAAAGAAAAGAAAACCCTTTTAAAAAGACACAAAAACAAATCTTAAAAAAAAACCCATTGAATGAATCAGAAATACTATCATTTTGTACTCAGTTTTGATATGTAGTAATGGGGAGGCAATTCTGGTCTGCCCGGCCTGTTTGATGTCTGCCAGACAATCGTGTGCTGGCACCGAACGTACTCAGATGTCACCCAGCGCCAAATTCATATTCTAATCGGAACTCCATGGCAAGAAACAACAAAACAAAAATGGTGCATGCTAACCCACTGCTTGTCACGTTTTCTATCTCCTGTATTGACGACTCATTTAGATTTTAACATTTTATTTTGCTGCTGTCATTTTGACAGTGTCGTCACTGACTGAAAAATAAGTTTTTGTCATTTAATAAAATATGGAAACAAATTAAAAAATATTTATATTGACACTTTTTATTTGCTATCAATAAAGATTGCATGAATGTTCTTTCTTTTTGTTTTAAATGTTCATCTTAATTTTGATACGATTGGAGCTGTTTTTGTTACATGTTAAGTCGTCATACGTTCCATATGTTGAGTCTATTCTGTCAATCCCTTTCTTGGAAGGCTGATATATTCATAATGAAGATGATGAGAATTGCATCTATGTATATTTTTGAGACTTCTGTCAAAATTTCTTATTCTTACTAAAGATGAAGCATGAAATAACAAAATGATAAACATTTCTCATGAAAAGATGTTTTCTACTTACAAATGTCTTGTAAAATGCATCCTTGATTATCGAAAGAAAATCGATTCTTAACAGAATATTTCAGTAAATAATAATTCATGAGAAACTCAAAGGAAGATGAACATGTTGGATGGATGAAAGGGGAAAAAATTACTTTTAATTCTTTTCCAATTGAAAAATAAAATTTCTTTGAAACTTTAAAAAAAAGAGGAAAAATTGTTTGAATTCAGGATTATTTGTTTATTTATAAATCAAAACTTTATTTCATTTCCTGAAAATAAAATAAACAACATTTTGAGTCATATTTTCTTTCTTTTCGTTTTTTCTCTCTCGATTTCTTTTATTCAAGAGTGGATTTTTTTTCCCGATGAACACTAGCCCAAGTGTATTGTACAAGACATTTTTACATGGTGAACAGACAAATACAAAAATAAATATTTGTAATCTATTTCTTAATCTTTCGTAATGAAAAGAAATCTTGAAAGAATCTGAAAAATCTCCATTTTAGTGTTAAAGTATTTTATTTACACACGGTCAGGTGTGGGTTTTGATGAAAGTGTTTCTGTGGAACGAACTGGATTCGAACCCGGCACACCCAGGCCATCAGTCCGTGCCATCTTAAATGTTATGTTGGGAGTTAGGTGAATAAGTGTCAACTTATGGAGTTCTCATTTTCTTAACGCGTTACTTCGCATTGGACTATCCTCATAGGAGGTCAACACACTCCCATTTCTCCAGACCGTCTATCTTAGATAAAATATCTGGAACAACTGAATCTTACTTCAAATATATTGTATGTCACATGATTAAGCTAACAAATCAACTAACTATTCTTTATAGCTGATTTGTCAATCATACTATAACCTTGTAATTACATACCACCAAGGAATAAAATGTTTTTGTTTTTCAGTTCTATTCAGACCAATCTTTTTTGTTTTTAAATTTTAATATCTTGGTCACAAGAAATCAGTTTCTGAATCATAGCTGAAAATTAACTGGCCAGTTTTTTGCTCGACTACATGCATGGATCTCTATAAACTTTCTACCTAGCAACAAAATGGAAATCTTTTCATCTGAGTAAATCTTGAAGGCTTCATTTATAAATTAAAACAATATTAAAGTAAAAAACAAATAACTTTAATAAATGAAGTATTGAAATTTTTATTTAATTTTGAATACTAATAGTTTACTAATTATCAAGGCCCAGTAGCCCTTTGAGGATAAGGGTTAATGAGATTGTCAGTTGGACGATGAACAACACCATGGACAGAATTTGATTATTTCAGAGGACGGCTCAACAAGTATTTGTTAACATTGGACTTGAAAACAAGCAAGTTACAAAACTGCAAGCAGCCCCCGTGGTATTGTGTTCCACAGATGGGAAGTTCTAGGAAAGAAACTCTGTTCATGGAACTTCGGTTTGTTTTGGGATAATGTATCCCAAAACAAACCAAAGTTCTATGAAGAGGAAGAAAGGAAAGTTCTTTGCAGTGGTTGTAGATAGACGGGTTCTTGCTGTGAATGTTTTATATGATGGAACTAGAGATTGGAGCTCATTCGAGCAACTACAATAGAGTAAAGAAAGACTAACAACATCTTTCTGTGAGAAAGAGGCTTTAAAGAAAATTCTGTACTCTGTCAATGCAAGGAAATTGCTGTGAGCGGCACCTCATCAGATGTGACAACAGTACTCCATCTTAGGACGTATCTGACTCTTATACAGGTAAAGGATTGCTTCTGGAGTCAGGTAATTTCTGGAGCAGCCTTAGCAACAGATTTGATAGAAGTGGAAGTCAGGCCTAGGAACTTATTAAAATAGGGCACTTCCTCAAAGAGCAAGCCCTTCATTCCAACTGGGCCAAAACTTGGATCCGAGAATTGATGGTTAAAAGAGAGAAGCAAATTTGTTAAAAGTAACAAGCCAGTTTTTTCCTCATTGCACCACATACTCCAGGTCGGAAGAGATAGAATGAGAAAGATCTTGATCATCAATACTCTTCGAAGTGCTGTCATAGATGGTTGTGTCATCTGATGTAGTCAACAAATGATCTCGAAATATGAATTGGAAAATCATTTATGAAAAGTGTTGGGTTCAGAATGTATCCTTGAGGCATGTCAGTATTGATACTATTTGCTTCAGACTTCTGCCTGTCAACAACTATTTTATAGAAATATTAGGGAGAAAGAATTTGATGGCTGAGAAGTCATTCCCAAATATTCCATAGTTACCAAACTTGTGAAGCAAACGTTTGTGCCAAACCTTATCAAAGGTCTTTGATATATCAAGAACTATAACTCTAGAAACAAAGCCTCTTGTTAATAGATTCACTGATCCTGTGTTGCAATCAGCTGTTGATCTTGCAATAATAAATCTACATTGCTTCTCACAAAGTAAATTGCTTTTGCTGAGGTGGTTGGCAATTTCCTGATTCATCACAAATACAGGTTCTTTTTACCAAGATACTTTTTTTGCATTTGCTCAGGTCTAAAACCAAACTGCATTTCATCTATTTTTTGTTGCTCAATTACTCTTTCAACCCCTTTCAGAACCCGATCCATCAACTTTAAGCCTCTGTAATTACATCTATCTAGAGCTTCTTCTTTATCCTTGTAACATTTCACAATTATATTAAGATCCCAGTCTTTCGGAAACCCCCTTCTTTTATGATCTGATTTGTCAAGTCTATGATCCTCTCTTTCATCCACAGCTTTCAATATTTTGCAACAACACCTGAGAGTTACCCTTCTTCATCTTACTCACAGCTTCCTGTACCATTTCTTTTTCAATTCTTATGGCTGGACCAGATAGTGTTTCTACAACTTAGGGATTTTCTCGGTCCCATGAAAACTCGGTATTCAACAATCTCTCACAATAGCATTTCCAAACATCCCTCTTGTCCTGTTCATTTGTTGTTATCATTTCATTGTGATTTCGAATGCACTTCTCTTTTAAATTAGCTTAGAAAGGAAGTCAGTTTACTCAACAACACATTCTGGAATGTTATAAAAATGGCTGTAGTCAAACCTGTTGGCATTCCCAGCTAGGAGTGACTGGTGACGTTCCCAGAACTGAATTGAACCATACCTTCATAAAGCTGAAAAACCAAGCCCTTATGCTAGACTTTACCCCTGTGGCAGGTAAGTACAAGTAGTGAATCAATATACTGCAGAATTTGATGAATAAAGGGATTATCTCCCTTTATTCATCAGTGCAGTAAAGGGAGATAATTGCAATTTGACAATTTTCTTTTTTAACATGTGATTTTTCTACTTTCATGGTAATATCTTCATGATTGATCGAAAATTATTTGCAGTGAAATGAGTTTCTGCATTTGATTCCCAAACAACTTATTTCATACTAAAATCATGATTTATACAATTTCAGTACAGAAGAGTAAGCCAAACGAACAGAGAAAGAAAGAGAGTAGCTTTTTCATGCTTATTTCATAGTAGCTTTTTCATGCTCACCGTCTTGCATATCAATTTTCTAATCTACAGTAATAATTCCCCATGAATAGCAGAGTTAAGAGATTTCTTTATCATGGCTCCCGTTGTGTAATTATGAAGCAAGGGTTGTGCAATCTCAACCACACCTATCCTGAGTCGGCACTGCTTGATTCCAGTGGCAAGGAGAAATCGAGGACGACTGGAAAAATGCCGAGATAAGCGGAGAGCACAGACAGCACCTGGTATTTTCAACGTCGCTTAACTTCAGTATAATCATGGAAACCATTGTGTCAACGTGATTATACCGTATATTTCTTTATATATATATTTTTATAACTCTTTGCACTACTAAGCAGTTAATGAAAATAAAAGAATTCGTTAATTTTGTTCCGTGTAACTTTTCTTCTACTCGTGCATTCATTTGGTTGTGCTTTCATAGTAGTCTTGTCATTATTGCTAGTTTGTTCTGTATAAGGTTTTTATCTATTGATACATGTGTATAAGTGTTGTATATTTGAATGAGACGACGACAAACGTACAACTTACCTCGTGTGGGGAGCCGGGCACAACGAAAGAAAAGAAAGAGAAGAAGGAGCAATGCGGATTGTGAGAAGGAGGCGACACTATAAGAGCAATCAATGTTTGGGTAAGAGCGACGGGGCAGTTGCCTGAGAAACACGTAGTGCCGTCGTCTAAAGTGATAGAAGGAAGAAGAGAGAGAACGAAAGGGAAGAAGAAGGAGAGAAAGAGGAATTTATTTTTATTTCGGGTTGCTACCTACTGCTCGAAACTTAAGAACAAGAACAAGCTATATCCCTGGCTTCTCTTTCTTTTCCTTCTTCAGCATGGAAAAATGACAGACGCGGGTGTAACCACAATGGTGAAGTCATTCGACGGAAGTACCGACGTTAGTCAGTGGATAAGGAAGGTTGAGCTGGTCACGAAACTGAAAAACGTTACGGACCTAGCATTTTTCTTGCCGTTATTTTTGGAAGGAGACGCCCTTGCCCTTTATCTCGAGCTTAGCGAAGACGAACAACAGAATGCGGAAATTATAAAAATCCGTTTGAAAAGAGCGTTCGCAGAAAGCCCATGTGAAGCGACAGAGATGCTGAAAAATCTACGGTGGGCAGGTGGGTCCGTCGATGTTTACGCCAATAAGGTGAAGCGATTGGCCGGACTGGCAGGATATGTGGGGCGAGGGTTTGAGACAACGGTCAAGCTGTTCTTCACCACTGGATACCTAGAAGATGTTGCAAAGGAATTGCAACAGGTGCCCGGATTTGACAATGCTGATGTCCACGCATTAATCCCCAGGGCAAAGGTGCTGACGTGCAGGCGATCCTCGCGGGTGAAGGACGAATCGGCAGTTGTACAGAGCGGTGCACGAGGCCAAGTGAAGGTGGCAATCAAATGTTTTGAATGTGGTGGGCCGCACCTCCGGAAAGACTGTCAGAAGTATCTGACGCGGATCATATGTTACCGGTGCCAGCAGAGTGGCCACCTAGCCGGGAAACGCTTAATGGGGTATCATCACGCCGGCCGATACCCCGGCGCAAAAACGGCAGGGATAGCCCCACGGATCATGGTCGCAGTGGAGGGGAGAGAGATCGAGGCACTGGTTGACACTGGCTGCTCAACTACCATGGTTCGAAAGGGCCTGGTGAACAGATGGAGTGGGGGTAGCAGTATCAAGGCATTCGACAGCATGGAGGTGAATTGTCGTGGGACCAGCACTGTTCGCATCGACATAAGAGGACGACGACTGACTATAGAAGTATTGGTAGTCGATCGTCTGATGCCTGGGGTAGAGGCAATCCTCGGCATGGACGTACTCTGCCGGATGAGGGGCGTCACTGTTGACACAAATGGACGCGTTGAGTTCGGTGACGACCACTGTGCGGTGGGTGCGAACCCGGAAGCCTCGCCATGTGATGGAGGTGGAGTGGCTGAGTGCGAGATCAGCGATCAAGACTTCATCGCAACATTTCGCGATGGTAGGTGGACTGCCAGATGGAAGTGGACGACGGGGCCTCCGTGCCTGCAGAATCGAGTCGGGAGGTATGACACCAAATTAACGGAGTCACAGGAGGCGTCCTTTGAGGACTAAGTGGAGAGGTGGATCAAGGAGGGGATTCTCGTGCCATGGAAAGAGGAACTTAAAGGAGGTCTGTTACCTCTCATGGCGATGATCCAGCCGACCAAGGATAAGGTCCGCCCCGTGTTGGATTACCGGGAACTGAACAAACATGTGTCTTGCCACACAGGGGGTGACGTCATAGACGTTTGTGCAGAAACCATGCGGAAGATGGAGACAGAAGGTTGGGGCGTCCACAATTGTTGATCTGAAGTCGGCGTATCTGCAAATCCATGTCGAGCAAGATCTCTGGAAATATCAGCTGGTGCAATTCAAGGAGAAGACGTACTGCTTGACACGTTTGGGTTTTGGGTTGAATGTCGCGTCCAAAATCATGACTGCAATACTAAAGCGGGTGTTGAAAGAGGAGGAGGACGTAAATGAAGCAACCGACTCCTATGTAGATGACATACTGCTGGATGAGACAGTGGTGCCAGCACCAAGAGTAGTGGAACAGCTCAGGAGGTTTAATCTAACAGCAAAGGCCCCTGAACTGTTAAATGGCGGTGCGGCTTTGGGACTCCACTTAGAGGAAGATACAATGGGAGAGCTGCGGTTCACGAGAGGGAACGCTATTCCAGAGGTCACGGACAGAATGAGCAGGCGACAATTGTTCTCGGTTTGCGGGAAGTTGGTGGGCCATTACCCTGTAGCTGGGTGGCTCAGAGCAACCTGCAGTTATGTGAAGAGAAAAACAGGAGTGAAATGGGAAGACAGCGTTGGCGAAAATGTGGTGGCTGTGATGCGAGATGTCCTAAAGGAGGTGGATAAGGAGGACCCAGTGAGAGGAAGATGGAAAGTCCCTAAGACAGAAAAAGGGGTCGTATGGTGTGATGCAAGTAGCATTGCCACTGGCGTCGCAGTTGAGATTGGAGGTGAGGTGGTGGAGGACACGGCCTGGCTTAGGAAAGCGACAGACTTCTCCCACATCAACGTAGCCGAGTTGGACGCAACTATCAAGGGCATAAACCTGGCATTAAGGTAGGGACTGAAAGAGGTGGAGCTACGTACAGATTCAGCAACCGTGCTGAACTAGGTGCAGGCGGCTGTGACAGAACAGCGGAGAGTAAAGACAAAAGGTGCTTCGGAAATGATCATCATGCGTAGAGTCGGGATCCTATGAGAGTTAATCGCCGAATTTGGATTGAAAGTCAGTGTTTCGTTCATACCTTCCGCCAAGAATAGGGCAGACAGCCTAACGAGGGTGAGAAGAGGGTGGATGGAAGAGTTGGACGAAACGACAGAGAGTGCTGATGAAACATGCTGCATGACCCATGAGGAAGTCAAGGACCAGCACTCTATGCACCACATGGGAGTTGACAGGACTTTGCATCTAGCCCGCAAGGTAGATCCCAGTGTTGCGAGCGAGGTCGTGCAGAAAGTAGTCCAGCAATGCGTGCGGTGTCAATCGATAGATCCGGCACCGGCGTCACATCATCAGGGAGAGCTCCAGGTGGGCGAAAATTGGAAGAGACTCGCCGTTGATGTCATCCACTATCGAGGGGCTCAATATCTAACCATGATTGACTGCGGACCAAGTAGGTTCGCGATTTGGAGGGAGTTGAGGAGAGAGACGGCTAGTGAGGTGGCAAGCACAATGAATACAGTGTTTCTGGAATGTGGACCCGTAGACGAAGTCTTGATGGACAATGAGGCGGCTTTCCGATCAGGAACAGTCAGAGAGATGCTGGAGAGATGGAACATCAGACAATACTTAAGAGCCGCGTATAGGCCAGAAGGAAACGACATAGTGGAAAGGAACCACAGGACCATCAAAACGTTGGCTGAGAGAGGGGGAACCGCACCAGGAGAGGCCCTGTTCTGGTACAACATGACTCCCAGATCAGGGCAGGTGAGGGAGACGGTGCCACAAGAACAGATATATCAATATGTCTGGCGGCATCCAAGCGTTCCGCCACCAGAACAGAGTCGAGCAACCAGGAGCACAGTGCGACTAGAAGATGAAGTGTGGGTAAAGCCGCCTGGTGCGCGATGTACAACACAATGGGCGCGAGGAACAGTTTCAGCCAGGAATTCGGACAGTAATGTGTCTGTCGATGGCATGCCGAGACACGTTCTGGACCTAAGACCTGCGGAGAGGCATGAGACGGAGTTGCAAGAGAGGCCAACAGCGACCGATCTGAATGGAGGTGTGCGTGGAGGGTCACCACGGAATCACAGCGAAGCCGGCGACCTCCAGTGTGGACTTCAGACTATGTAATGTTATCAGAGATCAGGGGGTGATGTTGTATATTTGAATGAGACGACGACAAACGTACAACTTACCTCGTGTGGGGAGCCGGGCACACCGAAAGAAAAGAAAGAGAAGGAGCAATGCGTTTTTATGGGAAGGAAGTACTTCCGGCGGAGACGGATTGTGGGAAGGAGGCGGCACTATAAGAGCAATCAATGTTTGGGTAAGAGCGACGGGGCAGTTGCCTGAGAAACACGTAGTGCCGTCGTCTAAAGTGATAGAAGGAAGAAGAGAGAGAACGAAAGGGAAGAAGAAGGAGAGAAAGGAATTTATTTTTATTTCGGGTTGCTACCTACTGCCCGAAACTTAAGAACAATAAGTAGTGTGTATTGATCTGAAAATGCTTAGCTGATTTTGTCAGAACTTTATCAGGGTCTATAATTGTTTTCTCACTCGATAAGCCACAGATGCTGATAGTTCGGTGTCTTGCATCAGGGATGGGTAAACATCTAAAAGGACATAGTAAAATCTTATTCGAACGTCCTTGGGACGTACTCACTTTTTTCATAAAATTGATACAATGCAATACACACGGCAAATCTCTCAGCAATGAAAAGATCTTTGTTATTTTTCGTTTGTTTTTAGTTTATTAATAGGACATTTCTATGAGTGAATATACGTCCCATTTTTTTTCTTTCTCACGACTAAACAGTGAAATAGATTTTAATATTTTCTTAAAACAGGAGGAAGTACACCATGAGTATTTTAACTTGTTTCATCAAAGAAAACTTTCTCATCCCAGTTCATCTGTTTTCAGGTTATTAAGTTTAAAAATCTGATTTTATCAGAAAAAAATAAAAACTTTTATGTACTGTTTTTTAACAATAAACAGACCACAAATTAAATGATAATCTTGTTTCTTTTCTTTATTTGTGACTTTATTTTTTCAAAACCTGATTAATAATTTTTTGGAATGCAGTAAGTTAATATCTATTCAACTATAATTGAATTATAACATTTTGGTATTATAAATAAATCTATATATTATACGCTTGTACCTTCCTTCGTTTTGTGTCACGTTATACAGAGGTATTAAAAGAAGTTACAACAGCTACAGCCGGTGTTAAAGTTACAACTTTAAAGATTTTCATGTAAAGTTTTATTTTAGATGATTTTTATTTTAAAATTGTTAATCATCAGCAAGAAATTATATCTATTATATTTTTATACCGCTTACTGATCAAATAAATTGTATTAATTTAAATCAAGGGAGGTGCGAGAGCGCTCTATCCCTTAATAGACCACACAAATAGCCTATGCTGGAAATCTCATTTCTTTGATCAATCATAACTAAAAAACCAATAAACCAAATTAGTTAAAACTTTGCACAAAATTTTTATTTGATAGGTTCTATAAGTGTGTAGAATTTCAGCATCATTAGTCAAGGCAACCCAGAGATCCAGAAAGTTCAATCATGAAATCATGTTATCTGTGTGTACGTACGTATGTGCCACCCTGTATCTCATCAACTATTTGATGGATTCAGCTGATTTTTGGCAGAGATAGAGGTTCTAGGGTCTAGTTGATGGCATTTTAATTTCAGTTTACCATATACCTTGATTAGTCAAACTACCAACTATATCAGTTATGATATTGAGGCATGAAAAATGGCAGTATACTGAAATCATATGCCCTTAATAGGGTTAAGATGAAAATTCATATACACTAAATGTACAAAAGCAAGGAAATTCCCAAATTTTTACACTTTTATTGTCATTAAGGATATGCGAGCACAACAGGGCTATGTATTTTACTGATAGGAATTTTTCTTCAGCGCACCTCACACACTTCATCCACTCATGCATAGAGATTTATACTGTAGTGATGTGATAATGAAATGGTTTGGTTGATATGTAGTCATACCCTTAATGACAATAAAAGTGTAAAAATTTGGGAATTTCCTTGCTTTTGTACATTTAGTGTATATGAATTTTCATCTTAACCCTATTAAGGGCATATGATTTCAGTATACTGGCATTTTTCATGGAATATATTATAGAATTTATATAATTTCGTCAGTAAAGCTTAAAGAAAAGCAATGGCACAAAAAGTAGATAAGAAATTCCAAAGTTAAATTACAATGGAAGAATATGACTTTGAATAAAAAAATTATCGAAAATTAACAATTGCATTATTGCAAAGTTATATGGCTCTGAAACATGGGCTGCATCGGCGAGCACTCTCAAGAGACTGCAGCGCAACGAAAGAGCCATGATTAGATGAATCTGTCATGTCAGGCCGGAAGACACTCTCTTCGAGACTCTTCTCTCTAGGCTTGGTATACGGGAAATAACTGATGTCCTTAAGCTAGGCAGGATGAGATGGCTTGGCGATATTGAGCAAAGCTCCAGCTGGATCTCCCAGGTGAGAAACATGTTCATCGCATCAAGTCGGCGAGACTGGAAGACCAAAGCTTTCTTGGGATGAGCTGTGTAAATGTGACCATGCAGCCCTGGGGATTACAAACTTAGATCCTTGCGACCGACGAGCCTGGAGTGGAAGACTTCAATCAAGACTGACAGGCAGGCCCACCCTCTTATAGAGGACTTATCAAAGGCCTTTTCAAAAATAAATCCGAGGAGGAGTCGGAAATCAGCTGAATATAATGTTTAAATGTTAACAAATTTTATGAATGTAAATATTATTATTCAATTAAATTCTATTATTTACATTTTGATGACATTTAAACTAAAGTAAGCATTACATTTATTTAATCAAAGCTACGAGGGGCGTTCAATAAGTAATGCCATTGACCCATTTCCCATAGTAGTAGATTAATGAAACTTGGCACAGTTATTAGTCTTTCTCTACATAGGAACGACCCAGAGTTATGCATTTCTCCCATCATTTGATGCAGCTCTGGACACCGTTTTTGTAGAACATCCCAGGGAGGTCCTCCAACCACGTCGTAACTTCAGAAATCAAGGCTGCATCATCTGGGAAACGCTTTCCTTTCAAAAACACTTTCATGGCTTGGAAGAGATGAAAGTCACAGAGTAAGGGGGATGGGGGAGGATTTCATAGCCACACGCCCGTGCTTCTGATCTGACGACATGCGAGTTGTAGACCGGAGCGTTGTCCTGCAGGAGGAGGATACCTTTACTGATCTTGCCCTGCCTCTTGATTTTGATAGGTTCTCTTAATTTCATCAAAAGTGAAGCGTAATAGGCTCCTGTAATTGTGGTACCCTTTGCCAGGAAATCTGTCATCACTACGCTGTCCTGGTCCCAGAAGACTGTGAGCATGACCTTGCCAGCAGAGGGCTGCACTCTTGCCTTCTTTGGAGGTTGTGAGTCTAAGGGCTTTCACTGCATTGACTGGGCTTTGGTCTCTGAATCATAGTGATGGACCCAAGTTTACTCCTGTGTAATCAGTCTTTTGAAAATCTTTGACTCATCTTCTTGGCACATCTCCAAATTCATCCTCAAGCACTTGACGCGTTCTTGCTTCTGGAAAGGTGTGAGCAACCTGGGAATCCATCTGGCAGACACCTTATGCATATGCAAATGGTCATGAATGATAGTTTCCACAGACCCTGTACTAATCTTGACCTCTAGGGCTATTTGGCAAATAGTAATGCGTCGATCTTCCAAAATGGCAGCCTCAACTTGACGGACAGATGCCTCATCAATAGCAGAAGAGAGACGACCAGGTCTGGGAACTGTTTCCACAGACTTCCGGCCATGTTTGAATTCACGATGCCAGCGTTTTACAAGGTCATATGATGGGGCATCATCATCATAAGTTCTTTTCATTTCATCAAAAGTCTCCTTTGGTGTGCGCCCTTTCAAATACAAAAACTGGATCACTGCGCGACACTTAACTGGCTCCATTTCACACCTGACTCAGTTCAAACACCTGTAAATCAGAAACCACAATTAGTTCAGAGCTGTTTTTCGCAACATCACTCATACAGATATAAATCATCAGACATGCAAAAGTTCATCTAGATCAGACAACTGGAAGTGGGTCAGCGACATTACTTATTGAACGCCCCTCGTATACATATTATTTTTCAACATTTACTCAGCCCAAAGATAGAGAATGGATTCTTTGCAGGTATACAGGGTTTGCGAAAATTAATTTGTCACAGATCCAGATAGAGTGAAGGGAAGGTGAAACAATATGGTAGAATTTTTACGTGTCTTGCTAGTGAACCATTTTTTTAATACTTTTATTCACCCCCCAAAAAGGCACATTGCCACTGAGACATAAGGGGCTGCTTTGAATTAGGGGCCAGATTTATAGAGGCATCCTAATTCAGGAGTTGGGCAATAAGATGTTTGTTTACATTTAAATTTATGCATGTTGGTACAGTTAGGAAAACAGGGAGCTGGAAGGGAATTCCAAAGACAGCAGTTCGAGTAGAAAGTTTTCCGGCATCCGAGGACCTCTACAGTGAATGTTTGGGATGTTGCTGCCTTTCGGGTTGATCGTGACTATTTCCATTGAG
This sequence comes from Sepiola atlantica, assembly GCA_963556195.1. NCBI lineage: Eukaryota > Metazoa > Mollusca > Cephalopoda > Sepiida > Sepiolidae > Sepiola > Sepiola atlantica. The sequence goes on from OY744534.1 coordinate 35,084,107, forward strand.
GGAGCACAAGTACAGCAAGTTCGTCGGAGCACATTCTGTTGAAGTACTTATAAAACAAGCAGAGAGATGCAACATTATGGCGATGGGACAGGGGCTGGAGCTTGGTAGACAGTTTGGACCCTGTTTATAAGGGAGAGACTAGTTGTTGATGCATCATCCTAAACGTGGTAACAATACTCCATGCATCGACGAATGGTGACTTTGTAAGGATATATGATACTAGCAGGTGAGAGATGTTTTCTAGTCCAACAGAGGGAGGCCACCTTCTTTGCAGCAAACTTTGTTCAAATTCATGTTACCTGTGAATGTTAGGCCGAGGAGTTTGAAGTTTGACTCTCAGGTAGTGTGCTATCAACCATGGCAATCGGTGGTTGGAAAGATTTCTTATAATTGTTAAAGAAAAGATGCTTTGTCTTAGTGGCATTAAATGTAACCATCCATTTTTTTTTGGGGGGGGGGGGTATTTTCTAAGGATTCAGCCATGTTTGATTTGTCCACATGTCGAGAATAGAGTGTGCTGTCATCTTAGATGCAATTGCATCAGCGAGGTCGTTTATGAAAATCAGGACTAATAAAGGTCTAAGGATGAACACCTAGGACACACCTGCATTAATATCATCTTGTTTAGATGTATTAATTTTTATGAGAAGACCTTCATGCGAGACCGTGTCAAGGGCACTACCGCCCTTGCTTCACCTGCCTTATCCAGTGTATGGTATAAGCATTCAGAGATGGATATCCGCAGTAGAATGGGATTGCTTAAATCCATACTGTTGGTCAGAAAGAAGTTTAGCATTTTCAAGGTGGTGGACTATCGCTAGATTGATCAATGATTCAAAGATTTTAGCGAAGAGCGGGAGTAGACTGATGGAGCAATAATTCTGTGGGTAATTTTTTCACCAAAGTTCTTGAAAAGTGGTACCACAGAGGCAATTTTCCAGCTATCAAAGAAGCAAGATTCGACAAGGCATTTGTTATAGAGTTTGGAAAGGACAGAGACCACTTAAGCAGAGTATTTTCAGGGATAAGATCAGGTCCACGTACTTTAGAGGGCTTTACCTTCTCTTTGAGAAGATGTTAGTGTATTGCTAACTGTCTGAGGCCCCCTCTACCGGGAAATGCCGACGGGGCTGCTCAGGAATCTTTTGTAGGCCAGAGCACGCTAATACTGGTGCACTGGCTTTTCAAAATCCCACCTGACCTTGTGTCTAACCTCGTTGAGAGGAGGTAAATAAAATACTTTAGAGGTATCAAGGTTTTTTATGATATCCAGGACATGGCAACGGGTGATGATCAGATCATCAAGTGTGGTTTCTGTCCGTAGTTGGAAATTTGGGAGGGAGTGGTTTGTGGAGTCCAAAGTGAAGTTGAAGGGAACCGCAATAATGCCTTATCTGTTGCTGTTGCAAGCGACATCATGGTTGTTGGATAGTAGAGGAATTGATTGCTCATCGTTCACCACACTATTATAGATTATCCACAAATCACAGTTCCTAATTTTTGTGACTCAATGCGTTTTCTGGTCATCTCGGTATACCTACTTTTGACTGCAACTATTACACTCTTACAATGGTTTCTTGATGCTCTAAATTTGTGACTATTTGTAGCTGACTAATGATAGTTGAATCGGTGGAATGCTTGCTGCCTATGCGCAATGGCAGCTGCACAGGTTGAAGTAAACCTTTGGGAGAGTGGGGCTTACTATGGAATTTATACATCAGAATATATGCTTCTATGCTTGCTTTGATCCATTCTGTATATTATTTGGTTAGCAGAGAGAGAAAAGCTTTTACCCCATGAGGCATCTCTGATCGGATCTCTGATGGATTCCCAATCAGCACGTTGGTAGTATCTTGTCTTTTTAAGTAACAGCGCTTCAGTTTGGGCTCATAGTTTTAGGATGATATAAACATCATCTCAAGGTGGCCTTGTCAATAATTTTTTAATAGCATGACCAGTGGTTTATGGTCAGTGAGTACTTTAAATTGACGACCATAGATGTGGAATCTTTGGATTCGAATACAATTACTAGCATTTCTCTTTCAATACATGCATAGACTTTGATGCATATGCAATTGCTTTTTTTTGTATCAATGCAGCACCAAGTCCTTTCAAGCTGGTATTTCGGTCATGTCGAAATACGTTATGTTGAGTTTTGGCTCATTTCTGTTTTGAGTTTCTCAAAACTGCTTGCAGTGTTTCTTCCCACAGAAAAGTGCATCCTTCTTTAACAGTCCTCTTAAGGTGTGTGACTTGTCAGCCACGTTTGGATGAATGGCGACAAATATGTAATGAGACCTAAGGGTTCTTGTTCTTTTTTACATATTGGGTACGGCATGTTTTGTATGTCATTATTTTCTCTGATTAATAGGATTTTCACTGTATATCATTCCAAAGAAAGAAATGCTTTTGGGTTTGATTTGGCATTTTGTTGAGTTCAACAACAGACCGTTCTCTTTAACTATTTGCATGAGTTTCCACAAAACTTTGTCATGTTCCTCATCTGATTTGGCAGAGACAGCAACATCATCAGCGATTCCTACTGCATCTTGTGAGACATTCAATCTCTGGAAACAATATCTACCATAAGGTGACTGGAATGTCGTTAGCAGCTGAGAGTCTTTATCCAGATCATGTATAAACCAGTAACCAGCCTTGGAATCATGCTTTGAAAATAGCTTTGCACCTATAAAGTGTTGTAGGAATTTTGTGATGCGATCTTTTGAGTGCTGTATTTAGGCATCTTGAGTCAAAGCAGATGCTTAGGCTCCCATCCTTTTTGTGTGAATAGGCTAGAAACCAAGTCTGTTGGTGCTATTACCTTTCTGATGATATTATTTTTTACCATGTTATCAAGCTCCTGTTTTGTTTTCTATTAATGTACTTGGAGTTTTTCCTCGGTGCATCAATATGTGGCTGTATATTCTTTTTAACAAAGTTTCAAAGACCCTGGCATAGCGCACATTTTATCAAAGCAATCTGGATACATATGTATCAGTTCTGCAATTGCATTTATGTGTTTCCACAGATATCTGTTATATATTTTCATTCTTTACTGAACCGCCTGAGAACTGGTGTGGGCCGTTTTCCTGCCACAATGAGAGACTGGGGTCTGAGAGAGGGTGCTGCCTGTGAATGTGGCCACCCAGAACAGACAGTTACACACGTCATAGAGGAATGCCCGCTGTTCAAACCACCCAATGGCGAGCAGGGCATAGCGGACCTTGATGACGAGACGAGAACCTGGCTTGCCAAGACCGAGCTGCAGCTTTGAGGGAGCTGGCACAAGAAAGAAAGAAAGAAAGATTCTTTACTGTACAGTGTAACATAATTAATTTCAGCTGTTCTAGCGACGGTAGTCCTAGAACTGATAATACGTGTACATCCGCTATGTAGAAGGTTAGGGTTATGTGTAAGAAAGCAACGTACAAAACCCCAAAAATCTAAAACAATCCTGTCGCTCTCCTGTTTTTCTCAACTCTTTTTATCAATTCACCTAGATGCTATGCAAATTTTCCTCCAAAGCTTTCATGCACGATACAAACTATTTTGTGTTGCTTATGTCATTTATGCAAATCTAAATTGTTATACTTGCATTGGAGTGCCGTTCTATGCTATTAGTTTCATCACATTTGATTTGATCTTCCATTTTAGAAAACCATCAGAATCTAATTTTTCTGGAAACATCCTATGGAATGTAGAGACTGTTAGTGTGTTTCCTTGGGCACATGTATCTATTTTTAGTCACAGCCTCTGAATTGTCTTATGCTAATGTATGCTAAGGCTTAACCTCTCTTAGAGATGGGAGATATTTCTATGCTGCTGAATGTTAGCCTTCGAGGTCTTCCTCTAGTATTTGGGTATTACCAGCCCGGATGGATTGCGTATTCTATTGTATATGCTCTTGTTTTCTTATGGCCTCTGTTTTATGACCTTCACCTTAGTCAAGATGGCAGGTTAGAATGGATGAAGTGAAGGCGAGTGAATATCCATGAATACCTTTAACACTATAGTGTCACCAACATCATCGACCTCTACAAAAACACTCTGGATAGAAATTCGCCTTAACTTCATCGATTCAAACCGACCAGGAGAAGACATGTTGAGTTATCTATCACTACGAAATTTTCTATGAAAGACTCATTGAGTTATCCTATCCTGTAGAATTTTCTGGAAAAGACTCATTGAATAATCCACTCCTGTAAGATTTTCTGGAAGAGACACATTGAGAAAATTTAACAGGAGTAGATACTCCTGTGAAATTTTCTGGATTAGACACATTGCGATATCTACCCTGTGAAATTTTATGGAGAAGTCACATTGAGTAATTCATCTCAGTATAATTTTCTGAAATTTTCCGTAGGAAAAGCATTGTAAAATTTTCTGGACAAGACATATTGAGTTATCCATCCCTGTGATATTTTCGGTAGCAATCACATCGAGTTGTCCAACCCTGTGAAATTTTGTGGTAGAAATCAAATTGAGTTATCCAACCCTGTGAAATTTTGTGGTAGAAATCAAATTGAGTTATCCAACCCTGTGAAATTTTGTGGTAGAAATCAAATTGAATTATCCAACCCTGTGAAATTTTGTGGTAGAAATCAAATTGAATTATCCAACCCTGTGAAATTTTGTGGTAGAAATCAAATTGAGTTATCCAACCCTGTGAAATTTTGTGGTAGAAATCAAATTGAGTTATCCAACCCTGTGAAATTTTGTGGTAGAAATCAAATTGAGTAATCCAACCCTGTGAAATTTTGTGGTAGAAATCAAATTGAGTTATCCAACCCTGTGAAATTTTGTGGTAGAAATCAAATTAAGTTATCCAACCCTGTGAAATTTTGTGGTAGAAATCAAATTGAGTTATCCAACCCTGTGAAATTTTGTGGTAGAAATCAAATTAAGTTATCCAACCCTGTGAAATTTTGTGGTAGAAATCAAATTGAGTTATCCAACCCTGTGAAATTTTGTGGTAGAAATCAAATTTAGTTATACAACCCTGTGAAATTTTGTGGTAGAAATCAAATTGAGTAATCCAACCCTGTGAAATTTTGTGGTAGAAATCAAATTAAGTTATCCAACCCTGTGAAATTTTGTGGTAGAAATCAAATTGAGTTATCCAACCCTGTGAAATTTTGTGGTAGAAATCAAATTGAGTTATCCAATCCTGTGAAATTTTGTGGTAGAAATCAAATTGAGTTATCCATGCATGTGAAATTTTCTGGAGAAGTCACATTGAGTAATATACTCATGTAAAATCTTCTAGCAAAAACACATTGAGTATCCATCCCTGTGAAATTTATGGAGAAGTCACATTGAGTTATCCATACATGTGAAATTTTCTGGAGATGTCACATTGAGTTATGTATCCTTGAGTTATCAACTCTTGTGAATTTTTCTTTAGAAGTCACATTGTGTTATCTACTGCTGTTAAATTTTCTTGAAAAAACACATTGAGTTATCCATCCATGTGAAATGTGTTAGAGAAGTCACATTGAGGTATCACATCTTGTGAAATTTTCCGGAGAAGTCACATAGAATTATCTATTCGTGTGAAATTTTTTGAGGAGACACATTCAGTTATCCATCTCTTTAAATGTCTCTTCAGAAGACACATTGCGTTATCATCCCTATGAAATTTTCCGGAAAAAATATATTGACTTTTTTATCCCTGGGAAATTTTCTGGAAAAAATATATTGACTTTTTTATCCCTGGGAAATTTTATCCCTATCTTGTAAATTTTCTGAAGAAAACACGTTGAGTTATCTTCTCCTGTAAAATGTTTTGATGAAGACACATTGAGTTATCTAACCCTGTGATATTTTCTGGAGAAGACACATTGAGTTATCTTATCTGAAATTTTCTGAAGAAAACATTTAGTTATCTACTCTTTTGAAATTTTCTGGAGATGACACATTGAGTTATCTTGTGATCATTTCTAGAAAAGACACATTGAGTTATCTTATCTTGTGATCATTTCCGGAGATGACAAATTGTGTTAGCAATCACTCTGAAATTTTCTGAAGAAAACATTGAGTTATCTACTATTTTAAACATTTCTGGAAAAGATACATTGAGTTATCCACTCCTGTAAAATTTTCTGAATAAGACACATTGTATTATCCATTCTTATGAAATTTTCTGGAGAAGACACATTGAGTTATTTACCCCTGTGATATTTTCTGAAGTTATCTACCCCTGTGAATTTTTCTGGAGAAGACACATTCAGTTATCCATACCTCTTAAACTTTCTATGGAAGACGAGTGAGTTATCAACTCATGTGAAATTTCTAGGTGAAGATACATGGTAAATTTTCTGGAGAATACATATTGAGCTAATCACATATGTGGAATTTTCTGGAGAAGAAACATAACATTATTTTACCCTTATGAAATCTTTTGGTGAAGATTTATTATTCACAAATCTGTTATTGGTGTATCTGTTTTTCTTTTAAATTGCCTTATTTATATAATATATGAGAAAGTATTTGTTTGTTGAAATCTAATCTATTTCTTGATAATAATCGTTCGTTTTATCTGCTCTCCCATTCTCTTTCTCCTCCTACAACGAAAATTGCCTTATTTATATAATGATACTAGATCACTTCTCTGATCCGTTTGGTCAGTATTAGTTCCTATTAACTTACCTCCCCATAAGAAAAAAGTTAGACACAAGGTCGTTTTTTAATATGGCACTCTGAATCAAAACAAAAATTTAAATTGCCTCAGTCTAGAAGGATTTCTCCTTCACTGGCCCAGGACAGAATAGACTTAATGTTGCATCAGAACAGATACTACACTTTCTTTCAAGCCAAAAGGCCAGAGACTTTCTTGATAAGAATCTTTCTGTTTTAGCAGCTCTCTCTTTCTCTTCTCTCTCTCACTTCCACTCTATCCTCATTTATCCCCTCATTTATATGATACTGGATCACCCCTGACCTGTTGGGTCAGTATTTGTTTGTTATGTTATTACATAGATAATTTACATTCTTTCTTAATAATAATTCGTTTTCAAATCCGCTCTTCCCCTCTCTTTCTCTTACCCTCTCTGTCTCCAACCGTACAGGTATGCAACATCAAGGATGAGCTGATTGTCTGGTGTACAGGCATCTTTAGAAAGACACCATGAAAGACGTGTGTTCAAGGTCCAGGTCCCGGTTGGAGGCAGTGGTGGATATTCAGGACAGATTCTTACATTCTAAGAAAGATATAATTTATGTTTTTGGGGTTATCTTAAAATGATCACATTTTTCTCAAATTAATAGTATCTATTTAATAAAGTATCTGTTCTGTTGTCATGATAATTCCTTGTAGGATTACAAGGCATTATTTGGTATATGTTCGTTCGTCATGATAGCATTTTCCCAGGAATTACCTCCTTCTTTGGAGGCATTGTTGTATATTGTTCGTTCTTTATGATACCATCCCCCCAGACTAACAAATAAATGATAAAGATTTGATATCTGTCTGTCTGAAGCGAAACTATACTATTACTTTCATTATAGAATTGTAAATCTACTATCTTTTAATACTCACTCCAGTTTATTATAATATTTCAAATAAACGGGAAGGGTGTAGTGTAGTATCTGTTCTGTTGTCATGATACCATCCTACCAGGAATTACCTCCTAAGGATAAATGGGGAGGTAGTGTAGTATCTGTTCTGTTGTCATGAGACTATAATTCCAGGCATTACTCCCTCTTTTTAGGAGGGGCAGTGTAGTATATATTCGTTCGACAGACTTTACCTCCTCTTTTGTGATGTTAGTGGAGTATATGTTCGGTTGTCATGATACCATCCTTCCAGGTTGGCAAAAATATGTGACTGGGGAGGGGCATATATTTGCTATAATAATGATAATAAAAATGATGACGATATTAATAATAATAATAATAATAATAATAATAATAATAATAATAATAATAATAATAATAATAAAACATTCAAGTCAACAATCAATCTTTTCAAATATTAAAAATACAAAAAACAGCAGCAAAAGAATCCATTTAGAATTGTACATACAATGAAATAAAAACAAAATATTTAATTTGAATGTTCTTTTATTTTCATGAATATTGTTTTGTGTGTGTTATGCTTTGATAACATCTAGACTTTAAGTTTTTCTTTCTATTTGTTTCTTTTTTAAAGATATTTCACATATTTCTTCTTTTTTTTTTCATTCAAATAATTTGATTGATTTGAGTTGATGAAACTAATAATCTTGCCCTTCTTGTCACATCTTATTTATACAGTTCACCAGATGTCTCGTTTCTTTTTCGTCATTTCTCTCTGCCAGCCATTAAAACAACAGTTTTCCTCTCAGATAAAATATATTTAAAGGAATCTTGGGAGAAAATGGCCGAAAGAAAGAAATTATAGAGGCATTCATATAGAATGGTTCAAATAAAATAAGATTTAAAATCTCATCCATGTAACAAAATATTAGCAACATTTGAATATTTTGGGGGAAAGAGAGTAAAAAGTGTGATGAAGTTTTTAAAGAAATTAAAAAATTCCAACAATATTTGTTTTGACAAAAAGAAAACAAAAAAAAAACAAGAAAAAAACATTTATTATTTTTACATCAATTATAAAGCACATTATTTTTAAATATATCTTAAATGTGAAAACTGTTTTATTGAAAGGTGTTTTAGTATAAAGTCAGAAGTGTTATAGAGTATAGTGTTCAATATGTATTCCTTTTTTATAGTTTATTTCTTGAAAAGGAGGAAAAAGAATGTGGTTTCGTATATAATCAATCTTTATACTGAATGGAGTAAGAAAATCTGGCTAGTCTTCAGATTGCCGGGCACAACTTTGCTCAGCACGAATTGTTGCGATGGTAGTTTGTGCACCCATCGCCACTTTAAATATTTGTTCTAATTTCAAACAGGACAAAGCAAACAAACTGTTGTGCCTCATGAAATTTCTAAATATACAATAATTAATGTCATAAGTTTCTATCTTGTTGGAGATTATCTCGATTGAATGAAAGCTCTCTAGCTGACTATCAATAGTTATTTGTGTGTATCTATTATTGTCAGTAACTATACGCTCTCCTGTTTTTATTAAACATCTATTATCACATCTCTAATTAATTTGTCATATGTTAGTTTCAATATGTGTTCGAATTTCAAACGAGATGGGAAAAACAAACCAATTATTGTGCCTAATGGATAAATCTACAACATCTATAATTTATATTTGCATGAAACAAATATCAAAAAAATTTAACACACTTAAGTCCTTTTTCTTGAAGCCAGTTAAGTAATTTTGTCCTATTTTCAGATATTCTGTCTGCATCACAATTCATATATTTTTAGCACAAAGCATGTGTTATCTAGCAATGCTTCAACAAACTACCATACCCTTTTAAAGGAGGTCATTTTTTAGTCGTCCTTCTTGTGGGTAAACCAAAGCTTTCTTACTGCTGACAACTAGTACTTGTTTCATCGAAATAATCATTCGAACTCTTAGTAGATATTTTATCAAAAACCAATGGACATTTTAAAATATTTGCAAAATAATGCCATTTAGGAGGATTTTAGGGGACAAAGCAGAGTTTTCTTGAAAACTCTGGCACAATCAGTTTTCTGGTTATAGATTAACAGATTAATGGAATAACAATGACAAAAATATAAGTCGTTTCCGGTTGACATTTGGGACCAACAAATACGGCTGCTATGATTTTCATCTTAATTTTTACATGAATGTACCTTGCAATCTGATGACTAGCCGAACATCTTTCAAAGCAGTCTGTGGTCTGACATTAGTAAATCAGTTTTTAAGGAATAAGAAAGTTTGGGTGCTGAAAGTATCTTTTTAAAAAAAGATTGGAATTTTTTAGAAGAAAAGGCCAGAGAAAAGTGGAACAAAATATACAGAAAACCACTTATATTAATTGTAAAAATATTAAGATTTTTTTTAGTTTTAATTTCTTATCTTCAAGAATGGAAAAATTATTCCGTTATTTTATTAAAATTTTTTTTTAATTTTTAGAAAGAGAAGTGATTTCTTAAAAATGTTTCTTCACTTTCAGTTATTTTATTAGTTCAAAATTTGATGAAAAGCACCTGGTGAAGAATAGAAAGGGTCTAATCATAATGGTATGCAGTACTTGCTGGGATACCCGTCCCGGGACAGATTCAGAATAAAAGAAAGAGATCAAACCCCAAAATATTTAAAAGCAATCGAAAACATTGATTGCCAAGGTAAAAAAAGAACTTATGAGTTTAGCAGACATTTTTCTTTTACTTTAGTCCAATTTTTCTTAAATTTGTAGAATCAATATAATTTTGCATCTGTTAATTATGGTTTAAATACCAGAAGTAAAATTATCAACGGGTGGGGGTGTTAATGCTCCCTCAAAGACGTGTAAGAGGTGAGGCTCCCAACTTCTTCAAGTCAATAAAAACTGATTTGACGAAAACTGTGAAAGTAGAGTTTACAAATCTAAGAAAGATATAATTTATGTTTTTTGGATTATCTTAAAATGATCACATTTTTCTCAAATTAATAGTATCTATTTAATGTAACTCTGGTTTAAACCTAAGATCAGAGATACAAAAAAATGGATAAGCAATCTGCATAGGTAGATGATCAATCCTACCAAATTTCTCATTACTAGGTCTAAAAGTAGTTCGCGGACAAACAGGCAATTTTCCTTTTTTATATATGAAAAATTAAATAAATAATAAAATCTATTTTTATTATTTATTTCATTTTTGTGTCATTCATCGTTGAGCATTATTTGATATGCATCAAGAAGATAAAAAAATTAATTGAAAGAAGAAATAAACATTTCTTCAACAACTATTAAAAATAGACAAGAATGTAAATAATTAACATTCAATTATTTTGCGGAACCTCATTTATTTTGTTTTCTTTGAGTTTGTTGCTTTTTCCCCCTTTTTATTTATTCTTTTTAACAGTTTTATTCATTGTATTTTTAGAAATCTATATTTGAGATTTGTTCCCATCATTTGTGGGTGTTTCAGATTTTTCGGACCAATTTCAACATTAACAATGATAACATCAAACAATGTTTGGTGACAAATGTGTGGCATAATATAGTAGAAGAAGAGAAAGAGGATGAAGAACACCTTTTTTTTACATCATCCACCCGGTGTGAATTTAAAATATATTAGGGCAACACAGCATGGGACACAGTGGCTTTCATTTCTAGCTTAAACAAATCAAAATTAAATTATAGAAAATTAGCTGTACTTTTCTGCTTGATTCCTAATGAACAATATCCAGTCTTTATCTATTTAAATATGGATTCTAGTCAATTTTTCTTTTTAAAAACTTTGTACATTCTATATATTTATCTATATCTCTCTATATATACATATATAATATATATATATATATATATATATATATATATATATATATATATATATATATATATATATATATATATATAATATATATATATTATTAGAAGCTCCTTTAAGTAAAATAAAAGTAAGAGCACACTTGGAAAGATTAAAAATAGACATTCACCTGAAGTCCCAGTGCAATACTCTGACTTTGTTGTCGAGTTGTATCGAATATCTTAATGTTTACACTCGCTGCTTTCAGTGTTAAATATAATCTCCCGCGGCCTAAGGAACTGAGCAAACGCTTACAGATTCAAGGTGTCTCTATGAACCGGGTTCGTGCCCTGTGACCGTCTGAGATTATTTCCCTGCGCTGATGACAGTCGTAAGCTCGAAACGACGTCGTATATTAAAAAATATAATTTACTATATATATATATATATATATATATATATATATATATATATATATATATATATGTATAGTATCTATTTTTATTTATACAAACATTGTTGGTTACATGTTTCGGTTGTACTCTTCAGACCAACACGAGGAATTGAAATTTCAAGACTTGTGTTGGTCTGAAGAGGTTGACTCTTTATGAGTACAACCGAAACATGTATGCAATAATGTTTGTCTGAATAAAAATTTATACTAAAGAACAGCACTTTTTATAAACACTAGAGTTTCAACGGATTAACATCTACAGAAACTAATATAATATTAGTTTATTTGGATGCAGTAATGTTTATTTAAATAAAATAATAAATATTGTCTCTTAGATTTTTTTTCAAATATATCGATTGTAAGCAATCGATATATTTGAAAAAAAATTGTTTTTTCTTTTGCAAGACACATACTATATATATATATATATATATATATATATATATATATATATATATATATATATATATAATATGTGTCTTGCAAAAGAAAAACAATTTTTTTTTCAAATATATCGATTGTAAGTCATCTAAGAGACAATATTTTATTTAAATAATAAACATTACTGCATCGAAATAAACTAATATATTTGGAAACAAAACGAAATGTTTTACCAATTTGATAAACTAATTTACTGAACTGATTCAAACAAATCAATCTGACAAAAGGCAGACATTTGACTACGTTCAGTAAATCTGGATTAGTTTATCAAATGAAGTGTATTCCTTATTAACAGAATAAATACATTATATTTTTTTAATATTTAAAGAAGAAACTTTATTTAAAAATTTGGGCAAAATAAGTTAATCACTTAATTTTTTGAGTTGATCGGCCAAAAGTCTTTCAGCTGCAAGTCTGTGAGTACCATTTGTAAGCTCTAAAAAAATAAATCTCCGTTAATTGTAAAAACAGCACAATATCGTGAAATCCTGATTCCTTATATATAATTGTATCACAGTCCATAGTTTTCTTCGAATGTCCAGCTGGTTTGGCAGGCCGAGAGCATTTCAACGAATAATGGCGATAGAGAGGCGCTTGTAAAGCCAAGACAATTCGCGATTGTCTCCGGTGTTGCGCGTCATTAAGAGACCAAGGCTGCCGAGGAAGTCGCATGTGGCAAAGCCAATCACTCCACTCGTCTCCACAGCGATCGGTTGAAATACAAATCTGTCGAGTTGATTGGCATATTTGGACTGCTTTATCAAATTTTAATGACGATTCCTCTATTTTTCTATTTAAATTATATCTCTAATAAGTGGTTGAGCGTTTTTTTGAATCCCCATAATAGAAGTGGCTTGCACTTATCACGGCAACTGGGTTAATAATTTTTATTCCTCTGGTTGGCAATAAGTTTTTGCAACGTATTTCCCCTTCCCTGCTCTGATTTAGCATGAAACTCGGAATCACCGGATGGGTTCAATGGAGAAATATATATATATATATATATATATATATATATATATATATATATACAGAATGACAGAAAATCTAAAATTACTTGGGGGGGGGGCACAAAAATAACAAGAAATATTAGTTC
>OY744534.1:35102416-35247416 GCA_963556195.1 Sepiola atlantica
AATATGTTTTTCATTAAAATATAGATAATTATATTATCAAAATATCTTTTTTTCCAAAATTGTATTAGTGCTTTTTTATCATTTTTTTTATAATTACTTCTGCTAAATAGTTTCTTGTTTGAATCAAAATGATATAAATTGTTAAAAAGTTTGTTATTTCTTTTTTTAAGAATGGCCATCATTGAACATTTCAATGGCAACTTCTGTTTTGGAACATTCGATCAAGTAATTATTGAAAATTGAAATTCCTCTTCGATCTGATTATTTAATTTAATTTCATTTTGATTGAACTTAAAACAAAGAAAATTAATCAAAAGATAAATGCAATATAAAATTAGACAAGTAATGATTGGATAAAAAGGAGAGAAAGAAGTAGAAGAAGAAGGAAGGAGAGAGAAAGGGGGAGGAGTTTGAAGGGAGGAGAATGAAATAGAAATACAAAAATAATTTTGTACATAAACTTTGATATGACATACATAATGAGTGGAGAAATGTATGTCTCAGTCGGATTTCTTTAGATGCATAGGAAAAAGCCAGAAAATGCTGAAGAGAAAACTTGGATAAAAACATATTCTAAGTGGGCAGAGAAAAAAGAAGGATGTGAAAAAAGGATGATAAAACGTATGTAAAAGGAAGGGAGAAGAAATGAGAGGCAATTCGAATTTTCTCTTGGCTTTTACGAAGGTTTCAAATGACCGAAACATCATATGAATTGAATAAAACTTATTCCATATGAAAAGTTTCCCAAGTCGGATCTATATTCGCACAGTAATTCCGAATTGGTAGCTACAGTTTATACAGAAAAGACTGAACTATTGACTTTTTAATTATAAAACAGCCATTCTACATTAGACGGTTATCATTGATAGAAGAAGAAGAAGAAGAAGAAGCTTTGTATGTGTTGCATATTATCATTCACCTGGAATCTGGGTAAAAGACAGCATTGACCATGTAGCCCTCTCCTTTTCTGGGGAAAACCGCTAGGCAACCAGGTAAACCACTGGTTAACCACTGTTAGGTTTACCTGGAAAGGATTTCTGGGACAACAAGCTTAATCACATCACCATTGGAATGCAGTGATTTGTTCTGTGGCAGTGTCACTTCAAATGACTGGCTAAACCCATCTAATTCGTATATATAGATAATATGTACATGTGTCCGGCTCACTTCAATAATCATGTATGAAAATTTAATTTTTACTTGCAAAGTGGAGGCTTAGGAGGATAGAGAGAGTGTTTTGTTTTTCTTATCGATTAGTTTTGTCTTTGTATCGATTTGTTTTGTCCTCTTTTTCTTATCAATAGAGAGAGAGAGAGAGAGAGGGGGGGTGAGAGTTTTGAAAACCTTATCAATGTCTTCACATTGATTAGTTTTGTCTTCTTTTTCTTATCGATTAGTTTTGTCTTCTTTTTATTATCGATTAGTTCTTATTTTACCTATTGCTTATATAATCACATAATGCCTTTTGATGATGTAAGCAAGTTTCTATTCTAGAAATTGATACTATACAAACACTTTTTCAGACTCATTATGGAAAAGAAATATGTCTTCAATAAGGATGAATATTCTTGTAGTTTCTCCAATAACAAGATTTCATCTTTTCTCATTTTTTGGCATGCATTTTTTTAAGTGAAAAGGTTAATAATAAATATCTAAATAAATATCTAAATAAAAGATAATCATAGTGTGGAAGATTTAGATATTGTTTTGTGCTATTTGAGCGACCAATAAAACACGAGAGTGTTTTATCATACAGTATTTTTCTTTCTTTCTTTTTAATTTTTTTGTTTGGGATTCATTTGAAATCATTGACCATTTATTTTTGTTTAAATCTACAATGATTTTGGCCTAAAGGAAATAAAATAAGACGTGTTCTACTTGGACAGGTTATATTTGTTTTTGTTTTTGGTTTATATATATATATATATATATATATATATATATATATATATATATATATTTCATGTATCCACATAAAATTTTATAAGGAGATATCATTTTTTATGTATCAATTTTCAGTATTTACTTCAACAGTGCTTGATACATAAGTAGAGCTAGGTAGTAAGCTATGAAAATATATAAATGCCAATTAAGCTACACAGAGGCTCCTGCGTTTCATCCCCGGGGGAATCTTCAGGCTAAAATACATGGAGTTATTTTTGCCGGATGTTTTTATATACACGGCTAGCTAGTTAACCAATCAGATTCTTTGTTGTTCTCTCAGCCAATCGTTGGGATTCCCCCGAACAAAAATCCGGTTATTGTTACTTCCTATATCCTGTTCTATTGTTCTGTTTTCTATAGAGTGGCCTATATCCTGTTTCTTTGTTGTGTCAATATAATGGGTGAACTTATTTTAACACGTGGTTCCTCGTATTTCTATTTTAGGCTTTAGTTTTTAAAATTGAAGCTTATAGTTTAGTTAAGTTTTTTTATACTTATTTGTTTATTTATTTATTTATGTATCGTTAGCCTAAGGTAAATTTATTTCTGTTTGCTATCTCACTTCTACAGTTTAATAGATTTCAGGGGTCTTTAAAGTTTAGGATTTCAAATTTGGCATTAACATAAATATATTTTCATAGCTTACTATATATATATATATATATATATATATATAAGGAACAGTAGAATAAAGATATGATTTATACCTTTAAAGTCGGTGCGACTTTAAAGGTATAAATCATATCTTTATTCTAGGTGCTATCATCAAAAATTGATGTTCAATATACAAGATCGAGTAAAAAATATATCTTGGTAAAATCTACAAATATATGTATAAATGCTCTGTACCCTATAATCGGGGCTCATCGAGCTTGTTTTTATTGGCCTTGTTCTAGACTTTACTGAATATTCTCAGTAAAACATCAACATCTTATATATATATATATATATATATATATATATATATATATATATATATATATATAATTTATTTAAAAAACTATACATTACATTTCAGAGTCGTACCGTGGTTTTATCCAGATGGGCTGACTTTTTAATTTAAAAATAAACATCTATTGCTCATAAAGGAATTCTGACTGAAGATTCTTTTATGGGCGATATACATTGTTTTTTAATTTAAAAAGTCATCCCATCTGGATGAAACCGCGGTACGACTCTTAAATATGTAACATATAGTTTTTTAAATAAATTATTTGTATTTAGTTCTCAATTTTCCGCGATCAAGCACTTTATTGATTTCTTTTCAACATAACCTGGTACACAATATATGTATATATATATATATATATATATATATATTGCAGTCTCCAGTCTGCAGTTCATTAAATATTCAACAATTTTAATAGTCTTTCAGCGGTCAAAAACATGTATTTTAGCAAATTTTAATATGAATAAAAAAATTGTCTCTAAATAGCACCCTTGAATAATTTAACCAATATATATATAAGCATATATATATATATATATATATATATATATATATATATATATATATGTAAGCAATGAAAATATATATGGCAATCAAGCTACACAGAGGCTCCCGTGTTTCATCCCCGCGGGGGAATCGTCAGGCTAAATGCCCCCCGGGGATGAAACACGGGAGCCTCTGTGTAGCTTGATTGCCATATATATTTTCATTGCTTACTACCTAGCTCTACTTACGTATCGAGCACTGTTGAAGTAAATACTGAAAACTGACACATAAAAAATTATATCTCCTTATAATATTTTATGTAGATACATGAAGTACCAATATATATATATATATATATATATATATATAAACTGGTGAAATACTCTTGACGAGATTAAGTGGGAAAGCTGCACGTCTAAAAACATACACTTATCAGGTGTGACAATTTAATAAAATGCTATAAATACTTTTCACTTTCAGTTGCATACTCATTTTTAAGTTGATTTTTCTGAGCAGTCGTAGGTCTTATAGATCAAAAGCTGCATGACTAAAAAAGGTAAAAAATCATAAGTCTTACAGGTCTTAGTAGGTCTTAAAAGTTATATAAATTGGGATTCCCACAAAATTGGTACAACATATTATCTTCAAATAATATAGTGCACCTTAATATTAAATCACTGCCTAAGCCAATATGTGTATATTAATATCTGAAAGTAGGTAATATTTCAAATCCTTCTCTGCAGATATGTCAGTTTTAATCAATGTTTCAAAGCAAAGAAGTTCATTGTAAGTCAAAAAATTATGATAATTGTTTGCCATTGTCTTTGATGCTATGTTTATTTACCTCCTTGTCAGTCATTGCATGACAAGGTCAGGTGAAGTTTTGAAAAGCCAGCAGGAAGTATACTACAATGTGTGAGCAGCACCGTCAGCGTTCTCCGGTAGGGGCGCATAAGGCGATTAGCAATAGCCTAATCCCTTCTCAAAGAGAGAAGGTAAAGCCTGGGAGCGTGGACCTCTTGGGACTTAACAGAACCCAACGTTAGTCTGATAACAAAGTCACTGTCAGACTTTGTTGTTATCATTGTTGAGGATGTATCCTTGACTGGTATAAATAACAATAATAATTTTTGAAGAGACAAAGAAATATAATTTTTATTAAAACAAAATGGCCATATGTATATATATGTTTTTACCTTTTCAACACAAAACTTTGAAAGGTGGGTGACAGACAAAAGGGGAACACAAAATAGCGAAACTAGAAGTAAAAAAAGAAGCAAAATATTTTTTCTAATCTAAATTGTTGTCTAGTTGAACCATAACATGCTTGGAAGTCATGTTTTTGTTTATCGAAAATTCTGCAGAGGGTAAAAGTGCACACATGCACACGGTAAGTGTTTATATTTTTCAGGGAATGAACTTGATAAATAGATATTTAAAAACAGGTACACAATATACAAGTCACTACTCTTGACTAGATATAATAAAAGTCTATACAGATCAGTCATCACTGATCCAATTGACATCAATTCGACGATCAATCCATCATTTCAAATTTCTCTAATGTATTTCATCACCAACAAAACTTGTCACAATTAAATGCATCATTTCGTATAGCTTAAAGTTTTCTTTCTCGTTATTTTTAAAATTCAATTAGAATTTTAAAATTTCACAAAAGATCACAAAAGTAACTATTTCTTAACAAAAGGGGCAAATGCCAACCGTTTCTCTAGATTTGATTCCTTCACTTGCCCAAATTAGCTAATCAGGTGTGTCATAACCAATTCTTTGAAAACCACTAGAAGTAAAAACGTTTATAATTCTTTTTCTCTAGCAAAAAGAAGTAAAAACGTTTATAATTCTTTTTCTCTAGCAAAACAGTCACACTCATTTTTCTGTCTTTTATTCTTACTTGTTACCCAAAGTATTTCACTTTTCACTTATTTTATTCTATTATCATTTATGAAACATTAGTTCCGACTGGACTTGAGGTTCCTAAACAAAATGGAAAGCTCAAAACATAGAAATTTGTTACAGATTTTCAAGCAGACATGTTCATCTTAGTGTAATGAGACATGTTCATCTTAGTGTAATGAGACATGCAGAAGGGTGATTTAGAATAAATTACAGACAAGGTCTCCGAACGAAAAGAAATAATAAGGGTTTGCGTAGATAACATCTACACCCTATTATAAATCCTTATTATTTCTACCATGACACTACATCCACATCTCTAGGTAAGGTTGTTCATTTCTTTATTTCTCTCTCTGATCTTGGCCATCAGTATAAGGTTAAGGAGTTTGCTAGAGTAGCACTAACTATTAACTGTTTGCGCTTTTTCGTAAGGAAATTTTGTAAAAAAAAATTCCTTTTGAACTTTTTTCTTATTTTTAAGAAAAATGGCAAAATATAAGTTTTAAAAAAATAGCAAAACAAAGTTTCTTTAATTCAAACATAAAATTTGACGTCTCTACACACACATATATACATATATATATGCATATATATAGCATAGAAATTGCAAGTGAGCTTCACAGAAACATTTGTTTAATTTCGAAGGAATTTGTTAGGCTAAATGCAATACAACTACAAAGCTTTACTCATGAAATAAAAAAATATATACGTAATATATTATCTTATAAAGAAGTGTGTATTTTTATGAAACAGTCATATATATATATATATATGTGTGTGTGTGTGTTTGTATGTATATATGTGTGTGTGTGTGTCAGATGAACAATTATTAATTTTTACCAAATTCCATTATGAAAAATATAGAAAGTCAAATATGTATTCCTTTTAAAAGAAAATTAATTAATATTAATAGAAAAAAATTGACATAAAAATCTAAGTTATACTTAGATTTTTATGTCATTTTTGAATCGGTTGAACCACTCCTTAATTTGTGTTACACATCAGATTTTTTTAAAGATATACGAGGCCTGTCTAAAACGTATCGACCTTAGGCCAGAAAAAATAGTTTAAATACGTGACGAGGTTGGGGCCCAAATCCCGTATAAAGTAGGCTACTTGTACTTGCACACACTTAGCCCACCGACCCATCCACTGCCGGAAACACCTCTGGAAGTCTTCTTTTGGAATGGTGTTCATCTCTGCCGGGCATTATCTCTTTTTTTGCACCCTCACAACAACAGCTGCACCTTGAGCAGTTTGGGGCCTGCTAGAACGCTGGTGACTCTCCGCTGATGGGCGCCCATTTCAGAGGTGTTTTCGGCAGTGGATGGATCGGTGGGCTAAGTGTGTGCAAGGGGATTAGGGTCCCAACCGTGTCACGTATCTGAAATATTTTTTCTGGCCTAAGGTCGGATAATTTTTAGACAGGCCTCGTACACAACTTTACTCACTACTATTTGGATTTACGATTTTTATTTATTATTTTTAAACTTTATTTTTTGCTAATCCACCTGTTAACAATCATATTGTTTTCTAAACATTTGATAATTTATTTATTGTAACTAATTTGCATTTTGGAATAATCCTTCTACATCACATATTCTGAAAAAATATATCCAATTAAATAGATTTGTATATATTTAAAAACCTTATTCTGTTTTCTAAATAGCAGGAGGAACATTGGTCGACCAAGGCAGACTTAGAAGCAAGGGATTGGACAAGACCGTATAATCGCAGTTTAAATCATAAGTGATAAATATTGGGTGTCTCAGAACAATCTTTTGAGAAAAGGGAAATAACGCATACCCCAAGGTAGTTATCGCCCCTGTTCCAGATTCATCTCTCTGTTTTCTTTTCGTTTTAAAAACCCTGGTCTTATTTCATGATTTTATTATGAAACTTGACGCTTCACAAATATAATCTATTAACATTGTGAATATAACAAAAATAATAGAGAAGAATTAAAATAGTTGGTCATCTGAAAAATTCTAACAAAAATTATGTCATTTCATTGGACTTTGTTTCTCTCTGTTATGACAGATTTGATGTCGCATTGTACATAAATGGTGTGATACGTGTCAGTTGCCAGTATTCCATATTGACAGTGGCTGATCATATTCAAGTATACAAACTTAAACAGACCTTACACACAAAACACAAAACTTTCAAGTACATACTTTTAGATTAGAGACCCCCAAACTTTCTAGATCATCTGTAAAATATTAACTGAACTTGTGCCAGACTCGGTTGGATGTTTTAAAAGAAAGTAAAATGGAAGTTAAATTGTGAAGCAAATGGTTAATTCTAAGGTTAAGACATCCCGGATCATGTCCATAACATAACAACTGAAGACACAAACACAAATCACATTAGTGTTAGCCTAACAATAATAACATTAGTGTGATTTAGAAACCAGCCTATAACCCGATTTAGAAACCAGCCTATAACAACTAACATTAGTGCGATTTAGAAACCAGCCTATAACAGCATGTGACGTTAACTCCCTCTTCACCCTCTTCACACAACCGTAAACTGGTGAATAAGACGTGAATGTTATACAAAATAACTATGTATATGTGCAAATACAACAAATAAATATACATCTGTGTTGTGTTTGTTTCTTCATTACCAACACGTTAAACATTTAATAGAATCCTTGATTCTTAATCAAGCCACAATTATATACAATGAGAAATACCAATATGTATCTACATAACAATCAATTAATCCAGGTGAAAACAGATATTACAATATATATCGTTGTTTTATGATTTCAACTCATTATAAATTATTGTATATATTTATTAGTTTTATTTCTCAATATAATATTCTTTAATTCATTGATATCATCAATATATTTTAGTTAACAGAATCTATCTAATAATGTAAATACCAACCGTTTCTCTAGATTTGATTCCTTCATTTGGCCAAATTAGCCAAGGCAATTTAATGTTCGTACATACGTTATCACCCTCCATCCCTTTTTTAAAAGATGGGATCCCCTGATCAACAAGGATGCAATGCAAAAACAGTAATTTAAAAAAATTAATCTGGTGTCGAACGTGAAACTCAAAATAAAAAAGTAAAATACTTATTCTTGGCCATTGGGCTAGAATCAAAATGTAGTATCTGTTCTGCTCTAAAATGGAACAATAATATCGTGGGATCTGCGTTTGCACCGGACGTCCATAGAATGGAAATATGTCACAAACTCCTACAAGGGTTTTGAAGATAGACCCCCATAAGCACGCCAACAATATACAACAGATGAAGGATACCACTGTGGAATTTCCACGGGTCCCACTAATATAAGATAAATCCACAAAAAGACTTCCATAATCGTGATTGATTCATGATTAATTCTTAATCAACCGCTCAGAATATCAGTTGTCAATAAAATGACAAGTTTTTTTTATATCCTTATTGAAACTTATTTTTAATGCTTAATTTTATATGATCAGTTGAACACAAGTCACTATTTGACTCATAGTTGAAGGAAAATGATATCAGTCAATTTGTCCATGTGGAAACAGTGTATGCAACAGCACTATTATACAATATATAAAATTATTATAATATATAAAATTATGTCAGCCGCATTTTATAAGTTGGTACAAAATTTAAGCTGATAAATTAAACTTTGATTCTGACTTGCCAATTTTTATTTGTTATTGTTGTGCCATGTTATTTAACATACATACTGCTCTACAATTTATTAAAATACTTAATCTGTTTCAGCAGCTTTCTTATTCTTTTAGTAAGAGTCCTTATTTGCATTTTTAGCTTATCTGAACCTAACAAAAAAGGTGGGGTTATATTTACAAAACAAATTTGAACGTTATGGATCTCGGGCAATGCTGGGTCGGTACAGCTAGTTACAACTAATTATAAATGATTGTCACTGGCCTTGAACACTCAAAAAGTGGTAGTTTCGGCCTATATCCCCCATATTAAGCTCAACATTGTGTCACACCCAGTCCTCATTGGGAGGCAGTTAAATAACAATTAGTTATAACTTATTATAACTATACTTATTATAACTATACTAACAGAACTACTCGGTGTTGCTCAGGTTAGAGTGTGGGATAGCATCATATGCAACATCATAGTAGGGAGAGTTTACTTTAACAGCAACCTTGATGCTGTCAGCTAGATATCTTACTCACCGAGCTATTCAGATATATGCTAATACTCTTAAACTAACGCTATGCACAGATAGAGAGGTGTTTTCCTTGATTATATATATATATATATATATATATATATATATATTTCATTTGAATCAAAGGAAAAACAGTTTTCAGTGGAGGGGTTGTGCCCCTTGGGACCATCTTAATATTATGAAAATCTGCTGAAATTTTAGGAATAAACATCATTTTTGGTCATTTACCTATGGTTTAAATTTCATTTGAATCTAAGGGAAAACAGTTTTCAGTGGGGGGGGGGCCCAGCGTTGAAGTGATATATTTCTTATATAGCCTATGACCTTCACTGAGAGGTCAATAGTACACATGTCAATTTTCAAGCAATTCTGTCCAGCGGTTTGGGTGAACATAAGACACAAAGATCAGGCGGACACATACACACACAGAGTTATTATTTTATATATATATAGATTATCATCAGTAAACAGAATATAAAATAAGCAATTACGAATGAAGAAAATACAAATTTTGATATGTTAATGTAATGCAGGACATATTTTTCCATTTCTAGCGATGTAATGCTTCCCACGAGGGTTGGATGTGACACAAGGTCGAGCTTAATATAGTGTGTGGTCATTTTGGAAGGCTAAAAATGAACAGGAACTTCTGTTCATAAAAGTCAAGAAACCAAATAAAACGGGGAGGACAATCATTTTGATGTGTGTCAAAATCGAAGATGTGATGGGATATATTTATAATGAATAAATTACAATAATGAACAGAAAATTAAAAAAAAAGATATTTTTATATTACATTTAGTTTAAGCCACAGAACAGATTCTCTTATAAATCAATTACCTCTTCTTAATTAAGTATTTGCGGCTAATTTATCCGTTTCTCCACAACAGTGGGGGAGGGAGAGGGGATTTGTTTTCAAACAGACAAACGTGGCTCAGTTTCCCTCTGACCCACCCTCTTTTTGAAGCACATTAGAGATTGGTACAGGCAGCAACACTGACTGGAGGTTTATTGACAACTGTTAATCAAGAGGAGCAACTAAAAGAAAAGTTGTTTTTCTTTCATTAGAACGCCATGTTGTTTCGCTTCACTAAAAAAAACACAGAATTTCTGAGCAAATTTTCATCAATACCTATTCAAAGAAATATTTACATTTGGAGTATAATTTTCTAATTCAATTAAAGAAATTGTACAATTTATTTTATTTGATTTGTTATATTTTTATGTCGATTGTAAAAAAAACTTTTGGACCAATAATAATTATTTCAATAATAATTATTTTAATTCACAACCAGTATGGTGAGTGAAACTTTTTGTTTGTTAAAACGCGGATTATATCTTTTACCAGCCATCTTAACTACCTTTTTGAATTGTTTAATACTTATCAGTTTCCACAACAAACATACGTATTTTCATTTATTCAGGTTTCAACACGTCTTCTCATCCTCACGGGTCAGAATGTTATTCTATGTATTTTCAAATATAGTTCACTTAATTTTCTTCCAAACTCTCTGAAAATCAAAGATTTGTCAATAGGCTCCCAGTTGTGCCTTTCAGCTGCATAATGAAGTGGCCTCTAGTATAGAACACTATGGGCTAAATGAACATTGAGAGGATTCGTGCCTCTTAATGTTCATAGAAACGGTTAAAAGTCAGCAGAGAATCTAGATTTGATAAGCCATACTCTACCAATCAATATTGCCACTATTTGACCGCCATTGCTGTTACTAGGGCATTCATGAACAGCACGCCAAGTTAAAATTTTCTAAGAATTAAAATCATTTTATACATTATGGAAATACATAATTGACTGATCAATTATTATTGAAATAATTACTATTAAAATGATTATTATTGAAATAATTATTATTGGTCCAAGATTAGTCAATTCTAAAGTGTACTATATTGATGTTTAAACCATGTTAGTGTTAAAACTAGGTTGGTGTTTTAACTATAGTGTTTAAATTAGGTTGGTGTTTAAACTTGATTAACTAAAAAAAGGGGGGGGGGTATTATACAAGGTTGGGTGTGCTGTGTGAGCTATGGGCGAAAGAGGAATAAGCTGATTGTGTTATCATCTAACCTGATATATTGGCTGTATTTAACTGTCATCTTACACTTCTGCAATCTTTGCAATTTTTTACACCTCTTCTGCTGGTCGTTCAGCTAAGATCACTGAAGAACAACGATGAGCACCGAGCAATGAATAAAAAGAACATCGTTGGAACAACCGCCCTATTCGCCTGACTTGCTCCATGTGACTTTTTTCTTTTCCCTTCCAAGCTCAAAGGAATCATCAAGAGGGCACGTTTTGAAAACCATGGCAATTGATCTGAGGGGCAACCCAAAAGAATCTTTCCAATGGTGCATAGAAGTATGGCAGATAAACGTTGAAATGTGCACTGGAACAACCCCCTTATTCACTTGATCTTGCTCCGTGTGACATTTCCCCAAATTCAAAGAGTCCATCAAAGGAGCCATAATAACTGTTTAGATGAATCTTTCCATCAATGCATAGAAACGTGACAGAAAAGGTGGGAAAGTTCGGGTTAGACTCGGGTGAATTATTTTGAAGGAGAAACCATTTAATTTGTTGTTTGAGATTGAAATATATCGTTTGTAACACCAATCCCGTTAATTTTTAGATACATCTCATAAATAAATAGAAGATCAGTGGATCAAGATTATTGAGAGAGAGAGAGAGAGAGAGAGAGAGAGAAGAAAGTGAAAAGGAGAATTTTAAAAAATAATAATAAAGTGACAAATCATTTCATATTACTTATTTCGTCTAACTCTAATACAATAATACGATATAATCATTTGTTTTCTCATATTTCATTCTAATTAAAATTCATTCAAAAAATGTCCAACTCTCTGTAATCAATGGTTTCTTTTAAAGATCAGTAGTTCTCGTTTCAGGCCCTATAGGATAAAATAAAACGAAATGTGTGAACCATTTTTGAGTAAGGTTAAATTAAACATTGACAGGAAATATTTAGTTCACAATATATTTCCTTTTCAAAAAAGAATTTTGAGAAATTAATTTTAATAATGGCCAACTAATATTTTGATCTGAATTTTAAATAATTAAGATCAAAATATTCGTTGGCCATTATTTAAAATATACATAATTACCTGAATTTGCAGGAATATTTATTAAGTATTTTACAAAAAAATAATTTACATCTTCAGGATTTCTTTTGTTTTACAGCACATCAACCCTATAAGGCATTTCATGCCATACAATGTGGGCAAAGCAATAAAAAATATTAATAATTAATGTATGTCTGTATAATGTAAATGTAGATGTATAGCAAATATAAAATAGTAAAAAGAATATTTCATTACATAAAACAAAATTAATAAAATAAAAAAAATTGTTAATATCAAATGAAGATCTTCGGAGGAAAGACATTTATTATAAAAAAACTCATAAATAATCATTTAATTGCTATACTCCATGGACCAATGCTGTTTAAAGTTAAACAAAATTGTCTTTAAGCTTGTAATTACTTAACTTTGGATTTCCTAGAAGAAAAAAAACACGTTTCTAGTAAATTGGACAGTAACCTAACAAAAAAAGTTATTTTTCGGTCTGAGAACCAGGGAGAAGCGTTACTCGCACCTTTAGGATTTGAGAGATTGAGAATTTGACTTAGAAAGAAATGAACTTGATGTGCTATTGAATTTCAAATGGACAATTTTTTCATTTCTGCATAATTTGGTTTTGTCAGCCACGATTTTTAGAAAATTGTCCAATTTTGATTTAACAAAATGAATTTCATCTGTTTTTCCTGTTTTTTTTAAAACTATTTTTGTGCCGCATATAAAAATACTGTTGACTATTTTTGTGCAGCATATAAAATAGTGTTTACTATTTTTGTGCAGTATATCAAATAGTGTTTACTATTTTTGTGCAGCATATAAAATAGTGTTTACTATTTTTGTGCAGCATATAAAATAGTGTTTACTATTTTTGTGCAGCATATAAAATAGTGTTTACTATTTTTGTGCAGCATATAAAATAGTGTTTACTATTTTTGTGCAGCATATAAAATAGTGTTTACTATTTTTGTGCAGCATATAAAATAGTGTTTACTGTTTTTGTGCAGCATATAAAATAGTGTTTACTATTTTTGTGCAGCATATAAAATAGTGTTTACTATTTTTCTTCTCTATTTCTACTCTGATTAAAAATAGTTTGTGTAGCATATAAAATAGTTTGCTCTTTTGTGAGATTCAATTTTTGTAGGCTGCAAATAATGAACTAAACATAAAAATGTCCTCAAAATAGAATTTAAAAGTTAAATAATGGGTGACAGTCTCAATATAGAAAAAATGATGAATGATTTTGAGAGACTGAAATATTTATGCAAGTCTGGCTTAAGATTTAGGAAACTCTGGCAGCTTCCAAAGAGAGCATATTCAAGGGTGTGCCACATCATATGTTTACAAGAATGCCATGTGTCAGTAACCATGTGAGTCTGCCTTAAATTTTGCTTCATTCTTCTCTATTAAAAATTCTTTGATAGAACAAAGAGAAACATCCATGTTTTCTTTCAAAGAAAGCATACGATTTGACTTTAGCTTTGCAACTTTAATTCAAGCCAGAAATTACTTTCTATTCATTAGTTTAAAAGCTTCAAAGTTACATTTGAATTTTCAAAAAAAGAAGCCATTCTAATCCATTATTAATAAATTAAAAAAATGTCTGACTTTCGTTCAAGTGAAAATTCAAAATTTGAAAGGAATTCCTGGATTAATTTAATTTAATCCAGACGAACCATACTACTTGACTTTTGCCTTTAAACTTTAATGTTTAAAAGCAAAAGTCAAGTATTATGTGCTTATAAAACAACGGAAAATATTAATTTTCGAATGCAACCCTGTTGTATCAAAGAACGAACAATTCTTCTTGTTAGATATCAGAATATATGGAAAAGATTTTAATTTAAAAAAATCCTCTTTTTCTTTTTGGTACTGTTGGATTATTGCAAATCATTTTATAGATGAAATATTTTAAAATTAATTTATAATAATTTCCGGTTATTTTTATTAATTCAGATTAGATTGGATTTGAAAGATAATCCGCTATAGGTTATCTGGAACAAAACAACATTTTTATTACAAATTTTTTTTTTTTAAGCGATGAACAAAAATAAAATCTGATTTAAAAGTTTTTAAACAACTGATACTAATCTTTGAAGAGACTTTTTAAAACATGCCAAAAGTATTTTTGGCATGTTTTAAAAAGTCTTTTCAATGATAAATATAAGTTTTTTTTTTAACTATTTGAAATATAATTAGTAAATTAAAATCTTAATAAAGTGTATTTATGAAAAATATTAAGTTTTACTCAAAATTACATATTTATTCCCAAAAGATAGTTTCCCGACACCAACAAGCATTGAATGTGCTTCCAATTAATCCAACAGTATCAATTTTATTTATTTATTTTTTAATTTCTGAAACTATTAGTGTAAAAATTAGGATAATTACAATAATTATAAATATTTTTTTATTATAACCACTGCTTTATAAAAAGATTTCAATCAATATTTATTAAAAAATATATCACCATACTTTTTTTTATAAATAAATGGTCATTCTTTGGGTCGAACAATTTTTTTTTCTTTACAAGTTAAATACATTTTCCAGCCTACACAAAAATAAGCAGGTTTGATGAAATTTATAATTTTTGGATTAAATTTAACGATATTAAAGTAGTTTTATAAAGATTTGCCGAGTGTTGCCATGAAGATTTGGAAAAAAATTAAATTTTTTTTTTTTGTTTTGGGAATTGTTTTTTTCCAAATAAATAATATTTTATTTTCGGTCAATTTCATGTTAAAGTATTGCAAAATTGATAATAAACAAACACACATACATTTTTTTTATTTAAAATATTTTTAAAGTGTTAAAATGCTATAACTCTTCTTCTTGTTGGCTGTCAGTAATTCTTTTATACTTTGTCTACTGGCCACCAAGACTGTGCAAATTCTTTACTCAAAAAATGTATATGTTCAGTGATATGCAAATTCTTAAAAAAAGATTTAATCGAATGTTGATTTTCAAAGGATAAGCAGATTTCTGATGTTTGTTGTACATAAGTTTCAAAAATATGTCTATTTTAGAAAACCAGAATATATATATGTAATATACATTTATATATGATGTGTGCAAAGTATATATTTACACATAGACAGATTAGTATATAATGAGTATGTAAATGTGTGTTTACATATATATAATTTTTTTTAATATATATATATATATATATATATATATATATATATATATATATTTAAAAAAAAATTTGTTCTTTCATTACAGTGTCCCCAAGAAGGCGTGAGAAGCCAAGTAGTGAAAGGGACTATGAAGAAAGAGAAATTTAGATGAAAGCGGTGAAACAATATATGTGTGTGCACACACACAGCAAACTGACAGGTATGCAAACACGTGGACAATATAGACAATATGAATCATTTTTAGAATATCATTTTGAAAATCAGAATATATATTCAGGTATTGATTTTAGAAATTCTTTTTTGTGAAAAAGCACCCCCACCCACCCCACACCACACACACACACACACATATATATATATAAGACAACATCACAAACATACTGAAATCTAAATCAAAAAAAATCGATATAAGTAAACAATATTCAAAATAAGAACAACATATATTTACAGGTTTTAAGTCAATACAAATGACTTTAAATTATTGAAACTATTTTTTTTTAACTATTCAAAATTTCAATCATTGAAAATATCTGGATGTCATAATTATTTAAAATATAATTTTGACTCATAAGGAGTCATATAATGTCATAATTACCTCACGTATTGGATATAACTATAAAATTTTCGTTGGATATTGACCGTTTTTCTAGCTAGTGATCACAAGCTGGGTCAAAAGCTGGGTCACAAGCTGTGTGATTCTTGACATGCAAGGGCTGACACATATCACTGATTATGCTGTTTGGATCATGTGAATGGTCTATTTTACAACATGTATAATAATATGTAGAATAAGCTGAATAAAGCTTAGTAAACTCGTTTTTATCAAAAATGTTTAAATGTAAAAGTATAATTTAATAAGTCAATTTCAACTTTTATATGACATTTTTCATCTACCTTATTTACTATTTATTTATTTTCCAATCAACGACAAAAAAGTTATTAATTTTGTAACTTTAGAAATAGAATTTAACATTTTAAATTTAGAAATAGAATTTAACATTTTGAATTGATCTAAAAAGATTTGAAATCGTCCATCCTGTGACTTGTGGTCGACTTATTGACTAGACGACAGCTGGGGTTAATTTCTTGGAATTTAAGTCAGAATAAAATTCAAGGGGTATCTTTAAGAATGATCAGTACAGTCGCGGACGGGGTCCAAAAAACTAACGAGAACGGGGTTATAAAAATAAATATGCAACAAGTGAGTTTAACCTACGTCGAGAAGAGATATTTGTCTACTTACCTATGATATTTGTTTGTATTTTTACGTACTATAAAGGGTTTTTATTAGATGTAAAAAAGTTTCTTGTTCATTTCTTACTCGTACTTTTTTCTAGACAAAATGGCTTCTTCTGCTCACTTCCTTACGAGCAAGCGCCATTTTTTTTGCAATGTTCGTGTGACAAAACTATTGATTTCTAATAAATAGCAGTTGGAACGGTTTAAAAATACAAACAAATATCACAGGTCAGTTTTAAATTAACTTTTATCGACTACAGTTACTTTTATTTGTTGTATATTTGGTTTTTTGAGCATTTTCAGCGTACTGATTATTCTATAAAATACCCCTCCTCTGAACTCAGAGATTCTACTTAAGCTCCCGGCCCGGTTATAAAACCAAACTAGATTTGCCATGAAACCCATAACTATTTTTTTTCTTTTTATATTAAAATCATATATATATATATATATATATATATATATATATATATATATATATATATATATATATATATATATATATATATATAGAGAGAGAGAGAGAGAGAGAGAGAGAGAGAGAAATGTGATATTTAGAAGGCAATACAATGCAGAGGTGTGACGGATAGACACAAGTTGGAGCAAATAAGACATATAATGGTGGAACAAATGAATTAGTTTCAACCTTAATACAATGTGTACATACACACATATATATATTTATTATTATTTTTTGTTGTTTTTTTCCTTTCAAAACACATATATATCCGTCTATCTACACAATGTTACAATGTTATGTAATACCTGTATCAAGATGGTCTGGTGGAAATTCCGTATGATATAATATTTTTTTTAATTTTCGGGAACTCTTTTCTTCTTCAGAACCGTGTTCAACTCAAGTTCAAGCGTGCATATGAAGGAAGCCGGTTAAATTTAAATACCAAACCAGATTCAAAAATAAAATAAACTTTTTTTTTTAAATTATTATTTGTTGTTTACGTCGCTTATAAATACCACCCCAGATAACATTAATAATAATAATTTTTTAAAAAAAGGGGAAAAAAATGAGAAAAAAAAAAGGAATGAAACATTCATTATAACAATATTTTAGCCTAACAATTAGAAGTAACTAATTTATAAGCGACGTAAACAACAAATGAACCGAATTACCTCCCTTTCATTGTTGTCTTAGCGTTACACGAAAGATAATATTGAATTAATTAATGAAATATACATATTTAAAAATAGAATAAAATAAATAAATAAACTAAATATTAATATACACAATAATTTAAAACGAACATAGAATGCAATGTTTAATGACAGTATTAACCGACATATTAATTTAAGCGAATAGACTTGGTTAAAAAAAAAAAGATTTAGATTAGAATTTAAAATTTAACGACAAAAAAAAGGAAAGATCCTAAAAAGTAAAAACAAACAAACAAAAAAGTTTAATAAAGTAAATAGATGAATAAATAAATTAGATAAAAAGTAGATAAATAAAATATTAATAAAAATAAATAAAATAATAAAATAAATTAATAATAATTAAAAAAAAAAAAGTTTATTTTATTTTTTAATCTGGTTTGGTATTTAAATTTAACCGGTATTTTCTGCGAGACTAAATCTTACAGCCTCCTTCATATGCACGCTTGAACTTCAGTTGAACACGGTTCTGAAGAAGGGAAGAGTTCCCGAAAATTAAAAAAGAAAAATATTATATCATACGGAATTTCCACCAGACCATCTTGATACAGGTATTACATAACATTGTGTAGAAAGACAGATATATATGTGTTTTGAAAGGGGGGAAAACAACAACAACAAATAATAATAAATATTAGGTACGTGCAAATCAATGGTCGATTCCCCAAAATGAAAAAACATTTTGACCCCCCCCCCTTCACTTAAAAATACACTAAAATTCAGGAAATCAACCAATTTTACTGAAATTTTCAATATTTATTAATCAACAATCACGGAATATAATGAAACCAATTTTTTTTTTAAATCTTAGTGAAAATGTATTATTTTTTAAAAAGAAAATACACCTTTACTAAAGTTATATTTTTATATATTAATAAAAAAAATGCATGATTTTTTAACTGTTACTTATGTAAATAAAGGATCGTAGATGTTAACAATTAAATTTTTTTTTCAAAATATTTCGTATATATTACGAAAAATGCCAGTAAATACCGTGTTAATAAAATCACTATAACTCGAAGAAAAATTAATTTTTTGAATTAGCGATATTATTATTGAATAAAGCATTGTTTAATCAATATTTTCACCAAAAAAATAATATAATTGCAAAAAATATTTCATGTGATTTTAATGATTAGAGTTTTTGGAAAAATAAAAAATGCGACATAATTATATTTCTCTTTCATAGAGGAACGTGGCATCATCAGCGCAAGAAATTTTTTTTATAATCTTGAAAATAAACCAAAAATTGACAAATTTGAGATCCAGGAACTTAACGAAAAAAAGAATTTAAAAAATTGAATAATTTCTACTAACGATGAACTTTCATTAGTATGGTAGCCCCGTTCTGTAATAACCAGGTGGGATTAGCAATCACTCACTTTTACAGCGCAAATTTTTGTTTTTTTTAGAGATTCAACAATTTCGTTCATTTCGCAATTCATCGTCAATTATTTGGAAAGATTTGTATTTGTTTTGTCTTTTTTTCATTAATAAATATTTAAGTTAAGAACAATTATTTATTAATAAAGAGAATTCAAACATGACATTTTCTTTCAAAATTGAATTCTGTTTATCAATAAATAACTGTTTTAACTTTTTTTTTCAATGAATAAATTGTCAGTGTAGTCATTGACTGTAATTTACTTTTTCACACTTAAAATAAAAAATAAAAACACTTTATTTTTAAAAGAATCAATGTAATTTATCGTTACGACACGTTAAGAATAAATCGAGTAACTAAAGTTTTAAATCATGTAAAACAAATTGATAAAATTGACGCAGTTCGTAACGTAAAAATATTTTTAACATTTAAAAAATAGTGTTATTTCAAATTCTAAAAAATCGAAAAACATTGGTAAACAGACGTCATCAATAATTTCAGAGTATTACTAAATTAAAAACTGAACCTTTTCAGTTAAAAATAATTGCGTACACTCACAAATAATTAAATAAGCATTTCCTTTTTTTATTATAACAAAATAAGGGTACTTAAATTTGTTTATAACCTTAAAAAGAATAAAGAAATTAATGGATAATAATTTTTCAACTTCTATAAACTATTATTACATTTTTATATATAAAGTTAAAAATGATAAATTATGACATTTTTTGTCTTCCATATATTTTGCTTGGCCATGTCAATTTGTAAACAACGTCCTTTTCCGATGAAGTTATGGCGGCTTTTATTCATTTATCACATTTGAAGGGCTAATTTTGCTAATTTTTAGTCAAACGTGGGATTTTTTTTTTTTTTAATTCAGTGTCTTATGACTTTAATTTAATAATTATCTTTGAAATAGTTCCCAAAAACTTATATTTATCTTTTAAGGGATTTTTACAAGTAATTTTTTCAAAGTTCAAAATTCATTGAATTTTTGGGTTTTTTGACCGTCGTAATTACATATTTTATTATAATTTATTTTTCACACGTAAATATGCAGTTTTTTTCGTTTAGAGATTAAGTTTAGGCTTTTATCTTTCAAACACAATCAAAGTTTACATGGAAACTAATTAAATAATTAATGATAAGCGCTTTTTAATAAGCATAGTCCGTACAAGAGACGGCCATTTTTGCACGTACCTAATAAATATATATGTGTATGTACACATTGTATTAATTCATTTGTTCCACCATTATATGTCTTATTTGCTCCAACTTGTGTCTATCCGTCACACCTCTGCATTGTATTGCCTTCTAAATATCACAATAAACAATGCTTCAAGCAAACTACATAAACCTCATATATATATATATATATATATATATATATATATATATATATATATAACGCCATCCACAGACAGACTGTTTCGCTGCATCTTCAAGGCAAGTGTTTCAAGCTGTGATCGAAACTCAACCATCTAGTTGACAGTTAGCGATTCTCATCGTTAGAAGATCAATTTGTCAAAAAAGAATTTTCTCGAATAGAGACTAATCAAGAGAGCAGACCTTGCATATAAAAGAGCTTAATATCAAATCAATGCTAAATAATTAATGTGGCTTTCATGGAACATTCAACACAAATATTTTATCCGTTTTATGTCAAAGTGATTCTAACCAAATTAACTTTTTGTGTTGAAAAAGTTAGTTATTTCTATTTCACCATATACAAACAATAAAATCATAATAATGACGTTGTATTGGTTAGTCTTTAAAACTTCAAAAAATTAATTAAAAATTTTGAAGGGTAAACACATTTCAACCATCGAAATTCTAAAATAATTTTGAAGCTTTTAAACTAACCAATGCAAAGTAATTTCTTGTAAAAGTCAAGTATTATGATTCATTTGTGCTGCTACACCATTCATTTTTTTATTTGCCCCTGATGATGACATTTTTATTGTTTTACCAGTCATGATGATGTCATTTTTATTGTTTTACCAATCATGATGATGTCATTTTTATTGTTTTACCAGTCGTGATGATGTGATTTTTATTGTTTTACCAGTCATGATGATGTCATTTTTATTGTTTTACTAGTCGTGATGATGCCATTTTTATTGTTTTACCAGTCATGATGATGTGATTTTTATTGTTTTACCAGTCATGATGATGCGATTTTTATTGTTTTACCAGTCATGATGATGTGATTTTTATTGTTTTACCAGTCATGATGATGTGATTTTTATTGTTTTACCAGTAATGATGATGTGATTTTTATTGTTTTACCAGTCATGATGATGTGATTTTTATTGTTTTACCAGTCATGATGATGTCATTTTTATTGTTTTACCAGTCATGATGATGCCATTTTTATTGTTTTACCAGTCATGATGATGTCATTTTTATTGTTTTACCAGTCATGATGATGTGATTTTTAATTGTTTTACCAGTCATGATAGTGTCATTTTTATTGTTTTACCAGTCATGATGATGTGATTTTTATTGTTTTACCAGTCATGATGATGTGATTTTTATCGTTTTACCAGTCATGATGATGTGATTTTTATTGTTTTTACTGCATAATGATGTCTTTTTATTGTTTTACCAGTCATGATGATGTCATTTTTATTGTTTTACCAGTCATGATGATGTCATTTTTATTGTTTTACCAGTCATGATGATGTGATATTTATTGTTTTACCAGTCATGATGATGTGATTTTTATTGTTTTACCAGTCATGATGATGTGATTTTTATTGTTTTACCAGTCATGATGATGTGATTTTTATCGTTTTACCAGTCATGATGATGTGATTTTTATCGTTTTACCAGTCATGATGATGTGATTTTTATTGTTTTACCAGTCATGATGATGTCATTTTTATTGGTTTACCAGTCATGATGATGTGATTTTTATTGTTTTGCCAATCATGATGATGTCATTTTTATTGTTTTACCAGTCATGATGATGTGATTTTTATTGTTTTACCAGTCATGATGATGTGATTTTTATTGTTTTACCAGTCATGATTATGTGATTTTTATTGTTTTACCAGTCATGATGATGTGATTTTTATTGTTTTACCAGTCATGATGATGTGATTTTTATTGTTTTACCAGTAATGATGATGTCATTTTTATTGTTTTACCAGTCGTGATGATGCCATTTTTATTGTTTTACCAGTCATGATGATGTGATTTTTATTGTTTTACCAGTCATGATGATGTGATTTTTATTGTTTTACCAGTCATGATGATGTTATTTTTATTGTTTTACCAGTAATGATGATGTCATTTTTATTGTTTTACCAGTAATGATGATGTCATTTTTATTGTTTTACCAGTCATGATGATGCCATTTTTATTATCAATTCTATAAAAAGTGATTTAATTTTTCTTATTCTAATTTATTTCTTTTTTTAGTAGAATTGGCTTAAAACCTGCAAATAATCTGTGGAAAATAAGATGTCATGAAAAGACACCATTACAAGAACTGCACACACACAACAATGAAGAATTTTATAAATGTAAAAAGTAAAGGAACAACAAATCAAAAATCACTCGGATTCTGACATTTCTTTGGAACAGATTTCAACAATTATTATACACTGCATATAAATATAATTATTTATTTTTTTCTTTTTCAAATGAATATGTCGACAATTGAAATGTACGTAACAAGAAATAACGCATACATGCAGTGTCCATATTTCAAAGAAGAGAGAAATTAGCACAAGACAATATTTCTGAAAGGAGGTTTGTATTATTCACATGTTTCACACTGTTGACCTCTTCTTGGTTGCCGCCATTTTCACACCATTTTAGCTGCTGTACACTCCAGACCTTATTCAGATGACATTTGTTATAGTCAGTAACTTTCCGGGAATTTTTGAATTGAACCCTTTATTTAATCCACCTAGGGGTAGATTGCCCTTACACACACACAAAATACACATGGAATGAGACAAGTTAATTAAAATAAAAGGTTCATTTAAAAAATTTCAGAAGGTCACAAACTATGACAAAGAGGGGCATATAAAAAAAGCCGGCGAGTATAATGGATAAAACATTGCGAAAATGGCAGTAACTAACGACAAAAGCGTGAAAGATGGAAATACTGTGAGAAGAACTGGATTAGACTCCAAAATTCACCATCTTGATTTTTTAAAAGCAATCCTTTTGAAGTGTTAACAAACAGACCTGATACTGTGCTTTCAAATAATTGTGAGACAAAAAAGGCCAGAAAATACTGCAAAGAAGCAGACACAACACATGACTGGTATTGACCTGGTTTCTTTTCTGGTCAAAATGTAATTTTAAAATGACTGTAACAAATTGTTAATCAGATGATGAGTGACTTCAAACAAAGCCATTTGCAAATCTAAATTTTACAAGCAATTAATTAACTTGGATTTTATTTTTCGCATCTAATGCACAAATTTACATTAACAACAAAATAATGTTGTAACAGAATAATTATATTTAAATATTTGTTAATATCACTTGATCAAAAATTAACAATAAGAAGTTAACAATAAAAACAAACATTGCCCCACGAATGATTTGATGTGTTAGAATTTTGCTACAAACAAGTTGCTAAAAATGTTGCTAAATATTGTTAAAAATATTGCTAAAAAATATTGTTAAAAAATGTTGCTAAAAATCTTCTAATTTTAAAACTCTTCTATCAATGATGACCTTGTTTTCCTTAGGTTTGTCCTTAGAAAAATATTTACAAAAATAGGCTTCATTGACATAAAATTGTTGTTTTTCTACACAAAACCAACAAGTTGGTGAGAACATGATGAGAGGCAATTAAATGATTAGAGGTAGTTGTCAATAAAAAATAATGAGATAAAAAGGCTTTATGTGTTTAACAAGGGACAAAAACAGACTGAGATTTTGCTGACTACAGAGAAATTGGATCAACTGCTTACGTTGGGTAAAACGTGTCAATATTTCATTGAAGTTATTCCGTTTGTTTAGCAGATTTTAACCATGTTTTCTGTCAATTAATTGTTGAATAGAACCATTTGCCAAAAGGTGCAGAGAATGTATACTGGGTAAAAAAAAGAAATGAAATGTTTTTGCATATAAAACGTGCAAAGATCAGCTGAAAAAACGCTGTATATTTTTTGTTGCTTTTTCATCGACAAAAATATTGAATATATATATCATTATTTTTAGTTTCTTAATGAACAAGATCATTTTAAATGAATAAAAATCTTCAAATAATTCTGATAGAAATAAACAGAAATTCTAGACAATTTTCTAAGCAACTTTCTAGTTGCTTCTAGCAAATATTTTGAGATTTACATTTTAGCAGTCACTTAATCTTCTAATGTTAATGTTTTTATAACTATTTACATTGGTTTTCTTCGGAGTATTGGCCTCAAGCAATGTCAAAAATTATAACTCTCATACTAAAAATTTAGATAAATGCTTCTATAGCATTTTTTGTTCAATTAATATTTAGTCTAATTTGAATTTTAGTTTAGTTTAGTCGATCTCTTCAAATTCCTTAAAAGTCATAAATATTTAGTAAAAAACGTCTAATTGAACATTTATCGACTTCTATAAATTTGACAGCGCATTGTTTAAGGTCAGTTTGGGAACTAATGTAAAAAATAAGCATAAAAAAACTAAGTAATAAATCTAGCTTATGGTGAATGTATTTTTCCATGATGCAGGTTTTATTTATGCAGCTGAACATTAAAGGAACATAACAAGATTATGTCTTTATGAATGAAAAAATCATTAATAATATACAAAGATGATCTATGGGAGGTCAAAGGTGAAATATATCTATATGCATGGAATCATCTCAAAATAACTGATTTCAAGCAAATTTAGTTGCATAACATAATCATTTTTATTTTGAAAATAATGACATAATTAGCTAAGTATATTATATTTGTTTCTAAATGTGCATAAAATAATTCATTTATTGTAAAGTGTATGTGGGAGAGCACTGTTTAGTGAAACTGCAGAAGTCTCTATTCATTTTAATATGCGTTTCTACATTTTATACGATAATAATCAGTGATATTGGTATAACTGTCCCATTTTTAGAAGGAAAAATAACTCTACACCCTCAAAGAACCCTAACAGAAATAATGCCAAAAGCAATTGATAAGTGACAAAAAAAGCACTGTAGTTGACAGTCAGTGCATGCTTATTGTAGAGTGACAATCTTAATTTATCATCATTTTTCAAATTGCAATCCATCTGACATATCGATATTTGATTCGAATTAGCCTATTTTTTCATTCCTCCGTTCCACCATATATTTCTTTCTGAAAAGACTTATTTCGGATCAGAAAACGCTTTTTTCTTTCGTTAATTAACGGTAAAGGGAGGTAACAAAGATTTTTTCTTTTTTTGGAAGCATTTAACATTCTTAGCAAATTCTCATGTATTAAAAAATTCAAAGTTTTTAAAAAATCATAACAAAAATAAAAGTACAAAGACTCCTGGGCAGCTTATATACCAATAAAGATGTGTTCAATTCTAAAGTTGAATGAACAATCAGATTTTTTTTATTAAAAAAAAAAAATTAAATGAAAATATTAAATTAAGCACACTACTTAGTAAAAGCAGTTTCTTCTTTGAGAACATTAATTTTATTCATTAAATCGCCTGTATATACTAATTTTTTAAACATCTGCTTAACGCTCAAGGTCAAGGTTAAAGACAAAATTAAGGCGAAAGTGAAGTGAAAGCGATGGATAGAATGAGTCCACCTAAATAGCATTAAAGCTGATATATAAAACTTTGATTTCATTCGTCATTGTTGTATCATGTACTGGCAATATACTTCACTACTAGTTTATTAAAAGAAATTATGTAGTCCCACCCAGACAACTGGTAATATAGAACAACTTTTTAATAAAAATAAAAATCCACAAGGAGAATTACTCATATTTTAATTGATAAATATAAAAAGATTGGTTTCCCTTATATTTTTTAAAATTTTCTGTATTAGTTAAAAAAAATACAGCATGACACAAATTAAAAACTAAAATGACTTCACTTCACATCGGGTAGGTACAGCTAATATATAATTAGCTGTACCTACAAACTTCATTAAGACTCATCAGTGTGGCTATATACAGATTACCTGCCTACCACATGATTCGAACCTCAGTCGCCACTGACTTAGAATCCAACATCTTTGTCGAGGCGCCTCCACCAAGCCATCTGCATATATATATATATATATATATATATATATATATATATATATCATAAAAATGAAATGCTGTGAAAGACAAGATGTGTGAAAAAAGACAAACGGAAAAAACTAATTTTAAATACAGGAAAAAATCATTAGAGAAAACGAGACATTTTACCGAAGATCAACGAACTTCTTCAGAAAAAGTGAAAGTGTTACATTTATTCGATAACGGTAAAAACATAGGAAAAACGCAGAGAGAGAGAGACATCATTAACGCGCGTGTTTACCTATTTGAAAAATGAAAGAATGTGGAGAGAAGTAAAATAAATAAATAAATAAAAATAAAAATAAATAAATGGGGGGGGGGGAATATGGATGAAGAGTAAAAAAGAAACAATTTCTTTAACCAGGATCGCAATGGCGCAATATATGTTTCAGTGCGGCTTTTGCCAGATGTTTGTTTAAGGAATAGGATTTATCTTAGATGGTGATGAGAGAAGTATTATAGCGCTTTTGATGCATTTGTGACGTGGGAGAGAGTATTCGGTCTTGAGGAGGGTGCAGTTTTTTAAATAAAAATTGTTAGTAAAAGTGTTTAGTGAGATTGTTGTTTGAGGTCCTGTTTGTGTTCATAAATGCGGGGTTTTATATTTCTGGCCGTTTCACCAATAGAAAACATCGGACAGTCGGCACATTTGATTTTGTAAATGCCGACCAAGGGCACTTCTTTTCTGGTCGGCATTTACACAATCAAATGTGCCAAATGTCCGATGTTTTCTATTGGTGAAACGGCCAGAAATATAAAATCCCGCATTTATGAACACAAACAGGACCTCAAACAACACTCTCACTAACGCACTAGTCATACACAGAAACACTTTTACCAACAATTTTTATTAAAAAAAAACTGCACCCTCCTCAAGAACGAAAACTCTCTCGCACATCGCAAATGCATCTATTCCTTAAGCAAACATCTGGCAAATACCGCACTCAAACACTGCAATCTATTGAGCCATTGCGATCCCGTTTCTTTTTTACTACACTTCATCCATAGTTTCCCCCATTTATTTATCTATTTATTTATTTTTATTTTCTGTTAACGTATCTCCGCACGCGCGTTTTATTATTCTTTCATTTTTTTTTTCAAATAGTTAAACGCACGTCAATGGCGTTTTGTCTGTACGTTTTTCTTTTTCCTATGTTTTTACCGTTATCGAATAAATTTAAAATCTTCACTTTTTCTGAAGACATTCGTTGATCCGAACGAAACTGGTAAAATCTCTCGTTTTCTCTGATGATTTTTTCCTGTATTTAAATATTTTTTCCGTTTGTCTTTTTTCACACACACACACACATATATATAAAGCACGTTTAAGCAAACATGAGCAAAAGCTGTTCCATTCTTTTATTCAATTTTTCATGTTTTCAAATAAGTAATTTGATCTTTAAAGAAACAAAGTGAACAAAAACTAATGTATTCCTATGAGTCGAAAGCGTCAAATTATGTTTCCACAAACATGAAAAATGAAAGAGGTAATCAATCGTATTTTATTAAACATGTCTTAATTAAACAATGCTACACATTTCATATATATATATATATATATATATATATATATATATATATATATATATATATAATCAAAAAAGGAAGAACGAAATTTGTTTATATATTCATCTTTATTGTTTAAAGACTTTCTTAATATGTGAACTATAAAGATGAACGTATAAACAATTTTCGGTTTTCCTTTTTCATTATGTTGGATTCTTAATTCCATCATATATATATATATATATATATATATATATATATATATATATATATATATATATATATATATATATCCTCATCCGAACAAATATTTTATAAACCAATATTAAACAAACATTAATTAACAACAATTTCCCCAATAAAATAGTCGACCAACAAATAAAATCATATATAAACTCCATACATGATAAAAACAAAAACAAAATCCATAACAAAAAAGACACGATCAACCTCTATTAACAAAACCAGACGCATCCTAACTACAAACGCGACGAAAAAGCAATTCTTCACATATAAAACGATGCACTAAACCTAACGACCAACAAAAAAAGATCAAATTAATAATTTATTACACAAAATTTAAAACAAATAACCTAATTATTAAAAATAACACTGTCAATACAACCCTCAACCAAACTAATATTATATATATATATGTTGTCATACCCTTTTAAGGAATGTCACTCTACAACCCAAACAGAACAAGTACATAGCACCTATATTTACCGTACTACAACAACTCTCTCTCGACGTATAACTTTCCATTTATCCGATACCAGCGCCATCCAACGTCACATTACTACACATAAGAAAAGACTATTAAAAGAATATTAACATCTAACACCAAAATAATACACAAAAATAACTGCATAAACAGACTTAAAATACTAGAAGCGATATTCATTAAAACTAAACAGCCTAATATTAACAAAATAGCTTTCAACACAGGTACTAACATATTAAAAGTATTCCATAATTAAATGAAAATAAAGTAATAAAAAAAAAAAAAATAAATATAGTAATAATAAGAACAAATAATAATAAATAAATAAATAATAGTAATAATAAGAATTAATAAAATAAATAAATAAATAATAAAACCAAATACACAAACAGAATAAAATATAATATAATAATAATCAACTCAACCACACACCCTCTCTTTTCTTTCATTCACCCTTAACGACACCTATAAAACATTAACTCAAGTCTTCTTATTTAAAAAAAAAAAAAATACTCCTGAAGACGACTAAGGAGGTCGAAAGCGCTCGATAAAAATAGCCTTAATTCGGCGAAATACTCTACAGACTGCCACCTGAAACCAGAAGGATTGCTTGACGGTTTGAGAACCTCACAAAGAAGATTTACAAACGCGAAAGTTCCGTGACGTTCAACAACGCTTGCTTGGATAATGACTTGTTGCCTAAATATATATATATATATATATATATATATATATATGAGAGAGAGAGAG
The DNA here is from genome assembly GCA_963556195.1 of Sepiola atlantica. NCBI lineage: Eukaryota > Metazoa > Mollusca > Cephalopoda > Sepiida > Sepiolidae > Sepiola > Sepiola atlantica. The sequence continues at coordinate 35,132,119 of OY744534.1, forward strand.
AGAGAGAGAGAGAGAGAGAGAGAGAGAGAGAGAGAGAGAGAGAGCTTTACGCGCTCCACTACTTTTGGAGCTGCTCCGGCTCCAATGCCCAAAATTGGATCTGGCTCCTCTCACGCTCCCCATTTTCAAAAAAGAGCTGCTCCAGCTCAAACTCCTATAAAAAAGGAGCGGCTCTTTTTCAGCGCTCCATAATGAAAATATACCTTCTTTCATAAACGTTCTATTCTGCCAATGAATGGTCGAAGGATAGGAGTGGGTGTTAAAGGATCTCATCAATATGGGTGGGGATGTCACTTTAAGTGTAAAAGACCGTAAGATAATATTTGACAAAGTCTCGCTAATATTTTAAGATATTTATAGGAGAACATTTAAGATATTTAGGAGGACGATTATACGTAAATTTTCGTTTCCTGAGGTATAAAATAGAAATAGAAAAATCCCTGAAGTATTTTAAAACAATTTTAATTTTCATTATATTAACAACCTATTTTTTCAGGGATGGAAAATTTGACCCGATATTTTTTCTATTTATTTTGGAAGGAAATGTAGATTCGTTTTAAATAAATAAAGTTTTACTTTTAAACATTATTAGTGATTATTTTCTTTTTAAAGAAAACATTTCTCTGGGAGAGGAGAGACACCTAGGGCAACATTAATCGTCGTGTTTTTGTTTAATCTTTGTTTGTTTTACGAATGTAACTATATTGTATAATGTATATTATCATTTACCACGCGCAAGTTCTTTCAAACAAATCGATTTATCCATTTTCTTTTCAATAGTACAATTTGGGGCGAAAAAAAACAATGAAGTTTATTTTTTAAAGATTGAATAAAAAGTACTTTTCATAAGTTGGCCCAAAAAAATATCAATAAATTATCAATAAACAATTTAGAGATCCATTTAATGTCTTAAAATTTCATACCTGGCCTAGACCTTGAGAGTTGAAAAAATATCGGGTCAAATATTCTCCCCCCAAAATTAACTAGAGCCAGTTTTCCTAAGTCGGGCAAAAACATTTATTAAAATTAAAAATTCGAATAAAAAAGCTGAAAACATCTATATTTGAAATCTCTAACAAAAACAAACTGTTTACAATTTTAATATTCAATAATAGATTTTTTAAGATAAAGAAAGGTATCTAATCTACTTTTGGTTCTAAAAAAAAAAAAAAATTAGTCAGAAAGTCTAATTATTTGCTTTTTTAAATTAAAATTTAAGACATTTTCTTTAATTTAATTAAGTTTAAACATCGGTTTAATTGTAGAATAGGGGCCGCTGTTTTTTTCCCAGCTCATTTCGTTTGGTATTCGCCCAAATTTTGGATAAAACTGATTGTTGGTCTTAATTGTATTTTTGGTCCTGAAATAAAATTCTCATTTACTTTTTAAAGTGTTAAAAATCTAACTTTAATTCCAGGTTTTAATCGCTGGCGACCATGTTGGTTTTTATTGTTTTTTTCCTTGGACTAAAGATATTTTTACTGTTTTAACATTTTATTATACACAAAAAACAAACTTTGAACATTCTATTTACAAAAGCAAGTTTTAACGGAATTCAACGAATTTAAAAGCAAACATGAAAAGGTTAGAACATACTAGTCATGAATTTAAGAATAACAAAATGTCGCCAAAAAGACGACAGGTAAAAATGTGGCATAAAAGTTCAATTTGATATATGCTAAAAAATAAATTAGAATATTTTGTCAGGACAAAATGTACCATTTCACCCCAAAAATCGATTTTATTTGGGTGAATACCGAGCGAAATGGGTGAGAAAATCTAACGGCCCCTATAGTACAATTGAACATAAAATTCTTTATTTAAAAACATGAATGAAAAGAAAAATTTGCTTATTTATTCAATCAGCAATAAACATTCTTGTCATAAATACAAAAAAGTGAACTTCAAGAAAATAACTTCAAAGACACCTATAGACTTACTGGCGCATTTGAAGACATTTGTTATCAAATTGTCTCCTGCCTTAAGGAAATTGTCCCATCAAAAATGTAACATGTAGATATAAAAACCTGAAAAGTTCAAATGTTCTGTTTTCATAAGTAACTCTCTCGTTCTTTCTCCATCCTTCTCCCTTCCTCTCCCCCTCTCTATCTCTCCCTATCTCATATACATTTACCAGAGATATCATTTTAAAAAATAACTCAAAGAGTTTAGCTGAGACTTTCTTTTCCTTTTTATTGCTGAATAAAAAAAACTAATGTTTAAAAAAAGAATTCAAATAATTTTGGAGCGAGGAGCACAGAATGATAAGTCTCAAATGGAGTTGCACATGCTCCACTCCCGATGAATATAAATCGAGCCCTCTTCTTCTTCGCTCCAGCAAAATGGAGCATGCTCCTGGAGCGCGCTCCTTTTTGGAGACCTCCATAAAGCCCTTACAATCGGATTAATTCGTGAAACTGCAGTAAATTGCATTTCATTACTCATATATATATATATATATATATATATATATATATATATATATATATATTGAGTAATGAAATGCAATTTACTGCAGTTTCGCGAATTAATCCGATTGTAAGAAGTGAAGTTGATTGTGTTCTTTTGGGTATGAAAATGATGCTGATTATTTACTAATTAATTTATTTTTATTTTTATATTTATTTTTAATTTATATATTCATTTATTGACATTTTTTTTTATCTTACACTTTGTTGTTGTTTTTTATTATTTTTTTCTCTCAATCTTATTCTTTTATATTCTAATTGTTAATTAAACCTGAAGGAAAATTATTTTTGTTGTTCTTTATTAATTGTTAATAATTGGGAAGATCGTTTGTTATTCTACAATTTTTATTTTATTAAGTTATTCTGGGCTTAAATAGTAAAGTAACTATTTATTTATGTTGTGTCTACATTGAGCTATAAATTATTTTTTTGTATAATGAATTTATTGCATATGCCAATATCTATGTTTGTTTATGATGATATTTATTGAAAGAAGAAAGTTTATCTTTTCATTCTGGAAGTGTTCTCTGCTGACGGAAAAAACAAAAAACAAATCAGTATCCAGCAAATTAGAAATTAAAGCAAGATATAAATATTCATAAGTTTTAAATTAAAATTTTAAAATAATTGCTGCTACTGAATAGTATTTCAAACACATTGCTTGATAATTTTTATTTCGTGTGTAATACTAATATTTATTCTTATTATTATTTTAAAATTTTATTGTTTTTAGAGAAAAATTAAAAAGTAATAAAATCACTAAGAATTTTGATATAAGACGGATTTTTACAAGAAGAAAAATGTTGAATATAAAAATATAAATAACGCCCTTTCTTTCTGATAAACAAGAATGTTTTGGAAGTATGAGAACAATTATTTTTCTTATAATTATTTGTTTCTATTTAGAAACAAATAATTATACAGAAATTACGATTCTACTGAAAGAATCATTGTAAGTCAAAGTAAGAATTCATCTGAGTTCAGGTACAAAGCCAAAGAGAAGAGCGTCTTTTTGGTTTACTTTTAGTTTGGGTTTGAAGAGCAAGTAACTTTAATAATAAACAAGTTAGTTTCATACTCTCATCATGACCATTATTTTATATATATATTATGTATGCATATATATATATATATATATATATATATATATATCAATAATAAATAAAAAGTGGACTTATCTTAATACCTTATAAGTGTTAAGATGAGTCACATTTTTATTCATTATTATATTTATTATTGTTATAAAGATCTATATCTAGGTGCAAGGGTTGCTTGATTGGGCCCGGTTCTGATTTTGTAAAGTTAATTTTCATGGTGGTATGTCTCTCAAATATTTGAAAAAGTTTGGTCTGTTTGTGACGTAAAATAGCAGTAGAAGGAATCAAGCCCAAAAGGCTACACATGAAAAGATAAAATATGAGCTAAAATACATATAAAAGTGGGAGAAAATTAGTTAACTGGTGGGAAAAATTGGTAGCAGTCAGAGTTATTAAAACCATTAGGGAGCGTGTGTCATGTAAGCCCAAAAGGTCGCATATGAAAAGATAAATTATGAGCTCAAATAGATTGTAGATTTGGGAGAAATTAAGTTAACTGTGGTAGACGTGGAAGGAAAAATTGGTAGCAGTTGGAGTTATTAAAACCATTAGGGAGGGGGGGCATGCGTACTGTTTATTGAGGTCAGATAGGCGGTTATCAAAGCAGGAGAGGAGGGGGTAAATATCAAGTTCGCATAAGGAAATAAAGTAATATATTAATAATTAATATATATATATATTATTAATATATTACTTTCCCTCCCTTTATCTTATTTTCTTTACATATGTAGATAAAATATGTAGATTTTCTATACGTATGTAGATAAAAACAAATATTTATAATTATTTGCTGCCCCTCAATCTAGCCTTGGCACTGTAGTGAGTAGTATTAACACAGCCGTAATCGTAGCTTTAATGCATGTTCCTTCAGTAGTTGAACACTTGATGATGGGTGCCTTTGATAGGTTTAATCTCTCGTTGATTTATCAGGTTGTGGCCATGTGGGCTAAAAACATGATTCCTTTACCGAGGTTTCGAATCCTATAACCGGTATGAATAATCATCTCTACACTGACGCGCCCTGAAAAGATGAAACGTATATTTATTTAACCATTCAAAGCAAATAACGCCTCAGATAATTTTTTAGCCGTAAAAACAAATTTTTTTTAAATATTAAAAAATTTTCAATCTTAATTTTTAACTTTTATTCCCGTTTTCTTTTGGACTTTATGAAACATTTAAATCTCACATATCTTTCTCTAACACATAATTTAGATAACTCCTCAGAGCAAATAACGTATCCGATCGTGGTTTGTGCGAGATCCATCATTTTCTCTACCAAGTGACAAAAAAGCTGAAGATAGCTCAGAAGGCAATGACTTCAATGGCTTGAAACCAATGGTACTGATGTTGTACTGATTTTCTGTACCGAATAATAAATAAATATTACGCTCTTAATTTTGATTTCCCAATTCTGCTGCGATTTTTACTACCATCTTACAAAAGAAGTTATATATATATATATATATATATATATATATATATATATAATAAAATTGGAGAGTTCATATTTTCTTTTAAAACATCTTTTTAAGAATTTAATAATAAATGAGGCGAAAAGCCTATAAAAGCATGTTTAGATGCCATATTTATTAATAAAATAAAAATCAGAACAGATTTTTAAATTTATTTATTTTATTTTGTTTTTGTTATTTATTTATTTTATTATCGATATTATGTATAAAGTTATCTTGGGAGTGTAGTGTAAAATACCAAGTTCTGTTCGGATAGAATAAGTTGGCTGATTAAAGGAGATAAAGTGTAGAAGCCATTACGTTGTTTAATTGTGTTTAAGTTTTTAATGAGTGCTGATTCAAGAAGTCTTTGCCGAGATTTATTTAAAATGAATTTAACGAGTCTAGCCTGATCAAAGTTATGGGAGAAATGTGTGTTCAGAGAATTGTTATTTTTTATATCTCTATAAGTTGAGTTTCCCCTACTTATATCTGATGACAATTATTGCATGGGATAGTATATATACCTGCATTAGATGTGGAATTTGTTTTTGAAAGTGTTTTGTTGCTTTTAAGGTTTATAGTTTGTGATGTAGTTTGTATTGTCAGAATTCCTAGTTTATTTAGAGTGCCACAAATTGTTGTATTATTGGCATGGAAGATGTCTGTTTATGAAAGAAGCGTCCTGTGTATGAGATTTTTGCTAATTGTCTTTGGAAAATATTTGTAGGGCTTTTTTCTCTGCATTTAATATGAAATATGTGGGGTATTGTAATGTTTTCAGTGAATTTGTTATCTATTTTAATTTATCTAATTTAATTTAATTTATATTGTGGACTACAGATTCTGAAAGAACGTAGGAAAAACAATTATCATGCATGTTTTTATTTTGTTGTTGTGGTGTGAATAAAAATGTATATAGTCATTTTCGTGTGTGGCTTTGCTATGCACTTTAAAGGTTAGATTATTGTTGGATTTTTGTTTAAAGTTTTTAAGTCTGTGTTGGTATATATATTTTCGTCTGATTGTATGTAGATATTTTCTTTAAATATGAGTTCTTCTTTATAATAACTACACCTCCACCTTGATCAGATGGTGGTATGATGATGTTTTTGTTATTTGCTAGGCGTTTTAAAGTATCTATATACCTCTTTGGTGTGGCAGAAATAATTCCTTGTGTAAAACCTCTTTTGAAGTTTGTGTCTTCATGTCTGTAATTATTCAATATTGTGTTGGTGCTGAAGATTTGAAGATATCCCAGTTACGAATTTTAATCCAAAACTGAGTTTCAGTTTCTATATCTGAAAATTATTGAGTGGTGAGGTCTTCTATAGTTCTTCATTTGCTGTTCGAAATTAATTTAGTAAGTTTCTTTGATTATGTGGTGTGCGTTGAATTTTTAAACTAATTTGGTACTACTTACTGGCTGTCTCTGTCTCTGTTTCTCTCTCTCTCTCTCTGACTAGCTGGCTATCTGTCTGTCTTTCCACCCTAACCCCTTCCCTTTCCTCCTCTCCCTCACGTTAACAACAGTGTATTTTTTTAAATTTCTCTGTGATTGAGTAGGGTGTCATGGTGTTGTTCTGTTGTCGGTTGATGGCCAATGTTATGGCCCCATGGAAAAGATAGGAAATTTTATGTTTCAAAAGATTTGCTGAAGATGATAGATATTTTTGAATATAGTAATGGAAGATATGGTGTGAATCTTTTAAAGATTTAAATATACTTCTTCTATGCATTACAGCAAAACTGTTCTCTTGTTGTTGTGGGAGTTGGCTGCGAATAAGGTGTTTTTGTATCCTTGTAGCCTTTGCTTGAAAGTTTGGTTTTCCATTTCGACAGAATGATAACAAAAATGGAAATAATATTCCAACGTTAACAGAAAATGGAAAAAGGAAAAACAAAAATATTATTTATGTATTCTTTATTTCAAGACTTCCTCGGGATGATTGGTTTTAATAACTCCGACGGTTACCAATTTCCAACCCACACACCTTTCACAGTTAACTTAATTTCTCCCACTGTTACAATCTATTTGAGCCTATAATTTATCTTTCATATGCGACCTTTTGGCCTTACATGACACACGCTCCCTACCTCCTCCCTAATGGTTTTAATAACTCTGACTGCTACCAATCTTTCCCCCCCACACCTTCCACAGTTAAGTCACCATCTATTTGAGCTCATATTTCATTTTTTAATAAGCAGCCTTTTGGGCTTAATTCCTCCTACTGATATTTTACGTCACAAACGGACCAAACTTTTGCAAATATTTGTATTTGTGTGTCATTTCTTCACACTAATCATCCCGAGAAAGTCTTGAAATAAAGACGAAACGTTGTTACATAAATAATATTTTTATGTTTCTCTTTATGTTTATGTTTCTCCATATATATATATATATATATATATATATATATATATATATATATAACTTCTTTGTAAAATGGTAGGAAAAATCCCAGCAGAGTGCTCGATTAATTAAGAATTAAAGTTAAAAATTAAGAGCATAATATTTATTTATTCTGGTACAGAAAAATTAGTACAACATTCGTACCGTCGGTTTCAAGCACGGAAGGTCTTACCCATCCGGCTCTCTTCAGCTTCTGTTGTCATCTGAAGAAGCTGAAGAGAGCCGGATGGGTAAGACCTTCCGTGCTTGAAACCGACGGTACGAATGTTGTACTAATTTTTCTGTACCAGAATAAATAAATATATATATATATATATATCTATATCGTATATCTAAATGAATAAATGCCAAATGTTGTTTTCATTTATCACTCCCAGATTACCATCAACACAGGTTACTGTTATTTAAATCAATAATGAAACACACACAGAAATTTGAAATACTCTATACATAGTAAAAACGAACGATCTAAGGACAGTCATATCTATTATTTAAGCACTTCATAATCAATATCTGATGTTATTTATTTCTAATTTTATTGTACTATTTTATCTACAATAGTTTCGTCAATATTAACAGTAATTAATTAAAATGATTTAATAAAAAAAATGGATAACTTCAGAAAAACTATTCTTAACATCATGAGCAAGAATTCTTACCGACCGAGAAAGAAAAAAGGGGAAGATGGTGACTAGCTAGCAAGCTAGCTACTTACTGGCTGTCTCTGTCTCTCTCTCTCTGACTAACTGGCTATCTGTCTGTCTTTCCATCCTACCCACTTCCCTTTCTCCCTCTCCCTCCCGTTAACAACAGTGTATTATTTTTATTGCTTTAAATTCATGTCTGCTGAGAACATATACTACAGAAAAGCTAAGAATCTTTTTGTGATCAGGTTTCTTTTTCATTCATTTAAAATATGAATGAAAAAGAAACCTGATTTAATCTTAAAATAATTTTAAGGGCAATGTAGTATCAGTTCTGTTGTCATAAGACCGTCTTTTCAAGAATTACCTCCTTCTTAAGAGGGTGGGTGTAATCCTCCCAGGTATTACATCCTCGTTTGACAGAGGATTAATGAAGTATTGTTTCTCTTGTTGACCATCTTCTCAGGAACGACTTTCTCGTTTTTGGGTGGCGTTGGGGGCTAATGTAGTATCTTTTCTGTTATCCCTTCTCCTTTTATGGGAAAGATCTTCCCAGGTTTTACCTACCCTATTTTGGAGGGGTTATTGTAGTATATGTTCTGTTGTAATGATAACATCCTACCAGGCATTACCTCCTCCTTTGAGGATCAGTGTATGAAATTTGCAAATATATATATATATATATATATATATAATGTATTCATAAATATATATATACGTGCATCCATAAATATAAATATAAAATGTATAAATACATAAAATATATATAACAACATAAATCTCAACTTGTAAAAAAGTGCTTGTTCGGGCATTAATTTCGAAACTGAACTAAATCAAGACTTTGTACCTGTAAAAGGCTTTATATCTTTTCTGATATAGCTTTTTAACAACAGAATGATAAAAAGTTAATTTGACACAGATATGCAATGCCTACTAATATCCAATAACCAGTTTTATAAAAGTAACAAACATTTTATTCTAAGTGAACTTCTACAGTAAATTACACATTTTATTTTGAAACAAGACATAAGATTGTTTAACTTTTAAAATAAAATTTTATGACGTTTATATAAAATTAAATAAATAAAATACAGACTTCCACTTTTATCAATATATAATATTATTGTTGGATATAAATGTTAATAATATTATTATAGTTAATCGAAGATTTTCTAAAAGTAAGATTTTCCCAGTATAAAGTAAAATGCAAGTTTTATCATTTATCATTATTAGCAGAAACCATCTAAATTAGTTTGAAAAACATTATGAACAAAAAAAAGATATCTTAATTCATCTAAAAAATAATCATAACTTTAATTCCAAATCTTCTTGTTTTTTTTCTCCCCACAAAATAAGATTTATTTTGTAAATATTTAATTAAATTTTCATAATTGAAGAAAAAATATGGTTGCAAACCCTGCTTACACTTGTTTTGGATTCTATTCAGATAGTCATTATTTATGAATGGAACTAACATTTGATAAACTCGGTAAATTTTATTTTTAAGATGAATTATGCAAACGCTACAATAGCTTTTCGTTCTGAACAATTGACTAAAACTTAGAAGACATCTTGGAATGATCTAAATGTTAGGGATGGCAACTGATAAGACATACACAAATTTTAAGTCTATTTTTCTGAGTAGAAAAGTGTGTCTTATTATCTGAAAATAAAAAATTAATTTAGTGAATTGAATGATCAATGCCATCAGATGTGTTGCTGGTGTGGGTTGATGCAGTAGTAGTAATGATAATGGTGACAAAAATGTTAGTGAAAGGAAAAGTAATTGCACGAATAATAATTTTAAAAAAATAATTGCAATAATAATAATAAATATTAAAATGATAATAATTGTAATAATAATAATAAATTAAAATAAATAATGGCAATAATAATAAATAAAAATAAATAATAAAAAATAAAAATAAATAATAATAATAATAATAATAATAATAATAATAATAATAATAATAATAATAATAATAATAATAATTGCAATAATAAAAACTTCTCAGTCTGGCTGACTAGCAGTCACATGATATTTTATCATATGTATTCTGTCAGTTAAAATATTCTGTTCAATAAAGAAAATTATAAGTAATGTAGGTATTGCCTTTTTTCGTCATATTATTTGCTTTTTATACAGATTTAGAAAAAAGAGTTGTACAACAATAAAGTTATGGATAAAACAATTATGTAATTCTTTAGTTTTTAACAAGAAGTAACACTTTTTTTAAATGAGTTAGTTATTTAGAATAAGAGAAGTTATTTTTTTCTTGTTTTTATTTTATATTTTTATGAGATTTTTTTAACATCAAATTTTGTAAAAAAAACAACAAATTCATGAACGAAGCCCCGGAAGAAATTACTTTTTCTTCACTAAATTTCATTAAGTTTCATCATTTTGCATCATCTATACACTTAGAACACTTTACAAAAGGGTACATATATATATATATATATATATATATATATATATATATATATATATATATATATATATATATATATATATTCAAATCTTTGGAATGTTAACAGCAGAAATTGTTCTGCACCTTTGCAACTTAAAACAAAATGACTAAAGAAAAACTTGATGCAATCTAGTGAATAAAGACGTATATTTTTTGTTTCTATTTGAAAAGTGAGAAAAAAATTCTACTTTCTTTAGTTGGAGTTTAAAAAATAACAGAGAAGAAAAATGAAAGATAAAAATAGGAGAGAATCATACAGAAGTAACATTTTTTATGTTTTTTTATTTTGTGTGTTTTATGTGGCCAACACTAAAAGGCGGAGATGCTGTTGGATTCAACATTTGGAGTCAAAGCTAGCAAAGGCCCATAACACGTTAAGGCCCATGACAGGTTAAAAAAAAAGACAGATTTTGTCAGGCCCTATTATGTAGTGGCATAATATAAACTAAGGCATGTATTACGTGAATAATTTGTAAAAGTTAATGTGTGTGTATATATGGATGTGTATGGGGCATAAGTATTGATGTGTGTGTATACTAAGCCAGAGTGGTGTAGATATGCACACTATATAGATCAGAAACTTATATACATATACATTCATCCATGCACACAATCAAACACAAATATATTTGTATATGTGTACCTGCATGTTTTATATAATCCCAGATATATAGATATATGTATACAAACTCATATACATACATATATATTTATATATATATATATATAGATAGATATATGAAAAATATGTATATACTAGTTTGTGAGTAGGTGACCCAATCATATGTATGCATGCACACTTGTGTGTGTTGTATGTATGTACATAGGTTGTTGTAGGTAAAAGGCTTGTGAAGATCTTCTTCAGCAAGTATCTCCATCTTGTGTTGTTGCAGCTTCACTCTTTTGTGAAGAATCCGTGTCCTTTGCAATTACTGCCCCACCTTCTGGTGGGGTTGTGTATATACTGTTCCCCTCAGAGATGTCTTCGGTCCTGCTGTCTACATCCAAATGATCAATGCCGTCAGATGTGTTGCTGGTGTGGGTTGATGCCTTGCGGGCTCTTTCAGCCGCATCTGATAAAATAGATTAAAAAAAATTGTAGTAAAACATTGTAGTGAAACATCCCCTATGTGGAAACATCCCCATGTGTGAGCATCCCCATGTAGGAACATTCCCATGTGGGAACATATAAACATATTTAATAAACTTTTCAATTTATATTTTCTTTTTATTTCCATAAGTGAGCGTTGAATATTCAGGATCTTAGATTAGAAAATATTTTTGTAAATAAAAATTCATACATTAGCAGCATTTGGGTAATGCCACACGCTAATTACCTCTGCAACGAAGGTTATGTTTTCGGTTGAGTTAGTCACTATGTTAGTTTGTGTACAGCCTAGCATCCACATCGCTTGAAATATTTAAAAACAAATTTAAACATAAAATTTTAATGTTATAACTTTATACAGATCAACAGATTAACATTCAGCAAACATAAAGCCGTCTTCAGAGTCAATAAGACAATCACTTACATTATTTATACTTTTACTCTCTTTTTTTTTTATTACATTTCCTATTACAGTTTTCAAACTTATGTAAAAATAAAAATAATGATTTCCGGATTATGTCGGATATATTAAGCTATTTATTTAATTTTCCATTTTTTCTCTTAAAATATCGATTTGCATGGGTTTCTGCACACTGTGGGAAAACATACTATTCTAGTTATATCAGAATAAGAGTTCAGCAGATTAGTCGAATTCGCATTTATCAAACACTATTCGCCCTTTGATAACGCAATCGCCCATTAATACTCACTTAAATTATTTTCTCTTTTTCCTTTTTCTTTTACTACATTTCACATAAAAAAACATTTTATTCACAGCAAATGACAATTACACTTAATGACTCATTTTGCTTTTCAAAGTGGTAAAAACGTTGTGGTTTAACGTGTGGTTTAACTTTACATTTATGGCATAACAGAATGCATTCCATCATTCCGTGTCCAGGTGTTGTCACATCTGCCTCACAGTAGTAGTTTGACTGCTGGTCGCTATGGTGCAGCCGTTTATACTCACAAAGATTCAGATGTAAACATTATTGTTATTGAGTGACAATACTTATTAATTTTTAAAATAGGCGGTCAGCTACTGTTACGCACGCTCTGCATGCACTTCTTTTTCCATCTTCTTTTTCCTTTTTATACAAAAGTATTGCCACCCAGACTTTGGGTAGTGTTAGGACATAAAGAAACATAGCGCTTTTGTGTTATTATGAATTCATCACAGCATCAAAGGTAACGGGTGACCATCCCCCTTTCAGAGAGGGGATAGGTGTATTGCCTGTTGCCTAAGAAGAAGACGAAAATGGTGCAATGAAACATTTGACCGACCATGATATTTTGAGGTAAAATTGAGTTTACTGGTCCCTTATACTATCATTGGCTTTTTAAATGTTTCATTGCACCATTTTCGTCTTCTTTTTTTGTACTTAGTGCTAGAATATAAAGAAAGACAGTGCTTTTGTGTTATTTAGATTTCATCACAGTTGCTAAGGTAATGAGAGATCATACTCCCAGGCGTTACCATTTAGTTTTGGAGTGAAGTTACCTGATGAGAACGCCTGAGGCGCTCTCATCCATGAAAGAGTGCCGACAGGACTGAGCAGTATATTTTTGAGCGAAATTCACTTACAATATAAATTGACTTTTACTGGTGTTGTTACACCCTGTTTACACTGTTTCCATCTCTTTTTTGTTAATCCCACCTGGCCTTATGGGTAATAAAGAACATGTTCTATTTTTCATTCATATCAAATATTAACTTCCTTCCAGTATTTGTGTAAAGAACTTACCCATCCCCCCACCCCCAAATTCCTTGCCTGCGAGGATACTCTTTTGGAGTTATGAAATAATACAAATGTTTAAATGCGAAAGTTTTTTTCATTTATCACTCCTATATTACTATCAAAACGGGTTACATAATACTTTGAAATACTGTATATATAGTACTGACGAACGATTCAAGGATAATAAAATTAATGTTTGGTGTTATTAATTTGTAATTTTATTGTCATATTTTCCTGTATATCTGCAATAGTTTCGTTGATATAACTATTAATATTAATTGAAGTGATTTAATTATGATTATGCCTCTTTGCGAATCTCCCCGTTATCTACTTTCTCAATTCAACTGTTAACAAACAAAAATTAAACTCTTAGTACAGATCAAATTCTGTTAAATATTTAATTTGATAACTCCCAAAAGTGCCCCCTCAATTTCTCCCTCCTACCACTTTCTCTGAATTTATCCAACCTCATCTTAAACTGATCCACGTTATTGCTGTTCTTAATCCGATCTGGCAAAATTATTCCAAAAACATATTACTCTGTAAGCAAAAAAAACTTAACTGGTTAACAGATCTAGTTTTTGAAAACTGCCTTGACAATAACCTTCCAGATCTAGAAGAAATACTAAAAAATGCCCACCATAGAAATGCCATTAATTATCTTGAAAGTCTCAATCATATCACCTCTCATTCTTCTCCCCAGCAAAGTAGTCAATCCCAATTTGCCCAATCTCTCCATGTCTAGTCGCTGGAGCCCAGGCCTGGGTGCAGTATTCTATATGATAGAATGATCGGGTGGATGGTTAGGAATATATATTGTGTTAAGAATATATAAAGCTCTAAGACCTCATATAGAATACTGCATCCAGGCCTGGGCTCCAGCGACTAGACATGGAAATTGGAACTTAATATTACAGGGAGAGATTGGACAAATTGGGATTGACCCCACTCCCAAACTGCACTCTCCATCTACTTATTTGATTTCTCTGTTGTTTAGTACATATTCAACTCCCACATTTCTGGATCCTACATGTAGTCTAGGTTAAATCCACATTTCCAAATGTCCTCCTAATATGATGATTTATTTAGATCCATCTGTGTTTAACATCATCAGCAAACAGTTCTATTTCTGAATTTATATTATTAGGTAAGTTATTTATGAATATCAAATACAACAAAGGACCCAAATACTGAACCCTGCAGAACACCGGAGGGTATGTACTGTGATTCAGAATAGTTGTTTCCAACCTTTACCTTCATAGTTCTATCCTTCAAAAACTTCCTCACAATATTTACCATTTTGTCAGTAATACCAACATTTTTCATTTTCACTAGTAAACGATAATGAGATACCGTATCAAATGTCTTGCTAAAATCCAAATATATGATATCCACACTATCCTCCTCCATCAAATATTCATTTATAATGTTAATACTTTCCATAATATTAGATAATGTTGATTTACCATGGACATGTTGGTTACAATTTATATCATCCTTTATAAAATTTAATATGTAGTTTCTAATTATTTTTTCAAATACCTTACACAAAATACATGTTAGAGAAACTGGTCTGTAATTACTTTTTAAATGTATCAAACCTTTTTTATGTAGCAGTATTACTATAGCTGTTTTCCAAATATATGGAATTTCTTCATATTCCATACATTTCCTAAATAATTTGGTTATTGCATTGATAAAGCCTTCATTTGATGATAAGTATTTCAATATTTTAGGATGAAGTTCATCAGGTCCCATACTTTTACTAACATCCAACTTGGATAGTAATAGTGTTATGTCTTTAGGTTCTATTTTTAGTTCATCCATAATTTGTTGTTGTACCTTCTCCATAACAACTCTCCTGTAGTGGACAAAATTCTTCAAAAGAATGAACAGATTGAAAAAAAACTTGCTAGTACACCAGCTGTTTCTACTGGCATGTCTGTTAAATCCCTTGTCTCATCATCTCTTACTGTACTCACGCTTTTTTGAATTTTAGTTTTTGCTTTAACATATTAAAACAATGGTTTACAGTTGTATTTAATATTTCTAACAATTTTATTTTCGTGTTTCAACTTTTCTTTTACTTCATATTAATTAAAATGATTTGATAAGAAAACGAGATAAATTAGGAAAACCTTTCTTAAAATATGCTCTTAATTATCAAGAGAAATAATTTAAATGAAAATAATATATCTTAGCTAGCTAGAAAGATATACCGATGAAGCATAAGAGTTCACAGAGAGAGGGGTAGATGACCTCTCTCTCTCTCTGCTCTGTCTCTCTGTGGGGAGAGGGCTCTTTTAAAAATAATAATAAAAAAAATTGGGCGTCGCTCTCCCTCTCCTTCACCCATTTTCCAACTTCTAAATAAGGCTATACACACATACACAGACATAGCATAGATCATGTAAAACAGACATTAAACCAAATATGATGATTTTACCTGAGGTTCACCTATATATGGCAAGTGGATTTGATTGGTTAATTCAATACCATCCATATCGTTGAGATAAAATATAGTTGCAGTTTTTGTTGTCGTTCTTCAGGAACATTTTCAAGCTACTCATCCTGAGAAAACAATCAATGGTAAATATCTTCTATCCTGATCTAAGAGAAAAGGAGACCCATGATATTTTAGAATAGGTTCGTCAAAGTCCTGGCTCATAGACATGGGTTTTGTAGGGAGCAGATGCATTTCTATTCTCTAACTTATTTCCTCAAAAATCAAATCCTCTCAACTTCAATGGATAAAATAAATCATGAATAATAGATAATCATGGAGGCAGCTGTTCCTCATAGCTGGTTAGAGTTAGCTGGCTGAATAACGTTAGGCTGTCAAGCTCTTCTTCATCTACCTTTCTTGGCTCCTTTTCGTCTTTCTGAATCACCTTATTATTGAGGTGTTTGGCTGTAGGTGCAAGAATGAAGACAATAAAGCAATGAATTGAGCAAACGATGCATCATTTTTTGTTTTTGTTATTTAAATTTATCACCTTCTGGATTATTATGTCCAATAACATCATCTTAACCAAAGCCAAATATATTACTACTGTTCCCTCAACTGATCTCCTCAAAATAATTCATGTTCAACTCTCCAACCTTCTCTTCCACTTCTCTTATAATTGTCTTTGGCTCTTCATTCTTCAACGCCCACAAGACACAAGTATACTGATTGCCAATGATAAATGTCATATATGATATCTATATCTGGCCTTCTCCATAAATTTATTGTGATTGGCTAATCAATAAATCACCACTATTCCTAAGTAAATTAGTTTTACCATGGAGATCAATACACGTTTTTTAATTTTGATATACTTAAAGTATTTCTAATGTAGATCTAATGAGGATCATTCTAAGACAACAAATATTATATCCTTGCTTTGTTTTGTTTCTGCCTGGTGATTGTTGCTGAGCATTTTAAGCATAGTTCTTCTACTCTATTTTACAAACGGCCCATTTGCTTTGCTTTGTTAGAAAAAAAGAGAGAAAAGAGAGTAAAGAGAAAAAGAGAAAAGAGAGAAAGAGAAAAAGAGAAAAAGAGAAAAAGAAAAAAAAAGAAAGAAAAGAAAAGAAAAAAGATAAATTCTTCTACTCTATTTTACAAGCAGCCGGTTCATTTGGCATAATGGTTAGAGTGTTTGCTCATGGATTGGGAGATCAGGGTTCAATCCTCGGTCAAATAATGCCAACGAGTCAAAAAATGGTACTTGATGCCCACTTGCTCAGCATTATAAAGTAAAGATCAAGGGTAGTAGCCAATGAAAAGGAAGCGGTCAGGTCGCCCTTAACTATGGTCAATCCATTTTGTTTTTCTCTTTCAATTTCATTTTTTGTATTAACGTGTGCCTGTTCAATTTATTTCCACTCTCTGTTTCCTTCTAATCTTGTTCTACCAGTTTTCTCTTTAGTCGTCTGCATATAATACTACAACAGTGGTCGTATGAAGTTCCTTTAGGCAACTACATAATATAAGCAAAGCAAGAAAAAGTTACTCAACAAATGATATAGCAATTTTCAATACCTTGTGCAGCAATTTCAATCCACTTTAATTTATTTTTTTCCAAAATAGGTTTCCAAGGTCGGCTTAGTACAAAACCTGAAAGATAAGTGTAAAAAAGTTAATTAAAAATGAAACATCAGGTCATCTAAGATCAAAGTGTAGTATCTGTTCCGATGGATACTGCACGCCTGTCCTGTGCAGTTCTAGGAGGTCCACCCTCCCAGGCTTCGCCTTCCCTCTTTGGGGAGGAGTAAGTTTATTGCTTACTGTCTGAGGCGCCCCTACCGGGGAATGCCGACGGGACTGTCCAGGCAATTTTTAAATGGCCAGAGTACTCACCTCTCGGGCGCTGGCTTTTAAAACCCCACTTTCTCGACCCGATCTTGGGTCACATCTTACTTGTGGGAGTAAGATAAAACTGGCCTTGTGCCTAACTCCTAGCGAGGAGTAAATAAACATCAGGTCATTTGTCATGTTTTAAGAACATCTAAAACAGCTATGTGAAATTAGTTTGTCAATGTCAAGGTCAAGTGGCAGAGGCGTGAATTAAATGTTTTGAATACTTATTATTAGAATTACTAAGATTAATCTGACCATGGAAAAAGGTAGAAAATGTTGGTGTATTTCAATTTCTAATTAAAGTATACAAAAGATTCCTCAAGGAGATAGATCCTTATCAGACGACTATAATTTCTTTCAGTGGAAGTCGACACATAGAAAGTTTATGTCAAGTAAAAACAAAATGCACTGTGAATGTTAATGGAAAATGCATCACTTCCACCTTTTAACTAAGCTGAACACTGCCAGGCAGGGCGGTGACAGTGGCCAAGTGGTTAACGACACGGACTAACAGCTTGGGTTTGCCAGGTTCAAATCCAGTTCGTTCCGCAGAAACATTTTCACTTAAGATGTTGGCAACCTTCACGTGGTTCCTCCTGTAAATACACGATATCTTTCTAGAAAAGAATTCTAACTAGAAATCTATCGGGGAAACCAATGTCAACAATAGAATCATCTGATTCATATGAAATGAATGAATGACTGCCACACACACACACTAGGCAATAGGATCTCACACATATACATTCAAATGAAAACAGCACAATTTTCCCATGAAATTAGAATTTGTTTTAAAGATTACACACAGTATCGATAGTCTTCAGGTCAAAATGATTTACAAGTAAATGAAGCTGGCCATTAACAGAATTTCCATACAATTTTCTTAAAGGATATTTTTTTAAAAATCTTTTTAAAAATGAGAAAAAAATTATTTTTAATGTTTCCTCTCCACTGCACAAAAAATAAAAAATAAAAAATTTATTAATATTTTAATATTAATAAATTTTTTATTTTTTATTTTTGTGTATTTTTGTGAAACATTCAAAATAATTTTTTTCTCATTTAAAAAAAAAATTTTTTAAAGTTTACTTTGAATTTATTTTTAAATTTTACTTTTTAAAATTTAAGTTTTTGTAAAGTTTTTTTAAGTTTACTTTTTGAATTATTTTCATTTACAAATTTTTTTTCCAATTCCTTTTTTGAAGTTTGTTTCCCCAATTTTCTGAAAAATTTTGTTTGAAACAAATTACTTTTAAAGATTTTTAATGTTTTATTAAGTTTACTTTTTTTAATTGATTAATTTTTTAAAGTCAAAAATTTTTTTTATTTACTTTTTTAAATTTATCTAATAAAAAATTTTTTTAAGACTCTTCCTCATTTTTTCAAGGTTTTCTGAAAATATTACTTTTAAGCTTTTTTAGTTTATTTATTTTTTAGAAGCTTTTAATTTTTTAAAATAATTTTTAAAAAGTTTTTTAAGTTTAAAAAACTTTTAAAACTTTTAAAAAATTATTTTTCAAGTTTTCTGAAAAGTTTTTTAAGTTTACTTTTTGAATTTATTTATTTTAATGTATTTTAACATTAATTTTGTGCATAAAAAGTTTTGTTGTTTATTTTATACACAAACAAACAAAATGAAATGTTTATATTTACAAAATCGGAGAAAAGAATGAATAATTTTGACTGCTAAAATCGAAGACTACTCACTACATCATATGCAAAAAAAATAAAACAAAAAATAAATATTTAATAATTTCACTTTATTTTTATCGAAATTAATCTAGAATTAAAAAAATATTGTTATGCAAATAATTTAAAACGAATTAAAACAATTTAATAGTGAATTATTTCAAAGACAATTAGTAGATCAAAATGTTAATAAAGTCAATTCAGGAAAAATATTACTTTATTATTTATAAAGGGACATTTTTTTTCGAAAATAAACTTTTTAGACCGTTGCCATTTTTCAAATCTATTTCAATTAACTTCCATTTGTCAATGAAAATAGACTTTTCAATTTTTTTATATATTTTGTCCTATTTTTATTGTAATATCATTTTTGATGATTTATATCAAATATTTTTGCAAAAACAAAGAAATGTTTGTTTCTGTAATCAATATAATTTGTCTATTTACTTACCTACATTAGAGAAAAAAATCTAATATTTTTTCGATGCTCCATAGAAAAATATTTTCATTATATTTTAAGTTTAAAAAAAAAAAAAAAAAAAAAAAAAAAAAAAAAAAAAAAAAAAAAAAATAAAAAAATAATAATAATAATAATAATAATAATAATAATAATAATAATAATAATAATAATAATAATAATAATAATAATAATAATAATAATAATAATAATAATAATAATAATAATAATAATAATAATAATAATAATAATAATAATAATAATAATAATAATAATAATAATAATAATAATAATAATAATAATAATAATAATAATAATAATAATAATAATAATAATAATAATAATAATAATAATAATAATAATAATAATAATAATAATAATAATAATAATAATAATAATAATAATAATAATAATAATAATAATAATAATAATAATAATAATAATAATAATAATATTATTATTTCGGTTTAACTTATCAATATGTCACCATTATCAAAAGGATTTTAAATTTAAGCAACATTTAAAACTGATTAAAGGTGATAAAATCTGTTTTTCATAAAATGTAGGTGTTCTTCTTTAGAGAAAATGTTAAAATGTAAATAAGTTTTTTTTAAATATCTCTATCGGTTTTTATCAAAAATTTTGGTCAAAATCAAATATTTACATATTAACTAAGATAGCTATTTATTTTATTTTTTATCACTTCGACTATCTTTATTTCTTTCGTTTGGTTGATGAATTTTTTCTATTTTGTCAAAGCAGTTTAAAACTCATTAAGACATATATTTATGACAGTTGCTACTGTTGTAGAACTTTCCTTGATATTTTTAAAGCGATCCATTCAACTCCTGACGGGATATACACACTTGCAAATGTATCTAAAAAGATAATGTACTTACCAGTGTTTCGTTGACCGGAAGGACGGCTGCTGCTGCTGCTAGCGCTTGATAACGCACTATGTCCAGTGTCTGATTTTTCAAACACTTCTTCTGATATTACTTCCACTTTCGATGAAGCTGATGATGGATACGATGACTGCAAAGCTGGGGCTAATATCTTTTGTAACACATCACCCATAACAGTGAAGCTCGGATCAACAATAAACTCAATAAAACCTAACAAAATAAAATAAATATTATATGTACAATGGGAAAATAAAGTGTAGCTCAGCTCAACATTAAACTCAATAAAACCTATAAAAAACAATGAAGCTCGGGTCATCAATGAACTCAATAAAACCTAAAAAATAACATAAATATGTAGATGTACAATAGGAGATTTTTGTGTGCTTCAGTGATATCCATGCTGATTTGCAAAACCTTGAAGTTAAATATCTCCAAACTACAAAAAACTTGATTTTGTGAACAAATTCAAAAGGAAATCTCTCATCAAATCATCTGAAATTAAATAAGTTCTATCTGCAATTTTCAATTATTATGAATTATTAGCTGAACCCCAAAATTTTACTTTCATAGTCAATTTTTTTAATTGTATTTAAAATTAATCTAGTTCTAAAATTCATAATCATTAGTTAATTAGTTTAGGAGTGAATCCTGTACATAAATATATAAACATATACACATACCTAACTTGATATAAATAGAGATAGTTCCTTCTCTGTATAAACTACAGAGAAGGAACTATATTTATATCAAGTTAGGTATGTGTATATGTTTATATATTTGTATGTACAGGATTCACTCCTAAACTTATTATTATGACTTTTGGAACACAGCTGTTATGGGTAAGAAGTCATGATGTGGGTCATATTTAGTTTAATTTAGTTTTATGCAAAGGGTGTGAACATTCAGATACCTTCGAATTTTGTGAAATTTTAACAGGTATTAGACATCAATTAATAAATACTTCCCAAATTTAAGTTTCTTTGGAGCATTTTAAAAGGGTTTTAGGGCACAAAAAATTCAAATATTTCAGATTTGCCTTAAATTTGATTCAATTTCTTCGTAAGACTCCTTAAGTTTAAGCTTTAAATTTGAGACATTTTCTAGTGTTATGAATGACTGAATACCATTTATTTGCATCGCAAAATCAGCGCAGTGCAAATGGGATCAAAAATTTAATCCCGTTAAAAAATAATATTTTACTCGGGTTTGAATATTTACGTGTGTGACAACAAAATAGCAACAGTTGAAAAGCACACATCTTTAGAATAAATACAATTTATTTAAATAACAGATGAAAGAAATAATATCATAAAAATAAACAGGGTTTCGTAGTAAATGTGTGTGGTACGTGTATGCATATTTTTTTTGTAATACTAAAAGAAAACTTAGCTGGGCTAAGTCAACTTCAAAATGAAGGAATGTGGACATCCGTATCTCTTTTTTCTTTTATTTTTGTCCCTTTTCTTTTATATATTTTTTTATATCTCTCCTCTCTCCTTTTCTTGTTTTTGTCTGCTGTGTTAGTGTCGCTTCTTTCTTTCTTTTTTATATTTTTTATATCTCTCCTTCCCTCTCCTTTTCTTGTTTTTGTCTGCTGTGTTAGTGTCGCTTCTTTCTTTCTTTTTTATTATCTCATGCCATAATTCAAGTCGAGTTGAATTATCACGTGGTGTAAGTCTCTTTTCTCTTGAAATCGCGTTTGTATTTCCTCTCATGAAAATAAATAACTTCTCAGTGACCAACTGTTGCTCCATGAATTCTCTTCTGGCGGGACATATAGCAAATAGATGCAAAGCTTATCTGCGACGGACAAATAAGTCGGTGTCTTTCCTCGACCTTGTGTCAGAATGTTTACATCATTTTTAGTTGCCGTTTTTCAGCTTTGTTGGCATTCTGTTGAGAGTTAGAAGGCTCGATATTCAAAATGTGTATTCATATGTAGTTTTGGGCTACATCAAATATGGAAAAGCTGTATTTTTCAGAACATTTTATTTAAGGTATGCTTACTTAGTGAGATGATCCCCTGGAACTAACACCGATGTTAATTTTGTCGTGTTCGTAGCGTTCACGTGAATTTTTATTCGGATTGTTGGTTGCAGCATTCCTATTTTGGCATGTTGGCAGTTTTTTTTTGTAAACACGACTATCGTCTCTTCAAACATTTGTTTGTTCAGAGGGGGAATAAGTGAACAGAGCATGCTGGCATATATTCGGTGAGAGAGTGGAGTTGTAGAGATAGCAGATCAGATGTACGCTAAGTGAGAGAGTGTGAGTTATATAGAAAACGACGAAATAGGTTTAATTACTACGTGTGTATGTGTGGCTAATTTTATTTATTTTTATTTATTTTTTCTTCTTGAGAATATCACATCTACTCACCTAAAAAATCTTCATTTTTCTTGAAACGGCCAGGTGGGAAAGGATGTCTGCACACTTAAGATGTTCAATCTGCAAGTTATATTCTTGTAATACCCAGCTCCAAGATAAACATCTGTGGTTTTTCTTTTTCATTTTATTTGCAGAAATATGTGAGTTGTGGTCGGTATATACAACAGTAGGTTGCACCGAAGCTGAGATAAAAATCTCAAAGTGCTGTAGACTGGATAACAGAGCTGAAGCTTCCTTTTCTATCGTGGAGTAACCCCTTTGGTTTGTATTGAACTTTCGGAAGTAATAGCTGATCGGGCATTTATTACCTTTTTCATCCATCTGCATTAACACCGCACCAATTTCTTTGGTTGCTTGCATCGACAGACACAGAAAATGGCTGGTTTAAATTTGGAGCTTAAAAAGATCCTAATTTTGGAGTCAGTTTTAAAACTGACTCCAAAATTAGGATCTTTTTAATCTCCTCAAAAGAATCTGGCAATTTGGTGACCACGAGAACTTACGTTTCTTTTCAGAGAAAACTTTCCGATAATATCCTACCATTTCCAGGAATCTTCTCAGCCCTCTGACATTACTCAGAATGTGATACTGCAAGATATCCCGAATTTTCGGACCTAGTGTTAAGGAAGTTTTTTTCACTCAGATTTAGGGTTAGAGGTAGGGTTAAAGGAGTTTTTATGAAGGGCTTGCCACTCAGACCTAGGATTAGTGGTTGAGTAAGTAATTATAATCTTTTTTTAATAACTTTTAAGCATGAAAATGTATCAAAATAATTGGGGGGGGGGAAGGGGCTAACTGTCTTAAAAGACTAAAATGGCCTGGAAATGTAGGATCATTTCATCTTAAATTTATATGCAAAACTAATCCCCACACTCTAAATTAATTGTTTTCTTGTTTTTTTTTGTCAAGTGTCCACACGTAATCGCCTAAAACCTCACGGCATTCACCTAACAAACTCATTAACCCTTATACTGGAGTGGCCTGTGCGCCTTGATAATCGGTCACTTATTAGTACATAAAAATGACTTTGTTTTTCAGTGCTTCCTAACTTAATTCTTGTAATTAAAGTTACTGGGAAAAGAAAAACTGTTGCTTTGTGTGCATCACAAACAACATGAACATGTCAGTCAGATGTTTGGGTTTACTGAAATATATACTGAATTATCTCCCTTCGTGTTACATGCAAAGGAGTAGCTATTTATACGCATAATAGAGACAACACATGTTAGAGATCGTAATTTTCAACTTAAATTTTTGTATTTGCTTTCAAACTAGACTGAACGTCCCTCACTTTTTAAACGAGTCATTAACCAAATATTTATCTTCGATCTGAAAGACTAATTTCAAGATTTAGATCTATGAATGAATTCATTTTTTATGCTAATAGAGTAATATATTTTTGGACCAAGTTGTCAGATCAGATTAAGAACAGATGATTGAAATAGAAGCTTTCTACACAGAAAGAAAACTAAATATTTAAACCAATAACTAAGCTCTATTTTTTAGTTTACAATATAGCAATACGTTTTTGATAGCTTTGAACTCTTTTGGTATTAACTCTTCTTCGTAAGAGTATAATATATTTATCTCTATTATATAAAGTTAGGTATGTGTATATGTTTATTCCATTTTAAGATGGCATTAGATGAATTCACAAATAATGGTAAAACAGAAATTCGGAGGGCATTTTGAGAAAGCATCAGATGAAATCAAGGGAGGAGCGAGAGCGCTCTATTCCTTAATAGACTTCAATGCTAGAAATCTCATTTCTTTGATCAATCATAACTCAAAAACCAATAAACCAAATTAGTTAAAACTTTGCACAAGATGTTTATTTGATAGGTTCTATAAGTGTGTAAAATTTCAGCATCATTAGTCAAGGCAACCCAGAGATCTAGAAAGGTCAGGCATGATTTTGTGTTATCCGTGTGTAGGTACGTACGTATGTGCAACCCTGTATCTCATCAACTATAGAGGTTCTAGGGTCTAGTTGATGGCATTTTAATTTCAGTTTACCATATACCTTAGTTTTCCAGAAAATTCCAAAAAAAACTTATGAGAAGGCATTGTATTGAGGCATAGCCTTTACAAAAGTAGTGACATTCCATGATCAAAGAAATTCCCAAATTTTTACACTTTTATTGTCATTAAGGGTATGCTAGCACAACAGGGCTATGTATTTTACTGGTAGGAATTTTTCTTCAGCGCACCTCACACACTTCATCCACTCATGCATAGAGATTTATACTGTAGTGATGTGATAATGAAATGGTTTGGTTGATATGTAGTCATACCCTTAATGGCAATAAAAGTGTAAAAATTTGGGAATTTCCTTGCTTTTGTACATTTAGTGAATATGAATTTTTATCTTAACCCTATTAAGGGCATATGATTTCAGTATACTGGCATTTATCATGGAATATTTAATAGAATTTGACCTGTATATTTATGTTATATTAATAGTGTTAAAATCTGTGAAACAATTTTGTTGAATTAAGATAGTTAAAAGGGAGATTCACATAACAACTAAATATACTTTTTAGAACGTTTTTTATACAACCGATTGAACATGTAGAGAGAATTCAGCTACTAAATCTGGAAATAAAGTTTCAAATGAAAGTGTATTTTACATCAAAATTTAACTATTTAGTATTCTTTTAGAATACCCGTTCCAGGACGGGCATGATGAATTCTCCAAACAGAACATTTTTGCACCACTCCGTACGAATATTAAAATCAAGTTATTATGATACGAAACCTACCTTATGTCTAGAATCCATATTTCAATTTTGATCAAAATCCATTATATGATTCTGATTCTGGAAAATGTCTAAAATTTAAAGCTTAAGCTTAAGGGGTCTTAAGAAATAATTAAAATTCCGGGAATCTTGTTTAATTAGTGTCTAATGACTATAGATCAAATTAAATACAAATCTGATATATTTGAATTTTCAAATAGAAGATTGTGGCCATATTATGTCCTTTAAAAAACAATAAATAAATAGAAAGTAATTTTTTCTTTCTAACAAGACAGACCAATATGTGCTTTATCTGACAATTGCAACAGATTCTTATATCTAGCTTTTGTTGATAAAGCTATCAAGCATCAATGTAGGATGGAAATGCGCGATCCGAACACCGTTTCGTAAGATCACTCTAAACTGCCTGGTAAATGGCGGCCACGTGTCGCTATTTACAGTTAAAGTTACTCTATATTTACTAACTAATTGACGATGGCCGTTTGGTTAAGATCACCGACTACGAATCAGTGGCAATTTGTGTTCGGGGTTCGCGCCTACCGACCGTCGGGAATTAGTTCCTAGACTGAAGATTGCGTTAGCATGAAACATCGATGTCTCTAGGTATTTAAATAATTAATATTTATTTATTAAAAATATTATTGTTTATATATATATATATATATATATATATATATATGAATACAGGTAGTTCCAGATCATACAAGCTAATTCAACAGGATGATGTAAAATTGTATTTATCCTCTGAAAGACACACACAGAACAAAGGCAGGAATCAAAAGTCAGAACACATTTGTTATCACTTTCGTCGCTCCGTTGCTCAACCTGTAAGAACATTTATTTATAGTAGAAAATCTATGCAAGGGATACCACTCTGATCGCCAAATGCAAGGGAGATAATTCTGATCGCTTTAAGCGATCATAATTATCCATAGTCGATCCGTATTTGTCAAGATATCAACATACACACAGCAATGCAATACTGTTAGAATTTGTTTATTTATCATCCGAACCAGTGAAGTGAATAAGTCCACATAAACATACACAAATGGCAACTTGTGTGTGTAAGGGGGGTACAGTCCATCAGTCCATACTTCAATATGCACAACATGAAGGGGGATCCACTCTGATTTCCAGGGGGGCCCCCTAAAGTACATTTCACCAAATTAATTAATTAATTCGACCTGTTGTCTCGGTTAAGGAGGAATCGAAATTTTTCTTCTTTTTGCAAATCTTCTGTGGCGGAATCCTGCTTGGATGGCATAAACCTTGAATTCCTGCCCTTGGAAGGGAGAACCATTGTCTGTATTGTCAACAATATCGGGTAGCTTTGTCTGGCTAAGATTGCGTTGAGGCGAGAAATAACTACTTTTGCTGATATCAAGGGGAGTATTTCTACCTCCGGGAACTTGCTGTAATCTTCGATGGCGACTAGCACGTAATCTCCAGGAAAGGACCTGTGAAGTCCAGGGAGATTTCAGTCCATGGGCCAGCGGGGAGTGGTATGGTGCATATGGGCTCACCTTTTCTCTCACTAGCTGCTTCATCTTCACAATGCCCTGGTGTGTGCGGTGGGCTATGTCCATGGTTCTTTTCTGCAGGGTGGACGGAATCACCAGGCAGTAGCCTTGAATGATGAGACCATCCTGTGCAAATAGTTCGTCCTTGAAGCATGTGAAACTGGATATCTGCGGGTCATTCCAGTTTCTGTCTAAAAGTGCAGTCATCACTTTCTGTAACAGGGGGGTCTTCTCTGGTGGACAGCTTCACCTCTTCAAGGGTGATGGATTTAGGTATGGCATGATGAGCAACATATCTTCTGTATGTCTCAGCCTCATTGTCTCTCTTGGGTTTGTGATGAGGATGTCGGCTGAGGTAGTCGGTGGGGTTTTGGTCATCTTTTCCAGACTTGAACATCAAGCTATACTCATATGACATGAGGCGCAAGCGCCAGCGTGCAATTCTGGACGTGGCTGGCTTGAGGCTTTTGACGATTCCGAGAAGTGGTCTGTGGTCAGTGGTGAGCCTCGACCCATACAAATAGAAGTGAAAATGTTTGGCAGCATATACAACAGCTAGCATCTCTCTATGAGTATCGCTATTCCACATTTGTGAGGGCACGGCTGTATAAGCATTGCCCTTAATCCAATGGGACTCGCGTCTACAAGGATGTTTGCTTCCTTGTTCTGGTCAAAGTAGACCATAATTCCAGCTCCAGTCAGGGCTTTTTTTAACTGGCTCACTGCCCTTTCTTCTGTCTCCAACCACCTCCATTCTGTGTCTTTTCTCGTGAGTTGTTTGGTGACAGTCGCATAGTGTGGGATAAACCTGACCACATATTGGACCATTCCCAAGAATGAGCGAACTTCCCCAACGTTGGTGGGCGATTTGTAGTTTGCAATTATTGCAATTTTCTCTGGGTCTTGTAGCACCCCATTTTTACTGAAAGTGTGTCCGAAAAAGGTGAGCTGTTTCACTGAGAAAAGGCACTTTTTCCTGTTTAGATTGGCCCCAGCATTTTGTAGATGCTCAAGCATGGACTGGCATCATGTGAGGCTTGGTCACGTCCATAGACGATGATGTTGTCTGAGAGGTTTTTGACCCCTGGAATGCCTCTCAAGAGATCCTCAATGGCAGTATTTACTCCAAAAAGTAGTCTCTTGTATTAGAATAGTCCAGCATGTGTGGTGAACATGGTAATATATCTGCTGGACTCCCCCAGCTCTAATTAGTGACACGCGCTCGAAAGGTCCAGTTTGCTAAACACTCTTGAGTGGTTTAAATATACAAACAAGTCATCCACGGTCAGCATGGAATATTTGACCCTTTGGATGGGTTCATTTGCTTTTAGCATATCTATGCAGATTCGTATGCCACTCGTTTTTTGAGGGACTATCACCATGGGACTTACCCAGGGTGTAGGCCCAGTAACATCCTCAATCACGTCCATTTCCTTAAGGCGTTTTAGTTCTGACTCAACGTCTTTCTCACATGGAAAGGTATCCTATCATGTTGCTGTGTTACCGGTGGGACCGAAGTGTTGATGTGTAGCTTAACAGTCGGTCTGGAAATCGTTTCCCATCTTTCCGTCGAATAATGAGGAGAATTCATCAGGCATAGATGCTGTCACACGAAACGTGAAATTGAAAGATATCATACCCAGTGCCTCGGCAGAGTGGGCACTGAGTAAATTTTGTAGATCGTACCCGAATAAAGGGTCTTCATGAGTTTTTGCCCTGCAGCATTTTCCTTTAAATTTTATGGGGCGGTGATGAATCCACGAACGGGCATGGCTTGTCTGAACTTATACGCAAATATCCACGTGACTGTGCTATGTATTGTTGGTCTGTGTTGAAGACTGTCGTATGTGCATCCAAAAACAAAGCAAAGGTCACTTAACGAGAATGGTGGCTGTGGGCATTCTTGTCGACGTGGGAATTTTTACTGTGAACACAAATCTGTCACTCGACGCAGAAGGAGATTTAACTTTGTTCGAAATTTGTCTTACTGGTTTTGAGTTGCATAATTTAGCGAAATGATTCTTTTTTCGGCAGTTCTTACGTTCCTGTCCTTTAGCGGAACACATCATGTGTTGCTGGGTATCCATAGTAGTGGCAAACATGTTCGGCGTCTTTGCCACGTGGTTAGGGCTTTGGAGCAACTTCGAGACTGTGTCTGTAGTAGCGTTCGCTGTCGGTATTTTTTTTTCATATATTCTCTGCATGTGTACCGCTTGTGGCTTTCTTTATTGTGATGGAACGACAGGGCATAGACCTCTTCCTGTTCTATGTCTGCATGCGAGCTCAATCGCCCTGGCCTCGTCCAGTACTTGTTTGAGTGTGGAGTTATCTCGTAACGCCCTTCGTCCGACCTTAGAGGATGAACAGCCCTGTACTATCTGTGCGAGTATTTCTCGATCTGTGTCTGTGAAGTCACACATGGACGCTAAAGTCCTCAGTCTCACGTGGAAAGAGTTCAAGGTTTCATCTGCATGTGATGCGCGTCAAAATTTGAAGATCTCATACGACATATTTTTTGCGGTGTAAAGTAGTTGGTCAGTGACTTCTTTGCTGTTTCATAAGTGTTCGGTGTCTTTGATCGATCTCCTGATTCGATGGTCACGGCGACGCCTTTCTGTATGTCTGTGAAGTTGTAGAAAATATCAAAACTTTGTCTCCGGCGTAGTGAAGTAGGCTGGTTTTTCTTATTTTGTCTGTATCGATGTCCAAAGCAATGCATAAATTCTCAAGTTTGTCCATCTACTTTTGCAAGTGGGATAAGAATATGGGTAGATAAAGGGTGTCAGCATCAACTATTGCAAACAAGATGGTTGCGATACCAAAAAATACAAAACAAATGAAAAAACTTACACAGATTTGATAAGATTTAAAAAATGTAAACTCTTACATCTTATATCAAGCAGCTCGAGTAAATAAAAAGGGAAAAATGTTTATTTTTGCTTATTTTTTGTGTCTCAATATCAGTTAATCGTTTGGGGGAGTTGGCGTTGGTGCAGTGGATACAGGCACAGACTGTGCACCACATTCACTAGGGACATTGGCAACCTTCTGCGAATACCAGATTCTAAGAGAGAATCGGGGAAACTCATACCAACACCCGAATCGAGCAAGTAAAGAAAATAGTAACTTGCGGATTCATACAAGAATTCATAATTTTAGATACTTTTATATGCTTCTTGCTTTTAAATGTTCTTGTATCAGTATTGTATAGTGTTTTTATTTGTGTAAACAATTAAAATACAGGAAGAATTAAACGATGTTAAACAAAAACAACCATTTTGAGAAAACTAAAGAAATCTCACATATTGTGAACAGTAAAGATAGATGTGAATCAAACAAGTAAATGAAAGAGAAGTGAAATGAGAATAATTTTGAATAAATAATCTTTCGAATAATTTTTTATCTTGATAAAAGGCAACAAAATAAATAAATACCCCACCCTACCCCACTGAAATAGTCAACCTTTTTTCTTCTTTTTTTGTTTCATTGAAATCACACCTCAAATATAGTTTGCCCATTGGAATATACTTATTAAATGACTAGAACGTGGCAGGTATTTCTTTGGAATAAAACAGTTGTTTTATAATAAGATGGCAGTGTAAACAGGACATGAGGGAAGTTTCATATTAGTAACAAAAATAGAAGGCCGAAACAAATCAGACAAAAAGTTGTCAACTGGAAAAATTGGGTAGTCCGCTATAAGACATTCTCTCTGTTTTTGTGAATATTTTCTTTGTTTAGTTTCATTTTTTTTGTTTGTTTTGGAAGTGTGAGCACGTCACGTATATCCTACATCGCCAGGTGTAAAATTGTATTTATCTCTCTGAAATAAATACGAACGACACAAACAGAGAAAAGGCAAGAACACGTTTGTTATCACTTTCGTCGCTCTGCACATTTATTTATACGAATAGGCTATTTTGCCGATCCCGCCAGAATAACGATGGGGCTGTTATTTTGCCGGTTCAGGTTTATTTAACCTAACTGTTACAATTACAGTGAAGATTTCACGAGTCAACTTAACTGCCGGTTTATTTTTATTTCAACATTTTTCCAATAAAAAAAAAATAATTAAAACTTCAAAAAATTAAATAAATAAGTTTTATTTCACCATAGACTAAGTAACTACGATGAATTTTATGTCCATTTAAATGCATTTACGTATTGTTTTTATTGTAAAAAAAAATACAAATTATGTTTTTAAGTACAAATAATTCGTTTTGAACCCCGTTTATGGCTACTTCTTTTAATATAATTCTCTACCGGATTACCTCACAATGTTTGTTTGTAAAACAATTCAACTTTGCATTAAAATTCGTCGTTACATGTAGCAGTTGAAATTATTGACAATTACTACTGTTGTTATTTTATCGCAAGAAAAACATTCAATTTAATGGTTAATTTAGTGAAATGATGAGAAATAGTCCTATTATTTTAATAATCAGATTTTTTAACAAGAGTTATTTATTTTTTTTATCAATGAATGAAAACTATTTTTTTTCTTAAATAACTAAAACATTTTTTATCCAACCGACTAAAGAATCTAATTGTCTGTAATATTTTCGTTCATTTAATTAATTTTTACTTTTAATGTTTTTTGTATTAAAAGCATATTTTGGGTCCTCTTTTGTTTGTTGTATATATAAACGACCTCCCTGAGTCTATGAAGAATGACAGTGAAACTTTTTTATATGCTGACGATACCAAGTTATTTCGTGAAATCAGAGACTATGAAGATTGTCAGAAACTACAGGAAGATATCCATTGCATGTATGATTGGTCTGAAAAATGGCAGTTAAAATTCCATCCAGAAAAATGCAAGATTATGTGTATAGGTACGAAACAGAACACTAAAAATTGCTTTCAATATACTCTGAATGATTGTCTACAACCCATGGATTATACGAACTTGGAAAAAGACATTGGTGTTGTAATAGACAATAGGCTAAATTTCGAAGAACACATGAAAGAGAAAGTAAACAAAGCCAACAAAATTCTCGGTTTAATCCGCAGATGTTTTGAATACCTCGATCGAAGTTCATTGGTTATATTGTTTAAAGCGCTTGTGAGGCCTCATATTGAATATGCTAATCAAGTGTGGGCACCATATAAAAAGAAACACATTGAAATGATAGAAAATGTACAAAGGCGAGCTACTAAACTTGTTCCAGGACTGTACGATCAGAGTTATGAAGAAAGGTTGAAAGCTCTGAAATTGCCAAGTTTGGCATATAGAAGAATACGTGGGGACATGATTGAGTGCTATAAATTGCTCTCTGGAAAATATGATTTCAATGCTGATAAATTATTGACTAGAAAAAGTACAAGAGTGGGCAACAGGGGACACAGTCAGATGCTTTACAAGAAACAGGCACGTTTGAACCTGAAAAAATATTCATTCAGCCATCGCTGTGTTGATTTGTGGAACAGATTGCCATCAAGTGTAATTGAAGCCGAAACTGTAAAGATATTTGAGAAGCGGTTGGATAAGTTCTGGATTGACCAAGAAATCAAATTCAATTATAAGGCTGCTGTCATCACTGGACGCATACAACGATGAAGACAAGGAGCTGGTGCCATAGGACGACTCATGTCCTTCTACCAGAATTCATCTATGTTTCTATGTTATGTTTCTATATATTTCTTTTATATTCAAAAAATTAAAATAACCGACTGATGATGACGATGAAAATAAATTGTTATTAAACATTTGTCCTTATTTATTTCATTACCCTTTCTTTCACAAGGCCATAACAGTTAGGTTAAAAAAAACATTAGCCAGCAAAATAGCCTCTTCCTTATTTATATTACAAAAATAATGCAAGGGAGACCACTTGGATTGTCAAATGTAAGGGAGATAATTCTGATCGCTTAAAACATTACAGATGAAACGGATAAATTGTTCTTTATCTTCAACAAAAATTGAAATAACAGTTTTTTTTTTTAGATATATTTACAAAAATGACATTTGAAATTTCTTAAATAAATTCCTCTCCATAGTCGTCCAGAGGGTTGCAATCTGGAGAGGACATTATATCCAAAGAAATGTTTACTGTCAGCCAGAACTAAATCTTCACCTTATGTGGCATGGTGTAGATTTTACTTTTTTTCTTTTTTTTTTTTTAACTTAGTTCACCCCCAAACAAGGCAAGTTGCCACTGTAGATGTAAGGGGCTGCTGGGAATTAGAGGGAAAGTTTCGGGGGTCATCCTTCTAAATTGGGAGATGTGCAGCGAGATGCTTGTTCTCATTAGTTTTAAATTTCTGTATGTCGGTACAGTCGGGGAAACAGGGAGCAGGGAGGGAGTTCCAAATGCCGGCAGCTCGAAGAAAGAAGCTATTGGAGTAGAACTGGGGACTTCCAAAGTGAATGCATGTAATTTCACTGATTGTCGGGTTGGTCGAGTGTATTTACATTGAGGGGGGCACAAGTGTAGCAAGTTCATCGGAGCACATTCTATTGAAGTCCTTGTAAAACAAGCACAAGGATGCAGCGATGGGACAGGGGCTGGAGCTTGGTGGATAGTGAGGGACCTATTAGATTAGATATTCTTTTTTGGACCTTGTCTAAGAGGGAGAGACTGGTTGATGGTGCACCAGCCCAGATGTGACAACAATATTCCATGCATGGGCGGATGGTGGCTTTGTAGAGACATAGGATACTGTCAGGTGTGAGAAGTTTTCTAGCACGGTAGAGGGAGCCCACTTTCTTTGCAACAACCTTGGAAATGTCTTCTATGTATTTGTTTCAATTCATATTACCTGTGAATGTTAGGCCGAGGAGTTTGATCATTGGTAGGGCGTTATTTGCCATGGCAATCGGTGGTTGAAGAGGTTTCTTGTAGTTATTGAAGGAAAGGAGCTTTTCCGCATGTATAGCCTTCTAGCAAACATCTTGATTCAAGGTAACACTCTCTTCCCCAGAAGACATTCAACATAGCCATCTGTATTTAGTTGTTGACTATCCCAAACATTATGATATAGGTTGTACATCTTTGAAGGAGACAACACGATGACGGTGCTTTCTCTGCAAGTTCATGAACTAATCCTGGCAGAAGTTCTTCTCAAAAGACCCAAAATCTTCTGCTTGTCGTTCATATTCTCTGACACGAACTTGTCTTTTCTCATCTTGTAGTTGATGCCCTTGTGATAGCTATTTGCCTGATGAGAAACTTGACTTACTGGAGTCATTGTATTAACAATGACCAAAATCTATACAACAAATCCAGAGGTTCTTTTCAATCAGAATAATTGAAGTGAGATTTCCTAGCTCCCATACCTCCATGAAGCTTGACCTTTCCTCTGACTATTATTACCAATTTGATGCCAAAATCGTCTAGATATCTTCAAATTCTATGGTGTAACACATAGTTTTCTTTTTCATTAATTTTAGATGTTTAAATTCAGTCATAGTGCTGATTTCTTCAAAGATCATGCATTGTCTGAAGTAAAGATACAACAACACGCTTGATACAACAACACGCTTGAGTGAAAATCAGGCTTGCCAAAGTTACAATTTATCCATTGTGTATTTCCCTATATCAAACATTCTCATATTTATCCATATCTTCGTGCAAAGGATTACTCTCGTCTTTGTTTACTTCTATATATTTAATTTGTACTATATTCAGGGAAAATCTAACTTACCAATTTGAGATTCTGCAACTAAAGTATTTTTTCGATCACAAAGGGGTGAAAATGGCAGGCCTAATTCTTGTTCTCTGTCTCCCTGGAAAGAATAAAAACCAAAAGAAAATAAAGAAAACAGAAAAGAAAAAAAAAATAAGCAGAAATCGTGAAGTTAGAAGTTCCACTTAAAAAGTTTCAAGTAAATAATTGTTCTTCCGAGTAAATCCTAATTTTTCCAATTTTTGTAATTGCTTATTAGTTTTGCCCAATCCACCAGCAAAGCAACATGCACATTAGTAAATTAATGTTATCTGGCTGAGCTAGACAGGCCGGGGCAATTTTAACTTGGAAAGAGCATTCATTAATTAACTGCCTTAATAGCCCCATCCCCCAAGTGCCAATCAGACAGTAAAGAACCCAAAAGTCTGAAATTATTTCACATGAATCCGAAAAATCTAATCAATGGTTCAAATGCGAAGGGTGGTGTTTTGTAGTAACTTTTATTACAAGTAGAAGGAAAGAAGGTTACCTGTCTGAAGAATTCTTCAAGAAGCAAATCTGTCCATCTTTTATGCATACTCCATTCTTTTGCAGGATGACTGATGTCTGCACAATGCAAGACAAGTGATAACGCTTTCGATTTTTCAATGCTAAACAGAAGAAAAGATGCATGAGAATTGAAAACAAAAACACGTTGCCATGACAACAAAAGGATTTTTCGAGTGTCATAAACTCATAGAATCATGATCCATTTTGCAAATGCACAGT
Source organism: Sepiola atlantica (assembly GCA_963556195.1). Lineage (NCBI taxonomy): Eukaryota > Metazoa > Mollusca > Cephalopoda > Sepiida > Sepiolidae > Sepiola > Sepiola atlantica. The sequence continues at coordinate 35,167,973 of OY744534.1, forward strand.
TTTGTCTTTTTACATCTTTGCTTATAACATCGCATTTGTTGCCCTGTTGTTTGTGTGTGTATTGCACTACAGCAGAGCAAAATGCTCTTCTCACATTTGTGAACTTTATTTTCGACTAGCAGCCTTCACTCACTTAGCGCTATCACTTCGACAATTAATTCCTATTCATTACTTGAAATCATTGAAATGAAACTAATGGATAATGATAAGAAAAAAAGAAGACAAATTCTATCTCTCTCTCTCTTTCACTCTCTATGAAAAAGAAGACAAAACTATTCGATAAGAAAAAAACACAAAACTCTCTCTCTCTCTCCTTCATTCTGTTTTGATATAAATATTAATAAGGGAATATTAAAAGCGAAAGAAATTATTTCCTTACTTTTTTATTATTATCAGATATTATTGAGATTAACCATCTCCTTCTTTGCTCATCAAATTTAAATTTTCATACATCATTATTCTTTCTTATTATTATCAGTTATTATTAAGGTTAATCCCCTAAAGGGATTATTTTAATCCTCTAAAAGAATTGCTCATAAAAATTAAATTTGCATACGTGATTATTGAAGCGAGTGGGACATGTATGGTCACTTTTATTATTTTCAATAATTTGTACACTTAGATGTCAAATATAGTGAACAAAAAAAAAAAAAAATGCACCGAGAATCCAAGTCCAATTTTTGGTATGGGCTTATGCCCATACCAAAAATTGGACGATTTAAAAAATGATAAGTTGCATTTTTCATCGCCTCAAAGTTATTGTAGAAAAACAGCAAAAAAGATGTTTTAAAGTTCGACTTATGCGAGAAGTTCTGCATGCACGAGATATATTTTGATAGAATGTCATTTGAAATATTGGAATGGACAGCCAAATCACTGGAGTACAACGTTTCATATGCTTAGTTGACCATTTGCAATTTCGGAAAAGTGCATGCATGGGTTATTGGGATTGTTGGACTTCAGACAACTCACAAGAGATGACCATGCTAATAGGAAGGCTACAAATTTGTCACTGACTGACATTGAGGTAACAATGAAAGACTGACAAGAAAAAGAAGAGGGTTGATATTGTTTGTTTTATGACACATTAACCCGATAAGTCATTTTCTGCCATACAATCTATTTATAAAATAGTTATTTGATAAGTTCTGGAAAGTTATTTAATTGTATCTTTGATTTTTTCTATAGAAACTGGAAGAGATTTACTTCGTTTAGGTTATTTGTGAGGTAGGCACATTTTTAAACAGCATGGTGCATGATAGTATGATGTGGGTATTCCTGTATTTTGTACAGTCAATTAGAGCACGTTTTACTGTGGGTATTTGATTGCAGTACCTACTGAAGTGCAGCTTTGAGTGAGTGAGTGCGTGAGTGTGTGTGTTAGATATGTATGTCCGATTTTTAATACTATGCCTTGTCTTTGATGTGGTAGCATTTCCACATGTACTCTTCCAACTGGTGTTCATATAATTTGCTAATTTGATGTTTAGGAACATATTCCATATTGGTTACCATTTTCTTTTCATGTATAACATGATCTTAGTTTTATAATCTGTATGTGGACATTTAAGAGTTTATTATTGTCATTTTGCTTTTTTTGCAAGTACATCAGCCCTTTGATTTCCTGTGATGCCCACAGGACCTAACACTCGGTCAGTGCCAATCAGACAGTGCCCCCTTTTAATACTTAAGGATGTGTTTAAGGATGATTTGAGTTTCCTCTCTAAATCAGTGTCAGGCTAGACTAAGAGTTTGAGAAAATTATGTATTTTCCCTTCCTCGAGTCCTTGATCATTTCTAGCACCATTTTTATAGCTTATAAAAATGTGCAGATGGAAGCATTATTTGGCAGTTTTATTAGTCAATGGTATACATGATGATGGCTTCTGTCTCTCTTCTATTCGGGGTTTTTGACCCATCTGCATAAAGAGTAGTATGATCATGGTATTTGTCTCTAAGTTCTCCAAATTTAGTTAATGAGGGTGTTAGTGATGTTTTTTTTTATGTTTGTGTCAATGTTTGGTCTATGTGCGGTTTGGAGATTGAGCATTGAGGCATCTAGCTTATTGTGAATGGCATTATATTGCCAGGGTTCTTAGAGTTCTTATCTTCGAAATTGATGGAACCTCAGCCATCGCTTTTCACCATATATTTGAGAATGTGTGTTAGTGGTATCAGCAATGGGCTGGGGGAGAGTCTAAGCTGTTAGTTATATATGACGGGGCTTGCCATAACCTGCCGATTGATTTGATCGGTCTTGTCTGATCTCCTATCGATGTAAGGGCCAAAAATGGAGTGTTGCAGATTTTTAGTTCAATAGTTATTAGCTGCTCAGCCAACAGTTGAGAGAGTCTTACCTCTCTACTGAGATGCAGTCAGTGTATTATACAGCCCCAGCTAACAGGGCAGAGAGAGAGAGAGAGAGAGAGAGAGAGAGAGAGAGAGAGAGAGAGAGAGAGAGAGAGAGAGAGAATTAGAAAAGGTTTCATCTTAAAATGAACTACCAGCAAATCTGTAATCTGAAAGGTGGGATGTGAAGTTAGGACATAAAGATTTTAATTGATTTTCTCTTAAATAAATTAATTAGAAAACTTGAAACTAAAACATGACAGCGAAAATGCAATAATATTTGCAAGTCGTTTTCGTGCTGACAGATGTTGTTCAATTAAATGAATAGATGGAATATTAAATAGCGTCTCTTTTGTGAAAAAATTATTTTCCTGCCATTTCTAAACAAAATTTAAGCAATTGCATTTTCAGGTGACAATTATACTAACAGTTTAAAGGGATGAGTTCAGCACGATGTCACTCTAAAGTCACACTTTTCTAAATATAAACATTGAATAACATCGTAAAAAAATCCCAAAGGATTTATATTTATTTCCTATACACAAAAATATAGTGATGAAAATACTATAACAAATTTAAATGTGATGGACCTACATACCTTTCAGAAATGTGAAGACACAATTTTTTATTTCAGTTTCAGAAAATAAAATCATTTGTACGTGTTTATGTGCCGATTTAATAGATGCATCTTATTTTGATGCATCCATTAAATTGGCACATAAAAACGTAAAAAAATAATTTTATTTTCTGAAACTGAAATAAAGTTTTGATTTATATGAAAATATAATTTTGACTTACATAAATAATATTGCATGTAAAGACACGTTTTGGTGCTTCCTGATATTACATTCACAACCTTGTGGTACGACTTATCATGATTGATGATTATTTGGAATTTACTTGGCGATGACGAGAACGAAAAAATTCCCTTCATTAACCCCAACATTAATTTTAAGTCAAGAGTGGCAGTCGATAATGCCAGGATCGGGATCAAGACCCTAAATTCGCCTTGCTTTCATATCCACCTTACAGATTAGAGTCAAAATGAATTATGAATTTTTGTCTGAAAGTGGATATTTTTCAATAAACACGTTCAAGATTCATTATACAAAATTTTTACAAGATATTTAACGATCAGCAGAACCCTCATTTTAATTACTAAACAAAATGTTCATCATTTTTATAATCTTTTAATTTAATGCCTAATCTTTAGTAATGAAAAAGAAGTCTCAACACTGAGGATTTCGGAAGTGGGAAAAATGTTGTGCTCAAACCATGATCAATAGGAAATAATTTCTCTGATAATTTTTCAATAAACATTTACCTTTCAGGCATATTGATCATGCTTTTCAAGTTTTTTATTTGCTGGAAATGGAAGGACATATCTGTGGCTAAAACCATGTCAATCAGCAGGCCACGGAACTCTCTAAAAAAGAAGTCATAATATTCTTATCAGTTTGGAAACATGCAGAAAAAATAGGCAAAAGGTAATATATTTTGATATTCACATACATTAAATATACATGCCTTTTGTTGTTCAGCAATATTAAGATAATAAATATGTGGGAAAATTGATATAAATTCAAAGATAAAAGAATATTTATTTCGCCCATCAAATGTTCAAACACTTTCATTGTAAATACATTTAATTAAGGAGAATATGATGCATATAAACTGAACATTATTCTGGTAAAATCTCAGATCATAATGCAATATTAAACTGCATATTGAACAGGAAACTGGTATGTCCTTGAAGAAGGACTCTACAACGATTTTAACTTTAATCTTTTTAGTCTTTATTTACTGAAAGAAATGGATCGCACATTCCTAAACTAGAAGTTGTGTTTAAATGGATTAAACTAGAGTGAATTCTACCTAAATGTTGTGAGTTCAATCTTTGGTAAAGGAATTTAAATAACTGATATCTAAAAGTCATGGAATGATGAATGAGAGCAGTATACTAGAGTGGTTTAAATAAAGGTTTCAGTTCGAAATTGCTAGAAGATTACTGCCTATAACAAAAGCCATGCAGAATGCAACACCTGAGAAATTGTGAAACTAACAACCACCGAGACAATAATCCAAAACATAAATAATATAAATATTTTTATAGATTTCGATTTTAACAATAAATTATATGAAATACACATCTTTCATATAAACTTAACATAATTTTATGACAAAGCGGCCGTGCTAATTGAAAAAGTGCTAAATCTAATGACAAAGACACTGTTCTGCTGTATTAAATTATAAAAATAAACGAATTAAAATCTCGTTTTCTTCTACAAAGGTTTGATTTGCTCTTTCTTCTACAAAGTTTTGATTTGCTCTTTCTTCTACAAAGGTTTGATTTGCTCTTTCTTCTACAAAGGTTTACTTGCAGTGTCTTCAAATTTATACAAATGTTTGCAAAAGCAGGTTGGTAACTGTAAAACAGTTTTCTCAAGATTTCTTGTTATTTTCTCCTAATGTTAAATGATTAAATATAATTGAATTTAATAAGATTTAGTAACCGTAAATATGTGTATTATTTGGAGTACAATTCTCATCTTAATTGTTATTTTCAGAACATTTCAGCTGATGTAACCTCCGACCTTCTTCAAGCAGATCTTTGCTAACTGGAGAATCATTAAGTTGAACTCAGGAATCTATAAGGAATTTCGCACTGAAATTGTTCTCGTTCCATCAGCCACGACCGGATAGAGGTGTTAAGTAATTTTTATTTTAATTTTATTCTGAGTTATGATCGCCTGCAATAAGGATTGCACCTTCAGCCTCCAGAATACTGTCACTTAAAACTGATTGTTACTCAATGCCATTATCTGTTGCACCATGGGTGCATATGGTAGTCCGAATAATCTAAAAATGCAAATTATTAATCCTCATCTCAAAAATTTAGTAACCTTTAATACGTGTTGCATATTCCTTGGTGGTAGTGTGCTTTTAGGGTGAAGTACAGATTTTATTATCAGGTGTAATGGGTTATATGGTATGATTGATTGGGGATAAACTTAAGATCACTTAACCTTGTAGAAAAAGTAGATAACTAGTTGTTCAGCTGGTTATATGACATAGGTGAGATTTGAGGTTGAATCAGTTGCTGTGAGAATCTTAGTGAAGATCGATGTATATTCTATTTAACCCATAGATGGGACCCTGACAGGTGCTACCACTTTGAGTCCGAGTGTTTATTTAACTTCTTTCCAAAGGGTTAGAGACAGGTCAGGTGGGGTTTTGAAAAGCCAACATACAAGACAAAGTGCACTTTGGCCTACAAAAAAATGCCTGAGCAGTCCGTCAGCATTCCCCAGTAGGGGCACCTCAGGCGATGAGCAATAAACTAACCCCTTCTCAGATAGAAGGTAAAGCCAGAAAGGTGAACCATACCTAAGTCAGATTGTAACAAAGCCACTGCCGGACTGATTGTTAAGAACGTGTCCTCGACTGGTACGAACCTGCTCAAGCTGTGGCAGATAGATAGATGTAATGAAATGAAAATATTGAGATTTCCATTACATGTAATAACGTAATAATTAATAATAATGTAACACATAATGTAATGGAAATCTTAAGATGTTCATTACATTATGTGTTACATTATTATTAATTATTAGGTTATTACATGTAATGTAATGGAAATCTTAAGATGTTCATTACATTATGTGTAGCTTCACGAAGATTCAATCTTACCTATGTTATATGATCAAGTCTACCAACCAGCTACCTACATTTGAGCACCTTGTGGGGATGGTCATATTAGAAGAGTCCCCTAGTTATGGAAATAGAGCTTATTAGTTAAGTGAATAAAATTGTGTTTAAGTTTAAATATACCAGTCACCTTAGAAAAGAATCAAGAGTAAATCTTATTCCCTGGTACATGAAAGGCTGACAATATCTATCGTCTCCATTAAGCTCTCATTTTTCAAATCTTTCGATCATAATACCATCCGTGACTGAAAAGTGTATAAAAATAGCATAAAAATAACAGCCTTTTTGAAATAGCATACTGTGTCTGATGCAGGAATTATGAAATATTTGTTCCTAGAGGCATACGTCTTTCTGAATATGCTTAATTGATGTTATCATAAGAGAAAAATATATTTGGCATAATCGTTTATTAATAATTTCATTTGATTTGTGAAAGTAATATTGAGATATCGGTGCCAAGAGAAATGGCAGCATCATATGCTTGCCTCCTTTAAGCCGATTAGACTTTTTAAAACATTTTTTTTAATGTAAAAAAACTTGCTAGTTACTTCTTGTAACAATGTAGTTCTGACAACTTAACAGGTGACAATGCTAGCAAGCTGTGGGGTCTGTCAAAAGAATGAATGTATCAAGTCAGAATCACAATTATACTTGAAGCTTCACCTTTTTAGCATCATACTTTATCTGACATCATACAAAGGTCAAATATTTCATAATGTAAACATTAAACAAAACATGTCTTTTTCAAATGAACTAGAATAACAATGTTTTCCATTAAAAAATCCAATAAAGTATAAAAATGTATATAACCTTATTAGATGAAACAGATTTCATGTAGAAAATAAATATGGATAACATTTTTGCATTTAAAGGGTAACTAACTCTTTTTTTTTAAAGCCTAACCCTAATCCTTGCCTCAAAGAGATTTTGAGAGTGAGTTATGTCCCTTGCATTTTCCAGACAGCAGACATTTTGGATTGGACGTGTTGCACAGCACTCTTTAAGTAATACATTTAAACTAATAAGTAATTCTTTTTCAGTTGTAAATAGAGCATAAATATTAATTGTTAATCTATACAGAAGAGTTTTTATGCAATTCATTTTTATATTCGTCCCATATCTCACAATAACCACTACTTCACTTCAACTGGAGACGTGGATGAGAAAAACTAAACAAACCACTTTTTCACCGGACGAATATTGATTTTTTTTAAGGAAAAACATAAAAGAAAGAATGACGGATTCAGACATTTGTATGTGTTTACTTTCAAGACTGGACCAGAATAAAAATGTCACAGTTAAAGCTACAGAATACCGACGTTTATTAAGCCTTAAACGCGACAATATGATGGTACAATAGTCCAGTAATCCATCTATTACAAACAATGTCTGATCAAATGCTAATAAACCTACTACAAGGAAAACCCCTCCAACTGCTTGTTGGAATTGCAGCAAAATGCAGTTTTCATGCTTTTGTCCATTTAAGAAGCACAAGTGTCAGGAATGCTTCAATTATGGAGATAAAGAAGGATTTTGCAATCCTCAGAAAGGCAAAACGTTCAACAGACACACACATACACATATCATTCAAATTTGACACACAAGAAATTCAAGAAAAAAATAGGCTGGAAGAAATCAAATTCAAAGTCTGTGTGTGCAACATTCAAAATCGATTTTGAATCTCGCAGAAAATTTATTCCTGTTATTGTAAATAGTAGTCCAGTTGGTTTTCAGCTTGACATGGCTTTGGATATTGCCCTTATCTCATGATAATTCTGATTTAAATTTGCTTGGTTTAGACTGGATAGAGGAATTGAATCTTTTCGATATTCCTCTCAAGTATGTTTTAACACTTTAAATGTTACTTTTATTTCTTGTACTGAAAAATAATTCACAGGCTAAATTTAGCAATGTTTTTCAGGAGAGTCTAAGATTTTGCAGCAAATTAAAGTCTGAAGAAAAACCAATACTGCACTTGACATAGTAAACAAGAAGTTGCAATGTCTGCAACAAGGAATACTACAATCAACCAATTACTTCGCACGGGCAGCTCCCATTGTTGTTGTTAAAAAAGCTAATGGAAGAGTAAGAATATGTGCTGATTATTCCATTGGATTGAACACTTCCTTAGCTGCACATCAGTACCCGTTACCTTTTCCAGAAGATATTTTTTCAAAATTAAATGGTGAAAATTGTTTTGCAAAAATTGATTTTTTGGATGCTTTCTTGCAGTTGGAGGTTGATGAGGAGGAGGCAAAAGATCTTCTGACAATCAACACACACAGGACTGTTTAGATTCAACCGCCTTCTTTTCAGAGTCAAACAGCTCCAGCCATATTCCAACAAACAATGGATGTAATGTTAAACGGATGATATCATCGTTACAGGTGTTACACAACATGAACTTCTACAGCGTTTGATTTCTACATTTGAGCGAATTTAGCAGCAAGCTAAAAAATGTGAGTTTTTACGAACAAAAATTAAATATCTGAGATTTACTTTTGACAAAAATCGTTGACAGCCATACTAAAAAAATATTGCAGGCATCATAAAATGCCGGCACTTGCAAATATTAAAACTTTACGCTCTTTCCTTAGCATCGTTAGCCACTACAGTGCATTTTACCAGAACTTAATCGAGATTGTTCACCTCTCAACAATGTTTAAAAAAAGGATGTACCATAAAAATGGTCGACTGAGTGTTAGTCTGTCTTCAATAAGGTAAAACTTTTACTTTCTTCAGATATGTTGCTCACACACTACGACCCATCCATGGATATCACTGTTGTTGCTGATGGATCTGATTATGGTGTTGGAGCTGTCATGTCACATAGCTTTTCCGATGGCAGCCAAAAAGCAATAGCTCATGCATCCAGGTCACTGACACCTGTTGAGCGAAACTATGGTCAGATAGAGAAGGAAGCATTCTCCTTGGACTAAACTCAAGTAATGCTGGTTCAAGAAAGCTGTGGTTATGGATTGTGCAATCCTTGCTTCGCAATAGACTCCCCAAGCAGACACCCTTACAGGGGTTATCCATTGTCTGTCGAGACTGAACAGAGGCTTGTTAAACATTAATCAATATAACACTTTGAGCATTTCTCAAAATATATGTTGAACGAATATCTCATGCATATCATATAATACATTCATTCTTCGTTTCAAATCAAACCTCCATGATTTCAAAGACAATACTGTTCGTTTAAAAAACTATATTTTATTAACATTCTCTCCATTTAAGTGATGATGGGATCAGTTCAAAAATATTATTTCAATGAAATGATTTTTAAGCGGAAAATGTTATTCACGAAAATTATAAATTTCAATCATTATAATAACAATCGATTAAAACGCTACAAAATGTGGCACAAAGACGAAAAATAGAGGGTGTGGAAAGGATGCTTTTATTTAACTTATCTAACATAGCTTTGGAGACCATAATAATCACCATAATACCATAATCATACTATAAATTCATTCAACATTCACCAAAACAAATGTCGATCAATGAATTACCTACTTAAAACTCATATGCACAAAATGTAGTGGGGATTTGGGGCTGAAAATATATACAATGAGAAATGTGTCAGATAAGCAGATTTGCCATAAAAAGGTGCAGATCTTTGAGGCTTTATTTCCAAGTAATAGTGAAACAACCCACCTAATGGGGAAACATTAATACATGCATACAGATATTTAAAGTTTAAAGGAGGGACTCTTTAAGTAGATGAACTAACGAGAAGAGAGTCCCCCTATAAAAAGAAGAAAAAAAAAGAAATTTGATAAAATAAAATAAAGCTAGTGTTTATTATAAACTTACTAATTATAAACTTAATTTTATAGACTTATTTGGATTACAATTTCTTGGAAGCTTCCTTTAAACTTACACTGATTATTAGACATTTCAAGAGAGGTACAGCGTTCTGATATTGGTAACCGAAAATATGAAAATATGATACTTACCTGTATTCTTCTTTGCTAAGACCAGAAAGAATATTGTATTCGTCTACTTTCAGTAGTTTGAATGCTGCACTTACATGGTGGTTTTCTAAGACAGCTTTATCGTTATATAACAGGGCAACTTCTGAGCTGGAAAGACAACAGAAAACAAACAAAATAGTCAGACTTGATTGATAAAATGCAAAGCAAGAACAACAACAAAAGAAAAAGCCATCATATTGCGATTTCAATTTCGAACCTAAAGAAGACATGGTGACTGAAACTGTAACTCTATCAAAATTTAATTGCCCTAAAAGAACAGTTTTGTATCACGTTTATGTCCTCTTACAGAGATATAATGATACCTACCTTATCTCTAGAATCCTTATTCCAATTAAATTTTCAAAGTCCATTACATGGTTTTCATTCTAAAAAATGTCTAAAATTTAAGGCCTTAGATTAAGGGTCTTAAGAAGGAATTAAAATTCAGCGTGTCTAATGACTATGGATGAGATTTAATGCAAATCTGCGATATTTGAATTTTTGTACCCCTATTATGCCCCCTAAAACACTTTTAAAATGCTCCAAAGAAACTGAAATTTGGGGAATATTTATTAATTGATGACTAATACCTATTGTTAAAAATTTCACAAAAATCAAAGATGTCTGAATTTTTACCAAGGGCTTCAATCCCCTTGCATAAAACTAAATATAACTCACATTACGACCTCTTACACCTAGCAACTGTGTTAAAAAATCATAATGATCGGTTAATTGGTTTAGGAGTTAATCATGTACATACCAATATATAAACATATACAGATACCTAACTTTATATAAATTTATATTTATGATATATATATTATTATACTAAAGCTGAGTTAATCAACGTTCGTTTCCCTAAGCCTGTTTTCTATATATTTTAATCACACAAAATAAATATTACAATTTCTCTTGGTTTTGTGATTGAGCTATGTTTGAAGAAAATACATTTTAATTGTTCTAATTAGCCATAATTTAAAATTTAATCACCACATGACCTATCGCTTACTAAGTTTCTCTCTATTACTCTCATCCTCTCTCACTCTATGTTGTTTGACCCCCTAATCTTAATTTATACAGCTCTCTTTTCGAAGATTGGAATAATCAAACAAAAGAGAATCAAGGCACTACACTAAGAAAAGAACAAAATGAAATTAGATGATGTATGTTTTTTCTTGGCGCTTAAATAACTGTTTTTTCCATGGACTGTTTTTGATGACTTTTGACGTTTTGATGGCTTTTGACGTTTAAATAATTATTTTAGAGATAAATTATAACCGAAATTATTGGATTTGGTTTGGAAAACAACCGTTTCGTCTTTCAAATTTACATAATTAATTTGTTTTAAAGCTTCTAATAAATTAATATTCGCAAATATACACTCATGATTGTTTTTTTTCAGATTTCCAGATGTATTTTAAATATTTTCCTCGATTATAATTATCTTAATAAAATTATAAATAGAATAAATTAAATACATTGTTTTTTAATCTATATAATTGAGTTACATAATTAAATTAGATGGTAATGGAATATGATGGAACAACCGGCGTCCACTTCAACATTTGGTTACCGCCCTCTGATTATTTCTAACGCACAGAAAGTTCTATTTCAAGAAAGAGAGAAAGAAAGAGAGAGAGAGAGAGAGAGAGAGAGAAAGAGAGAGAGAGACAGGGGCGCGTTATTTGATTAAAACATGTAAACAACACATTCTCTGAGATTTATCGTGCGAGTCGCTCAAAAATGATATATTTACTTTTATTTTTTTATTAAAACGTTTTTTTAAAAATCTTATTAGAAATAATGTTTTAAAGCACAAATTTATTGAATCAAATTGTTTAATTTAAAAAATAATTGATTTAAAAATTACTATTCTTTTGTAAAAAAAAAACAAACACATTTTACTGAGCAATTAAATAACTGAATTTAGAATCGTGTTAAGTGTATTTTATATTTTTAATTGTTGATTTTATTTTAGGTACAGTTTTTTTTCGATTTGAAAAACTTCAAATATTATTATCTTTTTACGACCTTAAGTAAATTTAGGATTTTTTGTTTTTCATTTTACGCCGTAAAAGGTAAATTTTGTTTAAAAACTATGTTTTTATTATTCCGTGTTTCATTTATTAAAATAAAGGATGGAGTGATTTTCTTTCTTTTTTTTGTAAAAACAACCAAACAAACACATTTTACTGAACAATTAAATAACACAGCTAGAAAAAATATGCGACCGAAGGGAGCATATATTTGCTAGTAATAACAATATAATAGTTATAGTCATCATATTAATAATGATAATAATGGTAATAGTAGGAATAATAGCAGTAATAGTTATAATAATAATAATAATAATAATAATATTAATAATAATAATAATAATGGTAAAAGTAGTTATAGTAGTAATAATAATAATAATAATAATAATAGTGGAAGTAATAATGATAAAAATAATAGAGTAGATAGTAATAATAATAATAGATGCCTGTAGAACTTACACCTATTCAGAATATTTCAATGCTAAACCGCAAATTACTGGTCCGTTACGTGCTAGCACCTAGCTCAAATTGGTAGCAATGGATTAACAAAAATTCTTATGATTTCAAGATATTTATTAGTATTGTTTATTAAATATATATTATATATTTAATTCGTATGATCAAAATTATCTGATGACGAGCTTAAACATTGTGGGTTTTAGTTCTATTGAAATATTTAGATTAAGTGTACGGTATAATTATAAATGTGAACTAGTCTGAAGTCTTCCGTAGCGTTTCTTCATAGAAATATATATATATTTATCTCTCATTATACTTATCTGTTGATTTGTTTATTTTCCGCCCCCATTCATGTGTCAAAATGATAGCCGATCGAGAAGAGAAAGGCGCGACCATTGGGATATGGGAGTTCACTCGAAGTTTATGAGAGCAAATTTGGAGGGTCAGCGAACCGTGACCTATATTTGACCAACACGAACTTTGATCGGATTTGAATTTTGCCTTTTTTTTTTATTCTTTCTGTTTTTCTTAACTTTCGGTTTTCTGCTGGTGACGTTCCCAATGCGGAATTCTCAATTTTTACTTTTAATTTTTTTTCAGTCTTTGAACAGATGTTGTAGTATCGAAACGTTGGTTGATTGACGTAAGACTGTCATATTTTTTATGTAATTTTATATATATATATATATATATATATATATATATATATATATATATATATATATATATATATATATATATATATATATATATATATATATATATATATATATATATATATACAAATAAAGCTCTGTGGATATTGTTAACTGTTTTTTTTTCGGTGTACACTGGATTCAAACAGAGGTAGAATATATTTTATGGCGTCATAAATGTATAAAGTCATCGGTTTGTAACGTCATCTATTAAAGAGTAGGTAGACATTGGGAAGATCCTTTATGACGTTATAAATAGTTTACATCACAAAATGATAACCACGTCAATTTAAATAGAACAACAGAAAACGATGACTACCCTATATTGACAGTGACTGTGTGTGTGTGTGTATATATATATATATATATATATATATATATATATATATATATATATATATCACCCCAAAAGCTGCCTAAAATCTATACCCTATTCCCTAACATGTAGAATCTGTACTATAGTCAGTGACAAACACCTCCGGATTGTTCGTCTGGAGAAACTACGGAAAACCTTAACAAAAAGAGGATATCCTGTGCAAATAATACACAAAAGTATAGAACTAGCAGAAAACATACCATTAGAACAATTACGAATCTCCAGAAAACGAAACAAATAACAGATATTAGCATACCTCTCTACACACAACAAAAAACAATCCATAACTATTCACAGAAATAACAAGAAACCTAACCCTGTATGAAAACGCATGCACGCGAACATGCGCAGAAACACCAAACTATTAAAAATAAAAACATTTTTTCAAATGGAAAATATATCTGAAGAGAGCAGCATGAAGGCTCGAACGCGTTATAAAATTATAAAATGATAAAATAATAAAAAATTGTTTAAAAAAGTTTTTACAAATGTTGGTAGCCTCACGTCTTTAAATATATATATATATATATATATATATATATATATATATATATATATATATATATATATATATATATATATATGTTTATATATTGTATGTACAGGATTCACTCATGAACTGATCATTATGAATTTTGGAACACAGCTGCTAGGCCGTGTCGTAATGTGTATTATATTTAGTTTACATGGAGATAAATTCTAAAAGAATGATATGATGGATGTGTAATGTGAGTCTTAAAAACAAGCTTAATTTGTTTATTAATCATATTTGTTATCAATATTTTTTATAGTGTTATATATATATATGCTAGCCGTTTAAAGTCTAAATGGGTCATCTAGTATATACTAGATGACCCATTTAGACTTTGAACGGCTAGCATATATATATAACACTATAAAAAATATTGATAACAAATATGATTAATAAACAAATTTCTACTTTTTCAATAAGATTTGAACATGATTTTTCTTATAATCTAAATAAAAATTAACCTTTTCGAAACGTTTGTTAAATGCTTCAATAGTCAGCTCTTCCCCCCCCCCCCGCTCCATTAGCATTTCTTTCTCTGCTTGCCTGTTCGACTCTCATAAATAAGATAACTTTACTAATTGAACTTTGATGAACTTTATTAATCCTGCCCAAACTTGTTAATACGAGTAGAAATCATTTTTCTTTTGACTTTCTTGTTGAAAAAGAGATCGACATTTCTTTTTCTTCTGCTCCGTCCATGCCTCAAATCAACTAAAAATACATACCCCGTGTTTATGTGAAAATTATTCGTCGTTCCAGTGTGCTCATAATCATGAACCAAGGCAGCTACTATTGTGGCAAAAATCTCTAAATCTGTCAGCCAGTTCTGAAATTAAAACGGGAAAGAAATATCACAGATTGCAATACAAAATAATTCTCAGACAAAAATTGTATATTTCTAAAACAAGTCAAATTTCAAATTTAAAAAATGTGATTATTTAGATCATGTCAATTTAAATGTTTTAATTAGATTGTATCAATATTAATTTTAAATTTTAATTTTTTAAATCTTTTAATTACACCTTACAATCATTTTTTTAATCTTCTAATTATACTATGTAAATATAAATTTTCATATTTTATCTTTCAATTAAATCATCTCAATATAATCTTTTATTGCACAATTCATATTTTTTTATTTTTCAGAAACATATACAAATATGATTGAAAAGTTTATATATGAAACATTTATTCATTTTTTTGATTTTAATACAAAAAAGACCAGAAAAATTGAAAAAATAAAAAGACATAATTAAACAGACGATATATATATATATATATATATATATATATATATATATATATATATATATATATATATATATATATATATGAACTTCATTTCAGATATGTACTATTTATATAAAGTCATGTATGTTTATATATTTGTATGTACAGGATTCACTCATAAACTGATAATTATGAATTTTGGAACACAGCTGCTAGGCCGTGTCGTAATGTGTATTATATTTAGTTTAATTAATTTTTTTTTTTGCAAAAGGGGTAAAAGCGAGTGAACACCCTTTGGGAAAATTCAGGTACATCTGATTTTTGTGAATTTTTAACAATAGGTATTAGACATAAATTAATAAATATTCCCCAAATTTCTGTTTCTTTTTATTTTAAAAAGAATTTTAGGGGGACTGCTATGGCAGCAACCTCTCATATGAAGAGTCAAATATATCAGATTGTATTGAATTTGATCCATAGTCATTCTACAGCAAATAAGCAAGATTCAATAATTTCAATTTCTTCTTAAGACCCCTTAAGCTTAAGCCTTAAATTTTAGACATTTTCTAGAATTAAAATAATGTAATGAGTTTTGATCAAAATTCGAATAAAGATTCTAGGTTTCGTATCATTATATCTTGATAATAATCTTTTAAGGTGAGATAAAAGTGGTGCAAAACTGAAATTCATTTTACACGTTCTGGTACGGGTATTCTGCTAGCTTAATATATGATTTGATTAGAGTTGTTTTCAGTTATTAAATACAAAAACACGTTTTGAAAATTATTTTTTGTATATTATTATATGTGATTGAGAGAATAATTGTGCAGCAAATAAGAAGTCAGATAAGCATAGATGAACTGCAGTTTGGCCTCATGCCTCGGCAAAGTACCACTGGTGCTATATTTATCCACCCCCAAAAATGCAAGAGAAGTACATTGAGAAGAAGAAGAATCTGTACTTTGCCTTTGTGGATCTGGAGAAACCTTTTGACAGAGTGCCAAGAGAGGTTGTCTGGTTGGCTTTGTGTAAACTAGGAACAAATGAGCGGTTGGTGAAGGTTTCTTAAGCAATGTACAGAAATACTCAAGGTCGTATTAGAATTAACAGCACATTTAGTGACAGCTTTAATGTTAAAGTAGGAGTACATCAAGGTTCTGTTCTGTACTGAGTCTGTTGCTTTTCATTTGCATTAGAAGCATAATCTACAGATTTCCGTATGTAAGAGATGCTGTCTGTTGATGATTTAGTACCTGCCTGTGAAACAATAGATAACCTACTTGTTAAGTATGAGACTTGGATGAATACTATGAAAAGTAAAGGTCTGAGAGTAAATGTTACCAAGACCAAAGTGATAATCAGTGGTTGTAGTGTTGGAAAGCTCCTCAAAAGAGGAAAGTTCCCTCGCTCAGTTTGTGGAAAGGTAGTCAGGTGCAATTCACTGTTTTTATGGTACCTGTAAGCATGGGGTACAAAAGAAGTGCAGTGGAATTACTGATAAATTGGGAGATGATAATCAATTTGTGTGTAAGAAGTGTAAGACAATGGAGATGAATGAGATGTGGAATATGTTTATCTGAATGGCAAAGCTATTGAGGTTATCAAGAAGCTTTGTTATCTTGGCAACACCATGGGAGCACAGGGTGGAGCAGGTGCTAGTTTTATTGCAAGAATTAGGAGTAGATGGAGTAAGTTCAGAGAATTTCTGCCATTACTATCCAGCAGAGTGTTATCACTATCGACCAAAGGAAGAACCTATCAGACATGTGTACGCAATGTGATAATGTATGGAAGTGAACCCTGGCCAGTAAGCATTGAGGACATGCGTTACATGGAGATAAATTATAAAAGAATGATACGATGGATTTGTAATGTGAGTCTTAAAGACATCGATATGAGAATGATACGATGGATGTGTGATGTGAGTCTTAAAGACATTGATATGAGAATGATAGGATGGATGTGTAATGTGAGTCTTAAAGACATTTATATGAGAATGATACGATGGATGTATGATGTGAGTCTTAAAGACATTGATATGAGAATGATACGATGGATGTGTAATGTGAGTCTTAAAGACATTGATATGAGAATGATACGATGGATGTGTAATGTGAGTCTTAAAGACATTGATATGAGAATGATACGATGGATGTGTAATGTGAGTCTTAAAGACATTGATATGAGAATGATACGATGGATGTGTAATGTGAGTCTTAAAGACATTGATATGAGAATGATACGATGGATGTGTGATGTGAGTCTTAAAGACAAGCTTGGTTCTGATGATCTTAAAGGAAGATTAAATCTGGACAGTATAGGAATATGTGTGCAGAAGAGGTGACTTTGATGATATGGCCACGTCGAAAAAATCTATGAGTGTTCTTGGATTAGTAGATGTAGAACAGTTGAGGTAGCATGTTCAATTCACAGGGGGAGGCTAAGGAAAACATGGTAGGAAGTGATAAAAATTAGGGAAAGAAAGATAAATAAAGACGTGGTCAGAAATAGGTTATTTTGGAAGTCAATTTATTAAAGCTGTTCAATGCCTGACAGCATGTAAAACGGACGTTAAACCGATGATGATGATGATGATGATGATGATGATATACAATCAATTAAACATGTTCTTCGTTTATCGATAACGGGAAGAAAATTGGGCATTCACACCTGTTCCAAAAGGTATTAATTTGTAACTGAATACGATAGGGTTTGAACTCGGTATGGCCAATTTCATAGCCTATGCACCAGTCACCCCCAAATAAAATTAACTATATATTAATTAACTTATATGCATAAATATTTCATTTATGTTTGTATGATTAGTAATATTCACAATAAAAATAATTTATAATATGAAAAATTATTTAAAAGAAATGCAGGATTCTTCAGAATTTTCTGTAAGCAATAAACTATACATGCAAGCACTTGAAATATCTCGGTGCACCTGTGCCACCTGTAAATATCATGATTTGCAGTGAATGTATCCAATATATATAGAATGTCTATATAAGTAATTCTAATTAAATCACTTGCAGTAATATTGTATTTTTTTAACGATAACTAATATACGTGTTATTTCAAGAGAAATTATCGGCAGAATTCTTTTATAACAATATAGAAAAAGAAAGGCTTTTTAGGAAACTCTTTATTAAACAAGAACTGCTATTATTCTGAAGATGCGTTCAGTCTGCAACGGAAATGCTTTTTCAGACAAAGCTTCTTGTAGAGATGTGTGGACCTAAAAACAATTATTATTAGACTCTATGATGTTTAGTTGAATTCAGTTAGCAATTTAGTGTAAATGCATTGAACACTTGTTAAATGTTAATTTCGTTTTATTTGTTTTATGGCAAATCAACTGTTTGGGGGGTTATTTAATGACATGTAATATATGAAGAAAAATGTCCAAAAAACTTTAATAAAAATGTTAATGGTATAATATTGGTGTTGTTGTTAAGACCACAGATTAGAGGGCTTTTTTTATAGAAATATATTTTCCATTTGATATAGTACTAAAGAAATTTGCATCGAAGATCTTGTTTACATTGAGTATATACGAAACAAAATTTGTACATTAATTTAGTGGGGTTTGATCTTGTTTGTCTCTTGTATGGCAAATAAACTCTTCTTGGGTTATTTAATGCTGAATCAAAATACTTATTGGATACGAGTTAAACCATTTTATTTAGTAAATTATTGATATCAGGGTATTGTAATATGGAAAATTCTAGGCATACTTACTTCGCCCTTTCCTGGTGCTCTTAAAACGTTTCAACTTTATGTTAGGGACATGTGAAGCATCATAAATTATGTTCGAATAATAATAATAATAATAATAATAATAATAATAATAATAATAATAATATATATACATATTAGTAGTAAGTTTTTGAAAGGCTGTGGGCAATACAAATTCCGGGTAAGATGCAAGTTGTAAGGAACAAAAACAATAAATCGAATACGAAATATGACTTACTATTTATTTTTCCTTTTTTCCTAAAATCTTACATAACAGCAAGAGTGTTTTTAGCTGTTCGTGCGATGTCCGGGTGATTAAAATTCACTATTTAATATTTCGGGAAAAGAGACTTCCCTTTGTCAAAAATAATTAAACCGGAAGAAGAATTTCTCCGACTGTGCAGAGAATCCTACAAAACAAAATGGCTGCCAGATGTAGAACCGCAGCGAAAGCGAAAGCGAAAGCGAAAACAGTCTCGCAGGGAATGTAAATTAAATTTTATTTTAAGGTTATGTTACATATATGATTTGGTGTTCAAAAATATTTGTGTAATGTTGGTTAAGTGTATGGTGTTCGATAAACTGTTAGTTTTAATGATATATATATATATATTTTTTTTTAATATATTTTTTATTATTAAGTTTATATTTGATTATTTACTTTTATTTCAGTGTGTTTTATCTTCATATTTTTTTTTATTTTTTATCTTTCTTTCGTATTTTAAGAATTTTAATATAAAGTAAAGTAATTAATCTCTCATTTTAAATATTCTAGATTTATTAAATTTATTGATTATCATCTATTTAAGAAGTGTTACTAATTGTGAGCTCGTCAAATTAGTTTATCGAATTAACTTGATATATTTACTATAAGATAAAGGGGAATAATTCTGTTATGCGAATTAATTTATTTTATGGATTTTTTAGGTGGAAATCTGTATAACAATATCAGTATATATATATAAAACATATATACACACACATGCATATATACATATATATATATACATATTTATGTATTATTGTTTGTTTAATTGTTTATTTATATATTCTTCATTTTCATCTTGTTTATAAAAAAATTTTTTTATTAATATAAAATAATTTATTTATTTATTCATTATTTATTTATTTATTAATTTATTATTATTATTTTCTTTAATTATTTATTTTTATTATTTATTTATTTTTTAATTTATTTTATTATTTATTTATTTAATATTTGCATGTTATTTGTATACATTTTATATGTGTTTGGATTAATTAATTAATAATGCTAGGTTATGGGGTGACTTATTTTGGTGGGTTAGAAGAGTATGTTGAATATGGTTTTTGGTTTGTGGTTGAATGTGTGTTAGGATGGAAGTTCATATGGAGGGGCCTATTTGATTGTTTGGGTGTGTGATGATTTAATATAGGAGGTAAGTAATGAGTGAAGTGGTGGAAACGGAGTATGATGAGTGTTAGATATGAGGGTTGGTCGGTGGATGAGGGGTAGATATTATAGAATGAATGGTGAGTGGAGCTCGTGACGCTGATTGAGTGAGGGGTTTAATCTGGAGATGAGGATTGATTCTGTGATTCTAAGGTCACCAATGTTTCTGACAGACGCTAAGATGGAGACATGAATATCACGCTGAGTGTTTGAGCAAATCTCTGTGTGTTTGTGGAAAGAGGATATACGGGTATTCAAGTTTTCCTTTATGCGCAAGTGTAGCGGTCTTGTAGTGTTACCGATGTAAAATTTGTCGCATTTATTGCACTGTAGTTTGTAAACACAGTTAGTGCGATGGCACAGACCTGTGTTGGGGATAGGGCAATTGGCCAGGGAGCAGGGTTCGGGTGTGTGGTTAGTACGTTTATTAGATAGATGTTGGCGTAAGGAGGTGCCAGTATGTGTTAGTTGTATGTTAAGGTTTTCCTTATGTATTGCCTTGCGGATGGAGGTGGTGATCTTATCGCTGAAGAAAGGGAGTTTTAAGAAGCATGTGTTAGAGAGAGTGCGGTGTCTACGTGTTTTGGGCTATGGTGGGCTATGGTGGGGGCGGGGTAGCCATTAGTTTGGAGGGTTTGGTGGAAGTTTTTAGTGTGTAATATTTTGTCAGCAGCAGAAGAGCATTTATTTTGTATTCGGGTGATTTCATTATGGGCATAACTTAATTTAGCTTTTGTGGGCAGGGCAGACTTATAAAGTGTATGAAAAGGGTTTTGCAGGCAGGTTTCCTATAGAAGTTAGTATGTATAGAGCCGTCTTCGGTGATGTTAAGATTGAAATCAAGGAGAGAGAGTGAACCGGACTCGTTGGGGTGTTCTATGGTGAATTGTATATGGGGGTCGGTGTTGTTGAAGATGTTGAATATTTGTGTGGCTTCGTCTTGAGAGGATGTAAGGATTAGAATGTCATATACATATATTATTATTATTATTATTATTATTATTATTATTATTATTATTATTATTATTATTATTATCGTTATCATTATTATTATTATTATCATTATTATTATTATCATTATCATTATCATTATCATTATTATTATCATTATCATTATTATTATTATTATTATTATTATTATTATACTAGTTAAAAAGAAATAACTCAGACCAACATTCTAGCCATTTCACGATATAATTTTATTTGATCTCATCAAGACAAGAATCACCAGACGTGGTATATGGCTGGTGGTTTCATAACTAAGCTGGACACCAGCAGCCATCATACCACGTTTTATGATTCTCGTCTTGACGAGACAAAATAAAATTATAACGTGAAATGGCTAGAATGTTGGTCTGAGTTATTTCTTTTTAATTTCTATTCTTGCTCTGTTTTAAACTGAGCACTCTGATTCAAGATTTCCTACAGAAATATATCTATTCCTTGCGGATTCAACACACACTATATATATATATATATATTAATCAATTAAGTTGAAATATGTTGATAAAATGAATTTGAAACCAATATTTTTTACAAAAGTACTTAATACAAAGTAGAGCTTTATAAATATATATATATTGTATTAGTTTTTTAAAAAAGATATTTCACCCCAAACAAGACAGATCGCTACTGTGTCTACAGTGGCGACCTGCCCTCTAAGGTGATACTGAGAATTAGGGAGTAGGTTTAGGGTGTCATCCTAAGTTGGGAGCTGTGCAATGAGATGTCTGTTTACATTAGTTTTAAACCTCTGCATGTCAGTACAGTTGGGGAAACAGGGAGCAGGGATGGAGTTCCAGAGGCTGGCAGCATGAGTAAAGAAGCTGCTAGAGTAGAAGGCTCTCCGGCATCTAGGGACCTCCACAGTGAATGGATGGGGCCTAGCTGATTGTCGGGTTGTTCTAGTGTATTTGCGTCAAGGGGGCACTAGAGCAGCTAGTTCATCGAAGCACAATCCATTGAAGTATTTGTAAAACAAGCACAAGGATGCTACATTGCAGCGATGGAACAGGGGCTGGAGCTTGGTGGATAGTGAGGGACCTATTAAGTTGGCGACTCTTTTTTGGACCTTGCCTAAGAGGGAGAGACTAGTGGATGATACACCAGCCCAGATGTGACAACGATACTCCATACATGGGCGGATGGTGGCTTTGCAGAGATACAGAATAATGTCAGGTGTGAAGAGTTTACTAGCACGGTAGAGCGAGCCCACCTTCTTTGCAGCAGCCTTGGCAATGTCTTCAATGTATTTGTTCCAATTCATGTTACATGTGAATGTTAGGCCGAGTAGTTTGAATGTTGAACTCTCAGGTAGGGTGTTATGAGGGGTGTGCAATAAGTAATGCTCCTGACCCATTTCACATAGCAGTAGATTAATGAAACTTGGCACAGTTATTAGTCTTTCTCTACATAAGAACCACCCAGAGTTATGCATTTCTCCCATCGTTTAGTGCAGCTCTGGACACCGTTTTTGTAGAACACCCCAGATTGGTCCTCCAACCATGTCGTAACTTCAGAAATCAAGGCTGCATCATCTGGGAAACACTTTCCCTTCAAAAACAACTTCATGGCTGGGAAGAGATGAAAGTCAGAAGGTGCAAGATCAGGAGAGTAAGGGGGATGGAGGAGGATTTCATAGCCACACGCCCGTGCTTCTGATCTGGCTACATGCAAGTTGTGGACCGGAGCGTTGTCTTGCAGGAGAAGGATACCTTTGCTGATCTTGCCCCGCCTCTTGATTTTGATAGCTTCTCTTAATTTCATCAAAAGTGAAGCGTAATAGGCTCCTGCAATTGTGGTACCCTTTGCTAGGAAATCTGTCATCACTACTTCGTTCTGGTCCCAGAAGACTGTGAGCATGACCTTGTCAGCGGAGGGCTGCACCTTTGCTTTCTTTGGAGGTTGTGAGCCCAAGTGCTTCCACTGCATTGACTGGGCTTTGGTCTCTGGATCATAGTGATTAACCCAAGTTTCATCCTGTGTAATCAGTCTTTTGAAAAACTTTGACTCATCTTCTTGGCACATTTCCAAATTCATCCTCGAGCACTTGACGTGTTCTTGCTTCTGGAAAGGTATGAGCAACCTGGGAATCCATCTGGCAGATATCTTATTCATATGCAAATGATCATGAATGATAGTTTCCACAGACTCTGTACTAATCCTGACCTCTTGGGCTATTTGGCGAATAGTAATGCGTCGATCTTCCAAAATGGCAGCCTCAACTTGACGGACAGATGCCTCATCAATGGCAGAAGAGGGACGGCCAGGTCTGGGAGCTCTTTCCACAGACTTTCGGCCATGTTTGAATTCACGATGCCAGCGTTTTACAAGGTCATATGATGGGGCATGAGTTTCTTTCATTTCATCAAAAGTCTCCTTTGGTGTGCGCCCTTTCAAATACAAAAACCGGATCACTGCGCGACACTCAACTAGCTCCATTTCACACCTGACTCAGTTCAAACACATGTAAATCAGAAACCACAATTAGTTCAGAGCTGTTTCTTGCAACATAACCCATACAGATATAAATCATGACACATGCAAAATTTCATCTAGATCAGGCAAATGGAAGTGGGTCAGGGACATTATTTATTGAACGCCCCTCGTATTTGCCATGGCAATCGGTGGTTGAAGAGGTTTCTTGTAGTTATTGAAGGAAAGGAGCTTTGTGTTTGCAACATTAAAAGTTACCAACCATTTCTGCCCCCATTTCACTACAGAGTGGAGCTCATTTTATAAGGATTCAGCCATTGCCTCGCATATGTAAGCGTCCGTTTTGCCCACATGACGAGAGCATGGTTACTATACTAGCTGCTCAGTGCATTCCATATTTACTGTTGACTCTATGTTTATAAACTTAACACTCTCTATATATCTCTCTTACTATATATATATATATATATATATATATATATATATATATATATATATATATATATATATAGTATGTCCGGTTATGTTGAAAAGAAATCAATAAAGTGCTCGATCGCAAAAAATTCAGAGCTAAATACAAATAATTTATTTGAACAACTAATTTATTAAACATATGTAACGTATAGTTTTTAAAATAAATTATATATATATATATATATATATATATATATATATACTTCTCTGGTGTGCGTCCTTTCAGAGTGCTCGATTAATTTCGAATTAAAGTTAAAAATTTTAAATTAAGAGCGTAATATTTATTTATTTTGGTACGGCAAAATTAGTACAACATTCGTACCGTCGGTTTCAAGCACAGAAGGACTTAGCCATCCGGCTCTCTTCAGAAGCTGAAGAGAGCCGGATGGCTATGTACTTCTGTGTTTGAAACCGACGGTACGAATGTTGTACTAATTTTTCTGTACCAAAATAAATAAATATAAATATATATATATATATATATATATATAGTCACCACAGACAGCTGTTTCGTTGTTTCACGACATAAGTGTAGCTATATGCAGCGTTTACCATTTGGGAATACCAGGCTCTGTACGTGGGAGGATGTCAACACTTTCCTGCAAAACCTAACGTCCTCATCTCTTCTGACCGGATATACATGTGACTGGGGACTGCTTGTGAATTTAATATTCCCTAGAAACTTCCTTTGAAGGAGGAACCCGGCTTAACCCACCTAGGGTGAATGCTACTTCGCTTCATTTCGTTTCTATATGCAGCGAGTACATCAACCCCGATGAACGTGTGTTTAATTTATTTCCCTATCCCCAAATGTCAAGTGCAAATTTTTGCAATGACAAATAGAGAAAGTCTGAAAGTAAATGTGTCATCTGTTTTCCTGTTTCACAATTTTGAAATGAGGATTGTTATTTTTTCAACTTTTTAATGATTTTTCTTGTGTCAAACTAAAAAAAAAATGTATGTTCCATATGTATCACAAACGTTTTCGATTCTTTGTCAAATCATTTTCAAGTAACAAAAACAAATGAACAAAAAAGCTGGAGAGAAGAAGATAATTTCAAAAAGCAGCCGAGAATGCGTGAAGTCAGTCAGACATAAAACAAAAGCGAATCAATGCGATTCCAGGAGAATGATAAAAATTTAAATTTCGGGACGCTAGAATTAACGTCACAGGATGAATTACATTATGTTAACAATTCTAAAATGTTGTTACTGATTTCATATGTAATGTTATTAATTGTAAGTTGCTGGGTTTTAATAAAGATAGCCTCGAGTATTTTTATTTTTTTTTCAATTGGTTTCAAAATGTATTAACTAAACTAACTAAAATTTGTCTTGAATTTTTTATTTTTTTATTATTATCACTATTCGTAGTATTCATAGCTAGCATTATTATCATTAAAATGAAAAGAAAACTAGATGAGGTGTGAGATAGGAAACTAAATAGAAATCATACAGAGACAAGACACACGTTTTAAGAACAGAGTTCATTTGTCGTCATCTGAAGAAGGGGTTTTTCCTGAAATATTATGTTATACAGACCCCACCATCCAGTGACACTGAAAACAAGTAAGATTTGTAATAAAAACTCATAATCATAATAATAATAAAAAAGGAAAAAACAGAAAAACTCATTTCACTTTTGCATTTGTCTAGTCTTTCTTTCAATACTGATTATATTTGATACATCCACACATTCTAATCGCCTCCTATAAACTATCTATATATAAGAAACAAAAAGTAAAAATAGGTGAGAAAAAGGACTTACCGAGAGTTTACTATTTGATAAAATGAAATGAACTGTCTGTGCCACATCCGCTGCATGCAGCAAATTATGGTAAGGGTTTTTATACTTTGAATAACCGGCCTCCATAGATAAAAGAAACGCATCTAATGCTGATGTGTTTATCTGTGAAGAAGAGAAAGAAAAGCAAATCAACAAACTCTTTTACACGAATTTAAGAAAAACACTCAGAAAAATTGCAGTTTTATATTTGCAAATAACAATGATAAAAATCTTGTTTTTTTTTAAAACAGTAAATTTTTTAATAGTTTTTTTTAATTCAATAAAATGCAATGGGATGGAATTGCCAAAATAAATCATCTATAATACTAAAATTATGAAACAACTTCACGTGTGTATGTGTGTATTTCTTGTGTCAATGAAAATTTAATAATTGCACTATGAATTATTATTTTTTTATTTAATAATAAATTAATTAATTGAATATTTATTGAAATAAAAAAAAGCAATTGCATAAAATAAAAATAAATTGTAAAAATTCTATTTAAAAATAATTTAGTAACGCAAAAATGCATTTCGATTTTTTCGTAAGTCATTTAATCTAGCTTTAAAATTCTTAGCAAATCCTCATTTAAAAGATTAAAATAACATTTTATAAATAGTGATTAAAATAACATTTTATAAATAGTGATTAAAATAACATTAACAAAATTAGTTATAGTTTTATAACACTTTGAGTTAATGACAAATAATTTAATTTAACTGTCGAAATCCCATTAAAAAATAATTTGGTAAAAAAAAAATGTATGGCATATGAAAAACAGTGAAACACAAATGAAAGCAAAAAGACTCCCGGGTAACACCGGGTAGATACAGCAAGTTTTAAGATTAATATAAAAAATACTCTGAATTTGAAATGCTTAAAAAAATCAGTATAATGATTATAACTGCATAATGAATAAATATGTCGATAAAATGAATAAATTGGTATCATTTGACATAACGTTTTGATAACATAGATTCTCTCAGCCAATAGAAGTAGGAGGTAAACATTCTGTTTGTTTGTTCAACATCATTTACTGTTATAGTCATTTCTCTCTTAGACAAACTTTGAACGCACAAACGTACAATAGTATGTTAATGAGATCGACTGATCAATATCTTAGAATGGGTATTGCATAAAAGAGCAATTGATGAAGTGATGCTTTTTTAAATTGATTCGAGATATATTATGTTTTATAGCAGGGATTACCTGACGTTGCCCGGGTATCATGTATGCAGAAAATACTGAAACTTTTTACACATGCAGCAGGTAAAATAAATGATATGGTTGACATGTCAATTATGTATAGAGCGCAAAACTTTATGTCAGAACAGAAAACAAGTTTTGTTTGTAATTAATGAAGTTTGAATTCTTTGAAGTTGATCCTGGATAGACTTGGATAGAACTGCGCAGAGTACACTTCCTACTTGGACTGAACCTGGATCACTACCCACATTCAAACTTACATTACTTTATGCACCACATCGAGGAGGTTTATATGTAAAACAAATTTCAACTCAGCTAAGAAATGAGTAGTGGTGTACATACAAACAAACAGACAAGCATACAGACATAAATCATATTTTATATAGTTAGATTAAATGTTGGTAAATAGAGTTTTGGGCAGAAAAAAGTAAACTTTCGGTGTGTCGTCCCAGAACCTTTGACTTATTCAGGCTGATAGTAAGCCAAAAATTCTTGCAGCTCTGTGAGAAGTGGTCCAACAGTGCCTGCGTCATACGTAAACAGCATGTCTCTAATGAGAATATCACATACCTTTGTTCTGGCTCTGAGGCAGGCAAAGTTGAATAGCCTGCCGTCTGATTTGGTACGTATATAGATTTGCAGAGCTAAAGATGTGTTTCGGGAGGACGGCAAAGAAGATCCCGAAGAGTGTTGGAGCAAGAACACACCCTTGCTTGACTCTGCTGCAGATACTGAAGGGGTTGGAGGAGCTCCCACAGAACTGGACTATCCCCTTATTGTTGGTATGGAAGGACTCTATTATGCACTGCAGTTTCGGTGGACAGCCGATCTTTGGGAGGATCTTGAACAGGCCATCTCTGCTGATAAGGTCAAACACCTTGCGCCTTGATGAAATCTATGTAGGCAACGTACAGGGGTATCTGCTGTTCCCTGCACTTCTCCTGGAGTTAGTGTAAGGAAAAGACCATGTCTACCGTTGATATTTCTGCTTGGAACCTGCACTGTGAATCACAGTTCGGGTTCCAAGCAGAACTATCAACGGTAGACATGGTCTTTTCCTTACAATAACTAGTAGAGTAGCGTAGACACGTTCTGCCAGTTTCGGCAAACGGATCAAGATAACCCGAGCAAAGATTTTGATGACAATACTGAGTAGGAAGATGTCTCTGTAGTTGTTACAATCGCTTCTCTCACCCTTGTTCTTGTAGAGGACAAATATATATCTCCTTCTTCCTTTTTTTGTCTTGTGCTGTTTATTAAAAAAAAACGAAGACGCTTTGCAATTGAATCAAATAACTTTCCCGCTGCAACAATTTCAATAGTGATCGATCCACTGTAGAAATAGGTATGCATATGTAAATATACAGTATTAAAAATAAAAGCTCAGCATAATCTGTTCAATATTTTGAAAATTTTTCAATTGGATGTATAGTTCTCCTTGTTTCTGGATCAATGATGTGTAAGATTGTCTGAAATTCCTATTGATTGGTTTAAGGTTAGTTTATTCTTTAAGAATGAATGGGAAAGTCTTTCCAGTGTTTATTAGATTGAAACAATTGTAAGTTAAACGTTATCTAAAGAATATCATGTCATATAATAAATAGATGATTTCTATGAGATTCTATTAATGAAATGTATTTTTCATTTTAATAAAGATGACTTCTGAAATTTGCAGTCATTTTGTGGTAATTAGATTTTTGTGAAGAAACTATCATATGCATGCTCATGGTTCTAGTCATCTTGAAACCTTTTAATTTGTCCAGATCCCTTCCGTCAGGGATGTCCATTTTCATTTGTGTTTTAACTATATGTAAACATACAGTATTAAAAATAAATGATATTCACAGGCTAAAGGTAAATCCGGCCCTACAAGGGATTACTTTCGCAGTCGCTTGCACCACCTTAAAGTACTTTGCCTATGTCAATGCTATGAGGAGTGCCAAGATTAGACATGGAAATCAAAGTATGAAATGGTAACAGGGATCCAAATGAACTGGGATAAGTCTGTTGACTTGTTCACTGGTGTTTGGAATGTTGTATCTCTTCCAGCACTCTTTAGCTGGAGTAACAGGCTTTGCAAGATATTCAGCATCTGGTTTGGTCCTGCTCTCCACCTACAATCTTTCATTAAAGGGGAGGGAATAGGTATGTAATTTGCTCATCCTATATCGACTTTCAGTGCTTCTAATACTCTATTTACATTCAATTTTGCATATTGTATACAGTACGTCTGGGTTTAAATATGTAATTCATTGTGCGACTTGATTTTGTTGAATGTGGAATTTACGGTTAGTATGATTGAGGTGTTTTGCTGATTTTTATGGTCAATAAATTTTAAGAGGTCTTCACCAGAAGTTAAGTTGGTTCAGATAAATTAGATCAGTATTTCTTCACCCTCTCCCTTTCGACTTTGTGCCAAATTTTGTAATATTTTACAAATAAATATTGTTTCCTTTTGTATTGAAGATGTTGAAAAGTGTAAGGCTGAAGACGATTATAGAAGTTGAAGCGGTTGTTGGTAATTTTGAGGACATGTGTGTCTGAATAATCCTGATGTTTTTTCACATTAAAACAAAATATTCTCCCCTAAAAGAAGTAAGAAATGTAGCAATTTGATTCTTACAACCTACCTTGAACTTTGTGAGCAAATCGTATTTTTGAAGGAGTTCATGGCCAACGTATTTTAATGCATGGCTATCTTCATTTGTTGTAAAAACATCAAAAGACCAGTCATCAAGTTTCTAGAATGAAAAGGAAAAAAACATCCATCAACAATTTTGAATGTTCAAAATCATGAGTCGTGGAATTCGTATGATTCAATTTATTCAAAAAATGAAATCAAGATCAAAGAAAATGTTTTAAAATAGCTTCACACGATTTCTATCAGTTTTATGAGATGCATGGCAAAAGCTTTTACAAAAGCTTTACATATATATATATATATACACACACATATGGTCGGCAGGTCAGTTATATATAGCCACACTGATGAATCTATATAAGACGAAACAAGCGCTTGTCTGTAGATATAAAATATTTAGTTATTAAATCATAATTAATTGTTTTGATTTAAAGCTGTAATGCAAAAGTTATCTTCCCTGTCAAAAGCTGAGATTGAATCCTCTTAAGAGACAATTTGCAGTATTTATATTTCTCATTCATACAACCTAATTGTTGGACGCATGGATATAGATGTTGTGTTATAAGAGCTGAGGACTAAGGTTCGAATTGTGCGGTCGGTGGGTCAGTCACATCTTTATAAGCCAAAAATGTGCTTGTCTATGGATGTAAAATATTAAATTATAATTTTATTCTTTTTCAGAGTATGTAAATCAAAGCTGTAAATTTCTGCACTGACGATTTGGTAACCATCTGACTATAATGACACTGACTATCAAACAACAAAGACATGTTCGACGATAGTTTAATCACTAGAAGAACGTAAACTCCATGGGTATCTCATTCTCTAGATCACTCTTTGTTGGAGATCTTCCTGTGACGATATGCAAAGGACAAGATGGTCTTGGCTAAGCCAAAAAAGTTTACAGGCATTAAACGAAGCCATTACTGATTGTGTAAATGCAATCCCTTAAGAAATATGTGAGCAGATAATAGTATTCTTTGCAGTGAAATTAAATACAATATTTAAAGACTATATATAAAAATTACTAAACAGTAATATTGTTTAGAGACTATATGAGGAAATAACCGTTTTATATTTTTTAGGGACTATATGCAAAATAACTGTTTTATATTGTTAAGAGACTATACAAAAATAACTGTTTTATATTGTTTAGAGACTATATGCAGAAATAATTGCTTTATATTGTTTAGAGACTATATGAGGAAATAACTGTTTTATATAGTTTATGGACTATATAAGGAAATAAGCGTTTTATATTGTTTATGAACTATATGAGGAAATAACGGTTTTATATTGTTTATGGACTATATGAGGAAATAACTGTTTCTGTTTTATATTCTTTAGAGATTATATGCAGAAATAATTATTTTATATTGTCTAGAGACTATATACGGAAATACACTGTTTTACATTGTTTAAGGACTATATGTGGAAATGACTGTTTTATATTGTTTAGAAACTATATGCGGAAATAACAGTTTTATATTGTTTAGAGACTATATACGGAAATACACTGTTTAATATTCTTTAAGGACTATATGCGGAAATGACTGTTTTACATTGTTTCGAGACTATATGCAGAAATGACAGTTTTATATTATTTAGAGACTATATATAGAAATACACTGTTTAATATTGTTTAAGGACTATATGTGGAAATGACTGTTTTATATTGTTTAGGGACTATATGTGGAAATACACTGTTTTATATTGTTTATAATATTTTATAACCAGGTTTATAGGCAAAAGTTCTCTGGAAAATGTGCTATACTGTGACTTGGCTGATGATAATTTAGCAGAGTAGAATACAATGGGTCTGCATTGGGCATCCAACTTTTGTTTTACTATTGCACCTTCTCTAGCATCCAAGGGATCTGTTGTCAGGTATATCCTGTTCTAAAGTAAACATAAAGGTGAAGTTAGCTAGTGCTGTCCTGGCTGCTTGGAAAGCCTCTATTTGATTGCCTTTCAGAGAGATACTTACGTTTTTTTGATGTAGGAGGTTGATCAATGGGTTAAGGATGGAATAAATCTTTGGTAGAAGTTAAGCATCCCCAGAAAGAGTCTTAGCTGTTTGGTTGAGCAGTGGAGCAATTTTGTTACCGTCTGTGTGGTGCCCCCCCCCCCCAAATCCATGTGTTTTGAACTGAGTTCAAATTTGTTCAGATTAAATCACTTTTGCCAGGACAACTTCTGCTCCAGTCTGCCCAGCAGTCACACAACTTTGGGCCAACCTAGAATGACCAGACCTGCATGCTCCTTCAACCTCAGCGATGTCCACCTTTGACTATCAATGTTGGAGAACTAACCTCGATCGATCAAACCTATTGAGCCCCTCTTTCTTGAACCTCGGTGACGTTCACGTTCAACTACCAACGTTGGAGGAGTAACATGATCAGACACTCCTCGTCAATCTTTGTGTGACTCTGCCAGCTAATGCCACCGTCTTTCATTACCTGTACCTTTACGGTTTAATAAACCAGTTAATTTGTTCTTTAAAATTTAACTCCTATGTTTGCCATTTTTTTGTGTTTCTAAATAGTTGTAAGATCAATAACCATAATCGAACCCTGAAACCCTAATAAATGTTTTTTCTTAGATGGATATTTTTTATCACCTATGTACTAATTATTTTATATATTCTTCCTCGAATTTGTTCATCTTTTAAATGTTCTCAATTCCTCAACTTTTGCTCTGTTGTTATAACTTCATATTTTCTTTACTGGAAGGTGATTATGAGTAAGCATTGGTCTTTCCTTGAATCATTTAAAAAGTTTTGTACCATCACATAAAATTTTTAATCATCATCATCATCATCATTATTTTCTTCTTCTTCTTCTTCTTCTTCTTCTTCTTCTGTTTAATGCCCATTTAACATGCTGACATGTGCTGGATGGCTTTTAGAAATTGACTTCCAAAGTAACCTATCACTGATCAGGTTTTTATTTATCCCTCTTTCTCTCAAGTGCATCCTGATCCCTTCCCCCATGTTTCCCTTGTCTTTCCCCTGCCAACTGACCTTACAATCTCAACTCTTCTACATTTACTAACCCAATCACTCTCATCTATTCTTTCGATGTGATCAAACCAACACAGTCTCCTGTTTTGTACACATCTCCCTATACTATCTTTCTTCTTCATACAAAGAAGCAGTTCTATTATTGGTAAAAAGCAGCTGTCAATCAAATTTTGCTATTTGGCTTACTCGAGACATATTTTCCTGCTTGTATGCCATACAATTCTTTAACTGACACACATTTACTAGAGCACCTGCTTCTTCTTTATGCACTTTTCCAGGTACAATATGACATTTGAAAATAGTCAATAGAAAGTTTATATTTTCCTATTTCTGAACGATTGTTCAGAAATACTCAACCACAAAATAAATATTGATTTTACTTATGTATGCATGAACAGGATCAATCTATTCACCATATTGAGAGATTGCGTATGACAGCATGTAACTTATTTAACAGTATAGTAAACAATATATCAGTCTGGTAAACACATTATATAATTTTTCGCTTTTTATGTTTGATTTTATCAGCAAAATCTTTCTAAAAAGGTTGTTTCACTCTTGCTTGATCTGATCATGAAAACAAGAAACAAATAGCCAGATTGGGGTGGGGGGGGGGGCGCACACCATGGAACAGCTGCTCATGGCTCATTGGATCATTTATGAATGTAGATATTTTTACTCAAACTTGAATAAACTAGTTTAATCTAAATCATATCAAGCTTACATAGGATAAACCTCATCTTGGTTATCTGTGTGGCATGATGATGATGATCATCATCATTATCATCATCATCATCATCATGATTTAAGGTTTATTTTACAGGCTGGAATGTGTTGGACGACTTTTAGAAATCAACTATCAAACAAACAAATCTCTGGCAAAATCTTTATCCCTTTTTCTCTCAAGTGCATCCTGATCCCTTCCTCCCATGTTTCCTTTGGCCTTCCCCTACCAACTGATCCTGCTACCTCAACTGTTCTACATCTACTAAGGCAATCACTCTCACTCAGTCTTACACTGTGACCAAACCAAAAGAGTCTCATGTTCTCTATCTTTTTCCCTATACTGTTCAGATTTAACTTTCCTCTGAGGTCATCAGATTTAAGCCTGTCTTTAAGACTCACATTACACACCCATCATTCTCATATTATTTCTCTACATGCAACATATATTCTCAATCTTTACTGGCCAAGTTTTATTATCATACATCATCACACTGCGTACATATGTCCAATAAACTCTTCCCTTGGTCGATTGGTCCACAGTCGTAATGCTCCTTTCGTTAGTAATGGCAGAAGTTACCTAAACTTAGCCTATCCACTCTGAACTCTTACAATCACGCCAGAACCAGTTCCTCCTTGATGCAAATAAACAAGCACGTATGTCCATTCAATTTGGGCAATGAAAATGCTATTTCCAATGTAAGCATGACAGACAGACAGACAGACAGACAGACAGACAGACAGACAGACAGATCGATCGATGGAGCTTATTATAGAGATGCATTTAAAAATACTTTTGCAATTAGTAAGACTGAAAAAAAGAATTTAAATTAACATAATAAATGAGTCATTTTGGTTTTTAAAATTAGTTAAGAAAAATTATATATACTAGCAAATATATGTTCCCTCTCATCAAATATTTTTGCTTGTATATATAATGAAAGTGTAAAACGTGGGAGGATGGTACATGACGAACTAACATATACTACACAGCCCCACCCCAAGTAGGTAATGCCTAGAGAATTCCCTCTCCCTCCCCCAAATAGGAGGCAATGCATAGGAGAATAATATCATGACAACAGATACTACCTCCCCACTTATGCTATTTCAGCTGATTGTACAATAGTACAATAGTCTGCAATTGTATCGTTTCGGCTTTAGACACAGATTCCTTTCCATTATTATTGGATATATAAGACACACTAGACGTACCCGTGATCCGTTGGATCATAACCATTAACACTATTTATTCTATTCTGATTTCATTTGAAATTTCATAAACTGTGACATATCTGTTGAGACATTCTTCTTGCATAAGTAAAACTAATGTGTTTTTAGTTGGAGTTTTTTTTTGAATATCAATTCCCTTGACTTTAGACATTCAAATACCTTAACACTTTCACTGTTTCTAACAGGCAATCTTTTTGCAGAATTAGAAAAGACATTGGGTTTTACTATTTGTGTATGACTAAATCAGGCACGCCCAAGGCAGGACCACTCGCGGCTGCTGCTGCTTTTCTAGAACTATTTCTAGAAAAGCAGCAGCAACCTTTTCATTTCTAGAAAAGCAGAGCAACTTTTTCATCATATTCAAGGCAATCTCTGCCCGTCAGATCGAAATGAACTGAAATATTGTCTTGCGGTATTATTTTAAATAAAAAATGAAACGGATTTAATCACAACTTTCAGCGATAACGATTATATTAAATCAAAAGTTTATTTTTGGTAAATTCTCGATTTTTGTTTTAATATTTACTCTTAAGCTGAAAAAAAAAGTTTATTTAGTATTTACTTCTTACAAAAATGTTCGGACTAAATTTTAAATAAAAACAAATGACAACTTTATTTAAAATTTGATTTTTTTTTAACACAATAACAAATCTACATAAGTAGAACCAAAATTAAAAAATCTTCGTAAAAAGTAAACAAAAATAATTTTTTCAGGCGTAAGAGTAATAAAAAAACAAAAAATAGCAGTTAAAATTTTATTAAAAAAGAAACTGTCCACTTAAGTTTTAAGAAAAAAAATAGGAACACATGTAATTCATTATCGACTACTGCTTGTTTTTTTACCAATTTAATACTGTCTTTACTATTTAAAAAATTAAACTGGTGTACCAAAAAATAAACACCCTCTTTTCTTCAAACATAAGGGGGGAAGCAGTTCCTTTTTTATTTTCTATTTTTAGAAAACAGTTATTTGTTTTTATTTAAAATTTTGTCCGAACATTTTTGTAAGAAACAAACAATGTTTTGTTCAAGCTCAAGAGGGAATATTAATTCTTAAAAAATCGAGTTTGACAAAAATAAACTCTCGATTTCACATAATCGTTATGGCTGATAGTTGTGACTAAATCCGTTTCATTCTTTATTATAATACCGCAAGACGATATTTCAGTCCATTTCGATCTGACGGGCAGAGATTGCCTTGAATATGACGAAAGGTTACTCCGTTGACGTGCCTCTATTTCTAGAAAAGCAGCAGCAGTGGTCGTGTCTTGGTCGTGCCTGATTTAATCGTACACAAATAGTATAACTGAAAGAAATTGTCTCGTCAATCTGTTTAAACCATTTGTGGTGGCTTTTCGTTATGATTCCAAGCGTTCCAATTACAACGGGAATCACTTTTACTTCTTTACATTTCCATAGTCTAAATAATTCCTATTTCAGGTCTTGATATTTATTGATTTTTTCGTGTTCTTTCTCCTGCACTCTGGTATCGAAGGGGCAGGCTATATCAATGATTAAGAAAGTTCTCTTGTTTTTGTTTAGAAATATTAAGTCGGGTTAGAATGTTCAAGAACTGATGTGGTGCTAGCATAGGGCATTCAGATACAATACGCACTAAGGTTTCTTTCATTACAGAATCGGCATATCAGCGTTTCTGCAGTTTTGTCAATGTAATTTTTGATGGACCTAGTGCGAGTGACTTGATCCTGGGCTGTCATTAAGGTGCTCTCAGTAGATCTTGACCAACCAATTCCAGTTGTCATTATCTCTAAATGCAGTATTCTTAAAGAATACACCGTGTAGTTTCTTTCCAAATAAGTTTAACCCTCTCTCTTGTAACCTGTGATTCTTTTTCACCCTAGTTCTTAGTATTTCTTCTCTTTTCACTTCACAGAGGAAGAATCTCATTACTTTCAGAAATATATTTATATAGACAACCTTCTTCTATATTCACAACATCTTCAATACTAAGTAGACCTCGAACACATTTCTTTCTAGGTATATACAATCGATCGGCATCTCCTTTCTTTGCAAAAGCTCCATAAATTGTAAGCATTTTTCATGTTTTGGTATCCAAATATTTTAGTTCATCTACATTCCAGTCAAGTATACCGGCAGTATATCGAATAATAGCTACTGCTATGGCATTGATAGCATAGATTGTATTTCGACTGTGGAGGTGTGATTTAAGAATAATCCTTACTCTTCTGTTGTACTCAGTGTGACCTGGTTTTTCATTTCCTTGTTTTTAATCTTATCTGCCTCCAGTATTCCCAAGTATTTGTAGCCCCTCTCACTGTCTACATTCTTTATCAGATCTGTTGTTAGGAGTTCAAGGCCATCTGAGTGGACAAGTTTACCCCTTTTTTCAACAAGAATGGCACATTTAGTGATGTCAAATTCCATTGGTATGTCGTCACTAAATAATTTAACCGTATTCATTAAGGTATCAAGTTGGGTTTCATTCTGACAAAAAGCAAAGGAGAAAGACTATCGCCCTGGAAAATTCCTCTCCTGATTTTCACTTTACCTAATGAAACACCTCTTGAAGTTAAATTGGTTTTCCAATTGTTCATGCTATTATTTAAAGCTGTTTGAATGGTGGGGCTATTCCGAAAATATCCAGGCATTTGTGTATCCATGTCAAATGCTTTCTTATAATCCACCCACTCCATGGCAAGGTTAGTAGTTCTTTGTTTGCAATTTCTCAGGATCATTTTATCGATCAGAAGCTGATTTTTGGTACCATGTGATCTTTTTTGGCAGCCTTTCCGTTTCTTGGGCAGCAAATTGTTTTAGTTAAAATGACCATAAATACTTTCAGACAATATGCTAGTGAAAAGTTTCCACATAACTGAGAGGCAAGTGACTAAAGTTTGTCACTTCACCTCCTTTTGGTTTTATCTTTTATGATCAAAACTGTGGTGCCTTTTGTCAGCCATTCAGGGAAGCTACCTGTCGTCAAACAGCCATTTATCATTTCTGCAAGACGTGGGTGAAGAGTCAGAAGGTTTTTAAACCAGTATCCCTGGACTCCATCAGGTCCAGGTGCTTTCCAATTTGAAAGTTTTTTAACCCTCTCCTTCAGCATCTCATCAGTGACGTTTATATTCGTTTGTTGTTCTACTATAGAGGACAACTCCCTTTCAATATCTTTGATCGATTCTGCATAATCTTGATGCTTTACTTCCTTTTCCCAAATGCCTTTCCAGAATGCACTAGATTGGTCAGCATCAGGTATAACGTCATTCCCTCTTTCAATTCCTTCTAGTTGTTCAAAAAGGAGATTCTGGTTGTTCTCAAACAGTCTGTTTTGTCCATACTGCTGAATTTTGTCGCTGTAATATTTAACTTTGGCAGTCTTAGCTACGACACGCTGTTTCAGTTCTTCAATTACACACTTGAAACTTTTTTGGTGTATGTAAAACTTACGGACTAGTCTTTCACAAGCGCTCTGACTTTTGAGTTCGCCATTTTCGACAGCTTGCACTTTACTTAAATCCTTTCTAAGTTGTGTTATCTGACAATTTAAATGTTTCCTTCGCTAGGGCTCTTTCTCTACTTCTTTATTCCGTTTTTCTACTCCGAGTAGATTTGACACAGTATTGGCAGCATCTTTAATAACTTTATTACACTGATCAAGATTATTTACTAATACAAATGGCAAGACTTCATTTACTTTGATGGTGACAGTTTTAAGTCTTTTCTTATCGACAAATCTCAGGTTCGGCAGCTGTTCTAAATTGTCAGCTCTTAGCTTCTTGTCTAACAATCTGAAAACATCAATATCTTATTCTATCATCCCATGTTCTATCATATGTTTTACGATTGCATCTGTGGAAACAGCCTGATTACGATTAGTTACAATATTTTCGCTCTCAGAGTTTGTTGTTGTTTCTACCCTAGACTTTTCTTCAACGACATCAAGTTTATTTATTTCCCCGAGCGCATCTAAGTCTTCTCTCTCAATTTCTCTTTTTAGTTATTTAATTTCAATAGCAAATAACCATTCATTAGTTCTAATCACTCGAGCTTATCCTGCAAGGTTTTGTTCTGATAGTTCAAACAGGCCTAGCTTATTCCAGCTTTGGTGCATTCGCTGTCTATATTGTCTCTTAAGAGGATCACTCTTCAAGTAACATTTCATCAAAATTCTATTTAAGACCTTAGTCCAATTAGTTCTAGTTTTAGTGTTAGTATTTCGAGAGTTTCGCTGGATGACGACTTGAGAAGCCTTGTTTGTTCCCCTGCCGGACGTGGGGCCTGTACTTGACACTCTGGACTCACATACATCGTTTTCGGTTTGATAATTTTTAACATTATTATTATTATTGTTATTGTTATATAGAAATATTATTATATAGCATTATCATTATTATTATTATCATTATCATTATCATTATTATTATTATTATAGAAGTAAAGAGACTTATTATTTTGTGGTTTTTACATATGTGTTTTTGTAAATAAACACATATGTAATAGCCATGCTGAAATAAAAGTGTCATTCTTTTTCCAGAAACATTCAGTAATATAAGAAAATGGTTGAATCAACATAGAGTGAAGGAGGGCGAGAGAAATACATAGATAGTTAAGAGAGAAATGGGTGACTTGTTCAGTTAATTATAAATTAGAACAATTAAAATATATTTTCCAAACATAACTCAATCCCAAAACTAAAGCACATTTTAGCATATAAATCATATTCTTAAAGTATATATATAATAAAACCCTGGGATAACAAATATTGATAAATTCACATTTCGCATAATAATAGGTAATTCAACTTTGTGTTAGTGGGCAGCATTTGTTAATTTAAGCATATTCCATGAACTATGATGTGTCTATTTAAGCAGTTCAATATTTTTCTAAAATTCTATCAACGGTTTGTTTGTCAGATGAAAATGTAATTTTTAATAAAACATGTCTCTCCTTTAGTTTCCAAACTTTCTTTATTCTCTCCTTAATTTAATTTCCTTTTATTTAGTCTCTATTTTAGTTTCCAAATTATTTTAGCCTCTCCTTTAATTTCCAAACTTTCTTTAGTCTGTCCTTTAGTTTCAAATTTTCTTTAGTGTCTCCTTTAGTTTCCAAATTTTATTTAGTCTCTCTTTAAGTTTCTATACTTTTTAGTCTCTCATTTAATTTCCAAACTTTCTTTAGTCTATCCTTTAGTTTCTAAATTTCTTTAGTCTCACTTTAATTTTCATACATTTCATTCCTCTGCTTTAGTTTTTAAATGTTTCTTTAGTCTCTCCTTTAATTTTCAAATTTCCTTAGTCTCTTCTTTAATTGCCAAACTGTCTTAAGTCTCACTTTTTATTTATAAAATGTCCTTAACCTTTTCTTTGGTTTCAAAACTTTTTTAGTCTCTCCTTAATTTTCCGAACTTTCTTTAGTCTCACCTAAAGTTTCCAAGCTTTCTTTAGTCTCACCTAAAGTTTCCGAGCTTTCTTTAGTTTCTCCTTAATTTTCCGAACTTTCTTTAGTCTCACCTAAAGTTTCCAAGCTTTCTTTAGTCTCACCTTAATTTTCCAAGCTTTCTTTAATCTCTCCTTAATTTTCCAAGCTTTCTTTAGTCTCACCTTAATTTTCCAAGCTTTCTTTAGTCTCACCTTAATTTTCCGAGCTTTCTTTAGTCTCACCTAAATTTTCCGAGCTTTCTTTAGTCTCACCTAAATTTTCCGAGATTTCTTTAGTCTCAC
This sequence comes from Sepiola atlantica, assembly GCA_963556195.1. Lineage (NCBI taxonomy): Eukaryota > Metazoa > Mollusca > Cephalopoda > Sepiida > Sepiolidae > Sepiola > Sepiola atlantica. The sequence continues at coordinate 35,208,734 of OY744534.1, forward strand.
CTTAATTTTCCGAGATTTCTTTAGTCTCACCTTAATTTTCCGAACTTTCTTTAGTCTCACCTTAATTTTCCGAACTTTCTTTAGTCTCACCTTAATTTTCCGAACTTTCTTTAGTCTAACCTAAATTTTCCGAACTTTCTTTAGTCTCACCTTAATTTTCCGAACTTTCTTTAGTCTCACCATAATTTTCCGAACTTTCTTTAGTCTCACCTAAATTTTCCGAACTTTCTTTAGTCTCACCTAAATTTTCCGAACTTTCTTTAGTCTCACCTTAATTTTCCGAACTTTTTTTAGTCTCACCTAAATTTTCCGAACTTTCTTTAGTCTCACCTTAATTTTCCGAGCTTTCTTTAGTCTCACCTAAATTTTCCGAACTTTCTTTAGTCTCACCTAAATTTTCCGAACTTTCTTTAGTCTCACCTTAATTTTCCGAACTTTCTTTAGTCTCACCTTAATTTTCCGAGCTTTCTTTAGTCTCACCTTAATTTTCCGAGCTTTCTTTAGTCTAACCTAAATTTTCCGAACTTTCTTTAGTCTCACCTAAATTTTCCGAACTTTCTTTAGTCTCACCTAAATTTTCCGAACTTTCTTTAGTCTCACCTTAATTTTCCGAACTTTCTTTAGTCTCACCTAAATTTTCCGAACTTTCTTTAGTCTCACCAAAAGTTTCCAAGCTTTCTTTAGTCTTTCCTTTAGTTTCCATACTTTCTTTAGTCTCACCTAAATTTTCAAAACTTTTATTTTGTCTCTGTTTTAGTTTCCAATTTTCTTTAGTGTCCCCTTTAGTTTCCATACTTTTTAAGTCTCTTTAAGTTTTAATTTTTTATTAGTCTCTTTTAATGACCAAACTTTCTTAATCTTTTTTTTTTGTTTCAAAACTATCTTTAGCCTCTCCTTTAGTTTTCAATCATTCTCTAGTCTCTACTTTAGTTTAAAAACTTTCTTTAGTCTCATTTTTTGTTTCTAAACATTCTTTAGTCTCTCTCTTATTTTCCATATTTTTTTGTCTCTTGTTTAGTTTTAAAATTTTTTTTAGTCTCACAAACTTTCTTTAGTTTCCAAACTATTATAGTCTCTCTGTTAGTGTTCAAACATTCTGTAGTCTCTACTTTAGTTTCCAACTTTTGTTAAGTATCTACTTCCGTTTCCAAACTTTCTTTAGTCTCTTCCTTTAGTTTCCAAACTTTCTTTAGTCTCTCGTAAAAGAGAGACTCTATCATTCTTTAGTATCTCCTGTAATGTTCAAACATTTTCTAGTTTACTCTATTAGTTTTTAAACATTCTTTAGTCTCTTATTTTTTTCCAAATACTTTTTTAGCTTTTTCTTTAGTTTCTAAACTTAGGTTACCTCTTCGGGAATAATTTTAAACACAGACACTTATAATCTAAGTAAATATAGAAAAACACAAACGAAAAATGAATTATTTTTTAACCTCTTGCCTCTTTAAAAAGATATATTTTAGCAAAGAAAAGAAAAATATGAATTTGGAAGTGATTGTGTGGCGGACATGTGAGTAATAATCTCATAGTTTATTATAAACATCAACAAATATATTCTACCTCTAGTCGCATATATTTGCTAGACTGGGAGTATGATATAACGACAAAAGGACATATGCTACACTAACCACCCTCACCCCAAAAAAACATTGAGTAAGTAATGCCTAGGAAGAATGTATCATGATGAAAAAACAGATACTATACTACCCTACCCTCTGAATTGAGCATTAAAAGATAGTACATTAGTCTCAAATAGTATAGTAAACTGAATTGAGCATTAAAAGATAGTACAAAAGTAGATTAATAACACTAAAAGTATACTTTTGGAATCAGCCAGATACCAAATCGCGATTAGTGATAGATTTAAGATTGCAAAAACCTAAACTAGAACTAATTTTGTTGAAAGAAGCTTGTTTAAATTGGATATAAATTGTTTCTAATGTTTATAATATTCTATCTTCCTTATAATATATTAATTCATATTATCAGATTTTTCCTGAATTTGATGCAAGACTCCTTGTAAACACTTATTATCATTATTATTTATTGAAAGGAGATAAGCCATACGAAATAAAATTGGATGTAAGTATGATGTTGCTTGAATTTCTTCATTTTACAATTTCCTACAGAATTATTGCCTAATTCTTTATTAGTGAACTTATACACCTTATATGACATTAAATATTGCGATCAAACTCTTGTTTTCATTTGCACATAAAGAAAGTGGAGAAAAATCTGATAAAAGCTACATTTATATAAACGTTCTCGAAAGTTTTAATATTTAAACAAATAAAAAGTAATCCTGCTAACATAAAATAAATAATTTGCTACCCCTTTCCCTCCCCCAAACAAAACAAAACAAAATGCAGATTACAAAAAATATAACAAAAAGTAAAAGAGTCTCGGCCAACTCCTGGTAGATACATATAGTTGTTTATAATAAGCTGTTTAATGTTATATTGAGGGTTTTCATGATTGGCCTAATGGATGCCACCACAGACGATGGAATCGACTTTGCTGAGTTCAAATTGTATCAGATATAGTGTTCATATAAGGGCAAAATGATAAATACATTTCCACAGCAACTTGCCTTCAAATTAATTGTATGCAGTATACAATAAATCGTTTACAATACGTATTGCGTTTTCGAATGAAATAATCCCCCAAATAGTCGAAATCAAAGCAAAAGTAATGTTATTAACTCAGATGTGGAGAAAATATTTTTCGAAAGCACATGAAGGTACTGGTGTGATTGCAAGAGTTAGGAGTGGATGGAGTAAGTTCAGGGAACTTCTGTCATTACAAACCAGCAGAGAGTTACCAAGAGAAAAGTCTATCATGCATGTGTGCTCAGTGTGATGATGTTGTTGTTGTTGTTGGCATCCGTCTGTCTCAGGAGACAATGGCGTTCTGCACCTCAGATTTGTCCATTGATGAATTGCAGCGTCTGCTGTGACTGTGCAAGCCTATCCTGGATCGACAGGCTCTGTTGCAGTTGCCACAGATGTAGGTGGTGTCTGGTTGCGAAAGCTCTGTTGTAGCCCTCTGCCATCTGTGCTCTCTCCTCTCCCTTCACTGCTGGTCTCTCCTCTCCTCACTCCTCCTGCAGCATGCCTTTGCAGATCTTCTCCAGTGGTTTCGATCTTCAGCGACGGACTCCTAGCCTATTGGGTCGATGTCGCCTATCCTCATGTCTCGCTTGCAAACATCCTTGTCGCATAGGACAAGTTTTCCTACTGGTCTGGAGCCGGTTGCGAGCTCTCCATAGAGAACAATTTTTGGGGATCCTCCCATCGTCCATTCGCCTGGTATGGCCAAGCCACCGGAGTCGTCGTTGGGTGAGCAGAGCGAACATGCTTGGGATGTCCGCCTGATCAAATACACTGTTGTCTGTGATATGGTCCTGTCAGGTGATTCCTAAGATTCTCCTGAGGTTGGGCAGGTGGAAGGTGTTGATGATGTATAGAAGTGAAAACTGATCAGTGAGGGTTGAGGATATGTGTTGCATAGAGAAATCGTATGAGAATGACATGTGTAATGTGAGTCTTAAAGATAGGATTAGATCTGATAACCTCAGAGGAAGATTACATCTGGACAGTATAGGGATTTGTGTGCAGAATAGGTGGCTTTGTTGGTTTGGTCTGGAGTTAGTAGAGTAGAAAAATGAAGGCATGAGGACAGGTTGCTGGAGAAGGCAAATGTGTGGTGAGAGAAGGAATGAGTAGCTCAGATGGAATGTGAGTAGGTCAAATGGAAAGTGAAGTGCATTTGAGGGAATAAAAAGAATTATAGGAAAAGGGGTTTAACAGGATGGACTGGGATATGGGTCATTATAAATAACTAATTGTGTAGCTAAAGGGAAATGGATTGGGAAGGAATAAAGGAAAGTATACTACAGGTGAGTGAAAGAAAGCGAGAAAGAAAGCATGCATTGGCAGGGAAAATGGAATAACTGGTGGCATATCAACCATTATTGAGGGAAATAAATATTTTACTAGCAATAGGTAAGTATAGGAATACTTTGAAAGAATCGAGTCTCTGTTTTATTGTAAAAGTCATTGCTCTGCTTGAGCTTCATAAAATCAACATGTTTCGCTTCATCGAACCATATGACGTTACTGATAGCAGTACTAGTACCACCACTACCAATAATAATAATAAAGTAGCGTTACATTTAAACATGATATCCATACTTTATTAACAAACAAAAACCACACTTAAATTACTTTTAACTTTAAAAAACCTGCTTCTTTCTTTTTAAGCATTAAAATAAACACTTTGTCAACTTTCTTATGACGACCACTTTCCGTTTGCTTGCCTATCGTAATAATACTAATACTATTATTATAATTAATAATAATAATAATAATAATATACTTTAGTAAAGAAAAGTAGAATTTATAGTGATGTTGCTGCTGCTGATGATGATTGCTGCTTATACCAAGTAAACAATTCGAATAGAAATATGGGATCTTTATTTATTTATTTTTTTTTTATGGAAATCGCTCCAGACAAGGCATAAAGACATTTAATGTACGGAGGTAACAAGAACGAAATAGGATTATCATAAAGACAGGAGTTTCATATTGGCCTTAGTCTTTACAAGACCAAGATAATAGGTAGGAGGAAAACAGTCAGCAAGAAGAGAGTTCCACAAGCCTGCGGTTCTTGAAAAGGAGCTACTGGAATAGGAAGCCGTATTACAATGAGGTATGAAAACAGCGAATTGATAGAGACCACTAGACCAACGCGTCAAACGAGCTGGAACAAAAGAAGCGGGAATAGATCACATAATTCTGAAGAACACATGCCATAATAGTATTTATAGAAACAACTGAGACAAGGAACATCACGTCAGTGAGAAAAAGGTGTGGCCAATCAAATTACAGATATGTTTCTTCACTTTATAAGAATCCTCAAATGGGACAGAGATTCACCAGCCCAAATATGACAACAGTACTCCATACATGGTCTGATAGTAGATTTGTAGAAATAGAGAATAGTCTCAGGTGTGAGAAAGTATTTGGAGCGATAGAGTGAACCGACTTTACGAGAAACAGAAAGAGCAATGGATCTAATGTATGAACTCCAAGAAAGATTTGATGAGAGAGAAAGACCAAGAAGTTTCAGAGTCGATTTCTCCTCAAGAGCAGAGCCATCCATAAAAATCTCAGGAAGAAAAGGGAGTCTTAACAGGATTAAATTAAACAAGCCATTTCGTACCCCAATCCACAACTGAACCCAGGTCAAAATCTAGATCAGTTGCATATTTCGACTGATCCAAGAGAGATGGACAAGAAGCAACACAAAAAAGAGAGTGGTATCATCAGCATAGATGTTAATTTTATGAACAATATTCTCTGGAAGATCATTTATATAGAGAAGAAACAGTGTTAGGCTTAGAATAGAGCCCTCAAGAACATCAGCATTGATAGGAAAAGTTATTCCAAAGTTATTCGCAAGCTTCGATCAGAAAGAAAAGACCTAATAATGTCAAGAATCTCACCACCAATTCCTCAATTTTCCTGACCAATGCCGGAACATGGGTCACACTAGTTTTATATATTTCTTCTTGCCCTTTTCCAACAGTCATCAACAAATTATTATTATTATCATTTTATTCTAAAAAACTCTCTTAGGTTTCTATAGATTTATTGAATCTCAAGGATCCATTCTTGAGATGCGTCAATTCAATGTGCATGTTTAGCAATGCAAATGCTTTTGCGAAGCGTGACAGACTAAACTGACACATGGCAGACCGAGTAATGTTGTCTCTTATAGAAAAGAGTGGATTCATCTTTTAACTATTTTCTATTTGCTTTGAAAATTATAAGTTGTAAAAAAATCTATTTATTGATCTCATTTTTCACTGTATCAAGAAATCGATATGGTGAGTGCAAAATGTATCCAAATCCAGAGGCAAATGAGCTGAGAAATGGAGGCCAAAAATTAAATAAAAATAATGTCGAATCTGTATTGTGCGGCAAAAAATATCACATCTTTGGCAAATTTGATTAATTCTGTAATCTCTGTATTAATAAAACTATCAGATAAGATCTCGTGTGTCTGTAGTTGTGTTTCTCGCCTATATGTAACTTTTAACTGTTTTTCCAAACTTTTGGGATGAGGATTATAATTTGTATTATTCCCTACCGCGCTTCTTTGTCTATAATTTTTACTTTGTCCTACAAAGGCAAATGGTTTTGCTTTTCCATCCATATGGGGTCAGTCATACCTTACTTTTCAATTTCCCTTTATGACTTTACGATGTTCTTCGAGCTTTACTTTTAATGAATATTCACCTTTATATATTTTGGGGGGATGGAATATACAACGTTCTTGGTTATGGTGTTTTCTGCAGGAGGTTTGACTTGAACTAGATGTTTTTAGAGAGTTGAACACAGTCCTAATATCATATGAATTACATATCTTCTGAATCTTTTGTTAACATAGACTGTAAACAGGCTGTACTGGATTTTGGGATAGTGTCCTTGGATGTTTGATCCAAATTTCTCAGGCTCATGTCATGCTCTCTGGGTAGTTATGTTGGTGGAGAGTTTCTCTAAGGTTATCCAACCACTTTTGAAATGTATTGCTATTACTGCATATTGCATTTGCTTGATAGTGTAGGCAATGCACAATTCCATTTTTAGATTGTACAGATGGTGAAAGTTGAAGTTAAAGCATTGTTTAGTGAAGGTTGTACAGATGAGCTGAACCCTTGCTCAATGCAAGTTATTAACACATCTAGGAAGGACAATGTTATTATTTTCCTTCTTCATGGTGAACTATATAGATGGACGGATAGAGTTCACATGACATGGCCCAACAATGCTTTAACATCCTCCTAATGAGGCCAGAGTATTAATGTGTCATCCACATACCGAAGCCACATCGATAGCTTTAGTGCTGTTCAACCATTTAATTGAATTATTAATAAAACTATAAGATATCAACTTGTATATTACTAAACATTCACGAGAGAGAGAGAGAGGGAGAGGGAGAGAGAGAGAGAGAAAGAGAGAGAGAGAGAAAGAGAGAGAGAGAGAGAGAAATGTTACAGATACTATTTAACTCTTCTATTTTATTACCCATGCCCTTGGGTAACGCCGCTTAGACCTGCTATTTTATAATGAATGCATTTTTTAACAGCATAAAATCTCTATCTGAATAAAAACAACTTTTGTCTAAATATATTTAATAAATTTTATTTCAAAATGTAACAATAGACATATTTAATAAATTTTATTTCAAAATGTAACAATAGACCTATTTAATAAATTTTATTTCAAAATGTAACAATAGACCTATTTAATAAATTTTATTTCAAAATGTAACAATAGACATATTTAATAAATTTTATTTCAAAATGTAACAATAGACCTATTTAATAAATTTTATTTCAAAATGTAACAATAGACCTATTTAATAAATTTTATTTCAAAATGTAACAATAGACATATTTAATAAATTTTATTTCAAAATGTAACAATAGACCTATTTAATAAATTTTATTTCAAAATGTAACAATAGACCTATTTAATAAATTTTATTTCAAAATGTAACAATAGACCTATTTAATAAATTTTATTTCAAAATGTAACAATAGACATATTTAATAAATTTTATTTCAAAATGCAACAATAGACCTGCTTGCTGGTTGCATAGTCTGACACATTTGAAATGTTATGGGGGACATATTGCACATCGCATCAAGAGAATAGGAAGAACAAAAGAGCTTTACATTCATCCAAGTAAACTGCGTGTTCTATGAGTTTGAAAAAGCCAGAAACACATTTCTCTTTCTGTTGTACTATTTTATCTTGATCAAAACAGGTGTATTTAATAAAGCTGAATATCTGAAAATCTAAGCAACTCTGAAATATTTAATTGACTTTTGTCATAACCATGGATACCCAGGTTTAGACATCGACAAAACGCATTGTACGTTTTATCAAAGGAAAAAGATACATTCTCTAGAATCTATTGATTATTTAACAATTGTAAGCGGTTGCTTCATGAAAGTATCAGCTATTATCTCTTTCCTCTTTCCCATTTGACAAAAGCTGGATTGAAATATAGAAATGTATTGCTAGGTGTATCGAGAATCCACTGTTAAATAGTCAATCATCAGCAGCAACAATAGGCAGAACGAAGCTCTTGTATAACACAAGGCAAACAATGGTTCTTAAAATTCTATTAATTCATTATCCTCCCCAAAAAACGATATGGATTGATGGAATCGGTCAAATACAGTAACTTTGCAGTCTTGTGATCAACATGGTGTCATATTATTTTGTATCTTTGGATACATTCCACAGAAAATCTAAAATGGTACATTGAACTGAATGTGATTGTAAAGTCAATTTCTTTAACAGCATTGAGAAAGGTATGAACCCATCTCTCATCGTCCTCCTACTAGCGATGGGTTAAATTAGACTCTCAAGCCTTGCTAAGCTAACTGGTCAAGGAAAATGAAAACTCTGTATGTGACACTAGTCCTTATTTCTTTATCCTAAAATTGATTCGTTTGTCTTGACTTTCTCCCTGTCATTAATATAAGAAATACTGGGTCAGGAGGAATGAGTAACACTTGCTTCATTATATATATAAGGAAATTGACAGCAACTTTGAGGCACGGATGATAATGTATTTAAGTGAAATATTTCACTTAAATACATTCTCATGCGTGCCTCAAAGATGCTGTCAATTTCCTTACTTAAAAAGCGTCAATCTGCGCATAGCATCGACATGACTACACTTATCCTAACGTCTTTTAAAACTTGACATGCCTTTCGACCACTTCTCTCACACTCTTACCTACCAATCCCTCCCACTCTCAAACCACCTCATTTTTTCAAATCTTTTCTAAAACTATAACATTACCCACTCACCAAAATCACAGAGGGGACATTCCATGCCAAATCATCCAGGCCCCTCACCACTCCCCTCAGAATTTTTTATCCTTTTGACCCCTGTAAGATATACATAAGTTATGATGAACTGCTAAATTTCAGACCCAGCAATCAATGGGAACCCTGTTTTTGAGCCCAACCAAAATAAGGCCCACAGCCCGAAAAACGACTGTTGCGACGTGTCGTGACGGGACTGCCCATCGTTACAAGATTGTAAATTCTTTGAAAAGTATTTTGTTTCTGGCCTAGAAAATTGCACCTGGTAGGGTTTTTTGACCGAGGAATCCAAAAATCAACCTTAGAAAGCCAGGGGAGTTCATCTTGTGGGATTTTCTTGCACATTTATATGCCGAGAAGCTTCCGCGGGAAGCCCCAAAATGGCATAACTTTAGGGGTCAAACAAAGACAACTCTAGGGGTCAGAGGTGATATTTGTTTTAATATTTAGAAAGCCACAAGATAGAACATTCAGAAAATATATAGGTTCATACTCGGTATTTTATTCCTTCACATTGAAATTTAATGCCGAAAGTTGCGGTTTTTCAGTTTTTATGCTAAAAAACACAAATTTGTCACATTACCAACACCAGTCAGTCTCTAATAGTCCTTCCACATATTGCCTAAAAGGATTTAAAGGAACCCCATGACAAGAATGATGAGATATCAGAATTTCAAGAGGATTGAAGCACAAAAAATGTAGATTTTGGGACGATGAAAACTGCATTTTTGTCAAATTTTAGGGTTTTCTGGCTTATAAATTAGATTTTGCAGCATTTGTCAAAGTGATTTGTCAGAAGTGATTTGTCAAACGGGCTTGTAATTATCATTATGCAGATTTTGTGGCAAGATGAATAGTCTGATGAAATTTAGAGATGATCTATAAATGACAAAATGCATTTTAAAGGGGCCAAAAACAGTATTTTTGTAAATTATAGCTTTTTAATGACCACAAAATGGATTTTGCGACACTTGGTTGTAGATGGGATTTTCTTGAGAACCGTCTATTAGATTTTTATGATTTTTACATCCCCAGGGGCTCGAAAGGGGTCCAAAATGGGGCAAAATACCCCAAAATGGCCAAAATTGACACATTCTGCCCAATAACTTTTGATCCATTAATTAGATTTTCCTGAAACTCTCACAAAACCAAGATATAATAAATACACTTATATAAGTATGACACTTACCCCCGGAAAAACTTTTAGGGCTCAATGGGGTCATTTTGGACTTTTTGTCAAAAATTGTCAAAAAATTGTAAAAAAAATCCAAGAAAATAACAAAATAATAAACCAACAAAAATCCCTGGGGCACACGTCTCAGGGTGTTTTAGGGCTCAAACATCCCTATTTGGGGTAATTTTTAACTTTTTGTCAAAAAGTCCAAAACAATTGTAAAATCCCCAAAAAACAAAACAACATAAAACGTAAAAAATCCCTGCACATTAAGCTTGTCACGGTTGTAGGGCTTTTTACTAAAGTTGTCCCAGGTATTTTTTTGGTTTTATTATTTTGTTATTTTTTTAGGATTTTTGTCAGTAATTTTACCATAACATAAAAATTTGTTTCAATTTTAGATGCATGTGAAAATGGAATGGATGGCAAGTTCACCAAAAACGTTTAGAAGCGATGTTGAAACATGTTGTTTTGGAAAAAGTCTGAAAGATGAATGTCACCAGAAAACTGCTGTAGAACTGAAATCATTTGCAGAACTGTCTGAAGATGAACAAACTGTCTATCGTTGGAGAGCTGGTTTGGAACAGAACTGTGATCTGGGTAGTATATGCAAGTACCACGAAAGAAAGTATAGCGATGGTTTGTTCAAGAAAGGAAGTAAGTGCATCGACCCGTTCAAACTCCATACTAAGAAGAAGAAGCCTGATGGAACACACAACATATCACTCGCTATGGCTGTAGGGCTAAGATCCATGGAATTCAGAATCAATGACAAAACTGTTGTCCCCGGATGGAAGGTCTGTAAGAACTGTCATGCCCAAGTGAAGAAGCGTCTGGCTGGAGTCAAGGATTCAACAGATGACTATGAATCCTTGGAAGAGGAGAGTGCAGTGTGCGAACCTAACGTGCTTGAATCGACATTACTTCAGTCAGAGCAATGGGACCTCCTAAATGCTACTCTTGGAATGATCGGGATATCCCCATTGAAATCCCATGCTCTACAAAAGACCGGAAAAGTGATGCCTGCGAGAAAGTCAACAGAAGTTTCGAGAAGCAGAAAGAAATGGTGAAGGAGCTGTTTGAGTTACCGGACATGTCTCGGCTGGACATGACCGAACAGTTGGTGGAGATGGATACCGAGGCAAAAGCGAGAAACTTTGATCGTCTCATATTTCTTCTGAAAGAGAAGATTAAAGACAAGGGTACACACACACAAGAGAAGATACAAATACTTACAATGGCTCCACTAGATTGGTCCAGAAAAGAAGTTGCCAGTTTCTTTGGGGTAAATGAATACCTAGTTCGAGAAGCTCGGAAGTTAGCTGCAGAAAAAGGCATTCTGGCGCGGCCTGAATCTAAAAGTGGACACAGTCTATCACAAGAAATTGAGAACTTGGTAAAACTATTCTACGAGGATGACGAATTCTCAAGGTTGATGCCAGGAGGCAAAGACTATGTCAGCATTGCTCGGAACATTCACAAACAAAAGCGCCTTCTATTGTGTAATCTCAAGGAGCTCCATTATGCATACAAGGAGACGTACCCTCATCATAAGATTGGCCTCTCCAAGTTTTGCCAATTGCGTCCTAAGTGGTGTGTCACTGTGTCTTCATCTGGTTCTCACTCTGTGTGTGTTTGTCAAATTCATCAAACCACTAAATTGATGGTCGATGCTTATTGCAATGTGATCAATCGTACAATTAAGCAACGAGAACTGGCTTATTGGAGGGAGAGAGCAAAAAGAGCTGAAAGAGATGGAGAACCAATAGAAAATCCAGAGGAAGAGCATGAAAAATTCCCTCTGATCAACACCACATACAAAATCATGATATCATTGATAGTGTGTGATCCAGAAAAGCTTGAATGCATGGTGCATCGATGTTCTAATTGTGCAACGAGTGGTTCTTTACGCGAACATGTTACTGCAAAATTTGAGGAGTTTGAGATTACAGACGATATAGATTTCGTTCAGTGGGACAGCACTGACCGTACAACATTACGCACAAACTCACGTCCTGTAGAGGAATTTATTGACTTGTTGGTTGACCAAATCGATTGCATCACTGAACATTCGTACATTGCAAAAAGTCAAGCTCGGTATCTAAAGAAGAGGAAAGATGAGCTGGATGCTGAAACTTGTTTGTTGCTGCTTGATTTCAGAGAATTATCACTTCATTGTCCAGGATGAAGTGCAGGGGTATCACTGGAACAAAGAACAGTGTACCCTGCATCCTGTGGTTCTTTATTACAAGAACTCTGAGAACGAACTTGTTCACAAATGTTTGTGTGTAATTTCAGATGATCTGACTCACAATACCAATTTTGTGCATCGACTTCAACAGCTGGTGTGTGATTACATTAAAGAGAATCTTCCTCAAATCAAACCTCTCGAGTACTGGAGTGATGGGTGTGCAGGTCAGTACAAGAACTACAAAAACTTTATGAACCACAATCTTGACTTTGGATTCCAAGCTTTGTGGTCCTTCTTTGCTACTAGCCATGGGAAGTCCCTTTGCGATGGCATAGGAGGTACAGTCAAACGGAAGATGGCACGAACCAGTTTGCAGAGACCTGTTAACGACCAGATCTTGACATTCAAGGCAGTGGAGAAATTATGTCAGGAGGAGCTGAAGGGAATCCTCTTCTTTTCAATTTACAAAAAGGATATGGTTGCTGTTCAGGAGAGGATGGACAAGCGATATGCTGAAGGAAACACAGTGCCAGGTACTCGAAGCTGTCATCACTTTGAGCCAGCATCATCTACTTCAATTTGGGGTAAACAGCTCAGTGATGACAAGAGCTACATGATCGAGAACCATACTTTCTCGACGATGCCTTCATCAGAGGAGATGGAGAAGCTCCTTCAACCAAACGACTATGCAGCATGCCTGTTTGATGAGTACTGGTGGATAGTCCTTATTGATCAAGTGAATTTGGAAAATAAAGATGTCACATGCAGATTCATGCATCCTCATGGTCCAACCCAGAACAATAACTTTCACTGACCACGTAAAGAGGATAATGCATGGGTGCTGTTTGGAAAATTCATCATGAAAATTGACCCACCCAATTGTACATCAAATAGTGGACGGCAATTTAAGATCAATTAAAACTAGTTTACCCATATAAACAATACATTTATGACATGTGTAACAATTTAGTTTCATGTTCATTATTCTTTTGTGTTCATTATTTTAGTTCATTATTCTCTTCAACATTTTCGAGATATGGAGTAGACTTGTTAGTCCCCATGTTTTGAGGCATGTCCGTTCGTCCGTCCGTTTGTTCATACTGATTTTTCTCTGTGACCATCCATTCAATTTTTCTGAAATTTTGCACGAAGTTGTAACTTCAGACAGGTTACAAAATGAGATTCTCAGATTTTTTAAATATCTCATTAGGCCCCCAGGGGTCAAAAATGCCCCTAAATGACAAAAATGACCCGTTTTGCCCTATAACTTTTGATCCATCCAATCAATGTTCCTCACAGAACCCCTGAAATGGGGGAGGTGGACTTCTCGTTTTTCGACAAAATTTGGAAAACTATTTTCCAAAATTGATTTTTTTACGGATAATATATCATGATTTTCACGTTTTTTAAATTTTTGACAAGAAAAATGATTTTGTTCTTATTTCTCGTTTTGTTATTATTTTAAAAACAATTTTTGTCCAAAAAACCTGGACTTAGTTATTTTTCAAAATAAAGTGTGCACTCGTGGAGGGGGACTACGCATGCGCGGCTAGTTTGGTATCTTTTGGACGAGGTTTCACATAACTTCAATCAGGCATTGAAATTTTGTCTAAGAGTAACATAATTTAACCACTGAAATATTAAATGATAAGATAAACGCATATATACCTCTAAATTACACCCAGGCAGCCATACAAGTTTCTTACATTTATCAACATTGGATGAAAATTTAGCGTTTCAGCTACGATTTTTTGAAAATTCTCAACTTTCGGCGTTAAATTTCAATGTGAAGGAATAAAATACCGAGTATGAACCTGCATATTTTCTGAATGTTCTATCTTGTGGCTTTCTAAATATTAAAACAAATATCACCTCTGACCCCTAGAGTTGTCTTTGTTTGCCCCTAAAGTTATGCCATTTTGGGGCTTCCCGCGGAAGCTTCTCGGCATATAAATGTGCAAGAAAATCCCACAAGATGAACTCCTCTGACTTTCTAAGGTTGATTTTTGGATTCCTCGGTCAAAAAACCCTACCAGGTGCAATTTTCTAGGCCAGAAACTAAATACTTTTCAAAGAATTTACAATCTTGTAACGATGGGCAGTCCCGTCACGACACGTCGCAACAGTCGTTTTTCGGGCTGTGGGCCTTATTTTGGTTGGGCTAAAAAACAGGGTTCCCATTGATTGCTGAGTTTGAAATTTGGCAGTTCATTATAATTTATGTATATCTTACAGAGGTCAAAAGGATAAAAAATTCTGAAGGGGGGTGGTGATATTTCGATCTTTTACTGGATGATTTGACATGGAATGTCCCAGAGCCTCTCCCTCCTCTTTCCCCATCTCTCCACCTCTTTACTCACTGCCATCCACATTATTCCAGCTCACCCCACCCCTCCATTTCTTTACTCACTGCCATCCACATTATTCCAGCTCACCCCACCCCTCCATTTCTTTACTCACTGCCATCCACATTATTGCTGCTCACCCCCACCCTTCCACTTTTTTTCACTCAGAACCATCCACATCCACATTTATCTAATTCCATGCTACTGACTTCACCAAGCCCGAAATCCGGTCCTACTGCTCCCAGCAGTAGCTACTACTTCTTCCCATCAACTCATCATGTAAACCCAATATTTTCACGTACTTGCATGACATTTCTCTTAATATTATCATCCTGAAGAAGTTTTAAAAATAAAGACAAAACGTTGATAGAAATATGAAAAAAAACATCCTTTTTGGTTTTTCCTTTTTCATTTCCCATCACGTCGGATTACTTCATCCTTCCTTTCTCATATATATATATATATATATATATATATATATACATATAAATAAATATATATATATATATATAAATATATATACATATATGTAAATATATATATAAATAAATATATATATAAATAAAAAAAATATATAAATAAATAAAGATATATATATAAATAAATAAATATATATATATAAATATATATATATATAAATATAAATAAAGATATATATATAAAGATATATATAAATAAATAAATATATATATATAATGATATATATAAATAAATAAATATATATATATATATATATATATAAATAAAGATATATATATATATATAAATATATATATATATATATAAATAAAGATATATATATATATAAATAAATATACAAAGATATATATATATATAAATAAATAAAGATATACATATATAAATAAATAAAGATATATATATATAAATAAATAAAGATATATATATAAATAAATAAAGATATATATATATAAAAATAAATAAATATATATAAATAAATATATATATATATAAATATAAATAAATATACAAAGATATATATATATATAAATAAATAAAGATATATATATATATAAATAAATAAAGATATATATATAAATAAATAAAGATATATATATAAATAAATAAAGATATATATATATATTATATACATATAAATAAAGATATATATACATATTATATATATATAAATAAATAAAGATAATATATATATATATATATATATATATATATTGTGTGTATTTAGGCAGCATATTTTCATTTAGGCAAACATTATTAAATAACACAAAGTGGTTTTGTTTGATAAGACTTTTTTAATTTTTTTAATTTTCCGAATGGTCCATTTAATGTTTCGGTCGAATTGCTGTATGTAAGTTCGATGGGTTTCTAGTTCCATTTTCTTTCCTTTTTTGCAAGTACTTTCGATTGATCCGTCAAATCATCTTCAGGTGGTGTTAGTTTTGGTTTCTTAAAACTATGTCTTTACAGTTTACTCCTTTGAAGTTGTAAATTACTGGCCGTTATAATAATAAAAAATCTCAACAGTAAAGACATGTAATTGTCAGATTAAGAATAACTGCCCACTTAAGGGAAACTGTAACGTCGAAAGCGTTGTATATAAGGCCACGATTTATCCTAAAGAGAATACTAATAATAAGAAAGTATACATAGGAATATCCGTTGGGAAGTGGAAACAATGATTCTACGTACACAAACACTCATTTTTAAACCCGGACGTCACCAATAATACGGAATTAACCAAACATTGGTGGTTTTAAAAAAACAACAATTTAACACCAACTGGTCCATACTATGCCATTCTAACACTCCGAAAGGATTCAGACATAGATGCAATTTGTGCCTTGAGGAAAAAATTAGAATATTAAAATATGAAGACAATAACATTTTAAATAAACGAGATGAACTGATGGCTAAATGTAGACACAGGCAGAGGTTTAAAATCAATAGCACGCTATAAAGTTCTTTGTAAATAACAATTCTTTTAGAGTATAGTAACAATAAGAGTTCTAACTGTAAAAATAAATGTTAGTAAATTAGTAAGGTTTCTTTTATTCTTACCAACACAAATTTGTAAATAAATCGTTTTTAAATGTCGCCAAACTTTAATTCCGTATTGTGGATCATCTCGAATCTTGACGTTATAACCAATTAAGTTTTTGATAATTTCTAATCTAAACCGAAATCTTCGTCCCGCATTTTCGTCATTTAATTTTTAATCGTAAATAATTAATCGTGAACGCTCGAATCTTTACCAATTTAATAAAACACCAATTTGTAAATAAATCGTTTTTAAATGTCGCCAAACTTTAATTCCGTATTGTAGATCATCTCGAATCTTGACGTTATAACCAATTAAGTTTTTGATAATTTCTAATCTAAACCGAAATCTTCGTCCTGCATTTTCGTCATTTAATTTTTAATCGTAAATAATTAATCGCGAACGCTCGAATCTTTACCAATTTAATAAAACACCAATTTGTAAATAAATCGTTTTTAAATGTCGCCAAACTGTAATTACGTATTGTTGATCATCTCGAATCTTGACGTTATAACCAATTAAGTTTTTGATAATTTTTAATCTAAACCGAAATCTTCGTCCTGCATTTTCGTCCTTTAATTTTTAATCGTAAATAATTAAACGGAGTTTTTAATCGTACTTTTTGTATATGGGATCTTTCATCCTATATTTTTATCTATAAAGCTCACATTCGAAATTTTAACTGAGATAATTTATTTATTTCAATAGCAAAAACGAATTCTCTTATATATATTTTTATATTTCCGCATATGTAAAAAAATAGAAAAGTCAAATTAATCTTTTACTTCAGTCACTCCTCCTCGATTATTTTACCATTTACCCCCTTTTTTACATCGACCAATCAACAAAGTAAATTTATCTTTTTAAGACGATGATCAATTTCTCTTATTATTTGTTTTTTTTTGACGTGGTTGTTTATACGTCTGAGGAGACCTAATTAAAGGGTCGAAATAATTTATAACGTATACAACCTTAATGTGTGTATAGTTTTTTTCCTTTTAATAATTATATATATATATATATATATATATATATATATATATATATATATATATAAAACGTACACTACATTTTGTAAATGTCTAAACCTGGGTAAAATTTCAACCAAAGGCTAAGGGTTAGGCAACCCTGACAGAAACCTCTAGAGGAGCTTAGGCCTTGTCAGCTGAGACATGCTTGACCCACCAGCATGTGGAATACACTCTGGTTCCAAACAATACGAGTCTCAGCCATGGTTAAATGGCATGACCACTAGAAAAGATGTCCTCTTTAGTTTTTGTTAAGGCATGCATCTAGGAGAAGGAAAATTCCGATCTAACACCTTTGGTTGAAGTGACTACTGGTCATCAAGCTGTTTGTCTGTCACTGGGTCCATAGTTACCGATACTCAGAGGGTGGTTGTTGTTTCACACAAGTGTTGGTCACTATAATCTTGTTGCTGTGCTGGTACTTTTTGTATATGGGATCTTTATGTAGATACTAACTATGAGTGCAACTTGCTGCATCATAAACATTTAAAAACTTATAGAGATGGAGACGTGGTAACGTATGCAGACAAGTTGAAAGCACATAGCCACAAGCCTGCATGAAGGCGATAGACAGTTTATCTTAACCTCATTCGTTGGCCAATTTGGTAATGGTTACATTCAATGGAATTCTCTGTGTTGGGTAAGCCCTTTTTGCTCTATGATGAATGTTCGAAGGGGCTAGAAAAGGTGTCCTTACATTGTCTGCCTTTACCGTTGCCTGGTCTGTTGACCATGGCTGACGGATGTCCAGCTTAGTAGAATGAATTTAATGAGTAATACAAAATGTAATTTGAAAACAGCTTGTTGGAATGTCAGAACCTTGCTTGATTGTTATGGTTCTGACTGGCCAGAGAGATGAACAGCATGTGTTGGACTAGAATTGTTATGTTTCAACATTGATATAGCAGCATCAGAGACAAGATTGGAGGAGGGTAGTCGTATAGAGGAGGGCTTTAGATATGTATTTTACTGGATCAGTAATAGAAAGGAGAATGACACGACCATGGCGTAGGATTTGCTCTTAAGAAAGAAGTAATTTCTAAACTTGAGAATCTTTCTTGTGGTCTAAATGAGCAGATTATGCTCATATGCATGTCTCTAACCGGTCAGTGGTAGGTAACTCTATTTCTGTTCATACTCCTATATTAGACAGCCCACCTAAGCAAGTAGGATCCTTTTATAAATCCTGACTGCTTTGCAAGATGATAAAATTGTCTTGCTGGGGGATTTCAATGTGAAGATGGGTAGGGACTATCAAACATGGTGTCCACTCAGACGTCATGGAGTCGGAAGTATTAATAAGAGTGTGTTACGTTTACTGCATATTTGTTCAGAGCTGGATTTCGTGATAACTAATACGTGTTTCAACCTAAAACCAAAGTATAAGAACACATGGATACATCCACAATCCAGGCAATGGCATTTGATCGATTATGTCATCACCTGTAAACGTCTGCGAGGTTCGAGTCAAAAGGAATGTCGAGTGCTGGACAGATCATTAATATTCATTTGCTGCCAACTTGCTTCCGTTTATTTTTAGAAATGGCTGCTTAAATATTTTGCTTCATTTAAATTGATACATGCGCTTATTAGTACAATCACACTAACATACAAATATTGAATACTAATTTCTATCATTAATGTGCATATATACATACATACATACATACATACATACATACATACATACATACATACATACATACATACATATAAATGTATGCATGTATGCACATAAATGATAGAAATTAGTATTTAACATTGTTATGTGATTGTACTGGTAACCGTAGAATGATGTATCAATTTAAATGAAGTGAAGTATTTAAGCAGCCATTTCTAAAAATAGTGTGTGTGCACGTGATAACGAAAATAAAGTAACAGACTCACCGGATAATACCGGGTTGTTACTTGGTGTGTGTGTCTGTTTTTTTTTTTTTACATAATCTTATAGTAGGCTTCCCTTTTCATTAATTTGTTTCAAAATGCCGTAGGTAATTTTATTAGACCATAGAAAAAATTTTGTAGTACTAAGAAACCAGCGATTCAACTTAAACTTCACAAACCACTCCTTCCTACATTTTCCACTACAAAAAGAAACCACACTTGATAATTTGATCATCACCCCCCTCCATGTCGTTCTGGATATCATAACAACCTTTGACACCTCCAAAGCATGTGGACATGATCATATTCCTGCTATAGTATTTAAAAAATGCTTTTCTAAACTCACCCTTGTTCTTCAAACTCTATAACAAATGCCTTGCCGACTCTTGCTTCTTGAGAGTTGGAAAATAGCTTCTGTGGTACCAGTTTTCAAGAACTCTGGTGAAAGAATTTAATCGCAAAATTATCACCCCATGAGTCTCCTTCCGCTTTTAGCTAAAATATTTCAATCATTAATCAATCTACCCAAAGTCCACCACCTCATAAATGTTAAACTTCTTTCTGACATACAGACAATCCCATTTTGTGGCGGATATCCTCACGGTCATCTCTGAATGAAAATACCACACACTGGATGAAGCTAGGGTGATAGCACTTGATATATCCAAAACCTTTCACAAGGTCTAGCATGAAGGTCTTCTCAGGGAAATTCATTTGTACGGTATTACAAGATTAATATTTGATATAATTAGATCCATCCTTTTCAGCTAAAAGAAAGATCCAGGTCGTCCTCGATGAAACTGAAAAATGGTGCACGAGTGCTGGATTAGGAATTTGGGCAGAGCATGGCCAACTGCGATGTGGTGAGGAATCAGTACCGTGGATGTGCCGAGAACTATGGCACAAAGATCTATCTTCTCCATGTGTGGCAAACTGGTGGGGCACTTTCCAGTGTGTGGATAGCTTCAAGTGGCAACAGGCTTTATTAAACGTTACACTACAACTGTTACACAGAACTGGGATGATAAGGTTAGCGATACTCTGCTGGAGTGTATGATAGCAGATACACTTGCCCGTATACAGCAATCAGATCCCGTCCGAGGAAAATGGTGCGTGGTCACAAAGGAACTGGATGTGTGGGTGGACGCAAGCTCGCTTGCTGTGGGCGTAGCTCTTGATGCCAGTGGAGCCATCATCAAAGATGCATGCTGGTTGCAACAAACAAAGGATACCCAACATATAAACGTGGCAAAGATGGATGCCATACTAAAAGGACTAAACCTTGCACACAAAGACCAATGTGTTACACATAAAAACAGACTGTGTGTGTGTACCACTGGGTGACCAATGTGCTCACGGGAAAGTCTCAATTGAGCACAAAGGCCGCAAGTGAGATGCTCATAAGACAGAGACTGGGCATGACACTCTCACTTGTGAAAGAGTACGACATTTTAGTTGATCTAGCACTATTAAGATCTGGAGAGAACCGAGCAGACTCCCCGATGAGAGTTCCACAGCGGTGGCTCAATGATGTGAAGAGAGAGATTGAACCACCACAGCCAGTGTGTGCTTTTGCCACAGGAAACCTGAACCCAACACAGCTGAACAAAATTTATCGACATAGTAGACATCCTGGAATCAGGCAAACATTATATTTTGTATGTAGAATCGACCTGTCTGTGTCTAAAGCGGCAGTAAAGGCTATTATTCGGAATTGTGAGGAATGCCAGGCAATAAACCCAGCTCCAGTGCAATGGAAAAAGTGTGCAGAAAGTATGGAACCGACTAGGCATGGACATCACACACTACAACGGTTTGCCATTTTTTAACACTGATCGATTGTGGACCCACACAGTGTTCAATCTGGCGGCCACTACAACGTAAGACACTGCACATGTGATCCAGCAATTAGAATCAGTGTTTTTTGAACGTGGCCCCCCAGCCGAGATTATGGCTGATAATGACACTGCCTTCTGCAGTCAACAATTCAGGTAGTTCATGAACGAGTCGGGTGTAAACTTCCGACCATGCTGTGAATACAGCCCATCAGGAAATGGTATTATAGAAAGGTGTCATAGGACAGTGAAGCGGATTGCTGCATGAAAGAGCTGCCCTGTTATGAAGGCTGTGTATTGGTACAACGTTACCCCCAAGGATGATGTGTCCGCATCATCAGCACCTGCCAATTTGTTGTACTCATACCAGATCAAAGTGAAAGGGATCAATGTTGTGCCCCATCCGAATCACCATGGGATCTCTGCACTTTATAAAAAGGGGGACACAGTTTTGGTGAAAAATCCACAAGGACGTTGCACATCGAAATTCAGACCAGGTCGTGTCACTGGAGTGATAAGTCCACAGTCGGTGGTCGTCAATGGCACGTCTCGACATGTAGGAGACATGCGCCCACAATTTAGCACCGGTAGTGGACAACAATGATGACACATCATCAGAGAGTACTGAATGGAGAGAACTAGATTCCGATACAAGTAATAGTGGTTCTGCATCTGAAAGTGAGCGAGAGGATGGACGTTCCTTGGTTGAGATGCCTTATTCCATTGCCAATTCAGGTCCTGGTACATCTGATGTAAGAGAGAAAGAAATAACTGTCCCACTATGGAGAAGTACTAGGATAAAGCGACCAGCCACCATCTGTCACTTGTGTGATCAGGGGGAGTGTGACAATAAAGAGGAACACTCACCGTCAGGAAAAAGAATGAGGTGCTTCGCATGTCATGTCTGCAGATTAAAAAAGGGATTCTCTTCATAGGTGCAGGTTTTTATGGTGGTCTCTGATTTGCATATGTGGATATCAGCTGATATAAATGAAGAGGACAACTGGGAAGGAAGGGGGAAGCGATTTGGATTGGAGAGAGAAAGGCAGAGAGAAAGTGGGTTGCACAAAATTCGATTGGAAATTGAATTACAGTCAAAACTTTTTTATGGCACAATTAGTTAACACATAAATAAATTTATAAAGATAAAGAGATTTTATCAAAAAAAAGGATAGCGTTTAAAAACTTATTTAGGATTTCATTTTCAAGGGAGATAATTTACTTCCGGCTTTAAGTAAAGTGTCAAATATCGCTGAGATGTCAAACAGATACTACACTTTGATTTTAGCCAAAAGGCCACAGAACCATAAAAAATATTTTTTGTGACTAGGCATTTTAAAATAAAAAAAACAAAAAAAAATTGATTAAATTGGAATATTTTTTAATGGGCGGTGTAGTGTAGTATCAGTTCTGTTGTCATAAGACTGTTCTCCCAGGAATTACTTCCTCCGTTTTTAAAAGTGTGTAGAGGGAATTCTCCCAGAATGAAAAATCCCCAAGACTCGATTTAGTCAGAATATCTTTTAAGGGGGGGGGGGAGGGTAGTATTGGTTCTGTTCTCATAAGATCGTTCACGCAAGAATGACTTCCTCATTTTTGGGTGGAGGGAAGTCGTGTTCGTTCATCATGATATTATCGTCTGTCAGGGGGGTTCAGTGTAGTATATGTTTGTTCACCATAATACTAGCTAAGGAACAACGATAACTCAAGTTTATTATAAACATGTCTTTTTTTACTAGAAAATTATAAAAGTTATCGTTTTTCCTTAGCCAGCATATTCATCTTTGTTTATAAAGATGGCGACTATATTTTTCCAGCCAATTTTCATTTAAGCGTTTCATGTGGACAATGAAACTTGCCATGGTTTTTAATGTTATCTAAATACATAAATACAAACCTGTTTTCCACCTATTCTAACTATATTTACATTAAAACGGTTTATGCTTATTTAATTCTCTGTAGTATATTTTCACTCGTTATGATACATTCCTCCCAGGCATTACCTCCTCTTCGGGGGGGGGGGAGGCCGTACAGTATACATTCGTTCAACATGATACCATTTCCTCAGGATTACCAGTTTTGTGTGTGGGTGGAGTTAGTGTACTATCTATTCTGTTGTCATGATATCATCCTCCCAGGCATTAACCCTCTCCTTTGGGGGGGGGGGGGGGGTCAGTGTATGTAGTTCGTTCATCATGATATCATCCTCTCAGCCTCTCATTTGCATATCTATTTTTAAGTTTCTAATGAATTAATATTTTCTAATCTGTTAATAATAAAATGGATGCGTTTATTATTTTTAAAATTAATTTGTTGCTGTTGTTGTTGTTGTTGCTGTTCCTATTCATATTTACTTCTTCCTACGAGAGCACAGTTAGGCACAATGTCAATATTAAACGTGGGGAGAATCCAGCTACCCCAAAACGGGCACTCTAAATTGGAACAAAAATTTCAATTGCCTTGGTCTAGAAGGATTTCTTCTTCACTGACAGAAAACATAAAACTAAGTGCAGATTCAGTACAAATACAACATTTTGCTCCTAGCCAAAAGGCCAAGGAGTTAACATGTTGGTAGTGATGATGATGATGATGATGATGAATTAAAAATTTGTCATAGAAAAGAAATAAACCTCCTCTAATCTTTCTAAATTACAAAGAAAAAGTATTTTTCTTTAATATTCTTTACAAATTTTTTCTTTCTTTTATAATAAAGGTGAAAAGTACAAAGAAAACATTTCGAATTACTCAGTAATAAAAAAGTGGAGTATTTGACCAATCGACATTCCACCCTTATGTTTATTCATTTCATTATATAACCAGTTTTAATGGGGAATTCATTTTAATTTTATGCTGAAACAAAATAAAATTTATTGACGTTGAATATCTTAAAAACCATATCAATTGACCTTTTTGTTGTTTTTTCCTAAAAAACAAAATTTGACGATGTTCATGTACAGTATATTTCCCCCATATTGAAATATATCAAATAACACTACGACAATCATCATTTTTTAAAAATTTTCTCTAAATTACCAAAATGTAAAATGAAAATTACTTATTTGGTTTCTGTAAAGAAGACTACAGTGTTAGTAATTGCCGCCCGACTACAAATACTCCCGGGCAACACCGGGTCAAAACTCCTTTAGTCCACAGTATACACATCTTTTAAAAATGAAGAATATTTTTTAAAGAGTTAAAACCATGCATGCGATTTAACTAAATTACAAATGGTGGCTCCAATCAGGCCAGAGAAACTTTGTGTTCTCTTCGTCCCGGGTAATTTTGACCTCTTCAGTCTTTTCGTTTTAAACAACTGTAAAAAGTAAACCACAACACAGATTGGCATAAAGAGAGGAAATTACCATCTTTATATTTTCCATTATAATTATAATACACTTCAAAGATGCCAATAAACTGTTAAATAGATGTGGCACTATTTTCTGGTTCTAATTTAATCGATTGATAGTTAATTTTATATTTCAAAAACTCAAAATATTCAGATAAAATATCAATGTTTTGATTTTTATTGATTTATTTTATTGAACTTCAAAGATGAACTAAAATGACTATGAAGGTTCGATTTTGATAGCGACTGCCCCATAAAGCATGAAAAGAAAAATAGGGGACTTGTTGGCACATGTTCTCCTACAAAAAAAACCTATGGCGCATTTCACCAAAATGGGAACACATTAAAAATTGGGACCGGATATAGTCTAGACAGTGAGAGGCCGTAAAGTCAGCCCACACAGTTTGCTGGGGTGGGGGGGGGGTGAAGAGCAACCAATCAAATTAGAGAAAAGCCTGTTGATGGGCAGAGGAGAAGGGAAGACGGGAAAAAGCCGACAAAGATAAACACGAGTAGTTGGTTCGTTGCAATGGTGGAGTCAAGACATGTCGGGATTTGCTTCTAGCGGGGCAGTCAAATCGTCGACAATATATACCGCATGAAGGAGCGCATTTCGGCAGTGATTGAGAATTGACGTGTCTAGATTTGAGGTTCAAAGAGCAGTCAATCGAAAACATATCCCCGCACATGGGACGGATTACAATGGTGGAGGAAAATGACATTTACAAGATTTGCTACCGACCAAGCAGAAATCGACATAATATATATCCCCGCACAAAGAAAGGAATTTCAACGGTGGAGGGAAGATGACGTTTCCAAGCTTTGCTGTGACAATATCTTTCATAGGCCGAAAACTCCATACTAAAAGCTACCCTCGAAAGACGGACATCAGAGTATAAAATTCTGTGACAATATCTTTCATATAGCCGAAAACTTCACACTAAAAACTATCCGCACAGGACGGATTCAGAATCAAAAATTCTGTGAAATATTCCTACATATAGCCGTCAACTCTACGCAAATAAAACTATCTGCGAAAGACGGACATTAGAATCTAAAATTCTGTAAAATTATCCTTCATATAGCCGTCACCTACACAATAATAACAAAACACTATCCGCGAAAGACGGACATCAGAATAAAAAAAATCTGTAAAAATATCCTTCATATAGCCGTCAACTCCACATGAAAAAAAAAAACTATCCGCAAAAGACGGACATCAGAATCAAAAATTCTGTGACAATGTCTTTCATATTCCGAAAACTCCCTACTAAAACGGACATCAAAATCTAAAATTCTGTGACAATAGCTTTCATATAGTCGTCAACTCCACGATAATGATATAAAAAACCTATCCGCGAAAGACGGACATCAGAATTTAAAATTCTGTGACAATATCTTTCATATAGCTGTAAACTCCACATTAAAAAAAAACTATCCGCGAAAGACGGACATCAGAATCTAAAATTCTGTGACAATAGCTTTCAGATAACCATCAACTCTACAATAATAATAAAAAAAACTATCTGCGAAAGACAGACATCAGAATCTGAAATTGTGTAAAAATATCCTTAATATAGCCGTTAACTCCACAATAATAATAAAAAACAATTATCTGTGAAAGACGGATATCAGAATTAAATATTCTGTGACAATATCTTTTATATAGCTGTAAACTCTACACTAAAAAAAAAAACTATCCGCGAAAGACGGACATCAGAATCTAAAATTCTGTGAAAATAGCTTTCATATAGTCGTCAACTCCACAATATAATGAAAAAAATTATCCGCGAAAGACGGACATCAGAATCTAAAATTCTGTAAAAATAGCTTTTAGATAGCCGTCAACTCCACAATATAATAAAAAAACTATCCGCGAAAGACGGACATCAGAATCTAAAATTCTTTGACAATAGCTTTTATATAGCTGTCAACTCTACACTAAAAAAAAGCTATCCGCGAAAGACGGACATAATAATCTAAAATTATGTTACAATAGCTTACATATGCCGGAAACTCCATACTAAAAGCTATCCGCGAAAGACGGACATCAGAGTCTAAAATTCTGTGACAATATCTTTCATATTGCGGAAAACTTCACACTAAAAACTATTCGCACATGACGGACTCAGAATCAAAAATTCTGTAAAATTATCTTTCATATAGCCGTCAACTCCCCATGAAAAAACAAACTTTCCGCGAAAGACGGACATCAGAATCCAAAATTCTGTGACAATATCCTTCATATGCCGAAAACTCCATACAAAAAGCTATCCGCGAAAGACGGACATCAGAATCTAAAATTCTGTGACAAAATCTTTCATATGCTCAAAACTCCATACTAAAAGCTATCTGCGAAATACGGACATCAGAATCTAAAATTCTGTGACAATATCTTTCATATGCCGAAAACTCCATACTAAAAGCTACCCTCGAAAGACGGACATCAGAGTATAAAATTCTGTGACAATATCTTTCATATTGCCGAAAACTTCACACTAAAAACTATCCGCACAGGACGGATTCAGAATCAAAAATTCTGTGAACTATTCCTTCATATAGCCGTCAACTCCACACTAATAAAACTATCTGCGAAAGACGGACATCAGAATCTAAAATTCTGTAAAATTATCCTTCATATAGCCGTCACCTACACAATAATAACAGAACACTATCCGCGAAAGACGGACATCATAATAAAAAAATTCTGTAAAAATATCCTTCATATAGCCGTCAACTCCACATGAAAAAAAAAACTATCCGCAAAAGACGGACATCAGAATCAAGAATTCTGTGACAATTTCTTTCATATTCCGAAAACTCGATACTAAGAGCTGTCTGCAAAAGACAGACATCAAAATCTAAAATTCTGTGACAATAGCTTTCATATAGTCGTCAACTCCACAATTATGATATAAAAAACCTATCCGCGAAAAACGGACATCAGAATCTAAAATTCTTTGACAATATCTTTCATATAGCTGTCAACTCCACAGTAAAAAAAATATCCTCAATATATCCGTCAACTCCACAATAAAAATAACAATCCGCGAAAGACGGACATCAGAATCTAAAATTCTGTGACAATAGCTTTCATATAGCTGTCAACTCTACACTAAAAAAACGCTATCCGCGAAAGACGGACATGAGAATCTAAAATTCTGTGATAATATCTTTCTTATAGCTGTCAACTCCACAATAATAATAATAAAAAACTATCCGCGAAAGACGGACATCAGAATCTAAAATTCTGTGACAATAGCTTACATATGCCGGAAACTCCATCCTAAAAGCTATCCGCGAAAGACGGACATCAGAATCTAAAATTCTGTGATAATATCTTTCTTATAGCTGTCAACTCCACAATAATAATAAAAAAAACTATCCGCGAAAGACGGACATCAGAATCTAAAATTCTGTGATAATATCTTTATTATAGCTGTAAACTCCACAATAATAATAAAAAAAACTATCCGCGAAAGACGGACATCAGAACCTAAAATTCTGTGACAATATCTTTCATATGCCGAAAACTCCATCCTAAAAGCTATCCGCGAAAGACGGACATCAGAATCTAAAATTCTGTGACAATATATTTCATATGCCGAAAACTCCATACTAAAAGCTATTCGCGAAAGATGGATATCAGAATCTAAAATTCTGTGACAATATATTTCATATGCCGAAAACTCCATACTAAAAGCTATCCGCGAAAGATGGATATCAGAATCTAAAATTCTGTGACAATATCTTTCATATGCCGAAAACTCCATACTAAAAGCTATCCGCGAAAGACGGACATCAGAGTATAAAATTCTGTGACAATATCTTTCATATTGCCGAAAACTTCACACTAAAAACAATCCGCACAGGACGGATTCAGAATCAAAAATTCTGTGAAATATTCCTTCATATAGCCGTCAACTCTACACAAATTAAACTATCTGCGAAAGACGGACATCAGAATCTTAAATTCTGTAAAATTATCCTTCATATAGCCGTCAACTCTACATGAAAAAAAAAACTAGCCGCAAAAGACGGACATCAGAATCAAAAATTCTGTGACAATGTCTTTTATATTCCGAAAACTCCATACTAAAACCTATCCGCGAAAGATGGACATCAGAATCTAAAATTCTGTGACAATACTTTTAATATAGCTGTCAACTCCACACTAAAAAAAACTATCCGCGAAAGTCGGACATCAGAATTTAAAATTCTGTGACAATATCTTTCATATAGCTGTCAACTCCACACTAAAAAAAATATCCTCAATATATCCGTCAACTCCACAATAAAAATAACAATCCGCGAAAGACGGACATCAGAATCTAAAATTCTGTGACAATAGCTTTCATATAGCTGTCAACTCTACACTAAAAAAACGCTATCCGCGAAAGACGGACATGAGAATCTAAAATTCTGTGATAATATCTTTCTTATAGCTGTCAACTCCACAATAATAATAATAAAAAACTATCCGCGAAAGACGGACATCAGAACCTAAAATTCTGTGACAATATCTTTCATATGCCGAAAACTCCATCCTAAAAGCTATCCGCGAAAGACGGACATCAGAATCTAAAATTCTGTGACAATATATTTCATATGCCGAAAACTCCATACTAAAAGCTATTCGCGAAAGATGGATATCAGAATCTAAAATTCTGTGACAATATATTTCATATGCCGAAAACTCCATACTAAAAGCTATCCGCGAAAGATGGATATCAGAATCTAAAATTCTGTGACAATATCTTTCATATGCCGAAAACTCCATACTAAAAGCTATCCGCGAAAGACGGACATCAGAGTATAAAATTCTGTGACAATATCTTTCATATTGCCGAAAACTTCACACTAAAAACAATCCGCACAGGACGGATTCAGAATCAAAAATTCTGTGAAATATTCCTTCATATAGCCGTCAACTCTACACAAATTAAACTATCTGCGAAAGACGGACATCAGAATCTAAAATTCTGTAAAATTATCCTTCATATAGCCGTCAACTCTACATGAAAAAAAAAACTAGCCGCAAAAGACGGACATCAGAATCAAAAATTCTGTGACAATGTCTTTTATATTCCGAAAACTCCATACTAAAACCTATCCGCGAAAGATGGACATCAGAATCTAAAATTCTGTGACAATACTTTTCATATAGCTGTCAACTCCACACTAAAAAAAAACTATCCGCGAAAGTCGGACATCAGAATTTAAAATTCTGTGACAATATCTTTCATATAGCTGTCAACTCCACACAAAAAAAACTATCCGCGAAAGACGGACATCAGAATCTAAAATTCTGTGACAATAGCTTTCAGATAACCATCAACTCTACAATAATAATAAAATAAACTATCTGCGAATAACAGACATCAGAATCTAAAATTCTGTAAAAATATCCTTAATATAGCCGTTAACTCTACAATCATAATAAAAACAACTATCCGCGAAAGACGGACATGAGAATCTAAAATTCTGTGATAATATCTTTCTTATAGCTGTCAACTCCACAATAATAATAATAAAAAACTATCCGCGAAAGACGGACATCAGAATCTAAAATTCTGTGACAATAGCTTACATATGCCGGAAACTCCATCCTAAAAGCTATCCGCGAAAGACGGACATCAGAATCTAAAATTCTGTGATAATATCTTTCTTATAGCTGTCAACTCCACAATAATAATAAAAAAAACTATCCGCGAAAGACGGACATCAGAATCTAAAATTCTGTGATAATATCTTTCTTATAGCTGTAAACTCCACAATAATAATAAAAAAAACTATCCGCGAAAGACGGACATCAGAACCTAAAATTCTGTGACAATATCTTTCATATGCCGAAAACTCCATCCTAAAAGCTATCCGCGAAAGACGGACATCAGAATCTAAAATTCTGTGACAATATATTTCATATGCCGAAAACTCCATATTAAAAGCTATTCGCGAAAGATGGATATCAGAATCTAAAATTCTGTGACAATATATTTCATATGCCGAAAACTCCATACTAAAAGCTATCCGCGAAAGATGGATATCAGAATCTAAAATTCTGTGACAATATCTTTCATATGCCGAAAACTCCATACTAAAAGCTATCCGCGAAAGACGGACATCAGAGTATAAAATTCTGTGACAATATCTTTCATATTGCCGAAAACTTCACACTAAAAACAATCCGCACAGGACGGATTCAGAATCAAAAATTCTGTGAAATATTCCTTCATATAGCCGTCAACTCTACACAAATTAAACTATCTGCGAAAGACGGACATCAGAATCTTAAATTCTGTAAAATTATCCTTCATATAGCCGTCAACTCTACATGAAAAAAAAAACTAGCCGCAAAAGACGGACATCAGAATCAAAAATTCTGTGACAATGTCTTTTATATTCCGAAAACTCCATACTAAAACCTATCCGCGAAAGATGGACATCAGAATCTAAAATTCTGTGACAATACTTTTCATATAGCTGTCAACTCCACACTAAAAAAAAACTATCCGCGAAAGTCGGACATCAGAATTTAAAATTCTGTGACAATATCTTTCATATAGCTGTCAACTCCACACAAAAAAAACTATCCGCGAAAGACGGACATCAGAATCTAAAATTCTGTGACAATAGCTTTCAGATAACCATCAACTCTACAATAATAATAAAATAAACTATCTGCGAATAACAGACATCAGAATCTAAAATTCTGTAAAAATATCCTTAATATAGCCGTTAACTCTACAATCATAATAAAAACAACTATCTGTGAAAGACGGACATCAGAATAAAAAATTCTGTGACAATATTTTTTATATAGCTGTAAACTCTACACTAAAAAAAACTATCCGCGAAAGACGGACATCAGAATCTAAAATTCTGTGACCATAGCTTTCATATAGTCGTCAACTCCACAATAATAATGAAAAAAATTATCCGCGAAAGCCGGACATAAAAATCCAAAATTCTGTAAAAATAGCTTTTAGATAGCAGTCAACTCCACAATATAATCAAAAAAAAATATCTGGGAAAGACGGACATTAGAATCTAAAATTCTGTAAAAATATCCTTAATATATCCGTCAACTCCACAATAGTAATAAAAAACTATCCGCGAAAGACGGACATCAGAATCTAAAATTCTGTGAAAATAGCTTTAATATAGCTGTCAACTCTACACTAAAAAAAAGCTATCCGCGAAAGACGGACATGAGAATCTAAAATTCTGTGACAATATTTTTTATATAGCTGTAAACTCTACACTAAAAAAAACTATCCGCGAAAGCCGGACATAAAAATCCAAAATTCTGTAAAAATAGCTTTTAGATAGCAGTCAACTCCACAATATAATCAAAAAAAAATATCTGCGAAAGACGGACATCAGAATCTAAAATTCTGTGACAATATCTTTCATAAAGCTGTCAACGCCACAATAATAATATAATAAAAACTATCCGCGAAAGACGTACATCAGAATCTAAAATTCTGTGACAATAACTTTCATAAAGCTGTCAACGCCACAATAATAATATAATAAAAACTATCCGCGAAATACGGACATCAGAATCTAAAATTCTGTGACAATATCTTTCATAAAGCTGTCAACGCCACAATAATAATATAATAAAAACTATCCGCGAAAGACGTACATCAGAATCTAAAATTATGTGACAATAGCTTTCATATAGTCGTCAACTCTACACTAAAAAAAAGTTATCCGCGAAAGACGGACATGAGAATCTAAAATTCTGTGACAATATCTTTCTTATAGCTGTCAACTCCACAATAATAATAATAAAAAACTATCCGCGAAAGACGGACATCAGAATCTAAAATTCTGTGACAATAGCTTACATATGCCGGAAACTCCATACTAAAAGCTATCCGCGAAAGACGGACATCAGAGTATAAAATTCTGTGACAATATCTTTCATATTGCGGAAAACTTCACACTAAAAACTATTAGCACAGGACGGACTCAGAATCAAAAATTCTGTAAAATTATCCTTCATATAGCCGTCAACTCCACATGAAAAAAACAAACTTTCCGCGAAAGACGGACATCAGAATCCAAAATTCTGTGACAATATCCTTCATATGCCGAAAACTCCATACTAAAAGCTAACCGCGAAAGACGGACATCAGAATCTAAAATTCTGTGACAATATTTTCATATGCCGAAAACTCCATACTAAAACTATCCGCGAAAGACGGACATCAGAATCTAAAATTCTGTGACAATATCTTTCACATAGCCGAGAACTTCACACTAAAAAAAAAGCTTTTCGCGAAAAACCGACATCAGAATAAAAAATTCTGTAAAAATATCCTCCATATAGCCGTCAACTCCACACTACAAAAAAAGACTATCCGCGAAAGACGGACATCAGAATCTAAAATTCTGTGACAATATCTTTCATATGTTGAAAACTCCACACTAAAAGCTATCCGCGAAAGACGGACTCGGAATAAAAAATTCTGTAAAAATATCTTTCATATAGCCGTCAACTCCACAATAATAATAAAAAAATATCCGCGAAAGACGGACATCAGAATAAACACTTCTGTAAAAATATCCTTCATATAGCCGTCAACTCCACGTTAAAAAAAAACTATTTGCAAAACACGGACTCAGAATAAAAAATTCTGTAAAAGTATCCTTTATGTAGCCGTCAATCCGCACTAAAAAAAACTATCCCCGAAAGATGGACATCAGAATCTAAAATTCTGTAAAAATATCCTTCATATAGCTGTCAACTCTACACCAAAAAAAAATTAAAAATTAAAAAAATCATCCGCAAAAGACGAAACAGTCAGATTTCAGGGTGAAGTCGTATCCAGATTTTGTGCTGACCCAGCACTTCAAATCGAAAGCTATACTCCCGTATACAAGGAAGGACAAGGTTTACGAGCTAACCTAAGCTCGTCACATTAACGAAACTCTGCAAAGCAACTGGCGTCAGGATCTAAAATCCTGTGAAAATATCTTCTACTCAGAGTGTCAATTAACACACAAAAAAGGCTATATAAAAAAAGGAAAACAAATTACTTATTTTTAACTTTCATTATTTGCAAATTTTTATAACTCTGGACTGATCAACCATTCTCGATCTTATCTAAACCAGCCTATATCAAAGACTCCCCAGAGAGGAGCAGAACTTTTATTTGGTCTTTTTTTGATTTAATAAACACTTGTCATGTTTGCATAATCTCGCTTTTTGTTAATTCTTACAAGTGTCTTATTTCCTATATTTTGTTTATAAATTGTGATTCAAATGTGTCCTGTTCTTTCTCTACCAATGATTATTTGCTGTTCTCCCTTTTATCGTTTTAATGAAAAATCGTTTTGCTACCGCGGGTCTTAACATGTGACCCGTAGGCACGATTAAAACATAAAGGATAGGAGACGCATGGTGAGGGGAGCGAGGGGGGGGGGTCCAACCTTAGACATAATTAACATTCGGTACTAATTTACATGTTTATAAAATTGGTATTATCGATATTGGCTATATAATATCAATAGAAGATTTTGAAATAGAGTAATAATCAATTTCCTTTTTATCATAGCACGTGACTCGTTAAGTCATGCCTGTACTTTCATTCTTTTTAAGATTTATTATTTTAAATAAAATAAACTGAGATATTAAAATTTATTAATACATTTAGTATCCAAAATTTTTAGATAAATCACTTCTTTAAAGCAAAAAAAAAGATGTGATCAGTTTTTATTTTTGTTTCGTATTGTATGTGTTATATTTTATATGTCATTTCAAATCAACTTAAGTTTCATAAGATGGAGACGTCATGTGTAACCGTTTGCTGTAGGAATTATTGTTAAAATGACGTCATAGGTGTCCCACTGATAAATGTAATGTTTTCGAATGTGAAAATAAATGTTTGAATAGCAATTAAAAAAAAAAGGATTTATTTTTTTGTATTTCCTATGCTTGTCTGAAACATTTTTTATGAACATTTTTTTATTTATTGAAATTTTAAACTAGAGACAAGTCAACTGCTGACTCGTGAAAAATATTACCTGCAATGAGTACAAACATTTTGAATTACATGACTTCGTTTAATAAAGGAAGCAGTGTGTAAGGAATTTTCATATCATGTATTTGAGAGAATTCATAGTAATGTTATTCTAAAAATAAAAGAGGAGTGGGGGCGGGATTTATTTTAAATTTTGAGTGCTAATGTATCACATATTGTCATTAAAGAAGAAAGAAAACTTCATTTTAGGGGCTCCACTAAACAACATATTTTTAGAACCAATTTTTTCTAGGTATTTCTCAAGTTAGTCATCATCGTCGGTGTCGTCGTCATCATCATCATCGGTTTAACGTCTTTTACATGTTGGTATGTGTGGAATAGCTTTTAAACATTGACTTCCAAACTAACCTATCTCTGACAAGTCATTATTTATCCCTATTTCTCTGAAATTTATCCTTATCACTTCCTTCCATGTTTTCCTTGGCCTTTTCCTGTCAACTGACCCACTACAATTTTACAATAGGGACTATTGAAAAATCTTGCGTCTTTTGTTTGCTTTCCGTGTACATTTTGAATAAATTATATTTTTAGTCTTGAAATAAAATAATAATCTTCAGCTTAAAGTCTTATAACCGAGCTATAATGAAACGGTTGAATGGTTGACAGCCATGTTGTTTAAATGATTATTATTGTGGAATTAGTAGAGGGTATTCTGAAACAAGAACATCAAACATTTCAACAAAAAAACAAAGTAAAAAAGTTTTTAAAAAAAGAGATATTTTCA
Source organism: Sepiola atlantica (assembly GCA_963556195.1). NCBI lineage: Eukaryota > Metazoa > Mollusca > Cephalopoda > Sepiida > Sepiolidae > Sepiola > Sepiola atlantica. The sequence continues at coordinate 35,244,245 of OY744534.1, forward strand.
TAGAATTCATAAATTTAATGCAAAAATGAAGAAAGGTAAAAGTTAATAAAAAAGACCAGTAACATTATAATGCTTTTTTCATAAACAAAATACAAGAACTTCAAAATTCTAATATACTCAGCATGTTCACACGATAATTCATTTGCATATAGATTTACAAAATGACATCTCATTAATTCACTATTCGTTATTACTGTTTTCTTATTCGTTATTACTTTTTTCATTTTAGTATTACGCAGAGTTCCATGTGTGCATACTTTTTATATTGTGGATAGAAAATAAGCATTTTAGGTGTGAAGTGTTTTGTGAATATTTTCAGGTCAACTTACTTCTGGAGTAAACAAACACCCCTCCCCCAACAAGAAAACACACATGCACACAAACCTGGGTCAAGCAAACAAGTCAGTGAGTATCCCTCAACCAGATGAAATTCATTACGAAATTAAATTCCACCATAATGCATTTCGGTTCAGTTGTACATAAATCAGTCATTTTATTATTTTGTTATATTATACATAAAAATCAAAGTCTCCCCCTCCCTAAATATATCGGGAAAATCATTAGAGAAACAAATGTTGATTAACTCATCTTTAGTATAATAATAGATTTACGAAATAAAGTAAATTAATTTATGTATACATAAATTATGAATAATCATTCTAAAATGATTACTTACAAGGAATTAGTTCTTTTATCCAATTACATAACAAGTTTTTTACTTTTCTGGTTACTGTTTTACATTAATATCGTGGAGTCTGCATTGGCACCGGGCAACCATGCACAACAAATAATTCAATAATTCATGGTTGGGTCCAGGAGTTTTTTTGGTTACTCTACTTTCCCAAGCAACATCGGAATATGGTGTGCTAGTTTTGCAATATAAGTATTTTATTGAGATACCCCCCCCCCTAAAAACGAGATATCTTCAGGAAATACTTTTGTGCATTGTAAATACACCATGAGTGGAGAATTGAAAAAGATTTTCTATTTGATTGTGAGGAAAAATGTGCAGTCCTTTAGGACTGCACATTTTTCCTCACAAATTTTCCTTCACAAATTAAATATAAAAGAAAATGAGTTTTAAAGTAAAGTTCTTGTATATCTTTCATCTTTAATTCTTCTATCTTCTTTTCAAACATATAAAGTCATCTTGTGAAATTTTAAAAGTTGGACCAAAATAGATTTAAGCTGACATATAAAACTTTGATTCTGATTAGCCAATTTTCAATGTTTTGTGTTTTACCATGTTATTGTGACTATAATAATGTAGCTTATTTTAAAAAGTTATGTAGTCCCACCCGGACAACTGGGAAAATGGAAACATGTTCTAATTAAGATCAGAAAAAAAATCAAAATCGTCAAAGGAAATAACTTATATTTTTTATGGAAGAATATAAAAATGGTTGTCTCTCTTACAACTAAAATTTTATTTCTTTTTCTGTATAAGTTTGAAAGATAACAATTAAAAACTAAAATGATCTGACTTCATCTTGGGCAGCTAGTGATTTTATGAATGGATATAAAAAGACAGCCAGGAGACGGAGGAGGAAGTTGATGTTAGAGACTGAGTTAAGGACTATATTGTGAACCATACGAAATTTGTCATCTTGCTTTTCACGCTCTGACAAAATCGACTGCTTCACTAGGCCCTACCAAAGTAGTTTCAAAAGAGGCAGAAGATGCGCAGACATTGTATGGGCATAACGTATACTGACCTCAGTAGTGATGACAAAGAAATGGGACTTCCACAAGATGGGCATTGATATGTCGCGAACCTTCGATACCATCAAGCGACAACGCATCCTAGATGTCCTACTGTGCAAGCAGGCTGCAATGATGACGAACTAAGATTTGTAAGATCTCTGTTAGCAGGGACAAAGCTAAGAGTCCGAGTGAAAAACGAGCTGTTTGACTCATTTGAGACCACCATAGGCCCCCCCCCTCCCCCAGGGTGACAGCCTCTCACCAGTGCTCTTCACCTGCTACCTCGCTGCAGCACTCTCATCCGTCCGAGAAAGCTCTAACAGGCCCAACCTACCAGTCTCCAGCCTGGGTCTGCCATTAGAAATGGAATATGCAGACGACGTTGATTTCCTGGACGTAGAAAAGAAGCCTCTAGATCAGCTCCAGCCAAACTGAAAACGGACAATCTCTTCGTGAACGAGTTGAAAACAGAGTTTAGCCATGTATACCTTGCAGAAGCCACAGAGTTGGACCCACAAGGCAAGACCCACCGTGACAATGAGAGCTGGTGCAAGAACTGGACTCCCTGCTGTGCAGCACTACAGACGTCACAGCCCGCTGTATAAAGCCAATGTAGCATTTCATTCATTACATAAACTCTGGAGCCGACGAACCAAGATCCTGTTGAAGACTAGACTCCGTCTCTATAACACGTACTGCGTGTCCATCATGCTCCACAATAGCAACAGCTGGGCAATAACAAAAGCCATGCCTGACAAGCTGGATGCGTGCCACTGCAGACACCTCCGTTCCATCACAGGTTACTGCTGGCCGAAAAAACTTATCAGCAACAAGGCACTATACAGGCTGTGCAATGAAAAACCCCTCTCCACAAAGGTCGCTGAACAAAGATGGTCTATGTTAGGCCATGTCCTACGAATGGACCCTGACATTCCCGCACAGAGGGCACTAGACTTTGCCGTTACTGGCTTGCAAGCTTACCAACCGCGACTAGGACGGCACTGCACAAATCTGCTGGGCACACTACGTGCTGACCTCAAACAGGCGGCACTAGGACCACTACGTACAGCGAAACAACTTCATTGCCTACGACAATCTGCGCATGACAAGGCCAGATGGCCTGGGACTAGCATGGAGGACTTATTGCAGCTACGGGATGTCATTTGACTACCGTAGCCGCAGAACACAGTTTTAATAATAATAATATAACCCTGAAGTTTGTGTAGGAGACCAGAATGCCACCCTCTGTTGAACGTCTTCGAAATGTCAAGTGCAATGGCTCTATCCTCTTCTGAATTATCCATAAACTGACAGATCCTCTTAGTTACAACAGTTAAAATTGAACGAAACCTACACTGAACATCACTAAAGAGGCCCAGATTTTCCAGAAAATGAACAAGCTTGCCGTTGACCAACCTTTCAAAATCTTTGCTAATAATGGAGAGGAGACTAAGCGGACGATACTTAG